>CM065589.1:364895714-365495714 GCA_033119425.1 Bufotes viridis | reverse complement strand
TTCAGTGCCATTCACTTGAATGGAATCGAAGTGCATCTAGGCCACATTATGATGTACAGTGACATCACTAGCCTAGCAAGAAGTCTAAGTGCTCACTGAATGCTTAACTGATTGGTGAGTATCCTTGGTGTTGGACCCCCACTGATCTGATATTGATGAACTATCCTGAAGAAAAGTTTTTAAGGGTCTCCAGATCCATATTACATGAGACACAAACCAGAGTAGTGCCTGCACTGAGTTTAGTCCTTGAGGAAAAGCAGAAGTTTAATTTGCACTAGGCCTGTGTGCTGTCCATGTACAATGTGTTTCATACACAAGTAGCACACAGAAAACATGACCGTTTGGATCAGGCCTTAAAAAGCAAAAAGTGCAAATTTTTATAAATGTGCATGCAGAACTGTGTTACACTCTAGGGCAGTTTTGTATGTGACTTAAACTAGGTCAACAGCTTTGATTAGAAGTAAACCATAAAGTCTTATGTGACCTATGACAAGTCCTACTAGATTACCTAACCATACTCATTATAGAAGCAGACAAAACATAGAGGCAGACAACAAAGCACTACTGAGAACTTTTTGTGATTTTAGTATCTAACTGATGGATGCAGCAAGGATGTAGCTAAACAGACTTGGGTCTTGTTTAAAATGTTTCCAGATTTTCTAGTGTACTTGTCTGCAAAAAACATGACAAATGTAGTTTTTTTTTCTATATTTAAAATTTCAATGTGTATATATATTGTATACATATTTTATAACACATAGGTTCTACCGATCGCTGGAAGGAGGAGAGAAGTGCTCGCATGTCACGCTATCTCTTCTTGCTGTAGGAGATGGAATCAAGACAGGCCCATACACTTCTATTAAGCCTGTCTCCTGCAATGAGGAGAGAGATATATGCGAGTGCCTTCTTTCCTCGTTCTAGCCATCAGTGAGGGTCTCAGCAAGCAGACCCTCATTGTTCAAAACTTTTGATATGGTCTACAAAAGTTTTCTAAAAAGTCAGTCAACCTTTAATGCTAGCTTATATCACTTACCATACCATTTCAAATTATGCCTCCGGAAGGAAAGTGCTCAGGCCAATTCTAGGTTCCAGTACAATAAGAGCATTGAAATTATAAATATGGGACTGACATTGTATATTCAACAATACCTTCTTTGTAATTGCAACGCAGACAGTCATCCTCCTGAGTGAGACTGATGGAGACAACATTTTCAATAAGTAAACTAATGTTTGAAACTGCAGACAATCCAAAATGAGACTGCCTTTTTACTGAAAAGAACTGAAAGAAGTAGACCATTTTATCCCACTGCTCCACCCTAGCCTGATGTTCAGCAGATACATTTAATACACATGTAAATGTTTCCAGGTGTAATGACTGCATACAGCAAGACTGTTTTAACAGCCTCGCTGGGGATCACCATGCTTATGGAATAGAAATCATTTGGCACCGTTGCTGGAAAAGTTTGAGGCATTTGTGAAAGTTTTTAGGGTTGGAGTCAGCACAGAACAGACATGGCTTCAGAAAGGTGTAGACCTGACTGGTTTCTTTAGTCACTGATGTCATAGGGAACCGGTCCTTGTGTGATTTACAGAGCTTTCACACTTTTGTAGCATAATTTGAGATTGCTTTGTAAACTGTATTGCATTTAGAATCACTCATGCTATCTTTTGGAAAACATATTCAGTAAACTGGTGACCAGAAGTATGCAAAGTCTACAAGAAAGAGAATTATAGACTGAAAGGAGTTTTCCAAGATTCTGATCTAGAAGGCCTATCCTCATGATCAGATAGGCTGGGGTCAATCAGATAGGCTGGGGTCCAACTTCTGGCACCCCCGCCAATCAGATGTTTGAAGGGCCATGGCGTTTCACATATAGCTATATTAGCATATTAGCTAACTCATACAATATGGGATATACCTAAATTTATAATACCAATACATACATTCTCATAAAACAATCCTATTTCATAAACAGCCTGGAGATTTCACTCAGACCTTAGGCACATCTGGATATTGCAAGAAGCAGCGTTCCTTCCTGACAATCGTCTGCTCTTGGAGGCGAAGAGCTTCAACTGCATGCAACAATCACCTCCACAGTATAAGGATGAGCAATGGCTGCTGCTATCTTTCGATCCCATGCTAAATCATTGTTCCTGGGCAGCAGAGTCCTGTTTTTAGACAGCACAATCTACTGCCTAGGAATGGTGATTGGGGTGTTTGCAGCTCAGATCACATCACCCCGTGAACTAGCGTTCGCTCGTTTAACAGGTGATCTGCAGCACCTTTAGATGGCAGGTTATTGGGAATAAGTGTTTGTAGGAATGTTCATTTTCTAAAGTTGGCCTGAACATCAGGCTGTGTAAATCCAACTTTAGGGGTGGGCTGACCATTTTGTCATTAGGGCAATGCCTGAAGTCCCATGGCTAGTGGGGGCTCTCTGCCTCTAGTTACTATACTTCTGAAAGTGCAGGCCTGAAAAAAACAACTGTATTACAGCAATAGTGGTTGATAAGGGGCCCATGACTTTTAATACCAAATGACCCAGATTACACTCACTCTACGCTTAGACCCCCTAAATATCTATTAATAATATAAGAAATTATACAACCAACCTGTCTCTCTTTGGGGTCTATCATCTGCAGATGCAGAATTAGCAAATATTCAATAATGTATGTAACTTAATGATAGATTTGCTTAATGATTAAAGTGAAACAGTCTGTAGAAGGGGGGCTCTGAACAGCTGGCAACTGCTGCTCTTTCCCCTCTTAGCAGTGAAGAGAGCGGAAGTTATTTTATCTCGTCTAGAACATCAGCCCAGGCTTGGACAACTACTGACCACAGTGCCATCAGCAATCTTCCTTACTATGAAAAATACATATATAACTTGCATTTATATAGAATTTTATAAATGTGTATTGGGTGGAGATGCTCTTCATTACTTGGAAGACAATGACCAGCAATAGAGCCGCTATGTACCAGTTCTTTTACAGTTTTACAATAGTTGTTGACATGTAATGAGACAATAAAGTTGCCATCAGACACAGCTATTCAGTTTTAAAACTCGCTATAGATGTAAAAAACGAGCTACTGACAAAAAAGTCTGACAAAACCTTAACATAGCCAGTATGCCTTGTTCTCTCATTGTTTGCCATTTGGGGACAGTTGGGAGATCAGACACACTTTAGATTGTCTGCGATCATTCGTGTAATGAGTTTGTACAGCTTAAGGGGCACTTACATCTGAAAGGTCTATTTTTAACTCATTCATAGATTTTTTTTTTTTTTGTCTATTTTACTTTTTTAATTTTGCAGTGCTATTCCATTGCATGAAAAACAAAATATTGTCCTCTTTTAGCAGTTAAAACAGAGAGATAAAATCCAATATAGATAGGTAATCCATTGTCAGTTTACTGCTGCTGTGAAGGGAAGATTTTATGTGCTAGTATAATAGTAGATCTAGAACTGGGATGACAGTATGACAGCTCTATTGTTCTCGTGATAGACCCAGATAAAGATGGACACAGAAAAGGATTGTACTTATCAGTGTAATGTGTTTCACCCACCCTCTCCCCTTCCCTTTTCTCACTGGCCGCAGTGATGGTTTAAGTGAGAAACCAGGCGAGACTGTTTGCCATGCTAAAAGTCCAAACAAAGAAGTTAAAGCATCAGGACAGGAAGTAAAACATGGAATGCATGAAATCATTTCCAGTAAACCATCCACCTTTTTTTTTCGTTTTGTAAAAAAAAATTACATAGAATATTCACATATAAACTCTTTATATGTGGGAAAAATGTGATGGCAGTGTCTCTTTAAAGGGAACGTGTCATCAGAAAATTATCTATTGTTTAAATCAAGTTTATGTTAACCAAATCTATATTGTTTTACTTTTCCATGTCACTGTCTATATTTAAAAAAAATCCTAAAATTCTGCAGTTCTTGCACTGCTCACTAAGCCTAATAATAAAAGATTTCCTGTTATGTACAGTTCACTATTTAGCTGTCATTTCATTATCATCACAGACAGGATTACAATGACCGATATCACCTATCTGTAGTTGTAGATAGCACAGGAACCACCATTCACACAGGTGATGTAATAGCTGGTCAACTCCATCTTAACAATTCACTGAGCATGTCCAGAAAACTTTCCCACAAAAGTGAGGAAGCCGGACAATCTCTGAATGCTGTTAACAACAGCTCAGGCAAGATAGCCGCCCCCATAATCATGTACTGAAAATAGAATAAAAAAACTATACAATAAGAAAATAAAAACAGATTAGAAAAAAAGCTGTGTGTCACTATCTGATTTTAATTGGCCGAAAAAATATAGGTGACACATTCCGCTTAAATATGAATATTAGAAGTTTTTATATATTGTGAAATAATATATAAACTAATATTAATTACCCTCTTAACGTGTCTTGTCCTCTCCTTCTCACCCTGAGTGCTTGTCTGTCTTCATAGCCTGCAAATCTGTCCACTTGATGGTCACCGAGTTCCAGCTGGCCCTGAGCCTGCTCTGCATACCACAGTGCTGTACATCCCAGCATAAATTTGGCCAGCCATATCACCCCCATGATGATAGGGGTTGAAGGTTTTGTCCAATTTCCCTAATTACTTTTCTTGACTGCTTGTTACAGTTGTTCTGATGAAGGAAGAGTGACAATATTCCTGAGCATAGAGATCTCCAGTCCTGTCGCACTCCTGTAGAGGCTGAAATAGAAAATTACATTTTATTGTGTTATTTATAGGACATCCATCAAAAAGGTGGACCTAGTTCTAGTACAGATACAGAAAAGCAAAAACTGTCCTAGGCTTTAATATCATGTCCCACCCTTTTTTCAGACACATTCAGGAGTATTCGCCAATGTATAACTCAAACATCCCAAAAGGACATACTTAGTGGTTACCATTAGGGATGAGCGAATCGACTTCGGATGAAACATCCCTAACAATTCGGTTATCCCTAGTTTCCATGAGTATCATTTTGACAATCCTATGAGAACCAATCAAAATAATCGACTTTTATCTATTAACAATACTGTTAGCAGAAAGCTCATGTATTCCAGACAGGGAACACATTGGGTGGAAGATAATCTCAGTTAATAGGAATTGGGTGGATAATTTCACATTTTTCACATAAATTATCTACCCCAAAAACATAATAGACAGCCGAATGGTGCCATTACTTCCTTTTCAGACAATTACTACTGTAAAATATAATTGAAAATGCTGCTCACAACAACATACACATGCCATTGCAGATGATAAACAGCTGAAACAAATCCAATATATCCGACCACAGTTTCAGCAAATATCTGTTGGCATAAAAATTTCAGTTATATATGGTCATTTTGACTCAAACCTATGCAATATGTATAGGGAGCTTTGGATAACCAAAACATGGATCATATTGAATGCTTAGGCCTTTTATTTCCAATGCCCTTTTAAGTCAATTTAGACTCTATTAAGTGATATCAGGCCCTGTCCCCTGTACACTGTAGAAGACAGCTGACCTATTAGAGTGTTTTTAGCTCTTAAGATCTAATGATATCCTGGAGGGAGTAGACCCAAGTGCAGGAGATAGAGAGGTTGGGGAATTTCCATAATTCAAGTATAGCCATAATGAAAAGACAAAACAAAACATTTTTAAGAGTGATGATAGAGCCATAGCATTATCTTAAAGGAGTTTTCCAGGATTATTATGTTTTTCAACAGATATATTCATTTATTATATAATGTACATCTCCCACATGCTTTTTTGTTCAATTTGGACTCTCCTGACCTGTTTTTACCATGTAAATCACTCTGGTTTGTTTCCATCCTTTACGTAACACTTCCTGTTGCTGCAACCAACTAAACTCATGATGCACTTCCTCCTAGATCTACAGTCTAATGTGTCTATTCTACTTTTAACCACTCCCTTTGCAAAGCTAGTGCCCTCTTGAGAATGGTACCAACAGTGCCTCCTAACCATGCAACTAACTGCTAAGTTCAACCAGTATTGTAGCTCTGATCAATGACATCACCACACAGTTGTCATCACAAGTTGCTTCTCTCCTACCAGCTACTAATAAAGACTCACGGTGCTCCATTACACAATTCCACTTTTCTGTACTGCTAATAGCTCAGATGTTCTGTGGTCCTTGATAAGCATAGTAGACACTATGCTTGTTCTAACATTCTTAGTAGACAAAGGTTGAAAAGCCCTAGTCTATAATATGCCCTAATCTTTACCACCTATTGGTAGGCTTACTTTGCAACAGAAGTTTTTGCCAGAAGTTTGCCACAAAATGTTATATCTTAAGCTACACCTCCTTTTCCCCCAAAGCCATGTACCCTTGGCAGACAAGACACATTATGAATTATTTGGCTTACTTGCTTCATAAATATGTCTAAAATGAGATGCACGAAAAATGTGCCAAATTTTGGAGCAAAGTACACCAGAACTCAAACACAGCCACCAGGGACGTAACTACCATAGTGGCAGACCATGTGACTGCTATGGAGCCCATGGCAAGAGGGGGCCCAGACTTAGTTGAGATTATCTCCTCTTCTACTGGAGGTGAAAACTTAATCAGGACTCTACCCTCTAAGGGAAAAACTTTAAGCAAATGAGGCAGTGGAAAAAATGGTCAAGGGTCATTGAAAAGATTTTAGGCAGAAACCCTTCTGTCCTGCGTGGGGGCCTGGTTTGATCCTTGCTATGGGGCCCTTACTTTTCTAGTTATGCCACTGACAGCCACAATAGTAAATATGGGCCATTGGTCATTAGGGTGCTTTTGTTTATCCAGTGAGAATAGTTTGTGACAACTGTCCTGTTTTTATGTACACATTTAGGTTGATTGATGTCGTTTTACATATTTAATGAAGAGGAATATTTCCGTAAAAGAAATTGCACTATGACAAGGCCATTCACATGTCCAAAGGCTAGTTTCATATTTGTATTCATCAGATCCGGTAGGCTGGTCTGGCAGAGAACAGCCTGTAGGAGTCCACCAGATCTGTCCTAGACATTTACTGCTGTTTACCACAGGACGCCATTAACTATAATGGGATTCGGCTGGGATCCAGACATTTTTGGCATGAGTCCTGGGTCTCAGACGGACAAAAACAGCAGTATCCGGCTAGCCAGGTGAACTGTGGCAGGCTGTTCTCTGCCGGAACAGCCTGCTGGATCCGATAAACGCAAGTGTGAAACTAGCCTTGCTCTACTATAGGAAAAATGATTTTATTAGCATGCCACTGTTATTCAATTGAACTGCAACATTAAATTGTTCTTATTTTTCTTATTTTCAACTTTTTTAGTCTTCTGGCTCCATTCACACCTAATATTTCTTTCAAACAGGGCTTTTTATGCATTTTGAAAAACACATTCATACCACAATATAATGAACATAAAAAGGCAATGCAAAAATAAACTTGCTGTTGATTTTGAAGAGCTTTTTGCAAAATGAAGACACACATTTAAAATGCCACAAACAAAAATTCCTTGTTTGAGAATGAATTGATGTTTTTCTATCCACTCATGGCACTCGATGATAAAACATATAATAAAGGCTACAAAAATGCGTGTTTTATCAGGTCAAAAGCTGTGATTTGTAAATTCCAATTTCTTGCATACTCATTTATCTTTCTCCTGAATGTAATGTACATGATAAACCTATATATCAAACACTGAGGTAATCAGAATTGCACCCTTTACAATCAAAATTGGTCCAACAATTTATTTGTAGGGGTGTATGCATGAGTCAGCAAAGTGCAAGCTCTTGGTATGGCAGTCTACAGTCTGTGAATGGACTCCATACTGCAGTCTGTGGTTTGCTGATGGAATGTAGATAAGTATAGATTCATTTAGTTTCTTCAAGTTAGGACTATAACCATGAAAGAAAATGAGATGACCATATATTTGCCATCTATAAACACATAAATATGTATATTCATACATATTCGGTCACAGCCTGGTTTCTGAGACCACATGGAGAAGTGAGCTTTTGAGATCCGCTCATCATATTGTGTAGTGCTTGGGGGATACTATATTTCCCTAGGGAGAGCACCTAAATGGAGTGCTGCATTGTGGTTGTTGTAGTGATGCTGTTCCTGTAGATTGGTGGGACCAAGTGCTGTGGGGGCTTAGCCTGACAGAAGAGTGTTGTTGGGTTGCTGGGTATTGCCGCCTTTAGGTGATTTGTTGCGGCTGTGGTGGTCGCCATGTGGCGCTGTGCCAAATTATACTAGATATCCACTCAAAAAAGGAACCTTGAAGTGGTTAGTGTGCCTATGCATTTTGATCAAACTCTGAGAAGCAATGGATCAATGAATGGGATCCTCGTCTTTTCCTCCATAGCTTGGTATTCATTTATATTCAATATACTGCCTACAACAGGGATCAGCAACCTCTGGCACTCCAGCTGTTGTAAAACTACAACTTCCACCATGCACATTTGCTCAGCTGTTTTTGGAACATTCATATAAATGAGCAGAGTATGCTGGGAGTTGTAGTTGCACAACAGCTGGGGTGCCAGAGATTTCTGACCATAGGCCTAAAAGAGCTTCATCATGGATTTCGGTAAGTACCATTTCTTTGCATGCTATCTTAAAGGTTCAGCAGACAATTAAGTCTGCTTTTTCAGCTTTCTCTAGACAAACAAGGGGACTATTTTCCCTCTTCCATCAGTCAGTCATTTTTGTGTTATCTACAGGATAATTCCCACCATATGTCCATCATCATGTAATCCACCAACAGGCCAAGTGGTCCACTGGAGAATGCTTGCTCCAATTATACATAGTGGTCAAGCTACAATGACATTACATGTAACAGTCTCGCTATTGAATACATTGAATTATTCAGAATTTTTTATGATCTATTGTCCTCATTACAAAACCCATATGTATGGTTTATCCACAGAGGTCCAATTCTAATCCCTGGAACTTTAATACCATGGAATGCAAATATGTTCCAGATTAACTCCCACAGACTGAGAAAACCTTATGGTACAGGGCATGCATATCATATACTGCTATAACTCTCATTTACAACATGCAGTACAGAAGATTGTATATGGAAGTTTGAGCCTTTAAACCAACATATCTAAATTCTCAAAAAGGGCTGGATGAGCAAGAATTGATATGAAATAGTGTGAAAATACATAACGATTTCTATAGTAGAAAACATGTATCCTCCTTTCTGCAAAGCAGGTTCACAAATTTCATCTATATCATTCACTTAACATATATTCATCACATCCGAATATCTTCTTACTTCCAGGCGGAATTTATTTGAAGCTAACCGGATGGCTCAGAAACAATTCACATCTGCAGGACGGCCCTGTTTTTCACTTGCTAACGGCATCAATATCTCAACTTCACTACCATTATACACAACGCGCCCTTTTTGAAAAGTATAAAAATCTTCTCATTCAAACTAGCACAGATTATGCAAGCGATTGCTTAGAATTCAGCACAAGATTTTAGCATGATTTGGTATTACTATATAGGCTTATCAGTAATATTGACGCTCATACTGTACTACATTGTCTTCAATTACTTAAGTTTCAGTAAAAAAAAAAAAGATAAATCTATTGTTCCTCAAAGAGAAATGAAATGGCTGGGATAGTAGAATAAGCCACCACAGAAAGGTGGTAGGGATAATTGCAAGGACGATATCATATGGGAACATTTAAAAGCACTTTAGCAATAAAATAAATATTACCCCAGGACAAAATGCTATGTATTTTCATGCAAGTAACAGAAGGCAAATGTCTGTACACTCTGCTGTTTTCATTCATTTACATGACTGGCTACTGGGGTTATTAAGCTAGTACCCATATATATTATATATAAGGCACAAAAAGTGATAAAAGTCATAGAAAATAAAAGAAAGGAAAAAACAATGCGGAAATGTAATTCAAAACCATGGCTCCCTCCTATGCAGTGCACATATACCGGGAAGACAGGATATTACTAGAGAGTTGAAAAGGTGGATGGAACAAATCAAGACTTTCACTAACAAAGCGTCCTGCAGAGCACATAAGAATTTTGGTCAAATGTGTCACTAGATGCTATTCAAGTGACATTGCAGAGAACAGCGTATGTGACAAGCCATTCATCACGCCCAGCCATGGAATATTAAAGATACAGCATGGCCAGATGTTTCAGCTATGCCGTGAAATGTGATGAGAGATAACACTATGGCTAACTGCACATTATAAATCTGCTTACACACCCAAGAGAAATGTCTGCTGATAGCAACCACCTATCTCCTCTTCTGCCTGCAGCTAGCTGCTCACATCTGGAGCTGAACAGCCGCTTTCTTAAAATTGTTGCCTTAGAAATATCAGTGCTTGCTTAAGAGGAGATCATAAGTTTTCTCAAATCAGTTTACGAAAAGGCATGCACAAATTGTACTTAAGATGCCTTAAAATATATTGGAGATATAAGACTGATTTTCCATCTTCCTATTTGCAGAGAGAAAGTGAGAGAGAAACGGATATATATAGAAATGTATGGATGTACCTTCAGGTCCTGGAGAGTGGTAAAGTGTCCAGAGGTTCTTTTGTTTAGTGGAGACTGGACAGAAAAGAAAGGAGTAAAGTTGTGCTCCCTGGGACAAGAGCAAAAAAAGGTAGTGCTTCACCCAATTTGGGCAGTGGGAGTGTCTTTTGGTGGGTGCAGAAAGAAGTACAAACCTCCCACATTCTTCATCCAAAAGTTTGTAACTTGAAGTAGAGGGTGGGGGAGGCAGAGAGGGAAGGGAGGGGGTAGGGAAAGGGAGTTGTAGACATTATCACCTAAAAGATTCAATCTAGGCTCATTTCAAACCATTCCAGAACGCTTTCCACTTAAGCCAGTCCAACACTTGTATTATAAATCATGATCTGGCTAGGAACCGTCAGATCATTTATGTTATTTTTTTGTTTATTGGAAGAACAAAAATATGCATGACAATTTGGAAAATATAACTATGTGTTAAATATACACAGTGTCAGACATCAATTTATTTCGCCCATTACCAGAGATAAAACATTGTCCCAAAACAGTAGGCATTCTTAAAAGGAAATACTGATACAGGGACACAAACATCACAAAACTTCATGACACTGACCCCCCAGGGTGAAATCACAACCATCAGGTCTGATTCAAATGGTTGTTTCGAATTCTGTCTGCAAAACACAGATGTATCTGGAAGTCCAGAGATGGGGTTCCTGGACGTACGTTTTCCCCCAGACCTATTAATTTTAATGAATGAGTCGTGGTCAGCAATCACACAAGAAGGGCACATACCGCTATTTTAGGTCCTTTAGGAAGATGGATGTCTGAATTATACCATTCACTTTAAGGATATGACCACAGACCACGCGGACGTAGCCTTGCCCTTGTGTCCATGTGCTTTCTGGTTGCAGTCAGAACAGCACACGGATGGAATATACTATCACGTGAATCAGGCCTAAAGGCCTCTTTAGATTGCTCATTCGCTAGCGATTATCTGCCGATGTAAAGGCGCGCAGATTATCCGATAAATATTCAAAACACTCGTTCATCCGGAACTTGAATCGTTGGTGGGATCACTTAAATCATCATTTTCTGTCTAAACATGCTATGACTAGGGGTGGTTGTCCGCCAGAAATGCATAAGCGAAATTTATTTAAATAAAAAAAATTCTATTTTCAAGACTAAAAAATTATGGATTTTATTTGAGTACTGAACAAACTTCTATTTTCCACATATCAACTGGGAGGCAGCCCTGTGTTCATGCACCAACACAGTGGATAGAGGTGAACTGATCCAATTTGTATCATCTGTGTAAACATGACCTGCTGCTGGCAAACAATGATTCAGTATGGGAAAGAGTGATGGCACTAGCGATCGCTACCCCCATACTGTCGAGGAGATCGCTGCATGTAATAGCAGCTTTCTCTTCCACTGATGAGCAGTTGGGAAGAAACGCACTGTAAAGGGGTTGTCTCACTTCAGCAAATGGCATTTATCATGTAGAGAAAGCTAATACAAGGCACTTACTAATGTATTGTTATTACCCATATTGTCTCCTTTGCTGGCTGGATTAATTTTTCCATTAAATTATACACTGCTCGTTTCCATGGTTATTATGACCACTCTGTAATCCAGCAGCCGTGAGCGTGCTTTTTTCCTATAGTGTGCAAGCACGACCACCACTGATGGATTGCAGGGTGGTCGTAACAATAGAAATGAGCAGTGTATAATTTAATGGAAAAATGAATCCAGCCAGCAAAGCAAGCAATATGGAAAATCACAATATATTAGCAAAGTGCCTTGCGTTAACTTTCTTTACATGATAAATGCCATTTACTGAAGTGAGACAACCCCTTTAAGGAATCTAAACCTAAGGACTACATGTCAGAGATAGTAGTAAAACTCCTTGGGGCACATTTACTAAGGTTTAGTGATTCACTGTTTTAGATGCCTCTTCATAAATTTGTTGTATCTTGTTCTGTCCATGTCCCAGGAACTGAAATTTGCACCAGCTATGAATTCAAGCTGCACTTTTCCTAGAACCCTGAACAGCCCTAAATATTTATCTACAGATGTCCAAAAATATTCCCAATTTACAACAATGTAAAGGCACTATTTCCTCCTGTCCCCATTTGTAAACTGTACACGATGGATGACTATGAGGAACCATGCCAGTTTCCATGAAATAAGAGGTTAACGGTCAATGGACCGAAGCATATACAGCACCTAAAAAAACGGGGGCCCATTATTATTTTACAGTTTACTGCTAGGGATTTGCCCTTTGTGTTTGGCTACTGTTCCTTGAATGTGTCATGCTTGTGTCAGAGTTAGCAGTCTACGTATGAGACTGATTGATACCTGCGGTTATCAGTGTGGACACATGTCCCTTTATACACACCACTTAACCATATAGTAACAGCTGGATTGTCTTGCCATTGTGGCTACTGTAGTTACATTCTTTACTTGCCCTTTTCCGTATTATTCCAAAATGTCTTACACTGGATTCTTATCCGAATAAAAAATTAGGCCTTATGCTTTGCCCATTTATAAGATAGACCACCTAAACTAATCTAAACCCCCAGACCAGACCCCTAAATTAATACACAACCCCAGACCAGGACGCTTAAAAATACAATTAGACCCTTTAAATATGGAGTCCAGACCAAACCTCCAAGATAAATACAAACCCCAAATCAACAAAAGAGATACAGACCTCAGATCAGGCCCCCTCAGACTAGACCTCCCTTAATGCAGACTCAAGAACTCCTTAGACCTGACTCTGCCACATTAATACCGACTTCCACCAGGCACGCTTTAATTCAGACCTAAAACCAAAAACCCCTTAAACAGGATCAGTCAGCTCTCCTGACATGTCTGTTTTAGAAAATACTAGTATTAACCATGAAAAACAATTCTGCAGGCATCTTGTCTTACATTTCAACTTTTTACTGTCCTTCTGTTATTCCTCTAGAAATGAATGAAAAAATTAACCCCTGGATGTTGACAGTTGCCAGGTGTGTCGCTACACAGTATGACATTGGCCAATCAGTCCTGACAGTATCATACTGTGTAGGGACACAACTCTTTTAAAAGGTGTATGATAACGCCAAGGAATTAGGCCTCTTTCACACTTGCGTTGTTAGGATCAGGCGTGCACTTCCGTCCCCGCCGGATCCGTAACAACGCAAGTGAACTGAAAGCATTTGAAGACTGATCAGTCTTCAAAATGCTTTCAGTGTTACTATGGCAGCCAGGACGCTATTAAAGTCCTGGTTGCCATAGTAGTAGTGGGGAGCGGGGGAGCAGTATACTTAACGCCCGTGCGGCTCCCGGGGCGCTCCAGAATGACGTCAGAGCGCCCCATGCGCATGGATCACGTGATCCATGCGCGTGGGGCGCCCTGACGTCACTCTGGAGCGCCCCGGGAGCTGCACAGGCGGTAAGTATACTGCTCCCCCGCTCCCCACTACACTTTACCATGGCAACCAGTACTTTAGCGTCCTAGCTGCCATGGTAACCATTCAGAAAAAGCTAAACGTCGGATCCGGCGATGCGCCGAAACGACGTTTAGCTTAAGGCCGGATCCGGATTAATGCCTTTCAATGGGCATTAATTTCGGATCCGGCCTTGCGGCAAGTGTTCAGGATTTTTGGCCAGAGCAAAAAGCTCAGCATGCTGCGGTATTTTCTCCGGCCAAAAAACGTTCCGGTCCTGAACTGAAGACATCCTGATGCATCCTGAACGGATTTCTCTCCATTTAGAATGCATTGGGATGATCCTGATCAGGATTTTTCCGGCATAGAGCCCCGACGACGGAACTCTATGCCGGAAAATAAATACGCAAGTGTGAAAGAGCCCTTATTTATTCATAAATATCAGGAGGAATAACAGAGGAGCAAGTATTTACTAGGCATGTCAAGAGAAGTGACAGACCCTTTTTAATAAAGACAGACAGCTCTTAATACAGACCCTAGATCCCTCTTTATGCAAGCTTAGAACAGAATTCTACTAATATCAGAGCGAGAGCCATTTTAAGACAGCCCCAGACCCCCCTTAATACAGACTGCAGACATGATATGCAGATAATAACCTCTTATTATTCCTTCACTATTGCAGAAAACGTTAGTGAGTCAGGGCTTGAAGTGAGGAAGACTCAGGAACCAGGAGAGGTGAGTATTTTTTGAAAGAACATGTATGGCCTGGCAGATTTGCTTGCTTCTCTGGGAGTCTGGGGGAGTTACCCTTTTTCTAGGAGTCTCCTGCACATTTCAGGAGAGTTGGCAAGCATGTACTAGACTTTATCAAGTTTTTATATCTTGAGAAGATTTGTTTGTCATAACTTTATTATGACTGGTAGGAGATGAGTGTGAATAGATAAAGTTAGCAGCAAACATATCATAACTGTCTGCCGAGATCATGTGTGAAGTTATCTAGCGTGTTAAGGGATCGGATCATTGACATCCAATATGTCTGAACCTTGTTTGGAGGGATAAAACAAGAGGAAGGCACTTTTTTTTATGTGGGAGAGGGATCGTATAATACATTATGTTACTGCACAGAACCAAGTTTTTCCACATCCACTGTTTGACACTTTGGGAGACTAGTGAAAAAATCACACTGATGCTCTAATTTAAAGAGGTCTGTCATAGTAACAGGTTCTCTTTAAAGTAAGGCAAGAAACAGATTGACACCTTTGCCTAGTGAATTCTGCAGGCAGACCTCCCAGCATCACCATTAAAACTAGACAAAGCTGTTTAAATGGAATGTGTCATTAGAAATGAGGTATTGTTTAAATCAAGCTTTTAAAAAATATTTTTAAAGAATTTTTGTTAATATTACTGTATTTTCCATGTCACTATTTCAATTAAAAAAAATCCAAAAATCCTATAGTTTTCGCACTGGCTACAAAGCCTACTAATAGGTGCCACTACTTGGTCGGTGCAGATAACTTTTTTTGCAGTCATCTCCTTATCACTACTGGCAGGATTAGAATGACAGATATCACCTCTACATTCTCTTGTAGATTGTAAGCCCTCACTGGCAGGGTCCTCTCTCCTTCTATACCAGTTTGTAGCTCGTCTTGTCCATACTTATTGTTCTTGTTTGTTATTATGTATGTGTATCCCTTTTCATATGAAATGAAAGACACTGTGATAATGAAGAGCGAACTTCATGTTTTGAAGTTCGAGTTCAGCGTTGTTGTTTATTGGAAATTCCGTTACGGATTCTATTACCACGGGCCATAACGGAATTCTATGACGGAATGCATAACGGAAACCAGAGGACTCCTGCATAACGGAAACCAGGCAGATCCATTATGCGACCCATAGACTTCTATTATGACAGAATGCAAAATGGAATGCCTCTTTTAGGCTTCCGTGGTGCATTCCGTCATAGAATTCCGTTATGGCCCGTAGTAACGGAATCCATAACGGAATTGCCAGAAAACCCGAACGCCAAACTCGAACTTCAAAACATGATGTTTGTTCAACACTACTAGACATAAGCGAATCTAAGCTGATGAAGTGGAATTCGATCCGAATTTCAGGAAAAATTTATTTTGTACCGAAGCAGAATTTCCTCACGCTTTGTGGTAACAAATCGCATTTTTTACTAAAATGGCTGCTGCACGTGTGAGGACATGGGGCAAGGAACTCTGGGAAGGCGGGATCACCCATAATGCCATGCATGCAGCCAATCAGCAGCCAGCCAGCCCTGTGATTTCACAGCCCTATAAATAGCCTCAGCCATCTTGGATTCTGCCATTTACCAGTGTACTTAGTGCAGGGAGAGACGTTCACAAGCGCTAGGGACAGTGTTAGAAAAAATTTGATTGTGCTAAAAAAAACGATTTACAAGTGCAGGAAAAGATTATTCAAGGTGTAGGGAAAGGATAGGGAGGAATCATTCCACACCATTTATGTTGCACAGGGTTCAGTAGGGGAGGTTACAGCCTGGGTAATAGGAACAATCTGATTACACCTTGCTGCACTGACTGGGGATCCAAATTGCCATTATACAGCTCCGTTATTCCAGCAAACCATTCTTGTTATTGGGGTGCAAGTGCTGTTTGATACAGGGATTAACAGGGTTTATTACAAGGAAATATTTCTAGGTCTTATTTGCCCTTGTGCGGTGCAGTTATACTGTATGTTCTAAAGCATTTTTTGGCTTGTATTAATGGGAAAAAAGGGCTTATTAGCCGTTGTTTGGTGAAGTGCTAAAATTACAGTCCTTTTTGTCGTGTATTAGTGGCAAAAGTAAAAAATATTTGCCGATCAGCATTGCAGTTATCTGTTGTAAACAGGGCAGCCCTGGAAAAAATTATATACCAGCCCCATAGCATTGCGTAATTATTCCGGCACAACATCATTTTCTTGTTCATTAAAGGAAAAATTATGCATTTTAAAGCACATTTGAAGAGTGAATTATTTATAGATAAGACAGTTATAAAAGCACACAAGGCCTTATACATAAAGAGCAAAAAAGGTGCAAATGTCATCAAGAGTAGATCATTTATTGCTATGGTGATTAGACTACATTTTTAGAACTTTGCCCCACAATAGCCTGGTCTTGGGAGGACCCGCAGACCCCAGCAGAGCCCCAGTCAGCCCCCATCAGACCTTAGATCAGCCCAAAGACCCCATCAGACCCCCACCCTGCCCCCATCATTCAGACAGACCTCAGATCAGCCCAACGACCCCAGACCCAGTCAGCCCACCCCCATCACACCGCAGAGACCAAAGACTCCCATCATGCCCCTAGTTAGCCGCCCCCATCGGCGCTCAGCCTCAGATCAATAAGCGGCAGGCAGGGCAGGGGAGGGCCCAGGCCAGCCCAGGCCCCAACATACTTTATACTTACCAGAAATTCTGCGCCTCCGCTTCCTCCCCAAATCGTGCTCCGTCAGTTTTCCCGGCCAGGGCTGCACTGTTACCTGATAGCGTGCAGCGTCAGGTCATAGTGTGTGCACTATGTCCTGACGCTGTACGCGCTCAGGACAGTGAAGTGCCGGCCGGGGGGGGGGGGGGGGGGGGGCTAAGGGGTGGTCGGTGGCAGAAAAGAGGCAAGGAGCACTGAGAAACTGGGCTCCGGGCACTACAGGCACTAGTACAGGCAGCAGGGGCCAAGGGGCCAGGGCAGCGACCCCTGTATGTACGCCGCTCTTAAAGCGCCCCCCCCCCCCCTGGGAAATTTCCCGGTATCCGGGTAGGCCAGTCTGGCAGTGGTTGTAAAACCTTTTGTGGCATGTATTAGTGGCAAAAGAAAAAATATATTTGCTGGTCAGCGGTGCAGTTATCTGTTGTAAAGCCTTTTGTGGTGTGTATTAGTGGCAAAAAAAAAAAATTATTTGCCCCTTAGCGGTGGAGTTATCTGTTGTAAAGCCTTTTGTGGCATGTATTGGTGGAAAAAGAAAAAATATATTTGCCGCTCAGCGGTGCAGTTATCTGTTCTAAAGCCTTTTGTGTATTGTATTAGTGGAAAAAGAAAAAATATATTTGATGCTCAGCGGTTCAGTTTTTTGTAGCGTGTATTAGTGGCAAAATAAAAATATATTTGCCATTGAGTGTTGCACTTATATGTTTAAAAGCCTTTTGTGTTGTGTATAAGTGGGGAAAAATGAGGGCCTAATTGCCGTTCAGCGGTGCAGTTATATGTGGTAAAGCCCTTTTTGCCGTGTATTAAGGCAAAAGATAAAGATATTCACTGTTTAGCGGTGCAGTTACATGTGTTAAAGCCCTTTTTGCGGTATGAACCGAATTACGTTGTGGTGAAATGTTTTATGTGAAACAGGCTTTTTTGGGGGAAAAATTGATGGGTGATTGTAGACTTTCTTCTATATGAACTGAATTCCATTATCCTTTTATTGGTGACATTTTTTATTTCAAACACTTTTTTTTCGGGAAAATTGATGGGTGATTGTAGACCTCCCTTTGCTGTATGGACCGAATTACATAGTTGTGACTTTTTTTTATGTGAAACAAGCTTTTTTGGGGGAAAAATTGATGAGTGATTGTAGTCTTTCTTCTGTATGAACCGAATTCCATTATCCTTTCATTGGTGAAATTTTTTATTTCAAACACAATTTTTTCGGGAAAATTGATGGCTGATTGTAGTCCTCCTTTTGCTGTATGGACCGAATTGCGTCGTTGTGGATCCTGCAGTAAACATAATGAAGACACTGATGACAGCACACCAGCAGACTTTGCCTTTACCATCTATTCACAATTAAATCAAGCAGCTTCAGTAAGTTGAAAATATTCATGTATTTTTATCTGCTCTGTCTGCATTCGATCTCCACAGCACACAAGACATGACAGGAGAGCCTCTGATTTGTAATCCAAGTCCATTTCTTAAGATGAGGATTTCCATCAGAATTGTGCGTAACATTCTTGCTCCCTGTGCAAAGCCATAACAAAAGGACTCCATAGGCATACACATCAGAGGAACCTGAAGCTGGTTGCCCCAATTTTAATTCAGGAGCAGTAAACAGCGGGAAGCAAATAGAGGTGGCTGAACTCGCTGCTCTGCATCTCTTGTGAAGTCAATGGGCCAGATTTATCATTACTCTTGCAGTTCACTCCACTTTCAAAGAAGGCGTATGTGTATTTGAGTCAAGTCAAATTTATCATGGGCTCTTTCAGAGGTTGATAAATCTGGTGTATTTCTGGTTCCTAGTTGTATTTTGGCTTTGTCTTTGGAAAAGTCGCAATTTTAAAAAGGTGATTTTGTCAAACATAAGCATGGTCATGAGTGGAGTGAGTTTGCGCAATTTTTTGCGACTTTTTTGCGACTATTTAAAAAGTCGCAATAATAAATCTGTCTTGCAAGTGATTTACATACGACAAAACGCCCATAAACTTGGTTTTGGAGTGAGTGGCGTAAGTCTCCAAAAAGTCGCAAAAAATTGCGCAATTTGGCTTTTTGCGCAATTTTTTGCGACTTTTCAACTCCAGAAAAGTGACTTAGGCTAATGATAAATCTGGCCCAATGTCTCCAACTATGCCCCTCTCTTGAATTACAGCAAATACATTATTTTCATGTAGAGATCCAAGAATTATGTTGGAGACATATAGTGTATGCAAGCCATTTTATTTCAAACATGTTTTTTTTCAGGAAAATTGATAGGCGATTGTAGACTTTCTTCTGTATGAACCGAATTCCATTATCCTTTCATTGGTGAAATTTTTTATTTCAAACACAATTTTTGGGGGAAAATTGATGGGTGATTGTAGACCTCCTTTTGCTGTGTGGACCGAATTACAAATGGTGAAATTTTTTTATGTGAAACAGGCTTTTTTTGGGGAAAATTGATGGGTGATTGTAGACTCTCATCACTCTCACACTGTTCTGCACCTGCTTTACCAGGGGAGGAACTGACCCATGTCCTTCAGCAAGAAATCAAAGCCTGGCTTTCTCCACGACAAAATCGGAACCATGGTGACTGGCAACAGGAAGAACATGGTGCCGGCGCTGCGTCAAGGACGGCTGAGCCATGCGCCCTGCATGGCACACTTGTTCAATCTGGTTGTCAAGCGGTTCCTGAAGTCTTCCACCCATCTGCAAGACATCCTAAAAATGGCCAGAAAACTTTGCATGCACTTCAGCCACTCGTCACTGCAAAGCACACCCTCCTTGAGATGTAGCGGCAGAACGGCATCCCACAACATAGGCTGATATGCGATGTTTCCACCCATTGGAATTTCACCTTCCATATGTTAGACCGACGAACAGAGAAAGGCCATTAACGATTTCTTGATGATCCAAGTGGACAGGAGTACTCCCCTGTGTAACTTCAATGTCAGCCAGTGGCAGCTCATGAGTGACACCTGCCATTTGCTCAGGCCCTTTAAGGAGACCACGTTATTTGTCAGTCGCCAGGACAACGGGATTAACAACGTAATTCCACTGCTTCATGTCCTGGAACAGATGATGGTAAATCTGGCTGGTCAGGGGACTGGAGACGTGGCGCCTATATCTCACAGCCACATGAGCCCTGTGAGAGCTGAACTGGAGGAGGAGGAGGACATTGCAGTACAAGCAATGTGTAGCAAAATGGGTGGTTTTTACACACTGGTAAAAGGAGAAGAGGAGCAGGAGCAGCCAGAGGAGCTACAGGGCAATGAGAAAGTCGAGGCAGAGGACCCAGACACACTGTGGCAGTATGCAGTGGAGATGGAGGCAGGGAGTCCCTCTGAGTCACTTGCATAAATGGCCCGATGCATGCTCACTTGCTTGCGTAGTTACAGCCGAATTTTCACTATTCAGCAGAAGGATGACTTCTGCCTCTCCACCTTGTTGAACCCTCGCTAACGGTCCAAAATGGGGCCTTTTTTACACCCGCTGAGAGGGAGGACAAACTGAACTACTATAGAGACATCCAATGTAGTCAGTTGGCCGCTGCCTATCTGCCCCATTGTCCATCCTTTTGCAGGTCTGACCGGGGGTCCCCTCTGCGCTCACGTTCCTCTGCCATGGCTGCTATGGCAGGGTGGGGGGTAGGAGCAGTTCCAGCTCCATCAGCAGCAACTTAGTAACATAGTAACATAGTAACATAGTATATAAGGCCGAAAAAAGACATTTGTCCATCCAGTTCGACCTGTTTCCTGCAAGTTGATCCAGAGGAAGGCAAAAAACCCCTGTGAGGTAGAGCCAATTTTCCCCACTTAAGGGGAAAAAATTCCTTCCCGACTCCAATCAGGCAGTCAGAATAACTACCTGGATCAACGACCCATCTTTAGTAGCTATAGCCTGAAATATTATTACGCTCCAGAAATACATCCAGGCCCCTCTTGAATTCCTTTATTGTACTCACCATCACCACCTCCTCAGGCAGAGAGTTCCATAGTCTTACTGCTCTTACCGTGAAGAACCCTTTTCTATGTTTGTGTACAAACCTTCTTTCCTCCAGACGCAGAGGATGTCCCCTCGTCACAGTCACAGTCCTGGGGATAAATAGACTTGAGTCTAGAGTCACTGATGAGCAGCTTTCTTCACCCGCCTAGTGAAGAAACTACTCACTAGCAGCTGTTGCTAGACCTGGAGGAGGACCTGGTGCCTAGGTGGTTCGCGGGTGTTTAGTATGGCGGGGGCCATAGTTACCCCAAGAAGAACTCGCCTGTCCACCCAAAATGTGGAGAGAATGACCGTTGTCAAGATGAATCAGGCGTGGATCAGCCAGGATTTCCACCCACCAATGCCTGATGCATCAGACTAGATCATCCATGGTGTCACAATAGCACTTTGACAAAGGAGACCGGTTTCTTCTGGCTACCTGCCTCAGCTACTATTCTGATGCTGCCATTCACCTGATGCCACAAATCTGATGCCAAGTGCTCCTTTCACCCACTATCTGCAGCTCGTACTGTTATTGCCACACACCTCCTCACTCTGTGGCCTTCTAATGCTGCTGCCACCTCCACACTCTGTCATTGTGCCGCTTTATGGCCTCCTCATGCTGCCGCCACCTCCACACTGTCATTGTGCCACACTGTGGCCTCCTCCTGATGCTGCTGCCACCTCCAGACTCTGTCATTGGGCCACTCTGTGGTCTCCTCATTCACATGTCATCTCTCTTTTGGATCCACTCCTGTTTTTTTTTTGGCATTAGCAATACTGATGGATTACTGACCAAATGCTGACCGAGTGAAGGTGGATGCTCAACAGACAGGATGCGTTTTTTGGGGGTTATTGTTCTGATGGATCAGAGGAAGGGCAAAATAATCAGTGACGTCCACACAAACTTACTGCTGACACCCTTTCCACTCTGTCAGGAGGCTCTACTTGTATAAGAATTTAATAGAACAGGTTCTGTAGACATCTATGTGGAATCAGCTGACAACAGTGTCAAAGGAGTTCTTCTTGGCGCTAACATCGGAGGAGGACCTCCGGCTCTGGCTGATGCTTCCGAGTACTCAGGTGCTGACAGTGGACTCCATAGGGTTATTTTACACAGTATCCCCTTTGTAGAGGCTGTGTCTGGCCTGGGGAGTTAGAGGCGCTTAACGGAGCAACGACCCGAAAAGAGCTGCTCACCCGTCTCGTCATCCCAGAGAAAGCCTATCCCCCTCTCAACAGAGAACCACACCATGGTCCCTCTTCTCCGCTCCAGGATTGGATCTCTGGGCTGTGGTCGGTCCCACACATGGATTGCCCAATCTTCTATTGCCCGCTTGTATTCCCACATCGTGGTGGCGTGGGCTGCAATTTCTTTAGGGACCATGGGATAAAATGTCACTTTATGTTCTATGAGTGTCACGGTGCTCCTACATGGTCACGCCTGGACCCCAGGTGTTGGTTCCGAAGCAGACAAATAGGGGAGAATAATTGAAGAGTTTGAAGAAATAATCGAGTCCAGACTTTGTATAAAGTTGAATAGCAGCTTTACTTTGGTGAACGTTTCTCCAAAACGGTTTACAGACTTTGTCTTGGTCCAGGCAGGCTTTAGCATTAAAACTCTGGCAGGCAAACTCAACCCTGCTACATCTGTTGCTCCCTGACTCTGCTGTACTGACAGGCTGGCTGTACAACTTAGCTTCTTCTTTATGCTACAACTTCTCTCTTTGTAGTCTGTCTCTTAATTATGTCAGGGAACTCTCCTCCTTGCTCCTGAGGCTCTAAGCTGTGGCCTCCACATCCAGCACACCCTCCTTAGCCTAGCAGGGGGTAAGCTAGACTCTCCCAGAAACTGGTCCCCCACCCTTTCTGCAGGAAGTGGGACTCGCCCACTCCTCCACAGAGGGAGGTCAGAATGGAATGGAAAGCTCCATTCTCTCTAACTGTAGCTCAGCCATATTTGCTGCCACCTGCTGGTGAACCAGACACATTACACATGAACATAACAGTTGCATAACAGTGTATTGGACCTAAAATAAATGCATAGATGACATGATATTAGCATACACAGATAGAAGCAGGGCATAGGAGTGAAAATGCCACTCTGGGGCGTTACACTTGGCTCTACAACTGTCCATTGTGAGTGTACAGTCGTGGCCAAAAGTTTTGAGAATTACATAAATATTGGAAATTGGAAAAGTTGCTGCTTAAGTTTTTATAATAGCAATTTGCATATACTCCAGAATGTTATGAAGAGTGATGATATGAATTGCATAGTCCTTCTTTGCCATGAAAATTAACTTAATCCCAAAAAAAACTTTCCACTGCATTTCATTGCTGTCATTAAAGGACCTGCTGAGATCATTTCAGTAATCGTCTTGTTAACTCAGGTGAGAATGTTGACCAGCACAAGGCTGGAGATCATTATGTCAGGCTGATTGGGTTAAAATGGTAGACTTGACATGTTAAAAGGAGGGTGATGATTGAAATCATTGTTCTTCCATTGTTAACCATGGTGACCTGCAAAAAAACGCATGCAGCCATCATTGCGTTGCATAAAAATGGCTTCACAGGACAAGGATATTGTGGCTACTAAAATTGCACCTCAATCAACAATTTATAGGATCATCAAGAACTTCAAGGAAAGAGGTTCAATTCTTGTTAAGAAGGCTTCAGGGCATCCAAGAAAGTCCAGCAAGCGCCAGGATCATCTCCTAAAGAGGATTCAGCTGCGGGATCGGAGTGCCACCAGTGCAGAGCTTGCTCAGGAATGGTAGCAGGCAGGTATGAGCGCATCTGCATGCACAGTGAGGCAAAGACTTTTGGAAGATTGCCTGATGTCAAGAAGGGCAGCAAAGAAGCCACTTCTTTCCAAAAAAAAATCTGAAAATCTTCTGCAGAAAGTATGGTGAATGGACTGCTGAGGACTGGGGCAAAGTCATATTCTCCGATGAAGCCTCTTTCCGATTGTTTGGGGCATCAGGAAAAAGGCTTGTCCGGAGAAGAAAAGGTGAGCGCTTCCATCAGTCCTGTGTCATGTCAACAGTAAAGCATCCTGAGACCATTCATATGTGGGGTTGCTTCTCATCCAAGGGAGTGGGCTCACTCACAATTTTGCCCAAAAACACAGCCATGAATAAAGAATGGTACCAAAACACCCTCCAACAGCAACTTCTTCCAACAATCCAACAACAGTTTGGTGAGGAACAATGCATTTTCCAGCACGATGGAGCACCATGCCATAAGGCAAAAGTGATAACTAAGTGGCTCGGGGACCAAAACGTTGACATTTTGGGTCCATGGCCTGGAAACTCCCCAGATCCCATTGAGAACTTGTGGTCAATCCTCAAGAGGCGGGTGGACAAACAAAAACCCACTAATTCTGACAAACTTCAAGAAGTGATTATGAAAGAATGGGTTGCTATCAGTCAGGAATTGGCCCAGAAGTTGATTGAGAGCATGCTCAGTCGAATTGCAGAGGTCCTAAAAAAGAAGGGCCAACAATGCAAATACTGACTATTTGCATAAATGTCATGTAATTGTCGATAAAAGCTATTGAAACGTGTGAAGTTTGTGTAATTATATTTCACTACATCCCAGAAACAACTGAAACAAAGATCTAAAAGCAGTTTAGCAGCAAACTTTGTGAAAACTAATATTTGTGTCATTCTCAAAACTTTTGGCCATGACTGTACAAAGAACTGTGTATGGTGGCCCTGTGGCCTGTGTCAAGAGACTGCACTTCTGCTAGTGGAAACCACATGTGGAATTATAAAGACCATCCTGTACTGTAAGTAAAAATTTATGGAGTTACTTTACAGATTGTATATAAAGATTTTGTTTGAGGTGGCCATAACCACTCCAATAAGTGCCGTGGCCCCTTTCTAGGTAAATGACAGCACGTTTATCAGTCACATGGCTTATTTGCATGTCAAGTACCATTGAAGTGAATGGGGCTGAGCATGATTACAATCACAGCTTCTATAGAATGTACAGTACTGTGCTTAGTAACCACCGAGAAGGCTGCATTGGTCACAGAAGTGCCGGTGCCTTCTGAAACAGCTTATCGAGTCCCCGGTGTCGGACCCTCATCGATCAGATACTATGACCTATCCAGAGGAAAGGTCATCAGTATTATCATCTTAGAAAACTTCCATAATGGCCTTTTTTTTTTGCAAAATTACAGTTTTTTTTTAATACAGGTAAGTACATACCCCCTGTAATGTCTCTTCCTTCGTAGAGCTGTATGGAGAAAAATCTTTGGTAAAAAAATCTGCTATGCATATGTGTTTGCGTTGCATACGCGTTTTTTGGAGCTGCAAAAGAATGCCAATGGAGGTCCATGGAAGAAAAATGCAAAGCAATGAGGGAAATTCCATGCTGCAGTTTTTAAAAACAGGCCATTCTTCCAAAAACACATCTTAGGAGTGAAAAAACACCACAAAAGATACCCAATGCTCCTCACTTTAACATTTCACCTAGACTACCATGCAACATCTGGTGCTTGTGTTTGTTCCTAAAATAATGCAATAAACATTCCAGCAAATAAAAACCACCAAAAAACGCAAAGTCCCTCACAAATTCCAGAAAAAGCCTGTGTGACACCAGCCTATATCTGTCTGCGCTGTGCAGTGGATTGGTGAATTTTATGATCAACAATCAGCAGATTGTGGCTCCTGCCACCTGTCGTGGGAACGTCCGTGACACTAAACTTGTGGTGCAGTTCCCCTTTCCTCTTTGCACCCATCTCACACAGAGGAGCCAGTACAGGGGGTAAATATGCAGACGTATCGACGTATGACCACTGAGGACAATCAGCACATGGTTTGACGTGTCATCGTTGGAGTCAAGGATACAGAAAACGGCGTGGGACAGTGGGACAGTATCATGTAAACGTCACCATCATGGTAAATTTATGACTTTTTTATTCTACACACTTTACCTCACAAGGGAAATTTGCAGCAAAATCTTGTGGGCATTTGCCCCGGCAGATATTCCTCAACACATCTGTTACATATGGACATACTCTTATGCTTCCTACTGTATGCCAAATATTTTTCTGTGCATGCAACACTCTTCATATCCCACCATATTCATATAAACTATGCTACAATATGTTACAAACATCTTCCCTCTTTACTCCAGACAATTTACAGTATAACTATAAAAGCCTTTTAGTAATGTAACACAGAAAGGAAGATCATTCTTCAGTTTTAGTATATTTATTGGGTTTTAAAACATGCCTAAGTAATGTGGAATTAAACCCATGATACAAATATCACTGTCATAAAATTTCCCATGAAAAAACATAATAAAATGATAAAACCAAGAATTAATCCTGTCAAAGTCAAGGACATCTTGTACTATTGGTCACAAAGAGGATTGCATTTCACTTAAGCTGGCTGGAAGTAAACCCAATGTAAGGTGAACGTTATACTTCTTCCAACGTGCAATATAAATGACAAGGATCCAGTATTAATAAAGACGTGCACAGATAAATATAATTCTGCTGTTTTAAAAATGACATTTCCTGTTAATAAGGAAAGAAATATATTATGCAAAGGGCTGCCAACTGTCCAGAAATTCCTGAACTGTCCGTAATAAGTAATTTTTTATGTGTCCGTGACAAAAGATAGATGTGTCCATGAATTTTTTGAGGTTAGTGGTACTTTAGGAAATTATTTAGGTGGAAATATTATATTATTTTACAGTTCCCAGTAAATACTGGTAGTGACTGAGTTCTTATTAGGATACCAAGCTATAGACCAATATTACCTATAATCTTTAGCATTCATTATCGTTTTACAATTTCTACGTAAAAAATATCACCTTTCTGTGATTTCTAAATGAGTTATTCTGACAAAAAGTAAAATTCCAGCTGGCAACCCTGATTTAGCATAAGTTAGTATATGCCGTACCTCTGTCTGATGTATATATACGTCAAATGTACACTTAGATTCATGGAACAAGCTCAGGTCCATACCTGGTGGTTTCCACCTTTGTTACACAAGTGACACCTGCAATGGTTGGGATAGATGACTCCGGTTTGCATGGATACACAAGACCTAGTGGAGTTGCTGTGGTCATTAAAGATGTATGTGTAACGCCCCAGAAGTGCATTACCACCTTCTGCACCTTGCCACTATCTTCCATGGTTAACCATGTGTCATCCCCTGTATTTAACAAAAAAACTTTGCTCAATTGAGCTCAATTCACCACTTTTACCCTTAATATTTAAATCAGTAAAACTTCACTTTTATTAGTAGTTCTCTAAAAATGTTTGTGAGTTTTGACACACTTGTTAAAACTACTGCTCGAATTTGCACACTGCTATCGCACAGGTTGCTAGTGGTAACGGAGGGTGTGCACTACCCTCCTAACCTTCCCACAAGTTTGCAATCAGTGTATAACTACCTGCCTGACTAATCCTGCAGGGTACTCGGTGCTGTGAACATACACCCTAAAGTAAATAACTGTTTCCTACTGTTTCCTACTCAGTGTTTAGCAACTCGAGCAGAGCTAAAACCAACAGATTCTGTCCCCCAACATGTTTCACCAGATAAACTGGCGTCTTCAGGGGAAAGGACAGACTTGAAACACCATGCTGAACACATCCCCTGTATTTAAAAAACCACACCAATGCCCATGTTATACCCTCAGGTTACTACACATTTATTTACAAAAAGGTCACATAAACCTACTAAATCCTTTTAGGGGTTACAACATAGATATTAAAACGTAACCTTTATTATATTTTTATAAAAGCTGATACATTTATTTATACACCCAGTCCCATTAAAATTATCAGGGAAGGAATCAGATATTCCACTCAATACTGAATATGTGTAATCCTCTTTTACTTGGAGGTACTGCTTATGGCTGCAGTTCACTTTGCTGTGTTATAATGTGTGCATCTTCCATAGGTTAATGCATATGTTTTTCTACATTCCTATCAGGAATCCAGTGCATTCGTTGCTCAACATTGTGCTTGATGGCAACCTACAACTTTATTGAAACACTGGAATGTGTAGCCAATTGCTCACTCTTTGAAGCTTCTTGGCAGTCAGATTCTGATTGTAAGTCAGTGTTGCAACAATGTGATTGTATAATAGAGCAGAATTCTATTTGCTCCTACTGCACTTATATTATGGCGCTGGAACCACTTGACTAATTCCTATGTTTGTGCACACATGCTTTGTCACACTATGGCTCATGAGAGAGGAAATAGATTCCTACAAAATTACCAAGGAATGGTTTCCCTATTTTATCGTAAAGGGGGCGCCCACTGCTCACCCCTCTTTACTATGAGCCATATCACACCAACTTTCTCAGCCACGCAGATACACGCTGTTTAGCGCTTACCAACCACACATGCTTCCGATTCGGTCCCTGTCTAAAAGCCAGCAGGCACTAGTGATGTCGCGAACATAAAATTTTCAGTTCGCGAACAGCGAACGCGAACTTCCGCAAATGTTCGCGAACTGGCGAACCGGGCGAACCGCCATAGACTTCAATAGACAGGCGAATTTTAAAACCCACAGGGACTCTTTCTGGCCACAATAGTGATGAGAAAGTTGTTTCAAGGGGACTAACACCTGGACTGTGGCATGCCGGAGGGGGATCTATGGCAAAACTCCCATGGAAAATTACGTAGTGGACGCAGAGTCGGGTTTTAATCCATAAAGGGCATAAATCAACTAACATTCCTAAATTGTTTGGAATAACGTGCTTTAAAACATCCAGTGTGTGTATACGATCAGGTATGATGTTGTATCGATCAGGTAGTGTAAGGGTTACGCCCGCTTCACAGACATTGACAGACCAAACTCCCTTTTAATGCACCGCAAACAGTTCATTTGCACAACTGCAAACTCCCCATTTGCACAAGGTTGGATACCAAGCTAGCCACGTCCCGGTGATGTCATTGAAGGTTTCTTCCTCCACCCAGCCACGTACAACACCAAGGGTCCCCAAAGATGAATTGAATTGATTTTTCGAACGGGGAGATGGTTAAAAACGCTGGCTCCCTCCCTTTGTTTTTATCCACGGTGACTGCGTCTGCGCCGTGCAATTTACTGTCACACCCGATATGAGTGGTATTTTCTGTAGTACTATTCTCATCAGTTTAATCCCTCTAACGTCCCCAATCTGGGGGCCATTTATTGAATAGATTTTTCGAACAGGGAGATGGTTAAAAACGCTGGCTCCCTCCACTCTGTTTTAAACCACGGTCACTGCGTCTGCGCCGTGCAATTTACTGTCACACCCGATATGAGTGGTATTTTCTGTAGTACTATTCTCATCAGTTTAATCCCTCTAACGTCCCCGACTCCCCAATCTGGGGGCCATTTATTAAATAGATTTTTCGAACGGGAGATGGTTAAAAAATGCTGGCTCCCTCCACTCTGTTTTAAACCACGGTGACTGCGTCTGCGCCGTGCAATTTACTGTCACACCCGATATGAGTGGTATTTTCTGTAGTACTATTCTCATCAGTTTAATCCCTCTAACGTCCCCAATCTGGGGGCCATTTATTGAATAGATTTTTCGAACGGGAGATGGTTAAAAGACCCTGGCTCCCTCCACTCTGTTTTAAACCACGGTGACTGCGTCTGCGCCGTGCAATTTACTGTCACACCCGATATGAGTGGTATTTTCTGTAGTACTATTCTCATCAGTTTAATCCCTCTAACGTCCCCAATCTGGGTGCCATTTATTGAATAGATTTTTCGAACGGGGAGATGGTTAAAAAAACGCTGGCTCCCTCCACTCTGTTTTAAACCACGGTGACTGCGTCTGCGCCGTGCAATTTACTGTCACACCCGATATGAGTGGTATTTTCTGTAGTAGTATTAAATTCAATTAAATGCCTTATTTATCGGCAAGCTACTGTGCCACCCGGTATCAGTGGTTGGCACTGGCAGTGGGCACACTACAGTCAGTGGAAGAGGGCCTGACACACACTGGCAGCAGGCAAGCAACTGAATTTAGACTACTGTCTAAAAATTAAATGCCTTATTTATCGGCAAGCTACTGTGCCACCCGGTATCAGTGGTTGGCACTGGCAGTGGGCACACTACAGTCAGTGGAAGCGGGCCTGACACACACTGGCAGCAGGCAAGCAACTGAAATTACACTAAAGTGTAAAAATTAAATGCCTTATTTATCGGCAAGCTACTGTGCCACCCGGTATCAGTGGTTGGCACTGGCAGTGGGCACACTACAGTCAGTGGAAGTCAGCCTGACACACACTGGCAGGCAACTAACCTTAGATTAAAGTGTAAAAGTTAAGTGCCTTTTTTTAAGCAAAGTCCTGTGCCACACGGGATGACAGGGGTGGGCACTGGCAGTGGGCACACTACAGTCAGTTGAAGTCGGCCTGACACACACTAGCAGCAGGCAAGCAGCTGAAATTACACTAAAGTGTAAAAATTAAATGCCTTTTTAAGCAAAGTCCTGTGCCAGCCGGTATGAGTGGTGGGCACTGGCAGTGGGCACACTACAGTCAGTGGAAGTCAGCCTGACACACACTGGCAGGCAACTAACCTTAGATTAAAGTGTAAAAATTAAGTGCCTTTTTTAAGCAAAGTCCTGTGCCACACGGGATGACAGGGGTGGGCACTGGCAGTGGGCACACTACAGTCAGTTGAAGTCGGCCTGACACACACTAGCAGCAGGCAAGCAGCTGAAATTACACTAAAGTGTCAAAATTAAATGCCTTTTTAAGCAAAGTCCTGTGCCAGCCGGTATGAGTGGTGGGCACTGGCAGTGGGCACACTACAGTCAGTGGAAGTCAGCCTGACACACACTGGCAGGCAACTAACCTTAGATTAAAGTGTAAAAATTAAGTGCCTTTTTTTAAGCAAAGTCCTGTGCCACACGGGATGACAGGGGTGGGCACTGGCAGTGGGCACACTACAGTCAGTTGAAGTCGGCCTGACACACACTAGCAGCAGGCAAGCAGCTGAAATTACACTAAAGTGTAAAAATTAAATGCCTTTTAAGCAAAGTCCTGTGCCAGCCGGTATGAGTGGTGGGCACTGGCAGTGGGCACACTACAGTCAGTGGAAGTCAGCCTGACACACACTGGCAGGCAACTAACCTTAGATTAAAGTGTAAAAATTAAGTGCCTTTTTTTAAGCAAAGTCCTGTGCCACACGGGATGACAGGGGTGGGCACTAGCAGTGGGCACACTACAGTCAGTTGAAGTCGGCCTGACACACACTAGCAGCAGGCAAGCAGCTGAAATTACACTAAAGTGTCAAAATTAAATGCCTTTTTAAGCAAAGTCCTGTGCCAGCCGGTATGAGTGGTGGGCACTGGCAGTGGGCACACTACAGTCAGTGGAAGTCAGCCTGACACACACTGGCAGGCAACTAACCTTAGATTAAAGTGTAAAAATTAAGTGCCTTTTTTAAGCAAAGTCCTGTGCCACACGGAATGACAGGGGTGAGCACTGGCAGTGGGCACACTACAGTCTGTGGGCCTGCAGCTCCTCACACACAGGCAGGCCAGGCAACTGCAATATGTATATAAAGGAAAAAAAAACAGACTAATGTTGCAGCCCTAAAAGGGCTTTTGGGGTGCTGTCAGGACGCTGTCCTTACAGCAGAGATCAGATGAGTCTTTCAGGACTGGAGTGGACACTGAATTCACTAGCCTAGCTATCGATTTCCCAATTAAATCAGCAGCAATTACAGTCTCCCTCCTCTCACTAAGACTGCAGCTTCAGAATGAATCTAAAATGGATGCTGTGCAGGAGGTGGGAGGGTCTGGGAGGGAGGGTATGCTGCTGATTGGCTGGAATGTGTCTGCTGACTGTGAGGTACAGGGTCAAAGTTTGCTCAATGATGATGTATAGGGGGCGGACCGAACATCGCATATGTTCGCCCGGCAGAGGCGAACGCGAACAAGCTATGTTCGCCGGGAACTGTTCGCCGGCGGATAGTTCGGGCCATCTCTAGCAGGCACTAACCCTCCCGACATGTTTCGCCGCATGTGCGGCTTCATCAGGGAAATAGGGTATTAGTGTGCCGCATGCCCATTCTCACCTGTATTTAAGCTGTATGAGACCCGCCCCTATGCAGCGTTGACCTATCGCATACACACTTTGCCGGAGGTCACTGGATCAGGCACATTGATAGGAGCACTTTCATTGGTTATCGGAGTTGTTTGACAACTGAACTAACCTATGGGTCTGCCTGGGATGTCATATTTTTTTTTTTTCCTTTCACTTCATTCATGCTACAGCATGATATTCAGACATATAGGTTACAACAATATAATATTATAACCATCGCTGCAGGCATATAAAAATTTATTCACTTGTAATATATCAGCCTAAGACTCCAGTTTCCATTCGATCTTATATCAATATTGTGCCCCATATTAAATCTGGACACACAATCATTCTATTTTATTCATATTAGTTATTACACTCTGTGGGAACGACTGATCACTGTTGCCTATAGCAGCTAATCTAAACTTTAAATGGACTATTTTATTCTATGCTGGGTAATTGTTTTCTCAACTCCAAATCATAGGAGATCAAAATTCTTGTTATAAATACAAAATCCTCATGACAAAAATATGTCAAAATTCATGCAATTGTTATGTTTAAGTGTAATGTACCTGGTTCACCAGCAGACAGCGGCATTTATGGCAGAGCTGTTTTACCTAGAATGAAACCCTTCTTTCCATTCTAGCTCTCCCTCTAGAAGTCAATCTAGAGTACCCCGAAGGAAGCAGGCCCTGTTGGACAAGCCCTGCAAAAAATCAGCCAGAGTACCTTCAGCTCCCCTGGAACAGGAGGCCATAGCAAAGAGCCTCAAAAGCCAGGAAGAAAGTCCCCTGGATAAAGTTAAAGACAGACCAAACCACAGAGTTAAGTTAAGTACAGAAGAAAAGAAAGGAACAGATTCCAATTTAAGCCTGTTAGTACAGCAGAGCCAGAAAGCTACAGATGTAGTGGAACTGAGTGTGTTTGCCTGCCAGAATTTATGCCAATGCCTGCTGGTAACCAAGACTAAGCCTATGAATCGTTTGAAAGAAAGTTTATTCAAGTAAAGTTGCTGTTCAACTTTATACAAGGTCTGGACTCAATTTAATTCATCATCCCCTTCATCAACTATCCCTTGCTCTGCTTCGCACGATGTCTGTGGTTCCATCATATCCACATAGGAGCACCGTGACACAAGCAAAAACCATTAAGGGACACTATATGCCACCCTACACCACTCTGTCATTCCTACACTGGGTGCCACCACCTACAGTATTACTAAAAGGGGCCCTGTGCCCTTGTTGCTTCATTGCAATTGGTGTCACGACAAAACTATTGACTTTTTCCCTCTTAAAGGGACCCCTAGCGACGTTGCCTCCTGTGCATTACATATGTGCCCCCCCCCCCCCCCCGCTCCAAAAAAACAAACCACTACCAAACAAATTGCTACCATACAATTGCTATATAGTAGCAGCAGGGGTGCACCGCCAATAAAGCGAGGTGAGGCGATTGCAGCACCAGCTAGTGGCAAGAGGGGGGCAGCAGATAGGCCATGGGCAATGAGCGCTTCCTTTGTGGAAACGCTCATCTCTACATATTCAACTGCATCACTGTACTCAGGACAGCAATACACTTGAATGCTGTGACAGGGCATGGGAGTGATGTCTCCGTGGCCCACCGTTTCCTCCAATGGGCTTTAGTCGTAGTCCCTGTAGCCTATCAGAGGCTGCCTTAGCCGGGCTGCATAGAGCTCAGGGCACAGACTAGAAGAGGTCTGTGTCTTCCACTGCATCGCTGACATTAGAATGGAGGCATGTATTTGAGTTTATTATTTTTATTTGGCAGCATGCTGTTGGGCCACAATTCGGTCGGGGTCATTATTTTGTAACTGGAGAAAGCACTATGGGGACATTGTGGCTGTATAAAGCATTTTTGTACTGGCACACATTATAAGGGGGCCCTTATGAGGACATCCGTTCTACTGGGGGAACTAAAAGGGAGTAGTTTTTTGTACTGACACACATTAAAAAAGTTGAATCTTTTATACTGGCACACATTCTAAGGTAGCCACTATGGGGACATTTGTTCTACAGGGGGCACTAATATAAAAAAATAATAACAGTTATGTGCATAACACCACCATATTCCACAGTGTGTTCAAATTCATAGGGCTCATGTAAAAACCCTTGAAAAACCCTTGAAAAATTATGATTGATGGCCTGCTGGTGACCCTCAAAAAACATTAGGAGCAAGGGCCTGCTGGTGACCTTCTAAAACATTAGGGGTGAGGGCCTGCTGCTGAGCTGACCCTCTAAATTCTAAAACATTAGGGGCAAGGGCCTGCTGCTGATCTCACCATCTAAAACATTAGGGTTGAGGGTCTGCTGCTGAGCTGACATTCTAAAACATTAGGGGCGAGTGCCTGCTGCTGATCTGACCATCTAAAACATTAGGGACGAGGGCCTGCTGCTGATCTGACCATCTAAAACATTATGGACGAGGGCCTGCTGGTGACCCTCTAAAACATTAGGAGTGAGGGTCTGCTGCTGAGCTGACCCTCTAAAACATTAGGAGCGAGGGGAGCCATATAACCTATATACTGTAACCTTATAAGCCTATATAATGTTGATATGATGGAGGAGAATACAATGCATCGCCGCTCACCATCTGTGTTGATTCCTCAAAGTTGTGTAAAACCTCACAGATGTCAGACATCCATGCCCACTCGTCGCTTGTGAAGAGTGGAAGTTGACTGGAAAGGTGATGACCATGTTAAAGCTGGTATTCCACTACTGCCCTCTGCTGCTCACAAAGCCTGGCCAACATGTGGAACATGGAGTTCCAGCGCGTGCTCAAGTCTGTATGCTGGCAATTGCAAGCGCTGCTGCAGCGTTGCCAGACCGGTGGCAGCTGTAGGTGACTTTCGGAAATGGGCACACACTTCGCCAGTAGCTCAGGCAAATTGGGGTAGGTTTTGAGAAACTGCAGAACCATGTCTGGTTGTAGTTTAAGGGGCGAGAGCCACAGTTCAGTCTGGTCCCTTATACTCTGCCACAGCTCTGCGGCAGTGTGCTGTTTGTCACCTAAGCAAATTAGTTTCAGCATGGCATGTTCCCGCTTCCCCACTGCAGTGCTAAACTGCTTCCAGATACTGACTAATGGCCTGCAAGATGAGAATTCAGAGGTAGAAGTGGAGGAGGAGGTGGAGGAGGAGGTGGAGGAGGGGGGGTTGCAGCCACTAATCTAGGTTGGTGGCGGAAATCCTGATGGAAGTAGGGCCCGCAATCCTTGGCGTCCGGTAGCACCTGTGCCATCCCAGGGTATGACTCGCTCCCGGCCTCCACAATGTTCAAAGCCTCAGTGTCCACAAGCCTAAATGGCAACATTTCCAGAGCCAGCAATTTGGAAAGGTGCGCATTATTGCTATGGCCTTTGGGTGGGTGGCTGGGTATTTGCACTTTCGTTCAGGCCTGGGGTATGGACATCTGTACGCTGCACTGGGACAAAGAAGTGGATGTGTTAGATGATGGTGCTTGCGAAGGTCCAGGTGCAGGGCGGGAGGCATCTGGGCCAGCATCTTGGACAGGGGCTTGGCCAGCACGTAACACTGGGGAAGAGGAGGCAGTGGTGTGACCTGCAGACACTGATCGTCCCACCTGTTAGGGTGCTTTGATGCCATGTGGCGGATCATGCTGGTGGTGGTGAGGATGCTAATGTTCAGGCCCCTGCTCATTTTGGTACGGCACAGGTTGTAAATGACAATTTTTTTATCGTCTTCACTTTCCTCAAAAAAACGACAGAATACGGAACACCTACTCCTTGGCAAGGGGGATTGCCTTAAGGGGGTGCTTCGGGGAACAGCTGTGGGACTGTTTGGTGTGGTCCGCCTTCTCCCTTTTGCCACCCCACTGCCTCTTCCAGCCTGTTGCGGTGCTGCGGATCACTCCCCCTCTGTACTGCTGTCCTCGCTTGGCTTGCCACCTTGGGGTCAGTGATTTCATCGTCCACCACCTCCTCTTCCACTTCCTCACTCTGGTCATCCTCCTGACTTGTTGACCTAACAAGAACCTCACTTATTGACAACTGTGTCTCATCCTCATCATGAACCTCTTGAGACACTAATTCCCGTTGACTGATTGGGAACTGTGTCTCATCATCATCATCCACCTCGTTAAACACTAATTGCCGTTCCCGCCTAAATTTGAAATATAGGAACGCCTCCAGCATCTCAAATCGCCTCCTAGAGGCGAGGCTAAGTGCTCCTCCGCTCTCTGCCAGAACCATGCCCAATCTTCCTCTCACCGGCAGCCCAAAATCTCGCGCAGGAGCAGTGCTGGCAATTGCCTGGAATTTGCTATTGATAGATTATCCTCAACTCAATGGGGTCTGACCCCTAGCACCTCTGCTAATCAGCTTTTAGAAGAGGCCACTGCGCTTCACTGGAGCTCCAGCGAGCAATGTGGTTTTTCATAGCTTACCAAGAACAGCATAGTACACTGTATAGCTGTACTTGGTATTGCAGCCCAGGCCCTTTCACATGAATGAGAAGGAAGAGACCTCAGCTCTCACGAAGACCCAAGGCCTCTTCCAACAGCTGAGTATAGGCCATCAATATCAAATTCCTGGATAACCACTTTAAAAGTTGGTCATATTTCCAATAAAGGAGAAGGTAATGAAACAATTGACAAACATCTGCATGTAATGTACAATACTTTTCTTCACCTGAATTTGAACAGTTTGCTTCAATAGTGAATGTATTTATTGCATTATAAGGCAGTCACAACTGGGCTTCAGAATGTGAAACATCTTGTATAAACAACAGATTACTTTCTAGGAAACCTCGCTATCATTAATTCCATCCAGCTGATTCACCAAACTGATTTCATAGCCCTTCGTGTTTATAGATTTTACAGACTATAATGTATCATCATTCTTACTAGCACTGTTTGGAAATGCAGGGTAAGGGTTCAGTTTATAGATGTTTGCATTGGTCTGGTATGTGAAATGCGTGAGCACATTTTCAACAAAACTATGACCATGATTATAATAGATTTTAGAATATAAAATATAGATGAACTCGGAGCTGCAGTTAGCTTTAAATAATGTCAGTTTTTAGAGATTTGTGTATTAATATCTCATTGTCCTTCAGTTCTCTTCAAAAGCAATTAAAAGGCAAATCATAAAACCAATGTTTCACTTTACTCGATCAGTTTCGCCATGTACCTGCAAAGTGGACAGTGAGCAAAGTGGAACATTGGTTTTATGACATGCTTTTTAATTGCTTTTATCTTGTGAGTATGATAAATAAAATAAAATAAATCATATCTAGATCCTGCACAAGTTTTGACATTCCTCCCTCTTGGAAGGAGTGGGCTAGTTCTTCTTTCTTTCAAGAGAGGGCATTGCAAGAATAGCAAGTGAGAAGTAGGGGAGCACCACCATCCGCTCCTGCTCCATAGGGCCTCAGGGACCAGAGATACAGCTTCATCTTTTAGCAACACTACTGCTGGGAGACTACAAGGTCCATGGCTATAGATCTTCCTGCAGGTGAGGAGAAACATGCTAAGGCACCTATCATCATAGTTTAGTTCAGGCAAACTCCAAAAGCATGCATTTCACAATCATCACCTATAGCCACAAGTGCCAGCTTACAGTTGTTTACCAGAAGTTCAAGGAGAGGCATCAGCAAGATAACATTCCAGAGGTGCCACCATCTGCCACTTTGCCAGCCACCATAATGATCATCTGGGAAGAGAAAATACACTGTATACAAACTACTGCTGGATATACTACAACTATACTTTTACTGCAAGCTTAATTCCTTTTACCTTTTCACTGCACTGATCCCCAGGGAACAACAACCTGAGTTAGTACACCGTGACATATTATCTCATCTGGGCCACCATTACTCCCATCCTCTCGACTGGCTCCTCAGGGGCTTGCTGCATAAAATTGGTGTCACAAACTGGATGGGCCACAGGGGTAACCCATCTACCTAAACCCCTGGGGGCTGCTGCACCACCTGTGAACTGGCCCAAACACGGCTGCTTCACCATGAGGTCTGTGGGAAACAGTGGACAGAATCTCCCACTCTTTCCACCCTGCTTTCTCAGGGGCACCCTTCCACCCTGCTGTTTCTCGGGCATGCTGCCACCCTTGCCCCCTGATGATGACGTCTTCACCTGGCTCCAACATGTGATCGGCTACATTATCATCTACAAATGTTTGGTCGTCACTCTCACCCGTCCCTTATGCACGTCCCTGATCTCTTGCAACATGTGCTCCCACCCGACTGTCACCATCTATAGTCGCATGCCTAAAGGAGTCTACAGCAGACCTATCCTTCAAGTGTGGGCTGCTGACTGTCCTCACAAAGCTCATTGTCTCTGAAAAGCAGAGTAGAGGTGGCGACTATCATTTTTTGGATAGCAGAAGGAGCAGCAAAAGGCAGTTTCAGGACAGGTGAGGGCAGTTCCTGGGCCATACTAACTAATCATGGAGTCAAAGGAACCCACGATTCCTGGCTGTGTGTATCTGTTATTCCATAACTATAACTTCTATATTCTATAACTCTATTGTTTGCATGTGTAATAGTGTGCTGCCATAAGTTTTTTGTTTGCTGTCTGCATACTAGCTTTATGGATGTGACCTTATGACTTTAGATGTGCTAATCTAAATTTTCTTGCAGTATGTTTGGAGGGTAGCTCCCTCCTTTAGATTGAGTGCTCCCCGCCCATCTGCCCAGGGCTTCTGAGCAGAGTATAAATATAGCTGGTTCCTACACCACCCTCAACCTTGTAGTCTTATGTTAGGCCCAGGAGAGGCAGTTCTGTTAGTGTTAGGTACCCATCTGCGGATGCCACCTTGATGCCGGTAGATGGGCCCGACACACGTTTGATAAAAAAATGCGTGCAAAAAGCTTCCTTTTTTTATGTATAGTAGGTATAGTGCCACTTTAAGCCAGAATAATCCCTTATCCTTAGTTTTATTGTTTGCATGTGAAATGGTGTGCTGCCATACGTTTTTTGCCTCCTTTCCACTATGTCAGGGGCAACTATTCACACTGTTACTTCCACTGCTGCTGCCCCCCCCTCCTTACTCTGTCATGGGGCCACTATTCTCATTGTCACTGCCACTGCTGCTGACCCCCTCCCCAGTCTGTTATGGGCCACTATCGTCCCTGTTTGGCATATTAACATCAACGTTCATGTTTCCATTCTTCTGATCTAGCAGAAGAACAGAAAAAATAAGGATTTTGTATTTTGAGCATCCATAAAGCCTCAGAATTTGATCAGTATTTGTAAGCCAAGAGCAGGAGTGGGTACAAAACACAGAAGAGATGCAAATATTTCCATTACCTGTATATTTTAATTCTGTTTTGGACTAATGCAAAATACTGAACAAATACTGACCGTGTGATAGAGGCCATTAAAGTCCTGCATGCAGGACTTTTTTCTGTGTTAAAAAAAATGATTTCAGATGTAACTGGCCAAAGCAGATGCAAATTGAGCATAAGGCCTCTTTCACACAGTCAGTATTTCATCAGTATTTGTAAGCCAAAAGCAGGAGTGGGTCCAAAACACAGAAGAGATGCAAATACTGAATTTCAATTACATTTTATCTCTGTTTTGGACCCACTCCTGTATACAAATAATGATGAAAAATACTGACCGTGTGATAGAGGCCTCAAATATGCTCAAAATATGTTTTTCTGACGGATAAGAAGAATGGAAAAATAAACGGTGATGTAAACACAGCCTTCCGGCCACTGTTGCTGCTGTCACTGCCCTCACTCTAGCATGGGGCCACTATTGTCACTGTTGCTGCCACTGCTGCTGCTGCACCCTCCCTACTCTTTCATGGGGCCACTACTGTCACTGCTACTGCCTCTGCCATCCCCCCCACTTTAACATGGGGCCACTACTTGAATCTTGGTGCACTGCACTGTTAAGTCCACAGTGATAAATTAGACCTGATGTAACAGTGACCTATAATACTGAAGCACAGTAAATGTACAGCTAACATAAGGAATTAAAAAGTGTTTGGACTGCCACAACAAGAAATAAAAGAACCACTTTTTTTCACCACTACTTTATTGGCGCTTCTTTATTTTGTTCCACTAAGGAGCCAATTGGACACAGCTCGCGCACGTTTTTTTTTGCTTTACTGAGGGGTGCTGTGTGCATTTCTTTTTGTTTAACAGAAGGGATTAGCTATGAATCTTGGTGCACACTGTTACTGCCACTGCTACTGACTACTTGAATAAGAGATTCAAAAAGTTGCTTCGGCTGGTTTGCCCAATTTTTTTAAAAAATTTGGTTCGATCCAAATTTATTCGCCGCGAATCACGTTAAAAAACAGCTTTTTCTTGGCTTCAGAGAGCCTTTATAGTGGTGTAGGACACTGTGTCTTGCAGTAACACGCATAGGGAGTCTGCTGTGGTAGTGAAATAATACTGTGAGTAAGTATGACATGCAGATGATAGGCATACAAACACAGAAATGCAACAGCACTCTGCCCTGCCTCTATGCTAGAAGCTATCAGAGGTTGTTAGTGTACATTTTGATCAAAAAGTAATAATCCACTCGTCAAGCCAAGGCGGCCTCTATGAGTGGTCTTAACACTAAATCCTACCTGTTATGGGCCATGACAGCCACATAAAATTCAGGGAGTGCATGCTAGGATCCACCGTGCTTATTAACCCTTTTTGGTGCCATAACAGCCTCCATTACTCCAGGGATGCATGTACCAACATGCATGCTGAGCCCACTGTGTACTCTTTCTGGAGCCAGATGGCTATTAGTAGGTATTATGAGTGCAAGTTCAGTTTTATACTTACTCTGATTAAAACCAGCCTCTGGTTAATTTAGAGGTCATAATTATAGCGTTGCACCCTCCTGTGGGGTAATTTCTAAGTTAGCTTAAAACTGACCAAATAACTCAAGTATGAACTCAGCCTTACAGGTCGATGTTAGCGTCAAGAAGAAGCGCACTCCTTTAACACTGTCGTCAGCTGATTCCACATAGATGTCTACAGAACCTTTTATATTAAACGCTTAAACAAGTAGAGCCTCCCGAAAGAGTAGAGAGGGTGTCAGCAGTAAGTTTGTGTGGACGTCACTGATTATTTTGCCCTTCCTCTGATCCATCAGAACAATAAACCCAAAAAAATGGATCCTGTCTTTTGAGCATCCACCTTCACTCGGTCAGCATTTGGTCAGTAATCCATCAGTATTGCTAATGCCCAAAAAAACAGGAGTGGATCCAAAACAGAGATGACACGTGAATGAGGAGACCACAGAGTGGCCCAATGACATGGTCTGGAGGTGGCAGCAGCATCAGGTGGAGGCCACAGAGTGGAACAATGACAGAGTGTGGAGGTTGCAGCAGCATCAGGAGGCCACAGAATGGCAAGGAGACATAGTGTGGAGGTGACAGCAGCATCAGGAGACCATAGAGTTGGAAGATGACATAGTATGGAGGTGGCAGCAGCATCAGGAGACCACAGAGTGGCAATGTGACATAGTGAGGAGGTGGCAGCAGCATCAGGAGACCAGAGTGACTCGGTGACAGAGTGGGAGTACCAGCTGCAGATGGTGGGTGAAAGAAGGAGCATTCGGCATCAGATGTGTGATATCAGACGGGTGGCAGCATCAGAATAGTAGGTGAGGCAGGTAGCCAGAAGAAACTGGTCTCTTTAGTCAAAGTGTTGGTGTGGCACAATGGATGATCTAGTCTGGTGCATCAGGCATTGGTGGGTGGAAATCCTGGCTGATCCACACCTGATTCACCTTGACAAAGGTCAGTTTCTCCACATTTTGGGTGGACAGGCGAGATCTTCTTGGGGTAACTATGGCCCCCGCTGCACTAAACACAGGCTCTGATGCCACACTACTGGCTGGGCAGGACAGCTTTTCCAGGGCAAACTTTGCTAGTTGTGGCCACAAATCCAGTTTGGCTGCCAAGCACTCCAGCAGATCTTCAATGTGGGGTGGCAGGGTACTGTCCAAGTATGCCACCACCTACTGATTCAGGTCCTGCTCCAGGTCTAGCTGCTGCTGCTGCGGGTGAGTAGTTTCTTCACTAGGTGGGTGAAGAAAGCTGCTCATCAGCGACTCTAGACTCCAGTTGCTGCTGATGGAGCTGGAATTGCTCCTACCCCCCACTCTGCAACAGCATCCATGGCAGAGTAATGTGAGCGCAGAGGACCCCCTTGGTCAGACCTGCCCAGGCAAACGAGGTGCCCTGCACGTGTGGTATGCTGGAGGGACACTGTAAATTGTCCCTGCAGTGGAGGCTGAGGACATGGTGGAGGATGAGGAGGCAGAGGGCATGAAGCACATTTACCCAGTGGGCTGTAAAGGACATATATTGTCCTTGACCATAGTTATAGAAACCGACCAATTTTCCTAAAAAAGGCTGTATCACGAAAAGAAATTCCACACTGAATGGCTAATCAACATAATTCAGTTCATAAAGAAGAAAGTCTACAATCACCCATCAATTTTCCCAAAAAAGACTGTTTCACATAGAAACATAGAATGTGTCGGCAGATAAGAACCATTTGGCCCATCTAGTCTGCCCAATATGCTGAATACTATGAATAGCCCCAGGCCCTATCTTATATGAAGGATGGCCTTATGCCTATCCCATGCATGCTTAAACTCCTTCACTGTATTTGCAGCTACCACTTCTGCAGGAAGGTTATTCCATGCGTCCACTACTCTCTCAGTAGAGTAATTCTTCCTGATATTACTTTTAAACCTTTGCCCCTCTAATTTAAAACTATGTCCTCTTGTAGCAGTTTTTCTTCTTTTAAATATTCTTTCCTCTTTTACCGTGATCATTCCCTTTATGTATTTAAAAGTTTCTATCATATCCCCTCTGTCTCTTCTTACTTCCAAGCTATACATGTTAAGGTCCTTTAACCTTTCCTGGTAAGTTTTGTCCTGCAAACCATGTACTAGTTTAGTAGCTTTTCTCTGAACTCTCTCTAAAGTTTCAATATCCTTCTGCAGATATGGTCTCCAGTACTGCACACAATACTCCAAATGAGGTCTCACTAGTGCTCTGTAGAGCGGCACGAGCACCTCCCTCTTTCTACTGTTAATGCCTCTCCCTATACACCCAAATAAATTTCACCAATGAATGGCTAATCGATGTAATTGGGTTCATACAGATGAAAGTCTACAAGCACTCATCAATTTTTCCTCATTCTTTTTCCTATTAATACACCACAAAAACAATTTAGGAAAAAATGTGATTCGTTACCATGAATCATGAGGAAATTTGGATTCGGTGTAAATCAAATTTTTCCTGAAATTCAGATTGAATTCCACTTCGTCAACTTCGATTCGCTCATCTCTAATTTGAATCTTGTTAAGTCCACAGTTAAGTCCACAGCGATAAATAAGACCTGACGGTAACATTGACCTGTAATACTGACGCACAGTTAATCTACAGCTAACAGAAGGGATTAGCGATGAATCTTGGTGCATTGCACACTGATGTACATGGTAATACATTCTCCCTGCAGTCTCCCTGCACTCTGACTCTGATTAAATTGAATTTTTTGTCAATTATTTTCAAAATTTCACTCATCTCTAGCCACCACCACTCCCATCCTCTGCACTGGCTCCTCAGGGGCACGCTGCATACTGTATATATTGGTTTCAATTTACAAACTACTATAAAGGTTACACAAATGGAATCCTCTAGTATGGCAACAGTTTTCTCACAGGCAATGTTGACTTTTCATAGCTTTGATCTTATTCAGAATTCCAAAGTCAAATAAATCAACCTGAAATTAGAAAAAAAAGGAATTGCAGCTCAGACTCATTCCTTTGAAAAAAGAAATCTAATTTTTCTAATCACATCTTGAAGTCTTATGGTATAGCTACATAGTCAGGTCCCCTAATGCAGTTTTGGAAGCCAAAAGCTGGTGTGGATAATAAAAAAACAGAATTTATAAAGGTCTGATGAATTCTCTTGAATTCACCCCTGGTTTTGGCTTCTAAAACTGCATCATGAAACCTGATCATGAAGCTGTACCCTAAGACTTGTGTCCATAACCTTAAATTAGACATACATATAGGTTAAAACTGAGTTGATCCTGGGGATTTTTATTTATTTTAATGAGCTCCTCCTGGCTCACCCATTGGCAGAGGATTATTATAAAGTAGAGAAACATATTTTATGGCAGTTTAATGTGTCCATGTATCTCTGAATCCCCCTGTTTCCTCTACAGTTTTAAAGTATTTTAAGAATTGGTCTCTCCTTCTGTGGCATTTTGAAATGTCTGCTTTATACAATCACGCATCTGTGAGAGAGCAGCCTCTATGCGCACGGAGGTGACTTGTTGAATCAGACATTCTCCACTTACAGTTCACGCATCAGACACCCAGGAGTTAATCAAGTAGCTTTTAATTCGGAGATTGTATTACAAGACGTGCAGAGAATCCAGATGGTAAAAGAATTATGCCAACAATATCTCCTTGCTAAGAAGATGGAGATTCTCCTGAGAAAATTGAGCACACAAAAACAGCAATGCATGACTGGGAAAACAGGGAGTGGCTAGGCTGAACTAACTAGAAGCTGAAACAGAGGGGGGAGGAGAAGAGAGGAGCATACCAATACACAATGCAAGATACTGAGCAGAACACCCTCTGTCTCATTTTCTTTTACACAACTGTAGCTTGATCAGTATTTGGCATTAGTATTTGTAAGCCGAAACCAGGATTGAAACCTACACAGTGAAAAACTGTAATGGAAAAATCTGCACCTCTCAATATTTGGTATCCACTCTTGGTTTTGATTTACAAATACTGATCAAAATGCTGCCATGTAAAAAGTGGCCTCAGCCATATCTGCTTTTCAATCCTAATAAAATGGATCATTTAAAAATATTAAATTTTTTCTTAATTCCTTCAGGTCCCCAATATAAATTGTTGTGTGAAATCAGAATTTCCAACCAATCCAAAGTTTTTGCCATTTGCCCCAAACTTATTGATCAAACTTGTGTCTGCTATTTCACATATTAGCATACAGCAATGATGAGAAGATGAAGAAGGAAGGTCACATGACCCACAGCTGGCGAGCTTGTCCATAAAATGTCTTGCAGTCAGTCTCAGCCAATCATCATGGACTATAGCTATGATATCAGTGCACATGTCATGCGGACTATATAAGATCCCAGACAGGACCTACCATGTTTTTCTGGGCTTGTACATTGTAAAGATAGCACATCTGTTAGATAGAGGAAAAAGATATTAAAGCAGAATACAGAATACAGCTAGCTTGGGGGCAGAGGGATAGGATTATTTCACAGTAAAAATGTTATAATTTATTGACAGAGAGGTAGGTTGTAGAGAGAGGACAGAAGTCAGTGTATCATTCTGTAATGTAGAATTCCACAGACAGTTGTGAATCTTTGCTGTTCTGTAGACATGTGGACCTAATGTATCTGATGATATCTAGATACAGTTCCTTTGAAACCTACTGCTGTCTAAACATTTGAGTACTTTATGCTGGACTATGTATATTCTTTTTCCCTACGATGCCCTATGAATATTATGTACCGATGTACCAGTGACAGACTAAAATATAGCACGTATATATCACTGTCACGACTGGACTCGTAATAATATGCAAAATAACTGTGGAGCCCCAGTTATCAGTCCTCAACACAGTGAAAGCCAGATATCCCTCAAAGGAAGGAAAACCGAGCAAAGGGGTGTCCCCATTACAGAGATCACCAAATCCACCATATTAAGTGGCTCCTATGTCAAGATCCCTCTCTTTTACAAGCTTAAAGGATGTGACGGGGAAGACCTAAGCCAGTTTTCCATCCACAGACAGCTGTTTCGAGGTGTTGCCTCTCATCAGTGTGAATTAGGATTCTGGCTAACAGGAGCAATCCTTGGAAACTACTCAAACAAAAACAGGACTGGTGGGACATTTGTGATAAATTTCTCAGACCTATAGTTGGTGACCCCAGTGGTATCAGAGTAATAGAGGGAAAGCTAAGAAGAAGGTGGTATAGGGTAATGCAGGGGTTTGGTAAAAAGGGTTAATGCAATAGGGCAGTGGGATAATGCAGGGGTATGGGAACAGAAGGGTTAATGCAATGAGGCAGTGGGATAATGCAGGGGTTTGTGAATAAAAGGGTTAATGCAATGGGGCAGTGGGACAATGATATTGGTGGCAGTGGGATACAAAAGGGTTAATACAGTGGGTGATATTGTAGGGATACTGTAGGGGTTAATGCGGGGGTGATTTTGTAGGGATAATGTAGGGGTTAATACTCGTTGTTCTAGGGGGTAAGGAACGGGTTATTCAGCCATCCAAGGGTTCTCAAGGGGTTAATGCTCATTCCTAGGGGAAGATCGTCGCTTGTATGCTCGTTTTCCAGGGGTTGATTTCTGCAGGCATGTGCACGTGGGCTGGCGTGGTGATATGACATCACCGCACCAGCCCGCATATCCCAGAGCTTTCAGGCGGAGGATCGCTTTGATCATACAAGTTCAGGGGAGCTCTTTGTTCCCCTGTCCTTGTTATGCAAAACATCTCATATTTTGTCCAGTTATCCAGACGGCATTTCCCCCCTGCATGCGCCTGCAGAAGGATTCAGTAGCTGGGGGAGCATTACTGGCGGCATATAAGTATATATATAGATATGCATATTAATTACAGGGGCATATACAGTGGATATAAAAAAGTCTACACACCCCTGTTAAAATGTCAGGTTTCTGTGCTGTAAAAAAATGAGACAAAGATAAATCATTTCAGAACCTTTTCCACCTTTAATGTGACCTATAAACTGTACCACTCAATTGAAAAACAAACTGAAATCTTTTAGGTGGAGGGAAGAAAACAAAAAAAAACTAAAATAATGTGGTTGCATAAGTGTGCACACCCTCTTATAACTGGGGATGTAGCTGTGTTCAGAAATAAGCAATCACATTCAAAATCATGTTAAATAGGAGTCAGCATACACCTGCCGCTGATTAACCCCAAATAAAGTTCAGCTGCTCTAGTTGGTCTTTCCTGAAATTTTCTTAGTCACATCCCACAGCAAAAGGCATGGTCCACAGAGAGCTTCCAAAGCATCAGAGGGATCTCATTGTTAAAAGGTATCAGTCAGGAGAAGGGTACAAAAGAATTTCTAAGGCATTAGATATACCATGGAACACAGTGAAGACAGTCATCATCAAGTGGAGAAAATATGGCACAACAGTGACATTACCAAGAACTGGACGTCCCTCTAAAATTTATGAAAAGACGAGAAGAAAACGGGTTTGGGAGGCTACCAAGAGGCCTACAGCAACATTAAAGGAGCTGTAGGAATATCTGGCAAGTACTGGCTGTGTGGAACATGTGACAACAATCTCCCGTATTCTTTATAGGTCTGGCCTATGGGGTAGAGTGGCAAGACGAAAGCCTTTTCTTACGAAGAAAAACATCCAAGCCAGGCTACATTTTGCAAAAACACATCTGGAATCTCCCAAAAGCATGTGGAAAAAGGTGTTATGGACTGATGAAACCAAGTTTGAACTTTTTGGCCATAGTTCCAAAAGAAACTTTTGGCGCAAGAACAACACTGCACATCACCAAAAGAACACCATACCCACAGTGAAGCATGGAAGTGGCAGCATCATGTTTTGGGGCTGTTTTTATTCAGTTGGAACTGGGGCCTTAGTTAAGATAGAGGGAATTATGAACAGTTCCAAATACCAGTCAATATTGGCACAAAACCTTCAGGCTTCTGCTAGAAAGCTGAACATAAAGAGGAACTTCACCTTACAGCATGACAACGACCCAAAGCATACATCCAAATCAACAAAGGAATGGCTTCACCAGAAGAAGATTCAAGTTTTGGAATGGCCCAGCCAGAGCCCAGACCTGAATCCGATTGAAAATCTGTGGGATGATCTGAAGAGGGCTGTGCACAGGAGATGCCCTCGCAATCTGACAGATTTGGAGTGTTTTTGCAAAGAAGAGTTGGCAGATCTTGCCAAGTCAAAATGTGCCATGCTGATAGACTCATACCCAAAAAGACTGAGTGCTGTAATAAAATCAAAAGGTGCTTCAACAAAGTATTAGTTTAAGAGTGTGCACCTTATGCTGGCATATTAACCCTCGCACTGCCGTGGTCACGCTGACCACGGCACGTTCGGGATCGTACCGGGTGCGGGGTGGCCATCAGGTCCCCGCGATGCAGTGACGGGGACCCGATGTCAGGGAAGGCAGCCCGATGCCTTCCTTTGGCATCGTGGCTGCCTTCAGTGACAGCCTGTGAGATCCAGCCCCCTGGATCTCACAAGGAGGAAGGCTGTAAGTTTATTACAGCCAATGCATTACAATACAGAAGTATTGGAATGCATTGTAAAGGGGATCAGACTCCCAAAAGTTGAAGTCCCAGAGTGGGAAAAGTTAAAAAAAGAAAAAAACGTCCTTTTCCCAAAATAAAGTTAAAACATTTTTAAAAAATAGGGAAAAAAAGAAAAGAAGACATATTAAGTATTGCCGCATCCGTATCGATTGGCTCTATTAAAATATCACATGATCTAACCCCTCAGGTGAGCACTGTGAAAAAAGTAAAATAAAAACGGTGTCAACATTTTTTTTGTCACCTTAGATCACAAAAAGTGTAATGCTAAGCGATCAAACCATCATCTCATCCCGCAAAAGATGAGACCCTACCTAAGACAATCGCCCCAAAAAAAAAGATATGGCTCTCAGAATATGTAGACACTAAAACATGATTTTTTTTGTTTAAAAAAAGCTGTTATTGTGTAAAATTTTAATAAATAAAAAAAGTATACATATTAGGAATCGCCACATCCGTAAGAACCTGCTGTATAAAAATATCATATGACCTAATTAGTGATGAGCGGCACGGGCTATATTCTAATTCGCGATATTTTGCGAATATATGGGCGAATATTCACCATATATTCACGAACTCTCGAATTCGAGGTTACTCTCTTGAGTGTGAAAAATCGACAATGTAATATTCGCGTAATACGAGCGCAATACAGGCGTGGGTCAATTTGGGTACATTTTTTCAAGCTATTACTGAGACTGGAGATAATGTTTGGCACGACAGAACATTGCAATAGCTTTCTATGCAGGTAGAGTGCTCCAATATATATTCGTGATTGTGAAAATCGGCAATTAATGATGCGCATATTTTTGTGCAATACATGCAACTAGTTGACATCACAGCACTATGTATGTATCGACAGCCAAACCTATCACACTACCTAACACCCTGCACTCGAACCTTTCAGCTACACTATAAATCAATGTAACCTACACTGACTATCCCCCCCTAACTATCTGAATTATATATCTAAGTTAACTGTCTAATGTATATACAGCAAAGCACAGAGCACAGCAATCACACTGCTGTCTCTCTCAGAACTCCATTACACTACAGAAAATGGCTGCTTGGGAGGTTCCTTATATAGTATGGGGAAGGCAACTTTCCTATTGGTTGATAGGGATGTTGCTAAGCTCAGACAAAGACATTGCAGCCTTTTCATTGGCCCCACAAGCTAGAGGGAGGTTACTGATAAAAAAAAAAGTAGAATATTCGAAATTACGAATATAGTATATAGCACTATATTCTAAATATTCGCGGATTCTCGAAGTGCCAATATTCGCAATTTAAATATCCACTCCCAACACTAGACCTAACCCCTCAGATGAACACCGTAGGAAAAAAAAAAAAAGTGTGTCAAAAAAGCCATTTTTTGTCACCTTACATCACGAAAAGTGTAATACCAAGCAATCAAAAAGTAATATGCATTCTAAAATAGTACCAATCAAACCGTCATCTCATACCGAAAAAAAATGAACCCCTACATAGGCCAGTCACCCAAAAAATAAAAAAATTATTAATCGATTTTTTCAAAAATGTTCTATTATGTAAAACTGAAACAAACAACCAAAAACCAAAAAAAGTCATATTTGTATTCGAATTCACGATATTTCATGAATATTTGGGCGAATATTTATATATTTGCAAATCCAAGAATTCGCGATTATTTTCTTGATTGCGAAAATTGGCAGTGTAATATTCACGTATTGCGCGCACAAAACAGGCGTATACTTTTGCTACATTTTTCAAGCTACTAGAAGTTTCCTGAGACTGGAAAAAATGGTTGGCACGGCAGCACATTACACTAGCTTTACATGCAGAGTTCTCCAATATATTCGCGATTGCTCAAATCGGCAATTGATGCGCATATTTTTACGCAATACGGGCAACTTCACATTTTAGCAGGTCTGACTACATATTACTGATTGGTGCACTAAGTATTGTTGTGACCTTTGACATCACAGCACTGTAGTAGGTATCTATGGACAGCAGAACCTATCAGCCTACCTAACACCCTGCACTGGAACCTATCAGCTACACTATATCCCTATCTAACCTACACTGACTATCTCCCACTAACTATCTGTATTATATATATGAGCTAACTAACTATCTAATGTAATGTGACAGCAAAACACAGAGCACCGCAATGACACTGCTGTCTCTCTCATAACTGTAAAAAAAATGCTGAAAATGCCTGCTGGGGAGGTTCTTATATACTAAAGGGGTAGGCAACTTTCCCATTGGTTGCTAGTAGAGATGAGCGAACTTCAAAAACTAGTTCGGCGTTCGGGTTGGGGTAATCGCCGCATCCTGTTATGGATTCCACTACCGCGGACTATCCCGGCATATGGAATCCATAAGGGGCGGCTTCCACGAACCCGAACTTTGGAAAAGCCGAAGGACCTGGGGTGACGTTACCATCATGTGATCAGTGCAGGGGGCGTGGCTCAGCACAGGATCAAATCCAGTGCTGAGCCACGCCCCCTGCACTGATCACATGACGGTTACGTCACCCCAGGTCCTTCGGCTTTTCCAAAGTTCGGGTTCGTGGAAGCCGCCCCTTATGGATTCCATATGCCGGGATAGTCCGCGGTAGTGGAATTCATAACGGGATGTGGCGATTACCCCAACCCGAACGCCGAACGCCGAACTAATTTTTGAAGTTCGCTCATCTCTAGTTGCTAGGGATGTTGCTAAGCTCAGACAAAGACATTGCTGCCTTCTCATTGGCCCCACAAGCAAGAAGCAGGGAGGAATCATGTGGTCAGATGGAAAAAATGACGAATATTCAAAAATACGAATATATAGCACTATAAATATTTGTGAATTCTCAAAGTGCCGATTTTCGCGATAAATATTCGCGATTCAAATATTCGTGCACAACACTAAAAAATACCACATGATCTAACCTGTCAGATGAACATTGTAAATAACAAAAAATAAAAACAGTGCCAAAACAGCTATTTTTGTTACCTTGTCTCATCTAATTTTTTGGGAGTTTCTACTCTAGGGGTGCATCAAGGGGTCTTCAAATGTTACATAGCAACTTAAAATTATCCCAGTGAAATCTGGATTCCAAAAACCATATGGCGTTCCATTCCTTCTGCACCCTGCCATGTGCCTGTACAGCAGTTTATGACCACATATGGGGTGTTTCTGTAAACTACAGAATCAGGGTAATAAATATTGAGTTTTGTTTGGCTGTTAACCCTTGCTTTGTTACTGGAAAAAATTGATTAAAATGGAAAATCTGCCCAAAAAATTTCTAAAATTCTAAATTCTTAAATTCTAAAATTTCATCTACATTTTCTTTTAATTCTTGTGGAACACCTAAAGGGTTAAGAAAGTTTTTAAAATCCGTTTTGAATACCTTGAGGGGTATAGTTTCTAAAATTGGGCCATTTATGGGTAGTTTATATTATGTAAGCCTCACAAAGTGACTTCAGACCTGAGCTGGTCCTTAGAAAGTGGTTTTTTTTTAAATTTTCTGGAAAATATCAAGATTTGCTTCTAAACTTCTAAGCCTTCTAATGTCCCATAAAAAGAAAATGTAGTAAACATAAAATAGACATATGGGAAATGTAAAGTAATAACTAATTTAGGAGGCATCACTATTCGTTTTAAAAGCTGAGAAACAGAAATTTTAAAAATTGCTAATTTTTCCAAATTTTGGGTAAATTTTGTATTTTTTTTATCAATGAAAATAAAATATTCTGACTTAAATTTGCCACTGTCTTGAAGTTCAATATGTGACGAGAAGACAATCTCAGAATGGCTTGGATAAGTAAAAGCGTTTTAAAGTTATCACCACATACAGTGTCACGTCAGATTTACAAAAATATGGCCTGGTCCTTAAGGTGAAAAATGAAAGGGTCCTGAAGGGGTTAAGGATAACAAAGTCAATGTTTTGAATTAAATGCACCGGCCCATAAGACGCACCTAGGTTTTTGAGGAGGAAAATAAGAAAAAAAATTTTTAACCAAAAGGTGTGCTTTTGGTGGGTTTTAAACTAATGGTGGTCTGTGGATGACACTATTATGCGGATCTGTGGATGGCGCACTGTTATGGAGGGGTCTGTGGCAGATGCACTGTTATGGAGGGGTCTGTGGATGGCGCACTGTTATGGAGGGGTCTGTGGATGACGCGGGTCTGTGGATGACGCACTGTTATGGAGGGGTCTGTGGATGACGCACTGTTATGGAGGGGTCTGTGGATGGCGGGTCTGTGGATGACGCACTGTTATGGGGGATCTGTGGATGACGCACTGTTATGGGGGTCTGTGGATGACACTGTTATGGGGATCTGTGGATGGCACTGTTATGGGGGCATCTGGGGATGGCACTGTTATGGGGGCAACTGGGGATGGCACTGTTATGGGGGCATCTGGGGAATGCACTATTATGGGGTGTAAGAGAGTGTCGGGAGTGGTAGTGGGTGGAAGATACGTGCCACCAGGGGTCGTGGCCCCGGTGGAGTAAGAGCCGGGTCTTTTGTGTTTTGTCAGCAGTGAGTGCTGTCACACAGCAGTCCGGGCCGGGTCTTACTGGGAAAAGGCAAAGAGCAGGGTGGGTGTCTGTTCCCCACGGACCACAACGGCTGGACGGGATTCGGTTGTTGGTGTCAGTCTACACTGATCCTGGCAGGTTGGTTATCTCTGGCCTTAGTTGGGTAGGGAAGGAGTTAATCCTTCACTATGCTCGGTGGGTGTGGTCTTCCTGCTACACCCAGGGCTGTGAATATAAGTTTGATGCTCACTGACTGTGGGGCTGATGAAGTGTGGTCTCCTGTCTCACTGCAGGAGGCTGATCGCATGGTCGGGCTGAGCTCTGTAGTCCTCTCTGCTAACAAAGCCTGCCCAGTTGCTGCAGGCTCAGGGAAGGGCCAAAAGAAGGGATCCTGTGGCCGGAGCCAATCCCTTGTCCAGGCCGACACGTGGCCTGTCTATCTTGCACGAACTTGGACAAACCCGCCCCACGACAAGGTGTAGTACTGATCACGGATGTGAGAGACTGTGTGAACAGGCACCAAGACGCCTGCAGCGTTTGGGACTTCATTGTGGGAGGTGGGGTTTATGAACTTTGCTGTGGTGTGAATTGCACAGTTTTGATGTGATGTACTGGCGTGAATAAAAGAGAACGTTGTGGACACCAAGCCTGTCTCCTGAGCCTCTATACTGCCACCGCTACCATCTGCCTACCAGAGCAAACCCCCACAGGGGGCATCTGAGGATGGCACTGTTATGGGGGCATATGGGGATGGCATGACACTGCTATGCAGGGACCTGTGGATGACACACAGCATAAGATGCTATGTGTCATCCACAGATCCCCCCCCGATAACAGTGTCCCTGTGTAGTGAATGACGTAGGCGCGTGACGTAGTGAGTTACGCTGCTACTTCCCGCCCGCTCGCTCGGCCTCCTGCCTGCTATGGAAGTTTGTAGTAAGTACTACAGCCTGGATTGGAGAGGAATTCTACAGTTTAACATTGCCCATATAATTACTACAGTGAGCGGGGCCCGTGTAGTAGAATACAGTAACTGCACTGCTGCCATTAAAAAACAAGATGCCAGCCCCTCCTCCCTCCCCACTGATACAAACTCCGGCCGCTCTGTGCAGCAGCGCGGCGGCAGTGTATCAGTGTAAATTATAGCATTCGCCCATAAGACACAGTGCTATTTCCCCCCCAGTTTTGGGGGGGGGGGGGGAGTGAGTCTTATGGGGCAAAAAATACGGAATATACATAAACTCACCACTTCCCTCCACACACTACTAATTCATTACCTCTGGTTGACATCCTGACTTTACTGACAGTTGACTATTGATCACTATTTTGATCTCTAGTGCTAACTGTGACTCTGATATATGTGATTTGATATAGCTCCTGTTGTTTAGGCATATCTTATGCCACAATTCCCTGCCGGCTATATATCTTAAAGGTACTCGGGAGAAACAAATATCTCTGGCACAAATTGTATCTTTAATAATATCTGGTGTCTGTGACATTGTGACACCTTGATTTTCTTGTATGTCCCCTGATGATCTATAACATAACACACGGTTGTAGTGAAACGCGTCGGGATATTGTATACCATTTAGGGACTACTATATGTTTTGTATTGACATTTGGAGTGTCTGACTAGTGCCTTGTCTAACTGGGAGAACCACCAGGAGTGAGAGGCATTACCTCTGGTTATTGTGCCTCGCGCTCTGTGTGATTCCCCAAGTTGTGTATCGATTCGATACTGACTACAGACTGACTCTCGTGTGTGACCTATGCACTTTATACAGGTGGTGGGTACTATCCTGTGTCAGGGCCTCATTAGGGACACTAGGAGGTTCCAGACACGGGATCGCCCCTATCGGGGCGGCTATTCCGTTTTGTAGGCAGGGTGCCTAGTATACAGTGGACAGACTAGGGACATTTATCTTCCGGCCCACTGCTACTCCCCCCTACTCGGATTGGAGATTTCCTTGATTCCATTTTATTTTAAATAACCACAATAAAAGTTATATTTTATGGTGATAACAGCTTCAGTGATCTGCTATGATTCTATTATCACTTACTATCTTACCTACTGACGGTTGACATGTCGGAACGTGATCTTTAGGGTAGGGTATAGAAATGAATTTTGTGTCAAAGGAAAATTACCCTATAAAACGTAACTTTTTTGGTTTAATGGTGATCACTAATTGACTTTTTATGGCAGCCTAGACTAAGTGTTGCATTGGTCTCCCATGCTGCAAACATCAGGAGCTGAGACCCTGATCTTTGCTGCATGGGAGACCTGTGTAGCGCTTAGACTACAGTATACTGCCATAAAAAGGAGGTGGACTAGAATAAGCTGGGCTCCTGATCTAACAGCCCAGATAAGCAGAGCCGCCAATCCTAGCTACTTAACCCCTTAGATGCCACTGTCAGTAGTAACAACAGCATCTAAGTTGTTTCTGAGGGATAGGGCTCTCTGTCCCCATCAGCGAATAAGGTCATGGGGTACAGATGTCTTCACAGGCATCCGGGGGTTCAATGAAGGTCAGCCTAATGGATTACCTCTCAGTTTCTCCTGATTGCATAATACACTTTACTACATAAATAGTGCAGTGTACTTTGTAAGCAATCAAAAGACAGTATGCCACAGCCCCTTGTGGGACTAATACATTTTAAAATGAAGAAATAAAGATAAAAAAAATCCTCCAAGTTAAAAAAAAACACATATTTTTTCCAATGGGAAAAAAATATTTTTCAATGAATAAATAAATCCCCTCCACATATTTGGTATCACTGCATCCATAATGACCCAAGCTATACAATTATCATATAATGTATCCCCTATAGTGAAAGCTGTAAGAAGAAAAAAAAATCCTGAATTGCTGTTTTTTTTCTTGTCTGCCACACAAATAAGAAAGGCTATAATAAAATCTTATCTGCCTCAGTGATACCAATGAAAACTACCAGTCATCCTGCAAAAAAAAATCCTCAAACAGCCACATAGAAAAAAAAAGGGCAATGCAAAAAAAAACATTTTTTTTATTAAATTTTTTTTTAAATGGGCCTTTATTGTAGAAAAGATTTTCTATTGTAGTTCTCCAGAGAGTACATTTACCAGTTATTTATGCCTCAAAGTGAATATCACAAAATTTACAAAGTAAACAGACAATGGAAGAAGTGCTCTTTTTATCCATTCCTCCCCAGAGTGAGTTAATAAACCTCAAAATTAGTTAACCCCAAAATGGAGCAATTTAAAAAACTACAAACTACAACTTGTCTCTCAAAATACAAGCCCTCATATGGCTATATTGATGGAAAAAAATAAAAAGTTATATGGTATATTTTTTTAAACTGGTATAAAGTAGAACTGGCTTAGTTGCCCATATCAACCAATCAGATTTCACCTTTCATTTTTGACAGCTCCTTTGAAAAATGAATGGTGAAATCTGATTAGTTGCTATGGGCAGCTCAGCCAGTTCTACTTTACACTAGTTTGAGAATGAAATGAGATGAAATGAGAAAACCAATAAGTATAATATCAAAGCTATATAATAATTCCTGCAATTATTCATTCAAGTCGCACAGAAAGCATAGCAATTAAAACTTAACTTTTAATAAATACAATAAAATAAGTTTACCTATAGGAGCATTACTTCATATCAAGTGTACACCAAAGGAAAAAAGAGAGAAAAGAAAACCAAACAAATATAGCAACAGAAATCCCAAAAAGATGGGATAATCACTACTCCATCCGGAGCAACAATTCATGTAGACGAGATATTTTTGGAATATAGGGATCAGGCATTGGAAATGATGTCCCTGAGCTTTCCCTCATTAATGGCGATGCCATGTCCCTGGCGATGCTGTCATACGCACGCGGATCCCTACGGGCCTGGCTTGGAACCATACAGCTATGGCCTCTTGACTTTGGATGGTTGGCCACATACTTGAATCTTCTAAGATAAGCTGTCCACCTTTTTTATCTTGAATGAGTTGCCTTACATTTGACTGTGTTGTACTTTGCATGGGCACTTTATTGCGCAAATAGCACTTTATTTATTGCGATACTGTATCCAGTCCCCTGATGAACTGGCTGTTGCCAGGGAAACGCGTCGGGCAAATTACAGGGTGATTTACATTTATGTATAGCAGCCAGCAGTGCCCTCTCCACTATCTGTTTGGGGCATGCAAGACTGCTTTTATAGGTGGATTGTGGTAATAGGGTCTCCTATCCCTCCACCCCCCCCCTCCTTTAGGACAAAGCTGGGCAATCAGAGCACTGGACAGGGGTGTTAATAGGGTTATATAAGAGTTAAGCTCATATACGGCTTAGGGAGGCTTGATTATTCCTTCCCCCCTTTTTCCTTTCTCCCTCTCTAGTTCAGTACAACTCCACCGGTTTGGTCATTACTGTCCTATTTGAATCTCATTTATTTGTTTCTTCTAATGGGTGTTTTAATTGATCTATTAAAAGTTATGTTTAGAGGTCATCCACCATATTGTTTGAAGTATCTTGTTCTCGCTGAAGGGTACCTACTTGGTTCTATCATCAATCATTGTGCCTCCTTGATTGTACTTATATATTTCCCTCATTAATGCCTCAACCCAGAGAGGCAACCCGATGGTGGGTGCCCTCTGGTCCCGTACCTATTCCTAACTTTCCTTATTTTTACCCTAGCAATTTTCCAATGCATTTCCCCTCTTTTAGGTTCATCAGGGAATTAATAGTGGGTAATATTCAATCAGAAAGACATAATCGATAATAAAGACATAGATAATTAATTCAAGCCATTCGATGTAATGGTATAGGATAAAATGACGCCTAGTGAATGCTGAATGACCTAAACCCCTCAATGTATCTGATAAGATTTTTATAGCTGATGATGTTTTTATAACAAAAACAGGTCTATAAGGATGTAGAGATGTTGGTCCATAAGACCCCTTACGTGTCACCCAACACTGCAGCGGCGGTTATTGTATTTTGTAGTGGACCAAATGTTTAAAAACCACGTAGGGATCCATTTTCTTTAGTGGATCTACATATATCATGCAAAGACCATTAGTCACATATCACAAAGAGGAGGCCACTATTCTAATCCATGTTCATGCATGGCCCGAGTACTGGCCGAGATCTGACGCATGCACAGTTCACAGCCAGCCCGGGCATGCGCACTACATGTAGCGATGCCGTTGCCCACAATTGGCATTGCAGTGCGCATGCCCGCGCCAGCAGTGAACTGCGCATGCGTGGTATCTTGGCCGGTACCCGGGATAACTCAATGGCCTTACAGGTGGGTCAAGCAAGAGGCTGGGGAGGAGAAATGTGAAAAGAAGGCAGAGCGGCCTGGGCACCTACACCATGAACTCTGCCCCTGGGCACTTGTGAGCCCTCATTTACATATGGATAAAAAACGTTTTTTTCAGCTGGTGAAAGTCAGAACAAAACAACAAAGGTACCATTTAAATCTTGGGTAGTTGTGCTAGAGTGCCATGTAAGCAGTATATATCGTCAAATTTTGGTGACAGACTCCGTTTAAAGATACAATACTCAATCTATTATTGATGTGCATAACCCGCAACAGATCAATCTTCATCACCATGGTTGCCAACCATCCAGAAATTTCTGGACAGTCTGTAAAAATAGGTGACTTTTTTTCCTGTGTCCGTGAAAAAAAAATAGATGCATTCATGATTTTTTTGACGCTGCTGGTACTTGACTAGATTATTTTGGTGATAATTATCATTCATTTCGCAGCTCACAGTAAATGCTGGTAGTGAGGTCTTATCAGTATATTGAGATATAAACAGTTATAATCTTTATCATTTATTATGGTTTTCCAATTTATCTGTAACAAATGTTGGATGCCCATGATTTTTATGAGGCTGGGGGTATTTGATATGCTATTTTTGGGGTAATTCTCACCATTTTACAGCTCACAGTAAAAGCTGGTAGTGAGCTCTTATCAGTATATTGAGCTATAGACATGTATTACTTATAATCTTTATCATTCATTATGGTTTTCCAATTCATCCATAACAAATGTTGGCTGTCCGTGATTTTGTGATAGGTTGTCTAGAAAAAATAAAAATTCTGGTTGGCAACTCTGTTCATCACATAACTCACGATCACAGACAGGGAGGCTCTCAGCTATTTTACTGGATGCTGTGCCATCATTTTATGTATTGCAATTACCGTGGACTCTTTCCAGTTGGCCATCTTTGTTAAAAACATTTTTTATACTGTAGTTAATTTAATAAAAAGAATGTCATCATGCCTGCAGCATGAAGCTCTGTCATAGTGGATTCTGTCCAGTGGAACATTTTTTTTTCTAAAAAAAAAAAAACAATTTTAAAGTTGGAAGCAAGCCATTGCTTTTTCTGATACCCCCATGTGCATAAACATCTGCCCCCAAAATGGGATAATTTTTCGACTGTTTTTTTTTTTTTTTTCAATTTAAAAAGCAAACAAAACGACTGTGTATGTTTTTAAGCTGGTTGTTTTTTTACCACCGCCTACCAACCGTTTACCCATAGCTATATACTGTATGTCGCTGTGAATTTGTCATTTCTTATGCTTTTCTAGCGTTAAAGGGCTTGAAAGGGTTTGAATACAGTCTTAGGTCACCTCAAAGTGCCATACACAATTGTTTAGAGCAACCTGAGCACCTTCGATTTGAGTCAAATTTATTCAGACCAAATCTGACAGTAGAATCGATCAAATCCAAAATTATTTCAGGAAATTCGCTCATCTCTAGTCATGTGCACAAGGCTTTAATGCCATTATTTCCCTTCAGGACCCTACTGTAAATTGTCTTGAGATTTAAAATTTATTAATCTAACCCTTTCTTGAGACATGACATTCTGGAAAGATCTGAGATCTTATTGAGTTGGGAGAAAGCAATATTAAAGAACAATCCTGAAGAGGTGATAGAGAAATGAAGGAGAACATGATTCCATTAATTTACATTCATCTCTGGCTTTCGTGTTACCAAATATGTAATGTAGGGAGGTACATGCACTGTGTGAAGTAAGCAAACTTTAATATCCTGTGTATTTCAGTAAAAAGTAGTATTTAAAACACTTTTACACATCTGTGGAAACAAACCGTTAAAGTTTCAAAATGACCTTCTTAATATACAGTATATACAGACATGCAGCTTAAACATCAGGAGAAGGGTTAACATATGTATATCCAATCTAAATAAACAATGCTCCTTTGTATATGTCCAAAGACATTACCTCATGTTTTTGCAAGGAAAACTATTATTGCTATGGGCCACTTTAGAGGAATCTAGCCCTCAATGTAATTTATCAGAGCTGTACAGAAAGAAATAATCCATATCTAATGGATTTAAATTACTTCAGCACACATCTTCCCTCTCGCCCAATAAATATAAATTGTTATAGATTGTTTGGTACTCTATCTACACCACAATAGCTGAAAGAGTTAACAGTAAATTAGTAAATATATGAACATGAACACTCCAGAGATGTTAAATTTTGAATGCAAAATATCCTTGATTTATTGTGTTACTCAAATTGGATCTTAACCCCTTCTACCCCGGGCCAGTTTTCGCCCTTCTGCCCAGGCCATCTTTTGCAAATCTGACATGTGTCACGTTATGTAGTAATAGCTTTGGAACACTTTTATTTATCCAAGCCATTCTGAGACTGTTTTCTCATGACACATTGAACTTCATGATAGTCATAAATGTAAGTAAATATATTTCACCTTTATTTATAAAAAAAATCCCAAATTTACCAACAATTTTCGAAATTTCAATTTCTCTGATTTCAAGACAGAAAGTGATAGCTCATAAAATGTTTATTACTTAACATTCCCCATATGTCTACTTTACTACTGGCATAATTTTGTAAATTTCATTTAATTTTTTTAGGACATTAGAAGGCTTAGAATGTTAGAAGCAATTCTCAAAATTTTTAAGAAAAGTTCAAAAACCCACTGTGACACTCTCCTGTTCCGCTGGTCCATTGGAGCAGCGGGACAGGTCGTGCATGCATCTGTGGAGCCTGCGGATCCGATTCCTTTGTGGCTGGATTCGGTGGTGCGTCCAAATGCGCACCGGAGGGGAAGACTGCCGGGGTTCCGGAGGCAGATTGGCCAGGCTGGTGGCAACACGCCGCAGCCGGTCCTATCTCCGGTATCACCTGCAGGTTCTGTCCCGGCGTCCGTGCCAACGCGGCCCCGTATCCGTGCTAATCCGATCAGGCGTCTGCGCACACCCTCAAGAGGTTATTAGCAAAGGGATACACAGCCGAGCGTACGCGCATCTTATATGCTACGCCGGCCACTGGCAGGAAAAGCACCTGTGCACAAATTCAAAGTAGATTAAGGGAAAGGCTGCACAAGTGTTAGGGATTAGGATCATCATATGACCTATGAGGAATCGCACATGGCACTCTGTGATTGGCTAGCAGGTACTTAAAAGGTGATCTCCCTGGTTGGTCAGTGCACACTGTTGTTCTGACAATCCGGGTGTATGTTGGTGATCGCTTTCTCTCAAGCTTACCTGTGTATGACCTCTACCTTCCTTGACCATTCTCTAGTGACCTTTCTCTGGATACCTTATCTTGGCTGAACAATCTATCTCGTGTATGACCTTGGATTGGACCCTGGATATTCTCTGATGTGTCATCCCTCAGTACCATGCTTCTTGGACTTGTATAAAGTATATGAACTTTGGCTTGGTCACAAACTGCTTCCCTTTCTCTCCCTTCAGAGGTTTTAATTCAGCTTGATTACCTGTGTATGATCACTGGCTTTTGATTGTATTATTGTCAACTTAATAAATCCACTATTGTTTAAACATCTGTCTGCTTGCTTGGGGTTCTGCACCATTACAGAACAGTGGGCCCCAAACTCCAGTTATCATGGATTATATCCAGCAGCAACTAGTTGAGTTGACTGGTGCGGGCAATCTCCTGGTTCAGCAGAGGATGAACATTTCAGCTGTGAATTTCAACAAGATCCATGCACAACTGGCAACAGTCGGGGACGAGCTTAAACTCCTCCTCCAGGGAGTTCAGGGGTTGGCCAGCCCGACTCCAGCAGAACGCCCAGTGGAACCCAAGATTTCTCTACCTGAGGTTTTTTCAGGAAATAGACAGGAGTTTAGTTAGCTTATATTTTGAGCTGTGCCCTACATCTTTAGGTAATACAAGCAGTAGATCGGCATAGGGATGTCTATATTAAGAAAGGACCCGCAACACTGGGCCTTTAACCTTCCGGCAGGAGATCCAGCACTCAGCTCAGTAGAAGATTTTTTTTCATGCTATGAGTATATTGTATGATGACCCGGATCGCACCAGTACGGCTGAGAACCAGCTAGAACACCTCCAACAAGGATGATGTCCAGCAGAAGAATTTGCTGCCAAATTCCGTCTCTGGGCCACTTTTACCAGCTGGGGGGATGCCACTCTCCGGCACCGGTTCCCGTTGGGTCTCTCTGACACTGTCAGAGATCAGCTATTGTCTCTACCATCCCCCCATCACTAGATGTGGCAATCCAGCAGGCAATTGACGCTGATCGTCGGATTCGGGAACGTCGTCTGGATCGGGCCTCTCGGCCAGTGTCATCAAGCTCATCTCCAAGACCCAGTAAACCGGCCGAGGAACTTATGGAACTGGGGTCCTCTCGTATTACTCCTACTGAGAGGGCTCGTCGCCAAACCGAGGGTCTTTGTATTGTGGAGGAGTTGGTCGCCAGCTAAAGAAATGCCCACTACTCCTGCTGGGAAACGACAAAGCCTAGTGGAAATTGAGGAGAACCCACTAGGTACTCTGTTGCTTCCTCTTAAAATAAGTAATCTTCTCTTAGCAATTTCCATTAAGTAGCAAGGGAAGGATTATCCTATTTCGGCCCTATTTGACTCGGGAGCTGCTGGAAATTTTATTGACTCTTCTCTGGTTCGACAGCTACAGATTCCAGTCTTCGAGCCGGAAGCAGCCATTTCCGTCACGCAGTGGACGGTTCTCCCCTTCAAGAAGGGCGGTCGCTGTGGATGACACTCGGGTTGCAGGTAACGGTGGAGGCCTGTTAACCGTGGATATGCCATCCACTCCTGTGATTTTGAGTCTCCCCTGGCTCAGACTTCATAATCCAGTAGTGGACTGGTGCTCTGGACAAATTTGCAGGTGAAGTTCTGATTGCTTCACTAGGTGCATTTGTCCGGAGTTGCCACTTGCCTCTATGGAAGTGCTGAGTGAACTACCTAAGTACTATCTCCACTCCCAGGACGTGTTTAGCCCACAGGAGGCTGATGTGTTACCTCCTCATAGGCCATATGATTGCCCTATTGATTTGTTGCCAGGTACCATGCCACCCAGAGGACATCTGTATAATCTCCCTGGGCCTGAGATCCAGGCCCAGTGATATTGTATAAAAGAGAACCTCGATAGGGGTTTCATCCGACCGTCCACTTTTCCCGCAGAAGCGGGATTCTTCTTCGTGGGGAAGAAAGACGGCAGATTGAGACCCTGTATCGATTTTCACGCCCTCAATCAAATTACGGTGAAGAATTGGTACCCCCTTCCACTTGTTGAGAACTTGTACTCCCAGGTGGCGGGGGCCCGAGTCTTGACCAAACTCGATTTGAGGGTTGCATACAATTTGGTTTTCATCCGAAACGGTGATGAATGGAAGACCGCATTTAATACCAGGGTCGGGCATTACGAGTATCTTGTGATGCCTTTCGGTCTCCATAATGCCCCCGCAGTGTTCCAGGAATTCATCAATTATGTCCTCTGGGATTTCTTGGTTAAATTCGTGTTCGTCTATTTAGATGATATACTAATCTACTCATCGGACCTGCAGACTCATCAGGATCATGTGTGTCAGGTTTTCCAGAAGTTGAGGGAGAATCGCTTATACGTCAAACTCGAAAACTGCCTGTTTGAAGTGAGAGAATTGCCCTTCCTAGGGTATATTGTCTCTGAACGAGGATTGGCGATGGATCCCACCAAACGCTCAGCAGTCTTGGACTGGCTTGAGCCTAGAGACCTGAAGGGATTACAGCGTTTCTTAGATTTTGCCAATTTCTACCGCAAATTTATTAAGAACTTTTCTGCGGTAGTAGTGCTTCTAACGAACCTCACTAAGAAGGTAATGAACCCTTCTAAGTGGATGAGAGAGGCTGGTGAAGCCTTTGAGAAGCTAAAGCAAGCATTTTGCTCCGCTCCAATCCTTACTCACCCAGACACTTCTTGACCTTTTGTCCTCGAGGTTGACGCCTCTGAGGTTGGTGTGGGGGCGGTTCTCTCCCAGTATTCTGGAAATCCTGAGAGGCTTCATTCTTGTGCCTTTTTCTCTCTGAAGCTCTCCCCAGCCGAGTTCAATTATGACATCGGCTATACAGAGCTTCTGGGAGTTAAGTTGGCTTTTCAAGAGTGGAGACATTGGCTGGAGGGTGCGGAATATCCCATTACGGTTTACATCGACCACAAAAACCTCGAGTATATCGAAGGTGCCAAGCTCATTGGGCATTGTTTTTCACTCGCTTTAATTTCCGGGTAACCTACAAACCAGGGCCCAAAAATATCAAAGCAGATGCTCTCTCCTGTTGTTTCCCAGAAGCCATTTAAGTATGTGACTCTGAGCCAGAACCCATTATTACTGCAAGGTGTTTCGTAGCTGCCTTGGACACCCCGGGTATAATGGAGGATCTGTCTTCTCTTCTCCTACCTTTACAGGCTGAGAGCCCTCCTAACAAACCTGAAGGTCGGCTGTTTGTGCCTTTAAATTTCAGGCTCAGAGTCATACAACAATTGCATGATTCCAAGTCACCTGGGCACCTGGGGATAAAGAAAACCATGTCCCTTTGTAAACACCATGTCTGGTTGCCTAAGATGTTTTTTTATATCAAGGCCTACGTCCAAGCATGTGGTGTTTGCTCTCGGAGAAAAACATCCCAGTCCGGCCCTCTGGTACTTTGCTTTCGCTGCCCATTTCATTGGCCCCATGGACCCACGTGTCTATGGATTACATAACAGATCTGCCTAGATCTTCCGGCTGTACGGTAATTTGGGTAGTGGTGGACCGTTTTAGTAAGATGGCTCATTTTATTCCACTTCCTGGATTACTGTCGGCTAGTAAGCTGGCAGATCTGTTTGTGAAACATGTCTTCCGATTACACAGGGTGCCAGAGGATATTGTTTCTGACAGGGGAGTCCAATTTATCTCCCAGTTCTGGCATTCTTTCTTCTCAATTGGGAATTGGGCTGTCAGTTTCATCTGGTTTTCAACCAGAGACCAAAGGGCAGATGGAAAGAACGAACCAGACCCTGGAACAGTATCTCCAGTGTTTCATGTCAGACTGCCAGGAGGAATGGGCAGCTTACCTCCCCTTTGCGGAGGTGGCTTATATGACTCCGAACATGCCTCTACCAAGATGTCTCCATTCAGGTGCATGGGGGGCAGGCATCCAAGACTCTCCTCTCTGGCAGGGGCCTCCACTGACTCACTGGTGGCGGACCAATGGTTCCAGGATAGGCAACCCATTTAGTTGTTGGCGTAACCGAATCTTCGTAGTGCAGTGGTGCAACAAAAAAGATTTGATGATGGTCATCGCACTACGGACCAAGAGTTTGAGGTAGGAGATCCAGTGTGGGTCTCCACACGGAAAATCCTGTTGCGCCAACCGTCTGCCAAACTGGGGCCTAGATTCATTGGTCCATACCCAGTGATGCAGAAGATTAACCGGGTGACTTACAAGGTTGCTCTTCCTTCGTCGATTCTAGGAGTGAACACCTTTCATGTTTCACTGCTCAAATCGGCGGCCTAGTCGGCTCCTTTCATTCAAACTCCATCTCCGGTGGAAGTTCAAGGGGAGCCCGAATTAGAGGTCAATAAGATTTTGGACTCCCGTTTTGTCCAGAAGTCCCTCCAGTATTTAGTGGACTGGAATGGTCGAGACGAGAGATGTTGAGTACTTACCCGCCAGGTTCATACAGATGAATTAGTGGCAACTTTCCACCATGAGAAACCAGGAAAAGCTTGTTTGGAGTCTTCTAAGCCGCCTCCTAGAGGGGGGGGGGGTGTAATGTGAGAAACACTGGAGCAGCGGGACAGGTCACGCAAGCACCTGCGGAGCCTGCGGCTCTGATTTCTTTGTGGACGGATGCGGTGATGCGTCCGCATGGGCGCCGGAGGAGAAGACCACTGGGGTCCCGAAGGCAGATTGACGCAGTTCCGTATCTGTGCTAAGCTGATCAAGGGATAAGCGGGCGAGCGTACGTGCATCTTATACGCTATGCCGGCCGCTGGCAGGAAAAGCACCTGTGCACAAATTCAAAGTAGATTAGGCGATAGGCCACACAAGTTTTAGGGATTAGGATCATCATATGACCTATGAGGAATCGACACATGGCACTCTGTGATTGGCTAGCAGGTACTTAAAAGGTGATCTCCCTGGTTGGTCAGTGCCCACTGTTTTTCTGACAATCCGGGTGTATTTTGGTGATCGCTTTCTCTCAAGCTTACCTGTGTATGACCTCTGCCTTCCTGCCTTCCTTGACCATTCTCTAGTGACCTTTCTCTGGATATCTTATCTTGGCTGAACAATCTATCTCGTGTATGACCTTGGATTGGACCCTGGATATTCTCTGACGTCTCATCCTCCGTACTACGCTTCTTGGACTGATATAACGTGGATGAACTTTGGCTTGGTCACAAACTGATTCCTTTGTCTCTTCCTGCAGAGGTTCTTATTGGGCTTCATTACCTGTGTATGATCACTGGCTTTTGACTGTATTATTGTCAACTTAATAAATCCACTAGTGTTGAGCGCGAATATTCGAAAAGCGAATTTTTTTAGCGAATATCGGCACTTCGCTAATTCGCGAATATTTCGAATATAGCGCTATAAATTCGCTATTTCGAATATTTGTGTTTTTTTTTTTTTTTTTTTAGTTATATTTTTTTCTTTCCTACTTCCCAAAAGTAGTTCTTACCTGTCCTGAGGATTCCTGGCTTCCTGGCTGCTCTAGTCAGTGCCCGTTGCCGCTTCTGCCGACTTCCGTGCTCATGTGGAGCGTCCCCATCCATGGGAGAATCTCCATATACTAAAATGTACTGTCGGATTTGAGGAATTACGTTGAAATCGCAATGCGATTAATTCAAGTTATATTAATCGCATTGCGATTACAACTTAGCACTGCTATCTTACATAGGCTAGAATTAACGAATATGGAATATAGCTATGCACTAGCAGTGCTAAGTTGAAATCGCAATGCGAATACTTTAAGTTAAATTAATCGCATTGCGATTTCAACTTAGCACTGCTGCTATATTCCATATTCGTTAACTTCGTTAATTCTAGCAAGCTGACCCATTATAAACCCAGCTCTAAGTTGAAATCGCAATGCGATTAATATAACTTGAATTAATCGCATTGCGATTTCAACGTAATTCCTCAAATCCGACAGTACATTTTTAGTATATGGAGACGTTCCCATGGTGATGGGGACGCTCCATGAGCACAGAAGTTATGGTTGGCTTGGTAGAATTAGCGAATAGCGAATATGACGAATGTATTCGTCATATTCCTCAAAAACGAAGATAGCAGTATTCTACATCTTCGTTTTAGCTACCTATTCGTCAACCTGCTAATTCTAGCAATCAAATAGGAAGGTTGACTGACTATAGAGACAGCTGTGTTAAATTCGCTATGCGATTTTTTTTAATACAATAATTATATTACTTGATAAAATTATTATAAGTATTCTATTTATTAAAAAAAAAAATCGCATAGCGAATTTAACACAGCTGTCTCTATAGTCAACCTTCCTATTTGATTGCTAGAATTAGCGAAGTTGACGAATAGGTAGCTAAACGAAGATGTAGAATACTCGTTATCTTCGTTTGAGGAATAGACGAATACATTCGTCATATTCGTCATCCTCGCTAATTCTAGATATGAAACCAATAGGAAAGTAGCCTTAAGTACAAATCGCAATATGCGATTATTTAAATCGCATGTTAATCGCGATAACTAGAAAAAATGACGAATATTCGATTTCGACGAATATGAAACGAATATTCATTCGAATATTCGCGAATTTCGTCGAAATCGAATATGGCACCTGCCGCTCATCACTAAAATCCACTATCGTTTAAACATCTGTCTGGTTGCTTGGGGTTCTGCATCATTACACCCACTTTTTAAGGACCAGTTCAGGTCTGAAGTCACTTTGTGGGGCTTACATAGTGGACACCCCCCATAAATGACCCCATTGTAGAAACTACACCCCTTAAGTTACAAACTTCCGGATGCAATGCGTTTTTCACTGAAGCCCTATTCACTTCTATGGGGCCAGGGCTGCGTGAACAATGCAGAATATAGAACATGCTGCGTTTTTCATGCAAAGCACAACTGATGTGTGAAAAAAACGCTCATGTACACAGACCTATTGATTGAAATGAAGGGGTCAGGATTCAGTGCGGGTGCTATGCGTTTACGTCACGCATTGCACCCGCGTGGAAAACTCGCCTTAGGTGTTCCACAAAAATTAAAGGAAAATGGAGATGACATTTCTAAATTTCACTTTTTTGGCAGATTTTCCATTTTAATCCATTTTTTTGTAAGGGTGCATTCACATGGCCATTTAGCTTTCTGTTCTTCTGATCCGTCAGAAGAAGAGAGAAAGAAAAAAAAAAAACAGGATCCAGTTAAAAAAACAGATCCAATTGTCATCTGTTTGAGCCATTTCCGTCTGAGATCCGTTTTTTACATGGGAAAAAACTGCATGCAGCAATTTTGTTTCCATCTAAGGGTGCTTTCACACTAGCATTAGAGGAACCTGGCAGGCAAACGGATACCATTTTGTTTCCGGATGCGGATCCGTTTTACAAATGCATTGAAATATCGGAACCGTCTCTCCAGTGTCATCTGTAAAAACGGATCCGGTATTCAACTTTTTCACTTAATACTAGAAACGGCATTAATACATAATACATGCTGCAGTATTTTCTCCGTCCAAATACCGTAAAAGTGACTGAACTGAAGACATCCTGATGCATACTGAATGTAATGCTTTCCATTCAGAATGCATTGGGACAAAACTGAAGCCTTTTTTTCTGGTATTGAGCCTCTAGGACGGAACTCAATACCGGTAAACTTTAACGCTAGTGTGAAAGTACCCTAAAAAAAAACAGATCTCAGATGGAAATGGCTCAAACGGATGACAACTGATGCAACAAGATCCGTTTTTTTTTATAAATCCTCTATAAAAATGGATTCTATGCAATCCTATGCATAACTGATGCAACAGGATACAAGTTTTTTACAGGATCCTGTTTTTTTCTTTTTTCTCTCTTCTTCTGACGGATCAGAAGAACGGAAAGCTAAACGGTGATGTGAATGCACCCTAACACATCGAGGGTTAACAGTAAAACAAAACTTAATATTTATTACCCTGATTTTGCTGTTTACAGAAACACCCCACATGTGGTCGTAAACTGATATAAGGGCACACAGCGGGCGCAGAAGAAAAGGAGCGCCCGTTTTGGAACTGTTTTTTGGAAGGCAGATTTTCCTGGACTGGTTTTTAGACACCATGTCCCATTTGAAGCCCCCCTGATGAACCCTTACAGTAGAAACTCAAAAAAGTCACCACATTTTGGAATCTAGGGGATAAGGTGGCAGTTTTATTGGTACTATTTTGGGGTACATATTTTAATTGCTCTATTTTGCGTTTTTTGTGAGGCAAGGTAACAAAAAAAATCGCTGTTTTTGGCACCATTTTTATTTCAAATTTTTTGCAACCTTCACCTGACAAGTACATATAATTGTATGATTATTCATTATTACACTTTATGGGCAAGGTGACCAAAAAAACTGCGAATTTTGGCACAGTTTTTATTTATTTATTCTTACAGTGTTCACCTGAGGGGTAAGGTCATGTGCCATTTTAATAGAGCAGATTATTACGGATGTGGCAATAATATGTATACTTTTTCTTATTTATTTAAGTTTTACCCAATAATAGCATTTTTGAAAATATTTATTTTACTTTAGCACAATAAAAGCAGTTTTAAAGCAAAAAAAAAATCATATTTTAGTGTCTCCATTGTCTGAGAGTCATAGTTTTTTTTAAATTTTTTGACTGATTGTCTCAGGTAAGGTCTAATTTTTTGCGGGATGAGGTGACGGTTTGATCGGTACTACTTTGGGGTGGCATACTCCTTTTTGATCACTGGGTGTTCCAATTTTTGTGTTGTAAGGTGACAAAAAATGGCTTTTTTGGCACTGTTTTTTTTTTTTTTACGGTGTTCATCTGAGGGGTTAGGTCATGTGATATTTTTATAGAGCAGGTTTTTATGGACGCGGCAATACCTAATATGTATACTTTTTTTTTTTATTTCACTTTATCACAATAATAGCATACTTGAAACAAAAAATGATGTCTAGTGTCTCCATGTTCTGAAAGCCATATTGTTTTTTTTATTTTTTTTTTCTTATATAGGGTCTCATTTTTTGCAGGATAAGGTGACGGTTTTATTGGTACTATTTTGTGGGACATATGCCTTTTTGATCACTTGGTGTTGCACTTTTTGTGATGAAAGGTGACAAAAATGGCTTTTTTTTACACAGTTACCACTTATTTTTTTTTATGGTGTTTATCGGACAGGGTGGATCATGATACATTTACGGATGCGGCAATACCTAATATGTGTGTTTTGTTTCTATTTTTTATTATAAAATCTGGGGAAAGGGGCGTTTTTATCTTTTTTTACTTGAAACTATATTTTTTTTTTCTAAAGAACACTTATTTTATTAACTTTTTTTTTAAACTTTATTTCTGTCCCACTCTGGGACTTCAACTTTTGGGGGTCTGATCCCCTCTGCAATGCATTAAAATACATCTTACAGAGTAATACACTAACAGGTTGCCTAGGAGACACAGCCTGAGGCTGGATCTCCTGGGCACCTGTAGAAGGCAGGTCCCTGCCTTGTCACCCATCGGGTCCCTGTCACAGCAGTGCGGGGACTCGAGGGGTACTCTCACCCACAGCAAACCCCTTCTATGTCACGGTCAGCGCTGACCACGGCATAGAAAGGGTTAATCCGCCGGCATCACTGTAAAAGCAGCAGGGGCCCAGCTATCATGGACTGCCGGACCCCTGCAGTGATCGGGCGCGCACTGCTCCAGTGCCCGCCCGATTACCATGATGTAGTATTATGTCAAGATGCGGGAAGTCACTGACTTCCATGACGTAATAGTACGTCATATGTCAGGAAGGGGTTAAGATATAATCCAATGAAGTAGATACTGTGTTTACATCCTCTTTATCATTACATGGAATGTTACGAAGCCTTTATTGAGATGATCAGAGGATGTAATTGGAGTAGGACCCCAGTCCACAAATATTAATGGCCTATTCTGATGAGAAACCATTAGTAATAAAATCCCTTTAATTTATAACTCAGGGGTTTATGACTGACAGTATCTAACACTTTTGCATGGTCTAAAAATATTACATCTTATATTGTATTTTTCTCTTTGTACAGAATATCCGTACCACTCTCTAACCCATGTTTCATTGTGACTATAATAAGTACCTACTCTAGTTTATTACATTATGGGGTTGTCCAGGATTTTACTATTCATGATCTTTCCCCAGGACATGCTATCAATATCTGATCTCTCCCTCTGCCTATAGGGCACACTTAAAGGGTCAAGGTGCACACAATTAGATCTTCCCCAGCCAATGGCTGGTCACCGTGGAGTACTTAAGGCACCTTCCCCTGCGCAAAGGCATCTGAAAAAAGGGTTTCAATTTGCTAGTGTCCCGCAAAGGTGTTATGTTTCTATTTTTGTCTGCTCATGTATTGGCTTCTGCTTGTTTCTTGGATTTGATCCTTCGCTGCTTGACCTGACCTTTGCCTCCATTCTGACTTTAAGCCTCCTGTCATGACCTTGGACTGTCTATCAGATCACAGAAACTCTACCTACCCTGATCTCAAACTTTCCCTGAATACAGTTTGGTCCCTTGGTGTTCAGAACCTGTTTCTCTTGTTTCCTGTGAATCAGCAGTCATTTGAACAGAGACTACTCAAAGAGGTTGTAGCCTGGTGGTTCCCCAGCAAAGGAGTCTAGATCCCTGTATAGAGGTTAAAGTGTGAAGACCAGGAGGCTGTCAGCATAATACCTTTAGGAGTAGCCCCAAGCCAAGTATGTTTAAGTGACACAGTGGATCGACATCTACTTTGTAACACGTATTTTTGTTACATTTTTTACACTGATCAACATAAAAAAAGAAAATGTATGCTTCTTTCACACTGTCCATATAGAGAGGAGGGACATTCTAGTTCTAGGAGTCTAGCCTGAGGCAGCAAAGGAAGCACGTGTCCAATGTTTGAGCTGGAATAGTAGTGAGCCCTGGATTAGGTGTTAGCCAGGGTCAGACCAGAAAAGAACTTTACTGGAAAAGCAGGCCGGAAGAGAAAGAATGAAAGAGGTGCAGAGTAGAAGTTCTGTAGAGATATATTTCACTATAAGAAGCTTACAGACTCTACAGCAATATTTTGTGTAAAGGTTTCCAGCCCTGGACATACTTACCTAGCAGCTTGATCACCTGTATAAATTAATCCACATCTGGAAGAGGACACTGTGAAAGGATATGACAATGTCTTCATAAATGGTGCAGAGCATAGTCTGATGTTTAGGGTCTGCCCTGTGATTGCCTTGACTAAGTGTGTACCCCATGCCACAAGTCAGCTGGAGAAGTACAGTTTAATGAAGATTGTTTTAAACAAACACTTTGGCCAATCAGCCAAAGTAGCCGTTAAATCTTTAACATCTGTGGTAAGTGCATTTTGTGAGCCATGAGCCATCTGCCAGTTTGTGCATCCTAAGAACTGACCTGATATGTTTGTATTTGAATTCTTCAATAAAGAACTTTTCTGCTGCACAACTGCCTCATCCTTGCTTACTGTACTTACATCCACATCTTCACCAACAGACCCTGCCTTGCACCTCAAAATCTTCAACATCAAGGGAACCTCAACCATCATCAAGCAGAAGAACCCCAGAGTGTACCATGAAGGGAAGAATTGTGCACCCTTCCCATCACTGCATGGGTTCAACAGAATGATTGAGTACTACTACCACCATTCTTGCTACTCTCACTCCTATCTCTGCTCTCCCCTGCAGCACACTGCACTATCTTCTCCAATCCTTCTCCCCTGCATAACTTAATTTGCTTTATTAGGATATCTGTAGGTCGGCACTGAGAGTAGGAATAAAACAGTTAGGCCTCTTTCACATGAGCGTGATGAATTAGGTCTGGATGCGTTCAGTAAAACTCGCCCCATTTTGCAAGCAAGTTCACTCAGTTTTGTCTGTAATTGCGTTCAGTTGTTAAGTTTTTTCCACGCGGGTGCAATGCGTTTTGATGCATTTTTCACACGCATGATAAAAACCTGAGGGTTTAGAAACAACATCTCCTAGCAACCATCAGTGAAAAACGCATTGCATCCGCACTTGCTTCATGATGGATTGTGTTTTTCACTAAAGCCCCATTCACTTCTATGGGGCCAAGGCTGCGTGAAAAACGCAGAATATAGAACATACGCAGAACTGATGCGTGAAAAAAAACCCTCATGTACACACACCCATTGAAATGAATGAGTCAGGGTTCAGTGCGGGTGCTATACTTTCACGTCACACATTACACGGAATACTCGCTCGTGTGAAAGGGGCCTTAAGCTAATGAGCATGCTAGTCCAATGCTGAATGCAGGAGAAGGTGGATTAGAATTGCTGCCACAGGAGACACAGCAGGGTGCACTACCAGAGAGAAAAATGTAATGCCCATAAAAGAAAACTTTACCAATATTTTTATATTGCAGTAACACTTCATTTGAAAAACCCTATTCATTGCACAGTAAAGCATTTCATGGGTTAACCCATTTAATGAAAAATTAGATAGATGTCTAGTGTTTAGTGTATATGTAGAATAGACAATGTAAAGGTAGGCCAGATTTATCACAGAAGCTGATTCTAGATGATAAATTAGCTGCAACTTTAGACACCTGTGTAACTTTACACAACCTATTAGCTGGTTTACTTTATACCAAAATGTTGTGCAATTTGGGGCAAAATTTGGTTGCATTATGATGCATCTTAAGCCATGCCCTTTTCTCACCAAGTCACAGCCCTTCTCTGCTATGATATGCCCATTTCCCTTACGTCTTATCAGCAGCACAGATAGGGTTAACCACCCCCCGTGGACTGGCAGGACCGGCGGAATGTTTAATGAGCCCAAGACTAATAACTCAATTCAACAATTAAGTAACTACTTAAAAGGAAGAAGTCAACCCCCAGCCCACTGTGTTTTTTTCTGTCCTCCTGGATAGGTGGACTAGGCGGTTTATTCCCCCCTTTCTTATGGTAAGTGCGGGGAGCCTTTTTTGCGTTTGGGTAATGGCGTTGCCCTTTCTTAGGTACCTTATCAGTTTGGCCGGCAGCTTATCTGCTGCGGGCCCTGCTCGATTGCGCCTGGCTGGGAAATTGCTCAAGTCCATCAGGTCGGGGGACTATGATGTTGACCGTGGGGAGCCTTCCGATCCCGCTAGTCGGGCACCTCGTGTCTTCAAAGCGGATGAGACCCTCCTCTCTGTCATGTTTATAGAGTTGAAAAAACCTGGAAAGGGTCCGGTTTTAACAAAGAAGTTTAAATCCATGTTCCCGATGGCTAAACCCTTGGTGGATTCATGGGGATCCATTCCCAAGGTGGACATGGCTATTGCCAAGTTGTCCAAGCGCACTCTGGTTCCTGCAGATGATGGGTCTAGCCTGCAAGACCCCCTTGACAGGAGAGCAGAATGCACACTAAGAAGGGGTCTAACGGCAGCTGCGGCTTCCGCTTCCAAAGCCATAGCGGCTTCTGAGGTCTCTACGTTCCTCCGGTCTCGCCTGAATCAAAGTTGACGTGAACCAGAGGGTTTTCCAGGACGACATATTGGCTGCCTTCAAGACCATCAACCTGGCTACGGACTTCATGTGCAAAACCGCACAGCTCCAGTTGAAGCTAGCGGCCAAATCCATGGCCCTGGGGTAGGCAGCCAATAAGCCTTTTTGCTTAAGCCTTGGGTCGCTGACAATTCCTCAAAATACAGTTTATGTGGCCTTCTATTCGAGCCCAACCGTTTGTTCAGTTCGAAGCTGGATAAGATCATGGAGGGCCTTTTAGACAAGAAGGTGAAGAGCCTTCCCCAGCAGTCCTTTTGAGGGCAGGGCAGACAAGACCGCGGTGATAGGTCTGGCCAGCAAACAAGCTCTCGAAGTAACTGGAGAGCGCAGCGAAGGGGTTTGAGGCGCTCTCGTGGAGGAGCCAAAGATGGAAAATCCACCTCCTGACTACAAGCCTCTTCGAGGCTCTTGGTTAATTCCCGTTACTCCTGCCGTCCTGCCAGTAAGCTTCCCCACTCTTATGCTTCATGTACCCGTCGGGGGTCATCTCTCCCACTTCTGAGAAGAGTGGATCCTAGAGATCTTGGATCCCTGGGTCCTGAACATCATTTCTGAGGGTTATTTAGTCAACCTCACCTTTATTCCTCCGGACAGGTTTGTCAAGACCAACCTTCTACAAGCTGCCAGGCAGGCGATCCTGGAGGCCTACATTCAGGACTACATTTGCAAGGGGGCTCTGGAGGAGGTTCCGGCAGGAGAATGGGGCCTAGGGATCTATTCACAAGTTTTTCTGGTTCCTAAGGATTCAGGAGATCTCTGGATGATTATCGATCTGAGGTATTTCAATCGGTTTATAAGGAAGGTGAAGTTTCGTATAGAAACGATGAGGTCACTAGTTCAAGTCTCCTCAATCCTGGAGACGTGATGGCAACCCTGGACCTCAAGGATGCATATCTGCACATCCTGATCCACCCTGCTTCCAGAAAGTATCTCAGGATCGCGGTCCAGGTGTCCGGTGTCGTCAAGCATCTTCTGTTTGTTGCCCTTCCCTTTGGCATTTCTTCTGCCCCTCACACTTTTACCAAGGTGGTGGTTTCTGTGGTGGCGGCTTTGAGACTTCAAGGACTGACCATCATTCCTTATCTGGATGACTGGCTTTTGAAAGCCTCTGCTCTAGCGGTCCTAACCCAACTTCTTCAGGTAACAATCTCCTTTCTGTTCCGCCTAGGTTGGATCATCATCTGGCAGAAGTTGAGCGAGAGCCCGTCGACTTCAGTAAGACTCCACTGGGATGTTGCTCCAGTTGACTCCAGAAAGAAGATCCCGGGTTCAGAACACGGCAAGTTCCTTTCCGTTCCCCGGCGAGTCCCAATCTGGACTCTCATAAAGATGTTGGGGCTCATGACAGCGTCTGGGGAAGCAGTCCCTTGGGCTCTATGGGACCTCTACCCTCTACAGTCGGAGGTCCTCTCCAAATGGAATGGCAGCCCTGCCGGGCTAAACTCCCTGTGCTCCCTGTCTTGGCGAACTCAGTATTCCCTCAGATGGTGGTGCCATCTTTTAGACGGGAAGTCTATGACCCAGCCAACCTGAGTCATATTGACTACAGATGCGTCCCAAGTAGGCTGAGACGCTCACCTAGACGACACTCCAGTTCACGGGGCCTGGTTTCCTCAGGAGTGGCTTCTTTCATCCAATCTCTGCGAGATTCGAGCTATCCGGCTAGCCCTCCTTCACTTAGCCCCTCAGATCCAGAGCAAAGCGGTGAAAGTCCAGTCAGACAATATGACTGCGGTACTTTACATCAACAAGCAGGGAGGCACGAGATCACTTCCCCTCCTGTCAGAGATCGGGGTGTTTCTGGATTAGGCAGAGTTGTACCTTTCCCACTTATCTGTGATCCACATTCAAGGCTCCCTCAATATGATAGCGGATCGGCTGAGCCACGGTCTTCCGTCGGTGGAGTGGTCTTTACATCCAGAGATATTCAAGCAGATAGTCCTCAAGTGGGGTATGCCAGTGGTGGATCTCATGGCAACAAGGTTCAATGCCAAGGTGGAGAGGTTTTGCTCCCTTTACAAGGAGGACAACCCCATGGCGTTAGACGCTCTGTCAATATCCTGGAGGTTCAGGCTGGCATACATCTTTCTTCTGTTTTCCATGATTCCGAAGGTATTGATGAAAATCCGTCAGGATCAGGCCTCGGTGATAGCCATCATACTATTTTGGCCGAAGAGATCCTGGTTTACCTAGCTCACCCAGTTGAGTCAAGGACAATATTGGAGGCTCCCCCCACAGCAGACCCTGGTGTCGTGGGACACTCACCTCTGCCAGATCTGCACAGATTCAACCTGACAGCCTGGAGGTTGATCAGTCCCTTTTCGGAATAGAAGGGCTTTCAGAGTCGGTCCTGAGAACGCTGTCTCATTCTAGAGCGGACTCTACCAAGAGAGCCTTCTCTCGTATTATGAGGATATTCTCATCCTGTTGTAGCTCAACTGAGGTGGCATCTGCAGATCCGCCCCTCTCCGCTATCCTTCAGTTCCTGCAAGACGGCCTTGATAGAGGCCTTGCCCTTCTACTCTGAAAGTTCAAGTTTCAGCCATCTTAGCTTGCCTTAACAGGCTAACGGTTCCTATAAGGAGCTGAAGGATTAAAGCCTACAGTACTGAGACCCATTTTTCTATGGGATTTATCAGTAGTTCTCAGGGGGTTAGCATCTCCCCCCTTTGAACCCGTTAGAGGAGGTGGACATCAAGTTCGTCACTTGGAAGTTTGTGTTTCTCCTTGCAGTGACTTATACCATCTTCTTACATGACCGGGTCCTTCTTAGATTCCTCCCGTATTTTAGGCCTAAAGTTCCTTCCTTCCAGAACATCAACCAGGTGATATTTCTCCCAGTTCTATCTAAATCTACCGTCTCCTCCAAGGAACCTGCTAGACATCCTTTGGGGGTCTCGAGATGTCTCCAGATCTATTTGGATAGATCAAAGGAGTTCAGGAAAGATGAGAATCTGCTAATCCTGTTGCCGGTAAGTTTAAAGGCTGTAAGGCATCCAAACCTTCAATCAGTCGGTGGATTAAGAAGGCTATTAAAAAATCCTTTGTTTCCCAATCTCTGACCCTCCGGAATTTGTGAAGGCCCACTCTACTAGAGCTGTGGCTACTTCTTTTGCCAAGAGGAGTCTCCTGCCTCTCGACATGATTTGCAAAGCTGCCTCCTGGAGCTCTGAATCGACATTCATCTCCCATTATAGACTAGATGCCAGACTAGCTGAGTTTTCAGCCTTTAGGCAGACTATTCTTAGTTCTGACAGGCAGGAAGGCCGTCCCTAGGGGTTTCTTCTTGCTATCTCCCCATCTGTGCTGCTGGTAGGACGTAAGGGAATCGTTAATTTGTAACGATAATTTGTTTTCCCTTAGTCCTAACAGCAGCACACAAATTTCCCACCCTAGTAAATCTAATTTTTTTCTTGCTATAAACACAGTGGGCTTGGGGTTGACTCCCTCCTTTTAAGGAGATAATTGTTAAATTGAGTTATTAGTCTTGGCCTCATTAAACATTCCGCCAGTCATACCAGTCCACGGGGGGTGGTTAACACCATCTGTGCTGCTCTTAGGACTAAGGGAAAACAAATTATCGTTAGAAATTAACGATTATTGCACAAGAGTTAAAAAGTGTCTTACGCTCTTAAACAGTTACAATGCATATTCTTCCCTAAAAGCCTTCAATCTGTGTGGATAGGACTTCATCAGCTTTGCACGTGTATTCTTTGCAAATTTCTCAGTTTTACTTTGCAACACTCAAGCTTTGTAAGGTTACATAGTAACATAGTTTATAAGGCCGAAAAAAGACATCTCTCCATTCAGTTCAGCCTCTTACCCTGCAAATTAATCCAAAGGAAGGCAAAAAATAACCCTGTGAGGTAGAAGCTAATTTTCCTCACTTTAGGGGAAAAAAATTCCTTCCCGACTCCAATCAGAATAATTCCATGGATCAACGACCAATCTCTAGTAGATATAGCCTGTAATATTATTACACTCCAGAAAAACATCCAGGCCCCTCTTGAACTCTTTGACCCTAGGTACACACCTAAGCGTTTTTCAGCGCGTTCCTACGCGCTGAAAAACGCACAACATGTGAAATGCCATGTATCCCTATGGGCATGGTACACATTTGGGCATTTTACAGCGCGTTTAAACGCGCTGAAAAACCCCTGACCCAAAGCTAGTGCTTGAGCTTCTTTGGGGCGTTTTTTCAAGCGTTTCCACCCATTGGAATGCATGGGAACGCTCCAAGTTGAAGATATGTGCGTTTTCTGTTTAAAAAACGCGCATACGATCGCGCGTTTTTCTCATTTGATCCAGCATAAAAAGACCCAATTTGGCTAACAGTCTGCAACTTTCATATAGGTGGGCCTACATTTTTTGTGGATCTGGAACCTGTCAATCAAAAAAACGCCTCAAAAACGCGCGTTCCTTAAATGCAAAAACGCCCATGAAAACGCGCGTTTGTCGCGCGAAAAAATGCTCAAAAAAACGCCCGCTCCAAAAACGCTTAGGTGTGTTCCCAGCCTGAGTGAACTCACCTTCACCACCTTCTCAGCCAGAGAGTTCAATAGTCTCACTGCTCTCAGAAAAGCAGTTTTCCAGCCACAGATTCTAAATTGGATTGAGTTCTCTCCGCAAGTCAGTACATTGAAGAGGACCTTTCATGGGTCTAGTTAGAAACTGGTATGCTTACCAGATCAGGGCCGGTGCAAGGATTTTTGCCGCCCTAGGCAAAAGAAAAGTTTGCCGCCCCCCCCCCTCCCATGTGACATCACAATGCCCCACCCATATGATCTGCCAAATTAAAGGGGTTCTGCAGTTTATTTAAACTGATCGACAGGGGTCCGATACCCGAGACCCCCGCCAATTAGCTGTTTAAGAAGGCAGCGGCGCTGGCATTAGCGCCTCAGCCTTCTCGCAGTGACGTCACGATTAGTATCATTGGCCTGGGTGGGGCTAAGCTTCAATAAAGTGAACAGAGCTTAACCCCACCAAGGCCAGTGATACTAGTCGTGACGTCACTGCGCCTGCAGTAAACAGCGAGAAGGCCGAGGCGCTACTGCCAGTGTCGGACCCCACCGATCAGTTTAAATAAACTGCAGAACCCCTTTAACTAACGCCAGTTTTCTCCCCCCCCCCCCATGTCATTCTCTTCCCCTCCCCCATGTAATTCTCTCTCCTTTTCTTGTCATTCTCCCCCCCATGTCATTCTCTCTCCCCCCCATGTAATTCTCTTCCCCCTCTTGTCATTCTCTCTCCTTTTCTTGTCATTCTCTTTCCCCCCTTTTCATTCTCCCCCCCTTGTCATCCTCTTTCTCAATCTCCCCCTCTTGTCATCCTCTTTCTCAATCACCCCCCATGTCATCCTCTTTCTCAATCACCCCCCTTGTCATCCTCTTTCTCAATCTCTATAGAGCGCTCGGGCAGCTGCAGCATGAAGGGGGCTGGCGCTCCTAGCAGTGCCCCTTCCCAAGGGGCGCTCCACGCGGCTGCCTAGTCAGCCTATAGGACGCGCCGGCCCTGTACCAGATAGTGTACCAGATAGTACCAGATAACAGATGCCAGCATTTTTTCTTCTAAAATACCCCTCTGTTCCGCCGCTGTGTCCCCCGCTGTTTTTGGCACTTGATATGTTAATTTAGACCATCGGTACATGGAGGAGACAGCTGGGTTTCTCAATGGGCGTCCCCCCCTCCCTGGCTGTAGCACAGTCCAATTGCAGAGGAGAGTGTTATAGCCAGGGAGTAAAAACAGCTCACCTTCCCCCTGGCTGTTACGCTTTCAGCTGCGACTGGGCCCACTGGCGAATCCAGGGGGGGGCCAACGGGGCAGTTGCAACCCCCCGGGGGATTTGGGCAGCAGTGGTGGCGGCAGGGCACAGGGAGATGAGCGCTTCCATTGTGGAAGCGCTCATCTCCATAGTCATCTGTTTCGCCAGCCTCAGGACATTGATACAGATGGCTGTGCAGCAGCAGGGCAGGGGAGGCAGAGGCGTCTCCCTTCCCTGTTCCTCCAATAGGCTGCCGGCACAAGACGTCATCGCGTCGCCTGAGCCGTACAGTGCAGGACACAGGCCGGAAGAGGCCTGCATCTCATCGCTGCCATGGAGGTAAGTGTTTTTTTTATTTTTATATGGGACAATGTTACTGGTACATGATGGGGGGGGAGAGGAGAGAGGCACTAGTTACTGGCACATGATGGGGGGAGGCACTTGTTACTGGCACATGATGGGGGGAGGGGGGAGGAGAGAGGTACTTGTTACTGGCACATGATGGGGTTGGGGGAACAAAGAGGTACTTGTTACTGGCACATGATGGGGGAGAGAGGCAGTTGTTAATTGGCACATGATGGGGAGAGGCACTTGTTTCTGGCACATGATGGGGGGGAGGATAGAGGTACTTGTTACTGGCACATGATGGGGGGAGGAGAGAGGCTCTTGTTACTGGTACATGATTGGGGGGGTCATGGAAAGGCACTTGTTACTGGCACATAATTGGGGGGGCACGGAGAGGCACTTGTTACTGGCACATGATGGGGGAGGCACTTGTTACTGGCACATGATAGGGGGGGATCCAGAGGCACTTTTTACTAGCACATGATGGGGGGGTGAGAGGCACTTGTTACTGGCACATGATTGGGTGGGAGAGGCACTTGTTACTGGCACATGATTGGGGGGCATCTATGGGGGCACCTCTTACTGGCACATTATTGGGGGCATCTATGGGGGCACTTTTTACTGGCACATTATTGGGGGGCACTATAGGGGCATCTACACAGACCACAAAAAAGGGGTATTTTATATAGGGGGAGAGGAACACTATGGGGGCTTCTACTGAGGCCACAAAAAGGGATATTTTATATGGGGGGCTCTGTGTGTTACTAATATTATCAGAGGGTTTACCTGTTTCTGCAGTATAGTAATGGGGAGCACAGCGGCACAGTATTGGGGGTAGTAGGATGATTTGTCCAGAAGATGATGAGGATGATGGAAAAGTAGTAAATAAATAATTTTTTTTTGTCAAACTGCAGAGACGAAAAATGGCTGAAAAATAGTGGTCTGGTCTGAAGGTCTGAAAGGAGAAGATGAGGAAAGAGAACATCTACATCAAAGGAGACGTCACTGGATGTAAGAGGTATGTGGGGTTGTATTACCCTGTATTTCTGTAGTGATGGGAGCAGTGGCGTAACGATTGCCGGAAGTGCCCCTCCCAAGACCAGGCTCTGAATCCGCCACTGACTGGACCGCGGATTCTAGAGATGTTTTTGAGATGCAGGTGGCATAAGCGGGCAAGAGATTGAATATAGAGGGTAAAGGAAAGATCAGTTTCAAACATAACATTGAGATAATTGTTCTATTCACTGACAGTAAGGAAAGATCTTGAAAATTAGCATTTTACATTGGACAAGTGCCTTAATAATACTTCTGGTACCTGACTCTTCTGACATTTTTCTTTTTTTCTTTTGGCCGCTTTATTCAGTATTCCATTTATCCCAACAAGACTATTTGAGATTCTGCTTGAATTTTGTCAGATCTCAAACTGCTAGGTATTATGTGTATTATATATACATAAATATATATATATATATATATATATATATATATAGTTCTTAATCTTCCATATTTTATTTATACACATTTTGTTTTAATATAGTAACTGTACTTGTACTGCCTTATAAAACTGTACAATTGCTTGCAACACAAACGCATATTTTAAATACCTTTAAAATTTACACATACTTTGTGTGTGAGAAAAACATGATTTTACATTGTCTGGCCCACCCCCATTATGATAATCATGGCATGCTGTGGTTTTGCTTATCAGATCTTAGCTTCCTGTATAATTTGTGGGAATGGATGCAGAAATGTATGCACAGTGCTTTTATCCCGCATACCCTCCTGTATAACTGCTTTTGTGTACAAAATATCTGATCCTAAAAGGGGAAGTTATTAACTTTGCTGCTCTGTAAGACTGGGTTAAACATTCCTATTAAATTATTTCCCAAATAAGGTAATATGTCTTACCTAAAAATGCAGTGATAATGACTTCTTCACACAAATCAGAACATCAGTAAATTAACCATAGCACTGCATCACTGGTAACAAACAAATAATTAATGTTTGATAGTAAGGTATGGCTACATGGGATGGGTTTGTTACATGGGGATTTGTTGTTTTGTCCTGCTATTTTGTCCTGTGTTTTTTAGCTGAATATGTGTCAGAGCCTGTAGCACAGATGTGAACCACCCACCTTGAATTCTGCCTACTTTTCAAGTGTGAAATCCTATGCAAGTTATTTTCTGCAATGTGTGGATACGATTTTGTAAATTCTCGTCCACTTTACTGGTACTATACTATACTGAATATTTCCTGCTAGGATTCTGCGACTGAAAATCTGCAGCATACCCCCCACAAGTGAACATATCCTAATAGTTAATCGCTCTTCATTGGGTGTTTTAATGGGTCAATATGTTTGCTCTACAGAAGGTAATTAAAGAGGTTGTCTCACTTCAGCAAATGGCATTTATCATGTAGAGGAAGTTAATACAAGGTACTTACTAATGTATTGTGATTGTCCATATTGCCTCCTTTGCTGGCTTCCTTCATTTTTCCATCACATTATACACTACTCATATCCAGTGGTTACGACCACCCTGCAATCCAGTAGCAGTTGTCGTGTTTGCATACTGAAAAAAAAAGGGCTGGCCTCTCTGGTGGCCAGGACAATGGGAGTGTGCACAGGCACGCATGCTCTGCCGATCCCATCCGAGGCACTTCATATCTGCACTTCAGCAGTGGCCGTAACCCCTGGATATTAGAAGCATACAATTAGAAATGAGCGAATTTATTAAAAGTTCAATTCGGCTGATTAGCCATGAAGCGCATTTTTTTGTAAGTAGCGGGTGCAATGACAAGGACCTGTCATTTTACCCCTCAGATGCCACGTTCATACATGATTGCAGCATCTGAGTGTAAAATTAACAATAAAAAAGAAATTTAATCAAACTTACCGCCTCTATTTGCTCGCGACGGGCCGGCCGCTGCCCTCTTGCTTGAAGATCTCAGCCGAAATCCTGTGCGGCGCGAGATTACGTCATCACGCCGGCTGGCGTGTAATCTCGCGCTGCATGGGATTTTAGCCACGATCTTTAAGGAAGATGGAGGCTGGCGGCCCGTCGCGAGCAAATAGAGCAGATAAGTTTTAATTTTTTTGTTTTTTATACTATTTCAGGTTAAATCGATTCACTGACACTAAACATGAGGAAATTCGGCTTCTAGGCGAATCAAATTTATCCTGAATTTTGGATCGAATTCCACTTTGTAGAATCTGATTTGCTTATCTCTATATATAATGTGATGGAAAAATGAATCCAGCCAGCAAAGGAAGCAATATGGATAATCACTATACATTAGAAAGTGCCTTGTGTTAACTTTGTCTACATGATAAATGCCATCTGCTGAAGTGACACAACCCCTTTAACTTAGAATGCAATAAGAAGCCTTACAAGAGTAATATTTTTTTTACTTTGCAAAAATGTTTGAGCACATTCATAGTGAAACGTTTCAGCATATTTCATTATGTTCCCATGGATCCTAAGAAAGCAGAACATATATCTGGTACCTAGTAGCTGGGATTGTGCAGGGACAACTATTTTATATGGATTGCATTGAATCAAATATTCAGATTCTATAACCAGTGATAGTACAGTACTAGTATATGCAGGGGCCTTTGCCAGTTGGGTTGTGCCACTGAAATTAGATGATAGCTTTAGGAAATTGTTCTAAAGAATGTGCACTTGTGTTCTGTACTCTATTCTGGGAAAAGGCAGAAAAGGCAAATAATGCAGAACAAAGCCAACTATTTAAGAGGACCTGTCACCTCTCCTGCCTTGTCTGTTTTAGTAGCTACTTGCATTTCCCATGTAATAAAAATATTGGAGAATTTTTTCTCACTCTATGTTGTGCTGTTCCTCTTTCACTCCCTCTACAAGTTTATGGATAAAGATACAGAGGAGAGTTTCTAGTTGCTGTGTGTCCCACTACTGTCTGCCACTGGCAGCACTCATTGGTTAATGCTAGACTGTGAACGGACACCCCCCGACTGGTAACACCCATCTGTACCTTTATCTATAAACTTCTTGCAAGAATAAAAGAATGGAAAAACAGAACCATAAGAATAAATGTTCGAGAATTTTCTTTTTATGTGGAATACAATTATTTACTAAAATAGAAATGTCAGGAGTGGTGACAGGTCCTCATTAAGTAATAAAGAAAGTTTTCTTGTTAAGATGGCAGGAAAAGAATAGTAACGAACAGGATGGACATGAATTACTAATGACACTCTATGAGAGTAATATATGGAAGATCTATGTGGCATATATGTTACTTTGATAACCAAAGAAGAAGGACCATAAAACAAACGATCATGCCTTGTAGCATATCTACAAAACCAAACTATAGACTCCACACATGCAGTACAAAAAGCATCTTTATTGTGTCTCATAAAAAAGGACATACAATACAATACAATACGAATTAATAAGAAAGAGTCAATGCAGAAAGAACTGTGATAGTACAAACACCCCCAGTACCTTGGTCCAATGTATGTCATACTGACACCATTTTCCTGCTGACATGTTCTCTTAAAAAATTCTTTGCTACTCTACTAGTTAAAAACAATTGTTTTTAATGGATAAAGATGACTGACCAACACTGTTCCATTCAAATACAGTCATAATTATATATATATATATATAAAAAAAAGCATTTAGCAGACTCTCTCATAAAAAAGCATTTTGAGATGGGATGGTTTCAATATGAGAAATGAATAAGTTGCACCCAGAAACTTCTGGCATTGGCATTTTTATAGGAGAACCAAGAAATAGACATATAATGCAACACACTTCCATCTTCCTTATACCAGATGCCTTTGAGGTGTTGCTCTCAAACCCATTAGGCCTCATGCACAAGACCGCATGTATTTTGCGGTTTGCAAAAAACAGATCCGCAAAACATATGGATGACGTCCGTGTACATTCCGTATTTTGCGGAATGGAACAGCTGGCCCCTAATAGAACAGTCCTATCTTTGTCTGTAATGCGGACAATAATAAGACATGTTCGAATTTTTTGCGGAACGGAAATACAAACAAATGGAAACGGAATGCACAGGGATTATCTTCCGTTTTTTTTTTGCGGACCCATTGAAATGAATGGTTCTGCATATGGTCCGCAAAAAAAAACGGGACGGACATGAAATAAAAATACGTTCGTGTGCATGAGGCCTTAGACCAGGCATCCTCAAACTGCGGCCCTCCAGCTGTTGTAAAACTACAACTCCCACAATGCCCTGCTGTAGGCTGATACCTGTAGGCTGTTCGGGCATGCTGGGAGTTGTAGTTTTGCAACAGCTGGAGTGCCGCAGTTTGAGGATGCTTGCCTTAGGCCTCTTGCACACGAACGTATGGCTTTTTCAGTGTTTTGCGGGCCGTTTTTATCGGATCCGTTTTTCCGTTTTTTGCTTCCGTTGTGTTTTTGTTTCGGTTCTATTTTTCCGCATGGCATATACAGTATACAGTAATTACATAGAAAAAATTGGGCTGGGCTTAAAATTTTAAAAAGTGTGTACCAAGTGCAGAGATGCTGCAAAAATACATCTTATGCCATGACTGGTGAAACAGAAGTGAACATACTGAGCTCTAAGGCCAGTTAGGGTGCATTCACATCACCGTTTAGCTTTCCGTTCTTCTGATCCGTCAGAAGAAGAGAGAGAGAAAATCCTGTACGAAAATGGATCCTGTTGCACCAGTTATGCATAGGATTGCATAGAATCCTTTTTTTTTTAAAGGATCCAGTATAAAAATGGATCCTGTTGCATTAGTTGTCATCCGTTTGAGCTATTTCAGGCTGAGATCCGTTTAGGGTACTTTCACACTTGCGGCATGGCTATCCCGTGTGCTGCCGTGCTGCCACTCCATCCCCATTGACTATAGTACTGCAGGTCCGACTTTTTAGTCTGGCGATCACTGCCGTGCACTGCCGTGCTGCGCCGTAGCTCCGCCCCCATTATAGTCAATGAGGACGGAGAGGCAGCACACGGGCACTTGTGGCATGGCGGATCCGGCGGGCTGTTCACCCGCCAGAACAGCCTGCTGGATAGCCATGCCGCAAGTGTAAAAGTACCCTTAGATGGAAACAAAAGTACTGCATACAGTTTTTTCCCATGTAAAAAACGGATCTCAGATGGAAATGGCTCAAACGGATGACAATTGATGCAACAGGATCCGTTTTTTTACTAGATCCTGTTTTTTTTTTTTCTCTCTCTCTCTTCTTCTGACGGATCAGAAGAACGGAAAGCTAAACGGTGATGTGAATGCACCCTAAGGCCTCATGCATACGACCGTTGTTTGATTCAGTGCCGTTTTTCATGATTTTCTGCGGACCCATTGGTTTTCAATGGGTCCGTGGAAAACTCGGCAAATGTACCTTTTGTCCTATTCTTGTCCGCGAAAAACGGTTCGCGGACCCATTCAAGTCAGTGGGACCGTGAAAATATGCGGATGGCCATCCGTGTGTCATCCGTGTTCCGCGTCCGCATTTTTTTGCGGATCCCTTGGCAGGCACTTGGCAAAAATTGATAGCCTGTCTTTTGGTAAAATCTTTTGGGTCATGTCCGCTAAAAAAAACGGAAGACACACGGAAACACAACGGAAGCAAAAACGGACACGGATCACGGAACAACGGAACCCCGTTTTGCGGAGCGCAAAAAAATACTGTCGTGTGCATGAGGCCTTAAGCAAACAGGTAAGCAATGATAAAGAATAATACTTGAGCCAGAGAAAATAGAGATACTTTGCCGCTAGTCTGCGATGTTCAGAAGCTTCAAAGGGCTAAGGATTATCATAATATGGCAAAGCTGCTTCTTTTTTGTTCTTTTTAGGCCTCATGCACACGACCGTTTTTTTATGCTGTCTGCAAAAAGGGGTTCCGTTGTTCAGTGATCCGTGTCCGTTTTTGCCTTCCGTTGTGTTTCCATGTGTCTTCCGTTTTTTTTAGCGGACATGACCCAAAAGATTTTACCAAAAGACAGGCTGACAATGTTTCCCAAGTGCCTGCCAAGGGATCCGCAAAAAAAACGGACACGGAACGCGGATGACACACGGATGGCCATCCGCATTTTTCACGGACCCATTGACTTGAATGGGTCCGTGAACTGTTTTTCACGGACAAGAATAGGACAGGTTATATTTTTTTGACGGACTGGAATCACGGACAACGGACGCGGAGGACAAACGGTGCATTTGCCGAGGTTTCCACGGACCCATTGAAAACCAATGGGTCCGCAGAAAATCACGAAAAACGGAGCAACGGACACGGAATCAAACAACGGTCGTGTGCATGAGGCCTTAGGTGCATAATACGTCAGACACAGAGTTCATCCTAAGGTTGTAGATAGCTTGCAGCCTAGCTGACTCCATTTTCTCACTGGGTTGGATTGCCAGGTGAGATCCAAAGGAGGAGGCAAAGAAAATTATTCCCAGTCCTGAAGCTGAGATAGCGGAAGCTGCAAAATATTGCAGAATGTGGAAAAATCCTCTGGAGAGCAAAAGACAGCTGTGCAACCACCTTTATGGGCAGAAAGGTTAAAGGGAAATCCTGATCTGTAGAGTATGTTTTTTACTTTAAGTTCATCAACAGAGGTTTGAGGACTCTACACTGGTGTAGATTTATCCATGCTGTATACATCCTGGAAGAGGACTCTATGGTAGTACAAGTAAAGTCAATATTGCACAAATGTCTGGCTTTAGCCATTACTTCTTCTTCCATAACTGCAAACTCTTTAACATAACAGACACCAACTCTAGGCTGTGGGACAACTTCTCTAACCCTAAGTTCACACTTGCGCGTTTTACAGCGCGTTCGAACGCGCTGTAAAACGCTCAACACATGCAAACCAATGCTTCCCTATGGGACTGGTTCACATTTTCGTGTTTTACAGCGCGTTCAAACGCGCTGAAAAACGCCCTACGCATAAACAAGTACTTGAGCTTTTTTTGGGGCGTTTGTCGCGCGTATTGTGATTGACACCACAGTAGTCAATCACAAAAACGCGCTTACGACGTTTCAAGAACGCTCAGGTCGGAACCCAGGGTAAGTCTAACGACTCTGTAAGCACTATCCATTTTTATAGCGTGCTCAGATGGCTGATCTAACCCTGGGTTCAGACCTGAGCGTTCTGGAAACGCGCGTTTTACGCGCGTTTTTGTCGCACGCATTTCAGCGCGTTTTTGCAAATAGGAAACGGGCGTTCGTACGCGCGTTCTTGTGATTGACTACTGTGGTGTCAATCACAAAACGCGCGACAAACGCCCCAAAAAAAGCTCAAGTACTTGTTTATTCGTCGGGCGTTTTACAGCGCGTTCAATCGCGCTGTAAAACGCTCAAGTGAGAACCAGGGCCATAGGAAAGCATTGGTTTTCATGTGTTGAGCATTTTACAGCGCGTTTGAACGCGCTGTAAAACGCTCAGGTGTGAACCCAGGGTAAACAAACATTGCAGAAAGGCAGAGGCATTTTTGTTTCATCAGGCTCAGGGAGGCCACAAACTAGTCATAGTCCTATAGCCACAATTGTCCAAATCTTTTAAGATCCTACGCATAGTATTAATGGCTATAATAACCAACTGCGTAGTGGACCGAGGTGGGAGACTGATAATTGTTGGGTGAGATTTAAGGATGTCAAACTGGGATGCTTATTGAGTAAGATTATGATGGATAATTGACTTTTCTGAACAGGCCTCACGTTTTATTTTGGAAGCTTGTGAACAAAATCTCTTCATTGTGAGGGGTTAAGAGAAAACAAACAGCATCATCAGAAGAAGCCTCTGATAATGAAGTAGATAATGATGGCTAATGCTTATGAGACTCCGAGGGAGGGGCGATCTTTGAAATGTCAGGTAAATCCTGCAGGAAAACTTCCTCCATCACAGAAGCACTTCCTGTATCCTGCACAGTCTATGTGGTGGGAAGCACCACGGTCTTGCAAGCAACATTGTCAGAAGCAGGAACAATGGCCATTAGAAAAGAATTCATTGTCTCCAGTGCCTCAGGAATGATCTCTGTGCACTCCAGATCTGTCACTTGCCCATATCAATGTAAATGGTTCCTACAGCGTAAAGAAATATGCCCGATGCACATACAGTGTTGCACTCACACTCCAGAGCCATTCAGGTCTAGCCCCACCCCCTCACTAATATATCCTTAAATAGAGTCTGTCAGCAATTTTGATCTTGCTAAACTGCTAACAATACTAGTGTCACGGACATCCCGAGACATACGAACGTCCCCACGACAGTGAGTGGCAGGAGATCTTTGAGACTGGCAACACGTGGTTTGATTTGACATATTTACCTTGTGGATCAATAGGCGTTTGTGTTGTTTCTGGTACTGGCCCCACCCTTTACTTCCAGGTGTTGCTATTGTGGTCATTTACCTTTCCCTATTTATAGTTGTTTCTCCCACAATTCTGTGCGGTTCATAGCTTCAGTTGGACCTGTGGATAGCTGGTGTTTGGATCTCGGCTGAGTTCCTGATGCTGCCATAGCTTCTTGGAAGTTGAGTGTTACCTTTCCCTTTTGTATTTTATTTTGACTTTTCTGTGTGCTGCATTTCCTTGTTGTTTTGTATTAGGCCTCAGGGAGACTCCCGTTCATCCTTCCTTTTGGAGGAACAGGTCGACTCATTCCTGTCATTAGTACCAGGGTCCTTTAGGGTTACATAGGACTTTAGGTATTACTGTGTATGAACTCACCTACCTTTGGGGTCTGTTCATACTGGTAGTCAGTCAGGGCTTTGGTTAGGGGTTTCACTAGGACGTGTCCATCTTCCCTAGTTTTCAGGCCTTATTTCCTTTCCCCTTTCCCTCCTATGTTCGGTGTGGGATTTCCCTCCCACACTAGAGCGTGACATTATAAACCGCCAAAACCGTCATTTTTTTTCTTGTTTGTTTAAGTGCAACCATTAATCCTATTGCTGCACTGGCAGGACAGTTGCAAGGGCTATCTTTGGAAGCAGCCGATCTCCGCACAACCGTCTCGCAGATTCAGAGACCACAGACTATTGGTCCTGGTGGTGGTGGTGGAAACCAGGCCTATCTGGAGCCTGAAGTTGCCCTCCCGGACAAATTGTCTGGGGGACGTGATAATTTCATTTTGTTTAGGGAAGCGTGCAAACTGTATTTTAGGCTATATCCACACTCATCTGAGGATAAGAAACAGTGAGTTAGTGTGGTTATTTCATTGCTTAAGGGGGATGCGCAGTCTTGGGCTTTTTCTCTGCCGACCGGATCTAGGTCTTTCCGGTCGGTGGATGAATTTTACGAAGCTTTTGGTCTTATTTATAATGACCCAGATCAGACATCCCTGGTCAAAACCAAGCTGCGTTGCCTTAGTCGGGGAGATCGTTCTGCTGATATTTATTGCTCTGAGTTTAGGAAGTGGGCTACAGATACTGAGTGGAACGATCCGGCTCCATAGCCAGTTTTGTCAGGGGTTATCAGGGAGGCTGAAGGTCGCTTTGGCCTTTCATGAAACTCCTGTGTCTCTGGAGGCTGCTATGCCTCTTGCCATATGCATTGATAGATGCCTGAGAGAGAGATCTAGCGGCCCCTACTCTCAGGACGTACTATCACATGATGTATCATACTCCTCTGACACTTTGGGTGAAGATACTCCTGAGTTTAGGTCTGGGGACGAACCCATGCAGTTAGGGGGAGCTACTACTGGATTCGCTTTTAAGCGTACTGGTCGTAAGAAGGGAGTGTGTTTTTTCTGCAGACAGGAGGGACATTTTATCGGAGTATATCCATACATTCAGCGTAAAAAAAAAGGCGACATTTAATTCCCATCTGACTCTTGGAGGGGTGAGAGGAGAGTCAGAAAATGTGCATTTGTCTTTGACTGGTAGTAACCGATTTCTCCTCACTGCTGAGGTGGTGCTAAAGTAAAAAACTGTGGGGATTGAGGTGTTTATCGACAGCGGGGCAGGGGTGAACCTGATTGATGCTCAGTCTGTCCGTATGCACGGGTTGTCTCGGTACATTAGAGAAAAATATTTCCATTTTTTCTATTGATTCTGCACCTCTAGCTCAGAAGTGTTTATCGCAAGTGGTGTATGATATCAGATTAAGAATGGGTGACTTTCATCAGGAATTTATCTAGTGTTTTGTGTTTAAGGGTCTCCCTGCTCCAGTGGTTCTGGGATTGCCGTGGTTGAGCAAGCACAATCCAACCAGCGATTAGCAAGCTAGACAGTTTCTGGAATGGGGTGATTATTGCTTTGACAATTGTCTTAATACATCTTTTTCTGTTTTAACTACTAAGACATTGCCTTCATTTATGTCTGATTTTGCCAATGTATTTTCTGAGAGTGAATGCCAGGATTTACCTCCACATCGGGAATATGATTGTCCTATCAATCTTCTTCCCGGAGCTAAGTTGCCCAAATCTAGGTTGTATAACCTTTCTGGACCTGAAAGACTGGCCATGAGAAAGTATATTACCGAGAGTTTGGCTAAAGGACACGTAAGACCTTTCAAATCTCCAGTGGCAGCAGGTTTTTCTTTTTGTTTCGGCCATGTCTGGATTTCCGTGAACTGTCTCTGATCCTTACCCCCTTCCTTTGATTCCTGATTTGTTTAACCAAACTGTTAGTGCCAAGGTGTTCTCTAAGTTGGATTTAAGGGGGGGGGCATATAATCTGGTCAGGATCAAGGAAGGGGGTGAATGGAAGACGGCATTCAATACTCCGGAGGGTCAATTCGAGAATGTGGTCATGTCGTTTGGGTTGACCAATGCTCCTTTGGTTTTCCAGCAATTTGTGAGGTTTGTAGTCGTGTATTTGGATGACAAACTAATTTATTCTCCAATAAAAATTTGAGAAGTGTGTTTTTGCTGTACACAAGTTGCAATTTTTGGGATACCTGTTGTCGCCTTTGGGTTTTCGAATGGATCCGGAGAAAGTCTGTGCTGTACTGGACTGGGATCGACCCAAAAATCTGAAGGTTCTTATGCGGTTTTTGGGGTTCACCAATTATTACCGAAAATCTATTTGACTATTCGACAGTGGTGAAACCCTTAACTGATGGAGAAGCACTGGGGGCTGATGGAGAGGCACTGGGGACTGCTATGAGGCTACTGGGGGCTGATATATGGCTACTGGGGGCTGATATATGGCTACTGGGGGCTGGTATTAGGCTACTGGGGGCTGCTATGAGGCATTTTACAATAAACCGTTGCACTGAATGTTCTGCAAAACACATATATATATATTTTTAGGGGGGGGGGTCGGGGTGGCAGTGGATCTTGGTTGAGTTCCCACACTTTTTTCCCCAGGTCTTGACCTCTGGTTGTGAGCCTTTTCTGCGGTTAAGGAGTGCTTTTCTTTTGCCCCTATATTGGTGCAGCCTGATGTATCACAACCTTTCATTGTGGAAGTGGACACATCCTGGTAAATGGTGTCCATGTGCCTTTTTCTTCCGCACAGAGAAATTACGATGTGGGTAACAGAGAGTTACTGGCTATTAAGTTGGCTTTCGAGGAATGGCATCATTGGTTGGAAGGGGCGATTCATCCGATCACAGTGTTCATGTATCACAAAAACCTGGCTTACCTGGAGTCGGCTAAACGACTGAACCCGAGGCAGGTTGGATGGTCTTTGTTTTTCACCAGATTCAATTTTGCTGTCACTTATTGCCTTGGGGTTAAGAACGTCAAGGCAGATGCCTTGTCACGTAGTTTTCCTGAAGGTGATGGTTTTGAAAATCCAAGTCCTGTTCTGTCGAAAGGGGTGGTGATATCCGCCCTATACCCTGACCTAGAGGGGAAGGTGTTAGAGGCCCAGGGAGACACACCGAATTCTTGCCCCTCTGGAAAATTGTTTGTGCCATCCGAATTGTGTCACAAGGTGTTTAAGGAACATCATTGTACGGTTCTTACGGGACACCCTGGGAGAAGATCCACTGTCAACCTCATCTCTCATAGATTCTGGTGGCCGGGGTTGCGTAGGTGTGTTGAGGATTATGTGTCAGCCTGTAGTGTCTGTGCATGAGCTAAGGTGACACATACTTGGCTTTCCGGATCCCTACTTCCGTTGCCTATCCTGTCCAGACCATGGACTCATTTATCTATGGATTTTATCACTGATCTGCCTAATTTGTCAGGAAAAAAAGGTATTTTGGTGGTGGTTGATCGTTTTAGTAAAATGGTACACTTAATAGCATTGTCTGGCCTACCTAATGCTAAAACAATTGCTCAAGTGTTTGTTGACAATAGAGATGAGCGAATCGAAGTTGACAAAGTGGAATTCGATCTGAATTTATGGGAAAAATTCGATTCGCACCAAATCCGAATGTCCTCACACTTCGTGGTAACGAATCGCATTTTTTCCTAAAATGGCTAGGTTATGGTTTTGGTTAGGAAATGGAGCAGGGAACTCTGGGAAGGAGGGATCACCCACAATGCCATGCATGCAGCCAATCAGCAGCCAGCCAGCCCTGTGATGTGACAGCCCTATAAATAGCCTCAGCCATCTTGTATTCAGCCATTTTCCAGTTTACTTAGTACAGGGAGAGATGTCAGCAGGCGCTAGGGACAGCCATTAACAGGGTTTATTACAAGGAAATATTTCTACGTCTTATTTGTCCTTGTGCGGTGCAGTTATATGTTCTAAAGCATTTTTTGGCTTGTATTAGTGGGAAAAAGGGCTTCTTAGCCGTTGTTTGGTGAAGTGAGAAAATTACAGCCCTTTTTGGCGTGTATTATTGGCAAAAAAATATATGCATGCCGTTCAGCGGTGCAGTTATATGTTCAAAAGCCCTTTTTGCTGTGTATTAGTGGCACAAAAAAAAGGATTTGCTGTTGTGTGGTGAAGTGAGAAAGTTACAGCCCTTTTTGGCATGTATTAGTGGCAAAAAAATATATATTTGCCGTTCAGCGGTGCAGTTATATGTTTTAAAGCTCTTTTTGGCGTGCATAAGTGGCATAAAATATATATTTTCTGTTCAGCGGTGCAGTTATATGTTCTAAAACCCTTTTTGGCGTGTATTAGTGGCAAAAAAAATATATACTTGCCGTTCAGTGGTGCAGTTATATGTTCTAAAGCCCTTTTTGGCGTGTATTAGTGGCAAAAAAAGATATACTTGACGTTCAGTGGTGCAGTTATATGTTCTAAAGACCTGTTTGGCGTGTATTAGTGGCAAAAAATATATATATTTGCGTTCAGCGGTGCAGTTATATGTTCTAAAGCCCTTTTTGGCATGTATTAGTGGCAAAAAATATATATATATTTGCGTTCAGCGGTGCAGTTATATGTTCTAAAGCCCTTTTTGGCATGTATTAGTGGCAAAAACAAAATATATTTGCCGTTCAGCTGTGCAGTTATATGTTCTAAAGCCTTTTGTGGCGTGTATCAGTGGAAGAAAATAAGGGCCTATTTGCCGTTCAGCAGTGCAGTTATATGTTTTAAAGCCCTTTTTGACGTGTACAAAAAAAAAGGGCTTATTAGCCGGCGTGTGGTGAAGTGAGAAAATTGCAGACTTTTTTGGGGTGTTTTAATTTCCGTTTTATTTATTTATTTGATCTAACAGTATGTCAGACAGAGAAGTACCAGGCCCTGCACAGGGGAGTGGCAGAGGCCTAAATGTTTCTGGCGCAGGCACAGGTCGCAGCAGAGTAAAGGGGTGTGGCAGCAGGAGTCACAGCGAGAGTCCTGAGCTACCAGTACCATCAAGCAGTCGTGTCTTGACCAGCAACCCAGCGGTTCTTGAATGGTTGACTCGGTCATCCACTTTGTCCCAAGTGACATCACACACCCCCAGCCAAGAGTCGGTGGGTTAATCAGACACAACCCTTAGTTGGCATGGCCCGGGAGCAGGCCCTGTGCCCTCACCTGTCCTCAACCTGCCTCTGTCCTTTTCTGTTCCCGCAGCCAGAGAAGTATTATATGCTGTTGGCTCAGCACCACTATACAACAGGGATGAGCTACTACGAGTAAGGACTAGCAAGTCTGAAACATGTCAACCTAGTGGTGGAGGAAGATGTTGTCCATGTCTGTGAATTGAGACCATTAAGAATATAGTGAACGCCAAGTTTTTTACCCGAAATACTGGAACCTTTGTTTTCTTCATACTACTAGAGGACAGTCAGCACCTACTGGCCAGCCAAGATGTGGAGGAGACATCCTCTACTTTCTCCAGTAGGCGGGCAAGTAGTGATGAGGAGAGTGGCGTGGAAGCTTGTTTTGCGAGCGGTCAGGCTCCTGACCCAGAGACCGTTGAGGAGGACATCAGTGATATGCAGACAGTACTCGATGATGATGATGAAGCTGATCGCACTTGGGAGCCGGGTGAATTAGGGGCTTCATCATAATCGGGAGAAGAGGGTGGCAGCTGGCCCGTGAGGCAGCGGCAGAGCCAGCAAGTCGCTAGCGTTGCTGGGAGTCAGCAGAGTGACAGCAGTGGGAGGTCAGGAGCCAAACGTGCCCGGGGGAGACAACCACTTCGCAGGAGCCTACCGGTCCAGAAAGTAGTGGTGCAGGGGTTCACGAAAGCAGTGGCGGTAGCAGTCAGTCAGTGTGAAATGTTGGGTGTAAAATCACCTACTCGACGGTGTGGCATTTTTCGTTAAGCTGTCAGAGGAGGTGAACATGGCCATTTGAAGAATCTGTGGGCAGAAGGTGAAGCGTGGCCAGGGTGCCAATGTTGGCACCACGGCCCTGCGTCAAAGTATTCAGCGTCACCAAAAAGTGGCCTGGGAGAACCGTGGCTCCAATGTGGTGGTCCAGCCTGCTGCAGCAACAGCTGCATCAACCACCCGATATCAGGCTGTCAAGGCTCCACCACCTCAGCCGAAGGGAGCAGTCTGACCTTCCCATCATCTGCTGGTCCTGCTCCTCCTCCTATTCCTTGTCAGTCATTCCGTCAGCAATCGATCACCGAAGCGATTGCCAAGAGACAACATTATGCGTGCACTCATCCAACGGCGCAGAAGCTGAATGTGCTCCTGGCCAAGTTGCTGGTGCTGCAGTCCCTCCCTTTCCAAGTGGTGGACTCTGCACCTTTCAGAGAACTGATGGCTTGTGCTGAGCCGAAGTGTAGAGTCCCAAGCCTTCATTTCTTTGCCAAAAAAGCAGTACCAGCCCTGCACACATATGTAGAACAGAAGGCGGGCCAGTCCTTGAGCCTGTTGGTGTCTGCCAAAGTGCATGGCTGTGCTGACGTGTGGATCTGTAACTACGGTAAGGGACAATACATGTCGTTTACGGCCAACTGGGTGAATGTGGTTCCTGCATAGCCACACCAGCAACTTGGCCAGGTGACGTCGCTTCTTCCTCCACGTTCTTGCGCCGTTGGTCCTGCGACAATGTTCGCCTCTGCCTCCTCATCCTCCACCATGTCCTCAGCCTCCACTGCAGGGACAATTCAGTGCCCTCCAGCATACCACATGTACAGGGCACGGCGGTGTCACGTTGTTCTGCACCTCAATTGCCTGGGCGAACGAAGTCACTCAGGGGAGGAACTCCTCCGTGTCCTTCATCAAGAAATCGAATTCTGGCTTTCTCTGTGACAACTCAACATGCTCTGCATGGCACATATATTCAATCTTTTTTGTCAAGCGGTTCCTGAAGTTTTCCACCCATCTGCAAGACATCCTAATGGCCAGGAAACTTTGCATGCACTTCAGCCACTTGTACACCATAAAGCACACCCTCCTTGAGCTGCAGCGGCAGAACGGCATCCCCCAACATAGGCTGATATGTGACGTTTCCACCCGTTAGAATTTCACCCTCCATATCTTGGACCGACTGTACGAACAGAGAAAGGCCATAAACGATTTCTTGATGATCCAAGCGGACAGAAGTACTCCCCTGTGTAACTTCGATGTCAGCCAGTGGCAGCTCATGCGTGACACCTGCTGGTTGCTCAGGCCCTTTCAGGAGGCCACGTTATTTGTCAGTCGCCAGGACTACTGTATGAACAACGTCATTCCACTGCTTCATGTCCTGGAACAGATGCTGGTAAATCTGGCTGGTCAGGGGATGGGAGACGTGGTGCCTTGATCTCATGGCCACATGAGCCCTTTGGGGCTGAACTGGAGGAGGAGGACATTGGAGCACAAGCAATGTGTACCGAAATGGGTGGTTTTTTGTGTGGGGGTTATTGTTCTGATGGATCAGAGGAAGGGCAAAGAAATCAGTGACGTCAACACAAACTTACTGCTGTCACCCTCTCTACTCTGTCAGGGGGCCTCTACTTGTATAAGCGTTTAATAGAACAGGTTCTGTAGACATCTATGTGGAATGAGCTGCCGTTGGTGTAAAAAGAATGCGCTTCTTTTTTTATTTTATCTCAGCGTTATTTTTATTTTTTTATTATTTTTATTTGTCAAAATAGTACATGCAATATTTAATATACTCTTACAGTACATCTACTCATTTATATATTTTCATAAACAGTATACAACATTATTTTACTCTTTTTTCCCCCTATAACCCCTGCCGTTCCACTCCCCATCCTTTTTGCCCATTATCATCCGAATGGAGTGCGCTTCTCCTTGGCGCTAACATTGACACTTGAGTTATTTGGTCAGTTTTGGCCTCGTAACTGCCCAAATAAGTGAAGTGTGCAGTGATTCTATCAGCGACTCCTGTCATCTGCATGTCATACTGACTTACAGCATTGTTTCACTACCACAGCAGACTCCCTATGCATGGTACACTATGCAGCCAGGAAATAGCAATTTTTTTACGCGATTGGCCGTGAATATGTTTGGGTCGAACCATTATTTTTTTTTTATTCGTCGAACAGGCCAAATCGACTTTTTGAGAAATTTGCTCATCTCTAATTGACAACATTGTGAAACTCCATGGCATGCCCTCTGACGTGGTTTCGGATCGTGGGACTTAGTTTGTGTCCAGATTCTGGAAGGCGTTCTCGGCTGAGGATACAACTGTCTTTTTCTTCGGCTTTTCATCCTAACTCGAACGGACAGACGGAGCACACTAATCAGAGCCTGGAGACTTACTTAAGATGTTTTGTCTCTGAGAACCAGGAGGAGTGGTCCTCGTTTTTTCTTTGGCAGAGTTTGCCATAAATAATCGTAGACAGAAGTCCACTGGTAAGTCACCATTTTTCGGGGCATATGGGTTTCATCTGCAGTTTGGCACATTTTCTGGTTCAAATACTTCTGGGAGGGACGTTTTTTGTCATCATTATCATCTATATGGTGGAAAATTCTAAATTCTTGATGAATATGGGCAATATGTATAAACGTGTTGCTGACAGGAAACGTATAAAGGGTCCAGAACTAAGAGTGGGTGATTTGGTGTGGCTGTCCACAAGAAACATTAAGTTGAAGGTACCTTCTTGGTCCAAGGTTTATTGGTCCATATAAGATCACTACCATTATTATTCCTGTAGCTTTTCGTCTTGAACTTCCTCAGGTTCTGAAAATACATAATGTGTTTCATAAATCTTTGTTGAACCTTTGGAGCCGTCTTCCTTGCCACCCGCTCCTGTCATGGTGGACGGTAGTTTGGAATTCCAGATCAACAAGATAATTCACTCTCGAGCTCTCCATAGATCTCTTCAGCATCTTGGTCGCATCATCTGATGTGAATGCCAGTTGCTTGGTGTAGGCTTTTCACAGGTCTCATCCGGATAAGGTCGGTCCTGGGTGCCCAGATGTCACCCGTAGCAGGGGGGGGCGTACTGTCACGGACGTACCGAGACATATGGATGTCCCTGCGACAGTGAGTGGCAGGAGATCTTTGAGACTGGCAACATGTGGTTTGATTTGACATGTTTACCTTGTGGATCAATGGGCGCCTGTGTTGTTTCTGGTACTGGCCGCACCCTTGCTATAGCTTCTTGGAAGTTAAGTGTTACCTTTCCCTTTTGTATTTTATTTAGACTTTTCTGTGTGTTTAATTTCCTTGTTGTTTTGTATTAGGCCTTTTGGAGGAACAGGTTGTCTAATTCCTGTCATTAGTACCAGGGGTTAGATGGGACTTTAGGTATTCCTGTATATGATCTCACCTACATTTGGGGTCTGTTCATACTGGTAGTCAGTCAGGGATTTGGTTAGGGTTTCACTAGGAGGTGTCCATCTTCCTTCCCTGGTTTTCAGGCCTTATTTCCTTTCCCCTTTCCCTCCTATGTTTGGTGTGGGGTTTCCCTCCCACAGTAGAACGTGACAACTAGTCAGGAGATGGGGGGAGCAGGACGAACATACCTTTTGTGGAGCTTTTTCTCATCAAGAGTAGTGTAAAGATTATATTTTATTCTGCTAGATTCTGCTCCTGCAAATGCCCAGAAGGTGGAGCTTCACAGTAAAGTGCTCTCTGCATTGAACTGCATCCCGTCCCCTCCTCTCTGCTCTAAGTGACAGATGTTCCATCCTGCCAGGATACTACTGCAGCTATCACTCAAAAGAAAGGGGAGGAAGTTTAAAGCAGCTCAATGCAGAGAGCAAGAGCAGAATCTGACAGAATAAAAATGCATATTCACGCTACTCATGATGAGAAAATTAGCTCTACAAAAGGTTTATGGATTTCTGATGTGTAAACAATTTTGTTGCCACATTTATCATTGGGAATATCTTTAATTGTGATGTCCTTCATAAAAAAAATGAAAGTGTCGAAATTTAAGGCTGAGTTCACACTTTAGTTATTTGGTCAGTTATTGTGAGCCAAAACCAGGTGCAGGTCAAAAACACAGAACAGGTGCAAATCTTTCCAATATACCTTACATCTGAATATACAGCTGACATTCTGCTGCAACAGCCAAAATCGATGCTGGCACCGATCTCTGCCATTTAACCCCTTTGATACCATGGTCAGTACCCACCCCCTCGGCATCCACTGGGTTAATAGAGGGAGGGGGCTCCCTCTCTCACCCATCGGGTAGCCGCACTGCGATGGCAGCAGCCGATGGTTGCAATGGCAGCCAGACACCTTGCAAAGGCATCCAGGATTGCCATGTATCTAAGTCTGACAGACGTTGAGGGTCTGATTAGGCTTAGTGTCGGTGTAATACTGACAGTACAGTGGATTGCAATAGATGATTATTGCAGTGCACTGTACAGCCATCAGCCCTACTGGATCTTCAAGATCCAAATGGAACTTGATAAAAAAAAAAAAGTGTAAAAAAAAAAAGGTCAATAAATAAAAATTTAATGAAAAATAAAATAAATGAAAAAATAAACTACACATAATTGCTTTCACTGCATCCATAATGACCAGGTACTATTCCCATGTGGTGAACGCCATAAAAAATTAAATAAATAACAATAACAAAATTGATGTTTTTTTTCACCTCACTTCCCAAATTTTTTTTTTAAAAGTGATCAAAATTAAAAGTGATCATATGTATCCCAAAATTATACCATCAAAAAGTAGAGCCCGTCCCGCAAAAAACAAACCCTCACACAGCTTCAATGGTGAAAAAAAATGAAATGTTTATTTTAATACAAAATGGAATTTAAGCAGAAGTAGCAAAACACAAATAAACTATATAAATTTGGTATTTACTACAAACCACAAAATAAAAGTATCACATCATATATGTCCTGCAACAAACAAGCTCTCACACAGCTCTGTCAACAAAAAAATAAAAATACTATGGCCCCTAAAAAGCTAATTCCATCTTAGAAAATCCTGATGCTGCTCCTTCCCTTCTGAATACTGCCATTTCCCTCAAACAGCAGTTTACGACCACATATTGTTGCTGTATTCAGGAAAAAATGCATAACAAATTGTGGGGTGCATTTTCTTCTTTTGCACCTTGTGAAAATGAAAAATGTGTAGCTGTATTGGAACTAAATTCTTTTTCACAGCCAAGTGCTTCTAAATTCGATTAAACGCTTTTTGGGTCAAAGCATTCATTTCACCCATTGATCAATTCTTTGAGGGGTGTAGTTTCCAAAATGGAGTCACTTTATGTCCTAAAATCAAAATTATTTTTATGTGCTCCTAACACCCCTCACCATGCATACATATGCCCCCAATATCTGTTTTTCAAGTCTGAGCTTTCCTTCCCCCCTAGAAGACATCAGGTTATCCTGGCAGATCTGTTTACTTTCTACCCTTCTTGTTTTGTTGAATACATAACTTTATTGATACACAAGCCTGGCTGCACTGCACAGAGATGAGTCACAGGCTGGCCACGCCCCCACACTGCTCTGTCTGCAGCAGCTACTCCCATTACAACTCCTGTGTCCATCTTTCTGCACAGACATGAATCTACTTTTCAGTCAGTGTCTAAATCCCATCACTGACTGTCCACAGGCACTGCCCTCATCATCTCCAGAGTGTGAAAAACAGCTTGAATTAGCAAGCGTATCCAATCATATATGTATCTAATCCTATCCTGTGTGATACAGCCTGCAGAGCGGTGTATCAAATCCCAACACTGACATTGCTAAAATGTGTATCTAATCCCATTTTGTATGATCCTGTCTGCTGAGCTGTGTATCTAATCCCTTATGCACACCACCGTATCCATTTTGCGATCCACATTTTTGCAGTCCCATTGAGTTCGATGGATTTGAGGTGCTCATTTTGAGGACCAGAATAGGACATGTTCTGTTTTTACTGGAACTGACATACGGATATAAAAAACACACTGATGACGTCCCTGTGCTTTCCATATCCGTATGTCAGTTCTGCGACAGATAAAAAATGACTGTTAAAAAATGTGAATCGCACACGGACAGTAACCTCATTTAGTGGATCCACGACTTGCAGACCGCAAACCAGATATGGTTCTGTGCACGAGCCCTATCACTTATACTGAGCGCCCATAACAGTGACATCCACAGTGCCTCCATAACAGTGACCTCTACAGTGCCCCATAACAGTGACCTCCACAGTGCCCCATAACAGTGACCTCCACAGTGCCCCATAACAGTGACCTCCACAGTGCCCCATAACAGTGACCTCCACAGTGCCCCATAACAGTGACCTCCACAGTGCCCCATAACAGTGACTTCCACAGTGCCCCATAACAGTGACCTCCACAGTGCCCCATAACAGTGACCTCCACAGTGCCCCATAACAGTGACCTCCACAGTGCCCCATAACAGTGATGTCCACAGCGCCCCCATAACAGTGACCTCCACAGTGCCCCATAACAGTGACATCTACAGCGCCCCCATAACAGTGACGTCCACAGTGCCCCATAACAGTGATGTCCACAGCGCCCCCATAACAGTGATGTCCACAGCGCCCCCATAACAGTGATGTCCACAGTGCCCCATAACAGTGACCTCCACAGTGCCCCATAACAGTGACCTCCACAGTGCCCCATAACAGTGACCTCCACAGTGCCCCATAACAGTGACCTCCACAGTGCCCCCCATAACAGTGACAACCACAGCGCCCCCATAACAGTGACATCCACAGCGCCCCATAACAGTGACATCCACAGCGCCCCATAACAGTGACATCCACAGTGCCCCCATAACAGTGACATCCAGTGCCCCCTATTTGCCATCCAGTGCCCCCTATTTGCCCTCTAGTACCATCCAGTGCCCCCACTATGCCATGCAGTGCACCCTTTTTTGCCATCCAGTGCCCCTGTTTGCCATCAATTGTGCCCCCCTTGTGCCATTCAGTTCCCCCATTGTGCTATCCATTACCCCCTTTGGACATCCATTACCCTGTTGTTAGCCATCCAGTACCTCCTTGTGCCATCCAAAGTGCCACGTGATGTTGTGACGTCAGCAGGTCCTTACAGGGTATAGTATTTAGCTATTAACATTCTAGTAAGCCTCCTCCCGTTTGCCCATACATTCTAGTAAGCCACCTCCTGTTTGCCCATACATTTTAGTAAACCACCTCCCGTTTGCACATACATTCTACTGAACCACCTCCCGTTTGCCCATACATTCTAGTAAACCACCTCCCGTTTGCCCATACATTCTATTGAACCACCTCCCGTTTGCCCATACATTCTAGTTTACCACTGAATGCTAGTGCGCATGTGTGGTGAGTGAGGACGGCCGGGTGGAGCTTTCTTTTGCAGGAGACGGTGAGGTCATTCATGACGTTCCGTCTCCTGCTCAAGAAAGGAAGTGAAGAAGACGGAGACTCACCGGAAGAGCAGAAAACCCGACAGGAGCAGTGACATGACTGGGTGGCAGATCTTGGAACAGGCTGTGCTGTGGAAGGTAAGTATCAGTCCAACAATCTTCCCTTCACAGGTTAGAATTATGCCCCAAATTTAGGTTTTGCCTGGAGAACCCCTTTAAGAACACGGTTTTGAAGGAAAATCTAAAAAAATTGCATCAAAAATTCTAAACCTTCTAACATTCTAAAAAAAAAAAATGAAATGATGCCAACATAGAGTAGACATACAGGGAATGTTAATTGATAACTAGTTTCACCAACTATTTCACTATTTTAAAAATGGGACTCCAGCATTTGGACCAAACTGGCTTTTGCTCGAAGGGGTTAAACTTCCAATATATGAACTTTAAACGTGTATTAAGAAATACCTATATATTTTCTAAAACTAGACACCCAGGACATTGTGCAAATTTCATCAAGTATTTTATATTTAAAGGCTATGTAGACTTTTGGATGCATTTTTTTTAGGATAGCATTTTACTCATTTTGGGCTTAAAATCATTTTCAATTGCTCTTTATTAAAAATATTGAGCTGTTCTGTCGCAAAGGGTTAACTGTTTTTCTAACTGTTTTCCACAAGAAGAGACTCCATCCTCCAATACCGGAGAACAAAAGATGTGATAAAAGATAATAATAATACTACTAATAATAATAACAATAATAAGGTGCCCTAGAAACCCATTACAAGACTCCAGGAGAGCACTATGTAGAATTAGAGGGAGAAGAATCATATGTGAGGTTTGACTAGAACTGTAGCCCTGGGACTAGATTTTAAGATAGCTATCTCTCGTCCTACTGGCCAAACTGGTGAGCTGCTCAAATTTGGGTGAGCTGGAGATTTGGTTCACTTTTGCCACCCATTCATGGTTAGACGGTGGGGATTGGCTAAGCCAGTGCAAGGGAAATAGGACCTTGGCTGCTGCCAATAAATGAGTGATTAGTTGTTTTTTTAGATGGTTTATTAACAGAGCTTGGTCTGGCCAGTACGACATGTTAATTCACAAGAGTAAAAGAGGGAGAACAAATACTCTGGATAGTTTGTTTAATATGTTTTCAATATGATGTAATAAGTGGGCACTAGTGTTGAGCGCGAATATTCGAAAAGCGAATTTTTTTAGCGAATATCGGCACTTCGCTAATTCGCGAATATTTCGAATATAGCGCTATAAATTCGCTATTTCGAATATTCGTTTTTTTTTGTTTTTTTTTTTAGTTATATTTTTTTCTTTCCTACTTCCCAAAAGTAGTTCTTACCTGTCCTGAGGATTCCTGGCTTCCTGGCTGCTCTAGTCAGTGCCCGTTGCCGCTTCTGCCGACTTCCGTGCTCATGTGGAGCGTCCCCATCCATGGGAGAATCTCCATATACTAAAATGTACTGTCGGATTTGAGGAATTACCTTGAAATCGCAATGCGATTAATTCAAGTTATATTAATCGCATTGCGATTACAACTTAGCACTGCTATCTTACATAGGCTAGAATTAACGAATATGGAGATATAGCTATGCACTAGCAGTGCTAAGTTGAAATCGCAATGCGAATACTTTAAGTTAAATTAATCGCATTGCGATTTCTACTTAGCACTGCTGCTATATTCCATATTCGTTAACTCGTTAATTCTAGCAAGCTGACCCATTATAAACCCAGCTCTAAGTTGAAATCGCAATGCGATTAATATAACTTGAATTAATCGCATTGCGATTTCAACGTAATTCCTCAAATCCGACAGTACATTTTAGTATATGGAGACGTTCCCATGGTGATGGGGACGCTCCATGAGCACAGAAGTTATGGTTGGCTTGGTAGAATTAGCGAATAGCGAATATGACGAATGTATTCGTCATATTCCTCAAAACGAAGATAACGAAGTATTCTACATCTTCGTTTTAGCTACCTATTCGTCTCGTCATCGTCAACTTCGCTATTCGCTAATTCTAGCAATCAAATAGGAAGGTTGACTTACCAGACAGCTGTGTTAAATTCGCTATGCGATTTTTTTTTTTTAATACAATAATTATATTACTTGATAAAATTATTATAAGTATTCTATTTATTTAAAAAAAAAAAATCGCATAGCGAATTTAACACAGCTGTCTCTATAGTCAACCTTCCTATTTGATTGCTAGAATTAGCGAGTTGACGAATAGGTAGCTAAAACGAAGATGTAGAATACTTCGTTATCTTCGTTTTGAGGAATAGACGAATACATTCGTCATATTCGTCATCCTCGCTAATTCTAGATATGAAACCAATAGGAAAGTAGCCTTAAGTACAAATCGCAATATGCGATTATTTAAATCGCATGTTAATCGCGATAACTAGAAAAAATGACGAATATTCGATTTCGACGAATATGAAACGAATATTCATTCGAATATTCGCGAATTTCGTCGAAATCGAATATGGCACCTGCCGCTCAACACTAGTGGGCACCACCCCCAAATATGGGAGAAAAAACCGACATGTGTCCCACATCTCCAGCATTCTTTAGAGCGGGAGAGTTTGTGAGTAAAGAGGAACTCTGGGGTTTTAGCTTATACTAATTTTCCTGGAGTCTTACACAAGAGCAGAATCCATGACATGATCGGAGAATTGTCTGGATTTCCACATCCATGAAGGATATGCCCAGCCCTCTCTCCCATGAAGAGATGTAAGTAGGTCTGAAAGGAGATAGGGGTGTTAGAACCAAGGACTATAACCCTCCCACCTTCCTAGGCAATGATAGAGTGGTTGACAGGGCAGTTTCAAAATGTAGCAGCCAAAAAACATTTGGGGTAGTACTGCCACTCACTGTAATGCCATAGCCATGTTGGTTACTGGCATTACAGTGATTGGCTGGCCGGAACGCATCATCGGGTGCTATATAGCACCTGATGACACGTGGTTCGGCTCAGACTTAGGGCGAGCTGCAGCAGAAGGGACAGATAGTGTAGGGAGAGGAATTGTGTTTTTTTAGGTAGTTTTGAGTGTTGAAAGGTGTTAGAGACCCAACAGTCCTTTTAAGGACTATTGTTTTATCTGGCTGCGAAATATATTAGCGCAACATGACACACGTGGCTGACTTTATGTTACGCTGCCTTTCCTGTGAACCTCGCGTAATACGCATTTTGGCCAACACTGATTACTGCTATTTCACCCTTCTCGACCCCCGCTACAAAGAGAACTTCTCATCTCTCATTCCTGTGGTGTAGAGGAGTAGCAAAATGGTGCCATACGAGAAGGACCTTGTGGAAAAATTACTCCAAAAATTTCCAGCTGACAACCCTGTTGGCACAGTATGTAGTTCCTTGGGCAACCAAGAAGGGGAGATGAGGGGAACACACAGCAGTTCCAGAGGCAGGGAAACACTCTCCAAGGCCTGGGACAGTTTTGATGACACGCCGCCAGCACCCTCATCCTGATGCGCGGCCTAGTGTCACAAGGAGGGAAAAGTTTTGGAAGATGGTAAAGAAGTACATAGCAGACCGTGTCAGCGTCCTCAGTGATCCCTCTGTGCCCTACAACTATTGGGTGTCCAAGCTGGACATGTGGCATGAACTGGCGCTCTACGCCTTGGAGGTCCTGGCCTGCTCTACCTCCAGTGTTTTGTGAGAGCGGGTATTTAGTGCTGCTGGGGGCATAATAACTGATAAGCGCATCCGCCTGTCAACTGAAAATGCTGACAGGTTGACTCTTATCAAAATGAACAAGACCTGGATTGCCCCTGACTTCTCTACTCCAGCAGAGGAAAGCGGCTGAACATAAAGGCACTTTAAATATGGCTTTTATGGTGTATTAAATACACTGTATTCCCATGCATCCTTTCCACCACAAAAAAGGGTATATGGTTCAATCTCCCTTTTCTTGTCCTCCTCCTCCTCCATCATATCAACATGTTTATTAGGCTGCACTCGCTCCTAATGTTTTCAAGGGTCAGCTCAGCAGCAGATCCTTAACCCTAATGTTTTAGAGGGTCACCAGCAGACCCTCAGCCCTAATGTTTTAGACGATCAGATCAGCAGCAGGCCCACGCCCCTAATGTTTTAGCAGGTCACCAGCAGACCCTCACCCCTAATGTTTTAGATGGTCAGATCAGCAGCAGACCCCCCGCTCCTAATGTTTTTGAGGGTTACCAGCAGGCCCTTGCTCCTAATGTTTTAGAGGGTCAGCTCAGCAGCAGACCATCACCCTTAATGTTTTAGAGTGTTACCAGCAGGCCCTCGCCCATAATGATTTAGATGGTCATATCAGCAGCAGGCCCTCGCCCCTAATGTTTTACAGGGTCACCTCACCAGCAGGCCCTTGCTCCTAATGTTTTAGAGGGTCAGCTCAGCAGCAGACCCTCACCCTAATGTTTTAGAGGGTCACCAGCAAGCCCTTACCCATAATGTTTTAGATGGTCAGATCAGCAGCAGGCCCTTGCCCCTAATGTTTTAGAAGGTCACCTCACCAGCAGGCCCTTGCACCTAATGTTTTACAGGGTAAGCTCAGCAGCAGACCCTCACCCCTAAGGTTTTAGATGGTCAGATCAGCAGCAGGCCTTTACCCCTAATGTTTTAGAGGGTCACCAGCAGGCCCTTGCTATGTTTTTGAGGGTCACCAGCAGGCCATCAATCCTAATTTTTCAAGTGTGTGTATGATGTCCTCCTTTATGTGTAATAAAGCGTGCATTGGAGTCCCAGTTCCTTGTAATTTTTGGCAGCCCTTTCACATAGGCTTTATGTGTTTAGGGGTCCCACTACCTGAACAATTGTACAACAATGTGAATGAGGACCTCCTTATACAGGTTGTATTGGAGTTCCTCTTGCTTGTAATTTTTGGCAGCACTTGCACTTTATATACAAGTAAATATACGGGAAAGAATGTTTCCTAACAATTTTTCCTCTAAAATCGATTTTATCTTCGGTTTTGTGCGTATTATTGTCAGTCTGTAAAAGTGCCGCACTGCTCGGACAACATCATTCCCAGCAGCAATCTGGGAGTCCAAGATGCATCCAGACATCCTCCTCATGCTGTTTTCGAACCATTTCAGTGGTGTTTTCATCAATTTCTAACCTTTTTCTGTGAACTAGACACCGTCCCCTCTTCAGAGCAGGGGGTGCCTGGTTTAATGCTCTGGTTCTCCCATTGACTTCCATTGTGCTCGGGTGCTCTGTTGAGCACCCGAGCATCTCAAAGTGTTCTACTCGAGCACCAGAGCACCCGAGCACTTTGGTCCTCGATAAACACTAGAATTTAGTAAATAGGGATCTAATAGAGCTGAAGAAAGAGGCAGGTAGGTAGATATGTACCATCAACAGAGTATACAATATTTTAGGTAAAATGTATGCCTTAAATAGATTCTTGAGGCACATCCACGAGATAAACGGAAAATCATAGTCTTGTAAGAGGTGTTTATTCTCAGTAAGAAGCAGTAAAAAGTTGAGTCTATATAAATCTGTGAGACGGTTTGGGAGTGGGATGCCTAGATATTTAAGGGATGTAGAAAGCTATGGGTATAAGGAGTGCTTTTTGGCTACGGAAACATCTCAAGCGAGGGATGTGACATTAAGTACTTCAGATTTAGTTATATTTATTTTGAAGTTGGATAGGAGGCCAAAGTCTTCTAATGTTTTCGTGAGTCGTGGGAGGTCGGATATAGGGTTAGAAAGGAGAAATAATAAGTCATCTGCGAATGCAACACATTTAAGCTGCAGAGAATCGATTCTAAAACCCACAATGGTGGGATCCCGACAAATGCTTTGGAGGACGGTTTCTACTACTAAAATGAAAAGGGAAGGGGAGAGGGTGCATCCTTGTCTCGTCCCATAATATGATATGAAAGGAGGGGGGCAGGATGCAATTTATTTTGAGATGGGCTGAAGGTTGTGTGTAAAATGTAAATATAGCTGAAGTTATCTCAGGGGGATATAAACTTAAATAAAGTGGCTTCCATAAAAGACCAGTTAAAGGGGTTGTTCCACAAAAAATATTCTACAGTTTTCAACCAGCACCTGGATGTCAATACTTTTGTAATTGCATGTAATTAAACATTTGTATAGCTACTGAGTTATTCAATAAAATGTATATATGTAGTATCACTAAATTCCTTACTTGTTTGACCGACTCATTAAGAAGGCCGTAAATGCTGTTTCATCTTTCAACTGCCTCCTGAGCTGTGATAGGGAGAGCAGAGACATGCCCCCTTAGCTGCAGCAGAAAGGACACTCACCTTGAGCTGCCAGCTCGATATAAATCTTGCAGAACAATGAATAGGGAGATCTCTGGATCCATGTGAGGTACAGGGCTGGCTAGCTTTGTTAGAAAGAGATTGCCATGGACTATATGAAGTCTTTTTCAGCATCTATCCCTAAGAGCACAAGAGGTAAATTACGCCTATGTGCCAGACAAATGGTGTGAATTAGCTTACATGAGGTGTCTCTTCTCTCTCTTCCCTTCAAAAATCCTGCCTGTTCTTTGCCAATCAGACGGGGGAGTAGAGAGTTAATACAGACTGCCAGCAATTTGCCCCACACCTTTAGGTCAGCATTCTGAAGGGAGAAAGTGCGATAACTTCCACACAATTTTTATAAATTCATGTGATATGCGCCATTTGGGATTGTTTAAAGAGGTACCTCCCTGAAGTAGATGATTGCAAAGAGTGACTAAGTGGGGCAGCAACACATCCTTAAACTTACGGGATACAGAAGGGGAAGTCCATTAGTGGCTTCAGTTGGGGATATGGTTGGGAGGTGGAAAGAAACCAGGAAGTACTTTTTGGGGGTTTGAAGAGAAAGGTCAGGGGTAGCCTTTAAATTATGTAACCCTGAATAGACCGAGTGGAAAGCTTTCGCAATATCTGTTGTCTGTGCTTATAAAACTCCCTGATTCCCTTTGATGGTATGAATATGAGTCCTTTCTCTTGTCTTCTTAATTAAAGAGGACATGAGTTTACCTTTCTTGTCCCCATGTGCATAAAGCCGATGTCTGAAATAAAAATGCTGCCTAGCTTGATGAAGGTCCAAGATTTGTTTAAGCTGTGTAAGAGGGTGCAAGGTACCGTGGTCGATGGCAGGTACGTGTCACCGAGGTTCCTGGCCTCGGTGAGGTAAGAGCCGGGTTTTCGTGTGTCAGCAGCAGCTAGTGCTGTTTGACACCTTGTTTTTAGTTTGGCTGCAAAGCCAATCCGGGCCGGCTCTTACTGGGAGTAGGCAAAGAGTTGGGTGGGTGCCTATTCCCCACGGTCCAGGCCGGACTTTATCCGGGCCTTTAAAAGGCAGCCTCCTCAGCAGCTGAGGGTGATTGTCCTGGAGCTGCTGTTAGGCTGTGGAATCACTTGAGTTTGGGAGTGCTGATCCATGCTGTGCTGTGTGGAGTTCTCTGGGCTGGAAGCAAGACCCCAAGCAAGGAGGAGTGCAGACGGCCTGGAAGCCGGAGGTCGATCGCCTTGCGGCTGGACTGACAGCCAGGTGCGAACCTGCACCTAAAGCCTCCCAGGTGACTGGAACCTGTTTTGGACTATTTTGTTTTGCTGCACGTTTTCTGATGGGTGTGAATTAACACCAAGTGACTGTTTGCTGTGTATTTGCTACAAGTGTGAATTAAACACTGTTTGCTACACTTTCTGGACTCCGTTTTGCCTCTATACTGCACCCGCACTGCTATCTACCAGAGCGACTCCCCACATTTGGTGGCGGATGCGGGCATGCGCAGTGAGGCTGGCGTGAACGCCGAATTGTTTTTGTTTTGCTGAGCACAAGTGCATGGCATATATAAAACCGGCAAAGTTGCAAACAGGAATTTCTGGCAACATGGAGGCGGCTGTGAAAGCCCTCATGGAGGCTAACGTGCAGCAGCGGGAGACCAACCAACTACTTTTACAGCACGTGATGGCGTTACAAGCTGCAGGAGCGTCCCACCACGACCATGATGCCCGGAAAGCGGTCCGTGCGGCGATCCCAAAGATGACCCCTCGGACGACGTGGAGACGTATCTGGCGGTCTTTGAAAAGGTGGCCGTGAGGGAGAAGTTACCCCGTGACCAGTGGGCTGAGGTGGTCGCTCCGCTCCTGGCATCCGGATCCCAACAAGTTTTTTTTGACTTAGCAGATGACCAGGCTGCTGATTACCCCACGGTGAAGGGGGAGATCCTGGCCAGGCTGGGGGTAAACGTGTTAGTCCGGGCTCAACGGGTCCACCAGTGGGACTTTAAAGCGGCTGAACCCGCCCGGCCGCAGTACTATGAGTTGCTGCACAGGTTGCAAAAATGGCTGCAGCCTGATATTCTAAGTCCGACTGCTATGCTGGACCGACTGCTGGCTGACATGTTCTGGAGGGCCTTGCCTTACCCCCTTCAGCACTGGATCGGCCAGGTATCACCCACCAATGCCCTAGAAATGGTCGACCTGGTGGAGCGCTATGAGGCCACCCAAAACTTGAAAGGGGGTGTTGTTGGGAGGGGGCCGGTCAAACCCCGGAGGACTCCCATCCAGTCCCGACGACTGGTACCCGAGAAACCTGCTCGGGTGTACCCCTGTAGACCCGGCCCCGATAGTCTGCTGGCGGTGTCACGAGCCTGGCCACGTAAGGGCCGACTGTCCACAGTGGGGAGAACCCATGGAGATTAATTATGGGTACCGGGCTTCCATGTATGCCCGGAGACTGTGTGCAACCGGCACCCCGAGACAGTAGACAATCGTCACCTGTGCCAGGTGCAAGTGGGTGATAACCTGGCAGTGGCGCTGTTGGACTCAGGGAGCCTAGTAACCCTGGTAAGTGCTGCCCTGGTACAGCCCACCCAGTATACGGGCCGGAAAGTTGGTGTGGTGTGCATACATGGAGACTTAAAGGACTATCCCACTGCTGTAATGTCTCTATCCACGGCGGCCGGCACATGGACTTGTGAAGTGGCGATCTCCACAAAGCTACCGTATGAACTAATAATTGGGAGAGACTTCCCTGGTTTTCCGTCACTATGGCCTGAGATGAAAGTGACTAATAGCCCTGAGACAGGGGCAACCCTAGCAGAGTGGCCTGGTTCCAGTGGGGGCCAGAGCCCTGGGAGCCCGAGTCCGAAGGGCCTGCGGTAGGGGTGACCACCACTGCTGTGATAGAGGGGGAGACACCCCACTGAGTGTAATGGTGGGAGACATGGAGGACTTGCCACCAGGACCTGAGTTGGCAGACCTCCACGTCTCCGGAGACAATTTTGGGACCGCCCAACACGGGACCAAACCCTAACTAGGGCCTGGGAGAATGTGGTGGAAATTGATGGTAAACCCCAGAAGCCAGGGGCTGAGTTAATATTTCCCGCTTTGTCGCTCACCAAGAAATGTTATATCGGGTGAACCAAATCCGGGTGAATCTGTTGAACAGTTGGTGGTGCCCACAGCGTATCGCAAGCTGGTCATGGAGCTTGCCCACCAACATGTTCTTGGGGACACCTGGGGTGGCAGAAAACGCAGGACCGCATACTGCAGCGGTTTTATTGGCCTGGTGTGTTTAAGGAGGTAGAAGAATATTGTAAATCTTGTCCAACCTGTCAGGTAAATAGCCCCCAGCCACATTTCCGTAGTCCCCTTGTGCCTCTTCCAATCATTGAGGTCCCGCTTGAGCGTATCGCTATGGATCTAGTCGGGCCTGTACCGAAGTCTGCCAGGGGCCACCAACACATTCTGGTAGTTCTCGACTACGCCACTCGGTATCCGGAGGCGGTGCCTCTGCGACATACCTCGGCTAAGCTCATTGCCAAAGAGTTAATGGAAATGTTTTCCCGTGTGGGCCTGCCAAAAGAGATTCTGACAGACCAAGGGACCCCTTTTATGTCTAAAGTTATGAGGGAACTGTGTAAATTATTGCGTATAAAGCAATTATGGATCGTCCGTTTACCATCCGCAAACGGACGGTCTTGTCGAAAGGTTTAACCAAACTCTAAAAATATGTTAAAAAGGGTGGTGTCTAGAGATGGGAAGGACTGGGACCTGCTTCTGCCCTATCTCATGTTCGCAGTGCGAGAGGTGCCCCAGTCCTCTACTGGGTTCTCGCCCTTCGAACTGCTTTATGGCAGACACCCTCGGGGCCTGTTGGATATCGCCAAGGAAGCGTGGGAACAGCAGCCTGTCCCCCACAAAAGTGTCATTGAGTATGTCACCCAGATGCAAGACCGGATGGAAAGGGTGTTGCCGCTGGTCCGGGAGCATATGGAGGCAGCGCAACAAGCCCAGAGTAGGGTGTATAATCGTCAGGCTCGGGTACGGGCTTCAATCCGGGAGATCGGGTTTTGGTTCTGGTACCCACCCTTGACAGCAAGTTCCTAGCTAGGTGGCAGGGCCCCTATGAGGTGATTGAGAAGGTAGGGGAAGTAAATTACAAGGTACACCAGCCAGGCGGCGCAAGCCGGAGCAGGTGTACCACGTGAATTTACTAAAGCCGTGGAAGGATAGGAACGCGACCGACGACAACAGCCCCCGGCCAGGGCTTCTGGGTGAGAAGGGTCCAGCCCCACAGTTCGAGGCCTGCGAAGCGGTAGCCACGGTAAAAATTGCAGACAGCCTGTCTTCCAAACAAGTTCAGGAAGTCAGGGAGTTCATCAGTCGGAACACGGATGTGTTCTCGGACCTCCCTGGCCGCACGTCTCTCATCCAACATGACATCGCTCACTGAGCCTCAGGCCAAGATCCGGTTAAAACCATACCGGGTACCCGAGGCTCGGCGACGGGCCATCGCGGAGGAAGTGCAATTAATGTTGAAGCTTGATGTCATTGAGGAGTCGAAAAGTGAGTGGGCCAGTCCCATAGTTCTAATACCCAAGCCGGATGGGACGTTGCGGTTCTGCAACGATTTTCGCAAGTTAAATGAAGTGTCCAAGTTTGATGCGTATCCCATGCCCCGGGTAGACGAGCTTGTTGAGAATTTAGGACAAGCCCGGTATTTTTCTGTGCTAGACCTCACTAAAGGGTACTGGCAGGTACCCTTAACGGAGTCGGCCAAGGAAAAACCGCTTTGTTACCTCGCAGGGCCTGTATCACTACAAGGTGTTACCCTTTGGCCTGCATGGCGCCCCGCCACCTTCCAAAGGTTAATGGACATAGTGCTGCGACCTCATCGTCGGTACGCCTCGGCCTACTTAGATGATGTAATCATCCACAGCACCGACTGGGAAAGCCATTTGCCCAAAGTGCAGGCGGTAGTGGATGCCCTGAGGAAAGCTGGTCTAACCGCCAATCCAAAGAAGTGTGCGATTGGGTTGGAAGAGACTAAATATCTGGGATATGTTATTGGGCGGGAGTCATCAAGCCGCAGGTAACTAAGGTAGAAGCCATACGTAACTGGCCCCGACCGGTCACCACCAGGCAGGTAAAGTCCTTCCTGGGAATGGTAGGGTACTACATGCGGTTTGTGCCCCACTTTGCCACAATAGCAGCGCCATTGACAGACCTGTTGAAGGGGCGAAAGTCGGGGAAGGTTAGCTGGAGTGAGAAGGCGGAGGAGGCTTTCTCCGCGTTGAAGTCGGCCCTGTGTGGGTCCCCGGTTTTGGTGACACCCGACTTCAACAGGGAGTTCGTCGTACAGACCGACGCCTCGGAGGTAGGCCTCGGTGCGGTACTGTCTCAGGAGGTCAACGGGGAAGAACATCCCGTTGTCTTCCTGAGCCGTAAGCTCAGTCCCGCCGAGTCCAGGTATAGTATAGTGGAGAGGGAGTGCCTGGCTATCAAGTGGGCACTCGAATCTCTCCGCTACTACCTGTTAGGGAGGAGGTTCCGTCTGGTGACCGACCATTCCCTCTCAAGTGGATGAGCCAGGCAAAGGAGAGGAATGCTCGGGTCACCAGGTGGTTCCTATCCCTGCAGAACTTTAAGTTCTCTGTAGAACACAGGGCAGGCCGCTTGCAGGGTAACGCAGATGCCCTGTCCCGCGTCCACTGCCTCACATGTGTTCACCCCTCAGGGTTGAACAAAGGGGGGTGTAAGAGGGTGCAAGGTACCGTGGTCGATGGCAGGTACGTGTCACCGAGGTTCCTGGCCTCGGTGAGGTAAGAGCCGGGTTTTCGTGTGTCAGCAGCAGCTAGTGCTGTTTGACACCTTGTTTTTAGTTTGGCTGCAAAGCCAATCCGGGCCGGCTCTTACTGGGAGTAGGCAAAGAGTTGGGTGGGTGCCTATTCCCCACGGTCCAGGCCGGACTTTATCCGGGCCTTTAAAAGGCAGCCTCCTCAGCAGCTGAGGGTGATTGTCCTGGAGCTGCTGTTAGGCTGTGGAATCACTTGAGTTTGGGAGTGCTGATCCATGCTGTGCTGTGTGGAGTTCTCTGGGCTGGAAGCAAGACCCCAAGCAAGGAGGAGTGCAGACGGCCTGAAAGCCGGAGGTCGATCGCCTTGCGGCTGGACTGACAGCCAGGTGCGAACCTGCACCTAAAGCCTCTCAGGTGACTGGAACCTGTTTTGGACTATTTTGTTTTGCTGCACGTTTTCTGTTGGGTGTGAATTAACACCAAGTGACTGTTTGCTGTGTATTTGCTACAAGTGTGAATTAAACACTGTTTGCTACACTTTCTGGACTCCGTTTTGCCTCTATACTGCACCCGCACTGCTATCTACCAGAGCGACTCCCCACAGCTGTTGCCTTAAGGCCTCAAGGTCTTTTTGTCTTTCCTGTGAAAAGGATTCTTTATTAAGTTTCTCAGCAGTGGCTATTTGTTCCAGTAAAGAGTCTATCTTCTGCTATCGTTCCTTCTTAACCCTCATTGCCTATGCCACAAATACACCCCAAACATAGGCCTTTTGGGTCTCTCAGAATAGGGGTGGCATGACCTGTGGAGAGGATTTTTGTAAAAAAATGATTGAAGATGCTGTCTAATATGGGACCGATGGGCATCTGAGTTGAGTAGGCATTCATTAAGTCGCCAGATCCGCTCTTCACAGGGGAGTTGGGAGAGACGGCATACCACAGAGCATAGGGCATGGTCTGAAATGGTAACTGACCCTATATGTGCTGAAGAGAAAAGAGCGAGTGCAGGAATCATGGAAAGCATAGTCCCTCATGGATGGGTTGCAAGAGCTCCAGATATCCACTAAATGTAGATCATTGAGCTTGTCCTGTAATTTAATGATTGCTATGCTGGAGACATGGGACTTCTTTGTAGAAGAGTCTATGATGAGATTCAAAGTAAGGTTCAAATCAGAACCTTAAATTACAGTGCCTTCTGAAAACACTTGCAGTGTAAGGTTTTCAATAGCCAAGAAACTTTACCTGATTTGGGGCACAGAAATTAGCTAGAGTGTACATCTGTAAACCAACACAAAGAGGATAGAATTGTGAATAGCTATACATACTCCCTTGGAGGCTAAGGTGGCATGATTACTATGAAACCATTGCGAGAAAGGGTATCTTGGAAATTTTGGGATTAGAGTTCTTCTAAAATGGGTCTCTTGCAGGAAAGAGGATGTGAGTCTTCAGTTTGCATTGGGAGAGTTAAAACCCTTACTATTAAGGGTGGTAATTGTAAAGTCCATCTGGATAGGAGTTTAGGGGCAATATAAGATAGGGAAAAAGGGGGAGGAGAAGGCAGGGATGAAAAATGCACCAAGAAAAGAAAGCAAGTTGTTTGTTTCCGTGTCCGTTCTGTCCGCAAATTTTGCGTCCGTCAACAAAAAGGGATCACAGACCCTTTTTTTTTGCGGATCCGTTTTTTGGGCAGAAAAATTGTAATAATGCCTATCCTTGTCCGCAAACGTGAAAAAAATAGGACATGATCTATTTTTTTGACGGAATGTAAACACGGACCACGGATGCGGAACAAAAACGGTTGACCATCCGCATTTTTTGACGGACCCATTTAAATGAATGGGGAAGCATCCTATCCATGAAAAAAAACGGAACAGACGCGGAAACAAACAACGGTCGTGTGCATAAGGCCTAAAGGTAATAGGGGTGGAGGGAGAGGGGTCCAAGAATGGGCAAAGACAAAAACTGCACTGACCAACAGTATACAAGCAGCTCACATTTCAACATGGAACATAACAACATCACAGAGTAACCTATAATGCTGAATGCTAGTGGAAAGCAGATCACTGCCCGCATAACCTGGAACAATGTAAATGGAAACTATAGAGACCAGTTATAACAGGGTAGCACAACCCAATAATATGTAGAATGTCATAAAACAGTGTAAATTGAGGTAATTAAATACAAAAAAATAAGAAAACAAAGAAGGAAATAAAATTCCAACAGGGGACCTCTCATAAAGACTCTGGGTCTATGTCCATATAAAAAAAAAGCGCTATATAGTAACTACAATCTAAACACAAACTTTGAATGTATAGTCACTCAGAATAACTGCAAAGGGAGTAACACCAACTCTCAAAAGTGAAACCACAACCAGGCCATACCTATGGAGAACACCTTAGAATACAGTCGAAGTCCAGTTCAAGCCAGGACTGACCATTGACGCTTGCCTTTGGGTACTGGCAGCCACGGCTCCTGGTGAGGCAAAGTGGGTAAGGCGATGTCGGTGTCAGCCTGCATCCAGGATGATATATTGATAGGAGCTATATCTAGCACCGAACACACTTTGTTAAGATCTTCTGGAGTATGAACTCGCAGTCGACGACCATTATGTGCAGTAAAAAGGCCGAACGGGTACAAACAAGAGTAATCTATATTCTTCAGACACAGCAGCTCTAGGAGGGGATGAAGGATTCTACTTTTAGCAAGTATAGATGGTGCTGTGTCTTGGTAAAGAGGGCCTTTTCTCATGCAGCTTTTAAGATCTTGGCTGTGTCTACAAAAGAGAGCAGGCCACATATCACATCTCGTGGAGGCTCCAATGAGGATGGTTTAGGTCTAAGGGACCTGTGGATCCTCTCAACTATAATCCCTGAGGCTGCGTCTGCCCCGAGAAGCTCCATAAAGGCTTCGAGAGCCACTTTCTGTAAAGAATTAGCAGACCAGACCAGAACATTCTTTCTGCTTCCTCTGTTATCCTGGTCTTCTATGAGGGTCAGGGCTTTATTGATGTGAGCTTAATGATCCATAGATTGGGATTCTAGAGTTGTAGAATGTGCCAATATGGCGGAGCATGTGGCCTTCTACCAGTGCTCCAATGTGCTTGATCTCAGTCTTAGTCTCTGACAACACAGAAAGAACAGGGCATGAGGCCTGGTTTATGGCCTCTTTGAAGAAGGTCTTAGAGGTGGCAGCTATATCTGATTCCCCTTGGCCACTTACTGCAACACTGAGATGGTCTGATTCCTCAGCACTCTTGGCTGCAGCAGATTCTCCAAACTCCATCTTGGGGAGCTTCGGCTGTAACTCTGAGTCTTCTGCTACAAGAAGAAGGTGTTATCACCAATTCTGTGTGTGTGTATACATTGATGGCTGTCAGACAACAGTTACACAGAGAATGTTATAAATCACTGACATTGCCCATCACATTAACAATGAAATCAAAAACAGCAGAGAGTTAACCCCTTCTAGCCTGTTTTCGCCCTTCTGCCCAGGCCATTTTTGTGTCAGTTTGGCCTCATGCGGTCTCGCATACGTGGGTGAAACCACCCAATGTGTGCGCGACCGCATTTCCAAACATAAGTCTGACATACGGTGTAAAAAAACGGAACTCCCAATACCACACCATTTCATCACAGCAAACCACCATATCAATCAACTTAAGTTTCAAGTGATCGAGGAAGTGACCCCGTCGAGGCGAGGCGGTGATCGTATTGCACGCCTTAAACAACGAGAAGCGTTTTGGATCTTCGAATTGGGAACCTTGGCACCCCACAGACTTAACCGAGACTTTGATTTTTGCATTTCTTGAAGCCACTTTTACGGTATACTATATGACTTATGACTTGTACATTGATCTCCACCTTGAAGTAATATTATAATATTACATGTTTTTCTCCTTGTTCAACAATACTATACGTTTTCCCCTTTTTTTCTTTGCTCTATAATACTGAATGGAGACTTAATGGAGACTTCTAGTACTTGATCGCAGTACTTTATTGCACTATTTTGTTGCATTCCATTGCCTTTCTGATAACATTTACTAATTATCTCCTCATTTTCCTTTATAGCTCAAATGAATCCTCCAGACCAGGTAGTATATACATCTGGTAGTATAAGACTAGACTAGCACAGCTCTTATTACATGGCCGTGTGTCATTGTACTTATAATCTATACATTGATTCCTCTTACTAATACTGCTAGTATATCTACACACATACTCATTCTATACATTGATTCCTCTTATTATTATTTGCTATACACATGATTGCCCCATATCCTGCAGTCTTTCACAGGCACAAGCGCATAGTAACTTTATGCCGCTTTGCCCAGACTTCTGCCCTCACTTACACAACACCACCCACTGCACCTGCGCACGCAGCGCGTCTGACGTCAGTGGGTGGTCCGGACGCACCGCTGCCCCTGAGCGCTGCGTACCTCTCCTGCACTCTGCCCTCGGCTATTTAATGGCGTCATGACACTTGATTCCCCACGCCATCCACACCATCCGCTGCCTACTGACTGCACTACGGTAAGCTGACGATTAACTCTGAAACATATGCCGCTTTCCAGGAACCTTCTAAAACTCTACACACCATGTGTACGATTTGAAATCAAATGCACCTTTCATGCCCTATAGCCTCTTGACAGGATCCACAATTATAGGACTCATCTTGATCTAGATTCTGCATACTGCCTCTTATGCCACATGTTATATTGCTGTACTCTATGTATTTCATCATTTTACATATTGTATGGGTATGTAATTACCCCAGGTATAACACACTGAATTTTCTCCAGATCCGGGACAACGCTACATACTGCTCTTGCAATACCTCTTGACAAGACAGCACCTTACTTTATGTTTTAGTGATCTAAACAAGTTTTCTACCTCCATTCACTCTGTTACCAACTATGTATTCATTGAACTTTACGTTTCCTTACAGGCCGTGAACAAGGTCCAGGCTGGACCGAAACGTTGGCCAGATTATTAAGCATGTATCAGTGTAAACTAGAGTAATGTGGATGGATGACAAATAAATCAACTTGACTTGCATCGACAATTTGAGTGCCGTGGTACTTCTTTGAATTATACGACAACCCTTTACCACTGAGCACCACCAACAAAATAAGGAGTGCCGTTCAATACTATATAATAGTTTGGCCTCATGCACACGACCGTTGTTGTGGTCCGCGTCCGAGCCGCATATTTTGCGGCTCGGGCGCGGACCCATTCACTTCAATGGGGCTGCAAAAGATGCGGACAGCACACGGAGTGCTCAGTTGCTCCATTCCCTGCCCCCGCAAAAAAAATAGAACATGTCCTATTCTTGTCCACTTTGCGGACAAGAATAGGCATTTCTACCATGGGCCGCGTTCCGTTCCGCAAATTATACATACAAACACAGAAATGCAACAGCACTATGCAACCAGCACTCTGCCCTGCCTCATTGCTAGAGTTTATCAGAGGCGTCAGTGTACATTTTAATCAAAAAGTAATAAGCCACTCGCCGTGCCAAGGCCGCCTCTATGAGTTGTCCTAACGCTAAATCCTACCTGGGATCCCTCACTAGCCGCAATCACTTTCTATTCCGCGGTGCACCTGCACTGACACCTGCACTGATCAGCATGACGTAATTGTACGTCAAATTGCGAGAAGTCACCTCCCATTATGATGTACTATTTGATCCAAAATTCTGACTTCTTAAAGGAGCAGGCTATAGGTTCTAGTTAGTTACTTTCCTGCAAAGATTTGCCATTAATTCATTTGTTTTGTATACCAACCTCTGCCTGGCTTTTGTACCTGACCTTTCACTGCCTGAGCTTACCCTTGCCTGATCTCCATTCTGACTCTGAACTGCCCACCCTGACCTCAGACTGTTTATGTGATTGCATGCACTGTACCTGCCCTGACATCGACCTATCTTTAACTATAGTTTTGTCTGATCCCTCGGTGCTATCTGTTGTCTGTTGACCAATAGGTAGTGGCCTGGCGGTTCCCCTGTAGCAGAATCCAGAGGGGTTAAGTGGGTAAAAACCTTGTGGGCCATTTAAATAATGTCCTTCAGAGTAGCTCCAAATCAAATCTGTTCATGTGACACAGCTGATCTACATCAACTCCATTATAAAAGCATTATTCAGTATAACTTCAAGATAATTTTCATCAAATGACATTCAGGCAGCTCTTGCAACTTTTGTAACAAGTAATTATGGGACCCCATGGCAAACCTGTAATTGGATCCAACCTTATGATGACCAGCTTCAGTAGTAAGTTCAGTAAATGAATATAAATATTTTGGTCTCCCTAATTAGACATGAAGTAAACAATGATGTCAGAGTACAGGGATAATGCAAACAGTGATGTCCGAGTACAGCTATAAGGCACACAGTGATATCACAATAGTCAGGTTATATGCACATTGAAATTACAGCACAGTGATGTCACAGTATAGGGATAGTGCAAACAGTAGTGTCACAGTACATGGATAATGCTCTCAGATATGTCACAATACATGAATAATCTACTTAGTTACATTACAGCTAGAGATGAGTAAATTTTTAAAAAATTCGATTTGGCCGGTTCGCCAATTTTTTTTTTGAAATTTGGTTTGATCTAAATGTATTTGCGGCGAATTGCATTAAAAAACGGCTATTTCCTGGCTGCAGAGAGCCTTTATAGTGGTGTAGAACACTGTGCCTTGCAGTAACACGCATAGGGAGTCTGCTGTGGTAGTGAAATAATACTGTGAGTCAGTATGACATGCAGATGACAGGCGTCGCTCTTAGAATCACCACACACTTCACTTATTTGGGCAGTCATGGGGCCAAAACTGACCAAATAACTCAAGTATGAACTCAGCCTTACAGGTCAATGTTAGCGCCAAGAAGAAGCGCACTCCTTTTATACCGTCGTCAGCTGATTCCACATAGATGTCTACAGAACTTATTCTATTAAACGCTTATTCGAGTAGAGTCCCCCGACAGAGTAGAGAGGGTGTCAGCAGTAAGTTTGTGTTGCCGTCACTGATTATTTTTCCCTTCCTCTGATCCGTCAGAACAATAACCCCAAAAAATTCCTGTCTGTGGAGCATCCGCCTTCACTTGGTCAGCATTTGGTCAGTAATCTATCAGTTTTGCTAATGCAAAAAAAAAACAGGAGTGGATCCAAAACAGAGATGACACGTGAAGGAGGAGACCACAGAGTGGCCCAATGACAGAGTCTCGAGGTGGCGGCAGCATCAGGAGGCCACGGAGTGGCACAACGACAGAGTGTAGAGGTGGCGGCAGCAGTATCAGGAGGAGGCCTCAGGGTGGCAAAATGACAAGGTGGATATGGCAGCATCAGGAGGCCACAAAGTAGCAAGGTGACATAGTGTTGAGGTAGCAGCAGCATCAGGAGACCACAGAGTGGCAAAGTGACATAGTGTGGAGGTGGCGGCAGCATCAGGAGATCACAAAGTGGCAAGGTGACATAGTGTGGAGGTGGCAGCAGCATGAGGAGACCACAGAGTGGCAAGGTAACAGTGTGAAGGTGACAGCAGCATCAGGAGACCACAGAGAGGCAAGGTGACATAGTGTGGATGTGGCAGCAGTATCAGGAGACCACAGAGTGACCCGGTGACAGAGTGGGGAGGTGGGTGGCAATACGAGTAACCGCTGAAGATGGTGGGTGAAATAAGGAGCACTTGGCATCAGATGTGGGGCATCAGGTGAGTGGCAGCATCAAAATAGTATCTGAGACAGGTAGCCAGAAGAAATCGGTCTCTTTTGTCAAAGTGTTGGTGTGGCACCATGGATGATCTAGTCTGATGCATCAGGTATTGGTGGGCGGAAATCCTGGCTGATCCACGCCTGATTCATGTTGACAAAGGTCAGTCTCTCCACATTTTGGGTGAACAGGCGAGTTCTTCTTGGGGTAACTATGGCCCCCACCACACTAAACACCTGCTCTGATGCCACACAACTGGCCGGGCAGGCAGCTTTTCCAGGGCAAACTCTGCTAGTTGCTAATACACTAATACACACGAAAAAGGGCTGCAATTTTCTCACTTCAACACACAACAGGTAATTAGCGCTTTTTCTTTTTCTCCACTAAAACACATCAAAAAGGGTTTTAGAACATATACGCTGAACGGCAAATACACTGTATATATTTTTTTTGCCACTAATACACTCCAAAAAGGGCTTTAGAACATATAACCGCACCGCTGAACGGCAAATATATTTTTATTTGGACACTATTACACGCCAAAAAGGGCTTTAGAACATATAACTGCACCGCTGAACGGCAAATATATTTTACTTTTGCCAACTAATACATGACAAAAAGGGCTTTAGGACATATAACTGCACCACTGAACAGCAAATATATTTTACTTTTTCCACTCATACACGACAAAAAGGGCTTTAGAACATATAACTGCACTGCTGAACGGCAAATATATTTTACTTTTGTCACTAATACATGACAAAAAAGGCTTTAGAACATATAACTGCACCACTGAACGGCAAATATATTTTTCTTTTGCCACTAATACACACCAAAAACGGCTGTAATTTTTAAACTTCACCACACAACAGCTAATAAGCCCTTTTTTCCCCACTAATACAAGCCAAAAAATGCTTTAGAACATATAACTGCACAAGGGCAAATAAGACTTAGAAATATTTCCTTGTAATAAGCCTTGTTAATGGCTGTATCAAACAGCACTTGCACCCCAATAACAAGAACGGTTTGCTGGAATTACAGAGCTGTATAATGACAAATTGGGGCCCCAGTCAGTGCAGCAAGGTGTAATAGAATTGTTCTTATTACCCAGGCTGTAACCTCCCCTACTGAACTCTGTTCAACATAAATGCTGTGGAATGATTCCTCCCTCTCCTTTCCCTACTCCTTAAATATTATTTCCCTGCACTTGTAAATCGTTCTTTTAGCACAATTAAGTTTTTTCTAGCACTGTCCCTAGCGCCTGATGGCGTCTCTCCCTGCACTAAGTACACTGGAAAATGGCAAAATCCAATTACAAACTTTGAAAAGTTTTGTCTAGAAGATGAACCTGAACTTTTTCAGGTTCGTTTCGGACTAAGCTAGTAAAAACGCACGCAAATGTAGTTTTTTTTTTTTTTTAATTTTGGAAAACAGCATATACTGTACATGTCTTACAATACGCACGGTAGTAAATGATAATATCTTCCAGTGGTAATGTGACATACTGTGTTGTTTCATCTCCACACAGTTCAAAATTATTATTTTTTAGTTGAAGTTTTGAAAAAGAACATATACCTGTCTTACAATATAGAGGGTAGGGGACAGTTAACATCAGTGAGTGTTAACGTGGCATAGTAGGCCAAAATCTATGTGTGTGCATCTCCACACAGTTCAAATAAAAAAACATTTGGTCAGTGTTTTGAAAAACAGCATATATGTGTCTTACTATATGCGGCGTAGAGGACGGTTAACATCAGTGAGTGGTAATGTGACATACTGGGCTGAAATCTGTGTGTGTGCATCTCCACTCAGTTCAAACTTAATTATTTTGTTTGAAGTTCTGAAAGCCAGCATAGATGTGTCTTACAATATGCAGGGTAGTGAAGAATAACATCTGTGAGTGGTGACATGACATACTAGGCAACAATCCGTGTTCTTTCATTTCCACTGTTTAAATGTAATTTTTTTGGGTTGAAGTTTTATGTGTCTTACAATATGCGGGGTAGCAGTGGATAATATCTTTGAGTGATAACGAGACATACTAGGCCAAAATCTGTGTCTGAGTGCATCTCCACACAGTTCAAATTAAAAAAAAATTTGGTCGAAGTTTGGAAAGCCAGTGTATCCATATCTTAAAATATGCAGTTTAGCAGATGGTTAACATCAGTGAGTGCTAACGTGAAAATCTTGAAATCTGTGTTGGTGAATCTCCAGTCACTTCAACTATTTATGTGGTGGTGGTGGTGGTGGGAGATTAATTGCATGGTAATTTGTCAACTTTTGTTATTCACTGAAGAATTTTTTTTTATGAGTCTGTATATTTTAACGAGCAAAAGACACTGGGCATAAATCTGTGAGTGACAGTATTTCCAAAGTCAACTGTTGGTGCCAGTTGTATGTTTGTGGAAAGGGAAGACCATAGTATTGTGCCTCCCTTTCTTTAAGTTCCAGAAGCCAAATTTGCAAACCGTTCCATACTTTGTGTGACTGTGTACATTTAGGTCCAAAAATGGCAGGGATATGGAAGGGTTCCAAACGAAAGACCCAGAGCCAGAATATGGGAAGTAGCAGCACCAGCTATCTGGCCAGAAGTAGTAGTAGTAGTAGGACACAGTTGTCCCTGGCTTCAGAAAGGTGCAACAGTACTGTTGAGGAGAAATAGGATGAAATTGTGGATCAATGGCTCAATGCTCCTATCAGTTGCAGCAGGATAAAGTGGTGATGACTTCGGAGTCTGACACCATGCCATGGAGGCAGGAGTCACAGCGGTTGTCCTACTCTTCATCCTTGGAGCCCGAGATAAAACTTTCAGTGGAGTCCTCTCTGTTTTCACTCCCCCTTCCTAGTGGGGCACCTTACTTTTTACTAAGAAGTGAAAAGAAAACCCCACCACCACATATAATCACGAGAGTCTCCCTGTTGACGACTTGTGTAAGAGCAGTCAGAGTTTGTACTGCCCTGAGGAAGAGGTTCACGATGAGGCTGCAGACCCCATGCATAGCTGTGTTGGTGGAGGTAGTAATGGCACCTGTAGCTGCTATATTGGCAGTGGGAGCAATGACAGTGGCAGTTGGGGCAAATGCAGAGCAGGGGAGGAGGGGCCAAAGAACCCACCATGATATATCACAATCTAATAAAAGCGGCAGGAAGGACGAGGACTCAAATGACAATTGTGTGTTGGACAGGACATGAGAGCCAGATTGGGGTGCTGAGAAGGAGTCAACATCAGAGGAGGAGGTGGTAGTGGCAGCGGCAGCAATAAAGAGCAGAGGTGACATACCTTCCAAAGAACAGCCAGGGCTATGTCTGCTTTGGAATCTAGCGATGCCACTAAAACTTTGGATGGGTTATGCCCAAAACGTGACAGACCTAAGCCAAGCTCGGCTGCCTCTAGTTCTGTGCAAGTTTCTCCCGTCTGGCAGTTTTTCTCCACGCTTTTGGAAGACAGAAGAAGTGCCCTGTACTCAAGGCTTAGCTTAAGCTGGTCCTTGTAATGTGATAATTGGCCTAAACACACAGCAGTAAATGACTGAAAATAAGAAAAAGACGATTAAATAGTTAAATCAAAGTTAAATTGGATCTAAATCCAATTAAGATGCTTAGGAAGTATTTAAAAGACGCTATACATGAAAATTAACTCAAAAATCACACATCGGGAAAAAATCTCCATAGAGGGGTGAGAAAAGCTTTCCCATCTGGTAGACAGTTGTCAGAAATTATTGTCATTAGGGGAATCAAAATGAGTGCGAATGAAAATTAGAGCAGCTGTCCGTAACAACCAATCAGAGAGCAGCTTTCAAAGGGGCATCTGGTTGTTTGCCATGGGAAACTTTTCCACTTCTCATTTAATAATGTGTTGTTTATTTTGTTCGAATAAATCACCTTTATCGTAATATTCTAAATGAAGATCAGATATGGACACATGTTAAATTTTTTTTCAAAAAAGCTCTACATTAGGTGCCTCTACTTTTGAGAGCAAGTGGATATAACACATTCCTGTGCACATATCGGATTAGGGTTATCTTGACATATGCATGCCCTGCCAAGCCTGAACCTGCATAAATGTCTTTGTAAACAGGATAAGCATATTTTAAATAACTGGCTCGACCAGTAGCAATGTCTGTAAATTTTTATTAATGTTATAGGGAATCTAATATATACCCAGTATTGTTTAACATATTACAAATAATAGGCATATGAATATATCACAATACAAATTGTAATCAAAATCATGAAACAACAATAAAGTACAATAAAATAAATCCTATGAGAAATGTGATCCTGGTCCAGTCAGCTGCCAGTGCAGGGCCCACGCACACTATGGATGCTGAAATACTTTTAAGATAAATTAAAAACAGGGCTCTGTCTGATTTATAACTAATATAGTACAATATATCCAATAAAAAAAATATTTCATCCAATATTATATAGTAGATTGCACTTTCTTTTTTCTCTCACTGTGTAATATCACCTCCACCTATTAACAATTGCATTTAATTTAGTATTAGGTATGGCCACATGGTCAGTTTTATCTATCCTCAAAGGGGTTGTGCAGCAATATATATTGATGACCTATCATCAGAATAGATTATCAATATCTGATCGGTGGGGATCCACCAATCAACTGTTCAAAGAGGAGGTGACTGTCATGGTGCGCCAAAGGCGCACACGGTCTCCCATCAGCCGCAGACCTGCTGTTTAGCTTTGGGAGCGATGATCTGTGTTTGGCCTCATTCCCAGGGCGGCTTTGCTAGCGGGGAGGCTCCCTGCTCCTAGGTCTGCCTTGAGTGCCGAACTGATCACTCGGTGCTCGACTAGTCTGTCTGTCGGTCATGTGACGCTGGTCATGTCACATGACCCTCAGACCCCACTATAAATACAGGCAGCCTGCTGACCACAGGTTGCCTGTTATTCTAGGTTCCTGGCTATTTGTAGGACTTCTAAATACTCACCTGATCCTGTTCCCTGACGATCCGTTGCCTGCTCCTCCTGTACTGCGCATCCCTCCAGGTATTGTGACCTCGGCTCCGACCTGACTACTCTTTGCGGACTCCTCTGGTACTTCTCTACTCTCCTTGTATTTGACCCCGGCTTCTCCTGACCATTCTTTGCTTTACCCTTTGTACTAGCGTCGCTCTCTTGGTTCTGACCCGGTCAGTTCATGTTCCGTATTTTGTCTTGTCTGTCTTCCCTGCACATTTCCTAAGTAAGGGACTGTCGTCCAGTTGTCCCCTGACATCAGGACTCGTGAGGCAAGTAGGCAGGGCCAGGGGTGAGAGTGGAGCGCAGTGGTCACTATCCTTCCCCCTGTGTGTGTGTGGACGTGACCATTACAGTGACACTCCATGTGAGCACTGCTTCCTAGTCATTACAATACTCGTCGTCTCCTGTGGAGCGATGTTGTAGTGTAATTACAAGTACTCGGTCTATTCAAGGGAATGGAGTGAGTGCTTGTCATTACACTGCACTGCCGAAACCTCAAACAATGAGCAGTGTGAATACCAGGAAGCAGAGCTGCTCCTCCTCTTTAAACAGCTGATCCATGGGGGTGCTGGGTGTCGGACCCCCATAGATCTGATATTGATTACCTGAGGATAGTTTATCAATATATATTGCTGCACAACCCCTTTAATACTGTCTCTCTTTTATTGATCCACTCCTGATTTTGAATTCCAAAACTGCATCAGAAAAACCTGACCCAGTGGCCATACCCTAAGTCCCACATTATAATAATGATGACAATCCACCTGTACAGATGGGACAACATTAGAGATGAGCTAACCAGTCGAGATTCGTTTCAGGTCCGGTTTGCCAATTTTTAAAAAATGTTTGCTTCAGAATTGAATCGATTTGGGCCAAACTGAAGTTGCTCCAGCTGCCCTGTAAGTTCGTGTATAACCCCCTCTAGCCTCCTAGGAATCATTTTTAGGAAAATCTATCTATTTTCGTTTATTTTTTGATTTTATTTTTTTTTCCCTCTAACATCCCCTCTCCCCAAGCTCTGGAACAGAATGCACGCAATAGTAAATAATGTCTCAGTGACATACACAGCTATGAGTAAATGCACATTTGACAGTGTTATCGTAAAATGTGTTTAAAGACACTGTGCCGGCACATGTCTCATACTTTTTCATATTCCAAAGCTTTCAAAAGGTATCCCTTATTGTGGGCAGATGATACACGGTGTTCTGAGATTTAAAAAAAAAAGTGTGTTTGGGGAACGTGATGATTGGCAAGCGGCATTAGTAACATGATGCAGGCCGCAGCATGCAGCAGCCTTATTCAACATGATAGTAGGTTGGCAGACAGACACACAGACAGCAAGAGTGGCAAGATGGGGCCCCGGCAACAAGGAGAGGTCTATTGATCGCATTCAGCTGCCCTGGACTGTGAGAAAATCTCTGTATTAATACAGTAATCACGTACATATGGCGCCTTATGAAATTTTAAATTTCTACCATGTTAACCACTCCCCCCCCCCCCCAACATTTTTTTAATTTCAATTGAATTACCCCCCACAAAAAATGTTTTTACATTTCAACCGTGTGGAAAGGCATTAGTGGCATGATGCAGGACCCAGCATTGCCTGGACTGAGAAAATGTCAGTATTAAGGCAGTAATCATTTACATTTATGTAAACAGAAGATTGAGGCATGACGCTCAATTTCAACTTAACACACACACAGGTAGATTGCTGCCACACCATGGGTTTGCTGCAGTAATCACATATATATGCTGTTTAATTAAACTGAAAGATCCCCCTAAAACAAAATTTAAATTGAAACCATGTGGAAACTGAAAATATGTAAACGGACTACTGAGGCTTGATGCTCAATTTCTTGTTAATACACACTGGTAGATTGCTGCCACACCTTGGGTATTCCTGCAGTAATTATCTATCTACCTATCTATATACAAAAGTGAGTACAACCCTCACATTTTTGTAAATATTTTATTATATTTTTTGATGGGACAACACTGAAGATATGACACTTTGATATAGTGTAAAGTAGTCAGTGTACAGCTTGTATAACAGTGTACATTTGGTGTGCCCTTTAAACACAGCCATTAATGCCTAAACTGCTGACAACAAAAGTGAGTACATCCCTAAATGAAAATGGCCAAATTGTGTCCAGTTCGACATTTTCCCTCCCTGGTGTTATGTGACTCGTTAGTGTTACAAGGTATCAGGTGTTTTAGATTTGGTGTTATCACTCTTACACTCTCTCATACTGGTGACTGGAAGTTCAACATGGCACCTCATGGCAAAGAACTATGAGGATCTGGAAAAAAAGAATTGTTGCTCTACATAAAGACGGCCTAGGCAATAAGATTGCCAACACCTTGAAACTGAGCTGCAGCACAGTGGCCAAGACCATACAGCGGTTTAATAAGACAGATTTCACTCAGAACAGGCCTCGCAATAGTTGAGCAAAGAAGTTGAGTGCACATGCTGAGTCATATCCAGAAGTTGTCTTTTCAAAATAGACATATGATTGCTACCAGAATTGCTGCAGAGGTTAAAGGGGTGGGGGTGGGGGGCCTGTTAGTACTCAGACCATATGCCGTACACTGCATTAAATTGGTCTGCATGACGGTCATCCCAAAAGAAAGCCTCTTCTCAAGCAGATGCACAAGAAAGCCTGCAAACAGTTTGCTGAAGACAAGCGGACTAAGTACATGGATTACTGGAACCATGTCCTGTGGTCTGATGAGACCAAGATAAACTTATTTGGTTCCAATGGTGTCAAGCGTGTGTCGTGGCAGCCAGGTGAGGAGTACAAAGACAAGTGTGTCTTGCCTACAGTCAAGCACGGTGGTGAGTGTCATGGTTTGGGGCTGCATGGATGCTGTTGGCTGTGGGCAGTTACAGTTCATTGAGGGAAGCATGAATGCCAACATGTAATGTGAAATACTGAAGCATAGCATGATCCTGCAGGGCAGTATTCCAACATGATAGTGATGCCAAACACACCTCCAAGATGACCACTGCATTGCTAAAGAAACTGAGGGTAAAAGTATTGGAATAGGGTCAAGCATGTCTCCAGACCTAAACCCTATTGAGCATGTCTGGGGCTTTCTCAAACGGAAAGTCGAGGAGCTCAAAGTCTCTAACATTCACCAGCTCTGTGATGTCATCATGGAGGAGTGGAAGGGGATTCCTGTGACAACCTGTAAGGTTCTAGAGAACTCCATGACAAGAGTTAGGGCAGTACTGGAAAATAATAGTGGCCAGTCCACAAAAAATATTGACACTTTGGGAAAAATTTGGCCATTTTCACCTTACTACTCACCTTATCCATTTTCACAACGCCCTCTCCGTGAGAAAATGGATAAGGTGAGTATGTATTTATTTTTTATTTTTTTACAGAATTAACCCCTTGAAGCCCACAATTGTAGCATCAGATGCCATGATCAGTGATAAACACAAAATCTGAGGGGTTCAATGACGGGGGGCGGCGAGATTGCCGTTCCCTGTCATTGCATCCACTACATAGAAAGGAATGCGCTTCATGACAAAATAGTTCATCATGAATCGAATTTCTTTGTGAAAGTCTGTGAAGCAGCCAAATCGAATTTTTCAAAACTTCACTCATCACTAATGGCCAATAATAAAGCTTAGGGGAAAGATAAAACTCCAGCCGAAATATTTAAAGCTCATAAAGATGTACTATTGCCTCGTGTTCTGGAGGTTTATAGTGCAGCACTGACCCAAGGGAGATTGACTCCCTTTGACTGATGCCATTATAGTGGTCTTGCCTAAGCCTGACATCAGCTGTCTATTCTCTGCATCCTGTATCAAGCTCCTGAATTGATTGTGTACTATTGAATAGATCCAGGCCTGCCTACAAAACGCAAGCTTATTACTTGAGTAAATTTGCTGATCTAATTGGAGAAGCTCCTGTATTTCAAAAGGGGCAATGCTAAGAAGTTTGAAGCTATCTGGGATAAATATATTGATATGCAGTGGCCAGGTTTGGGGTCCCCCCGGACACCTTTGAGGTGTCACCTCATGTTGCTGATCTCTGGAAGGGATGGTAAGGCGTAGTTCACCCGAATTGGAAATTAATCCCGAGAGTCAGGGTCTGCCGCTAACCAGTGTGATTCTTTACTGGAGGAATTCAGGTGCAAAACAATAAAGGTGAAGCATAGGGCTGGCTTCTTCAGTCTCCTCCCTGGCAGAAGAAGGGCTTGATGCTGAGGAAAGGCCTGAGCTAGCTGCCCCTCCTTCTCTCAGAAGGCTGGTAGCCTGGTGAAAGGCCCACTGTCTGTAGCTTAGTACTCCGGGTGGCTCTTTGATCACAGGGCTGGTGACCCAAGGTCTGTGACTCAGCGTCCCCATCTCAGTGTCTTCTTCTGGTCCCTTATACAGACTCGCATGAGTCTCCCTCTCCAAACATTGGTCCCTAACTGCAGAACACTAGGGGCTCTGACTGATCTCCATATATATATTATTTCTAGCTAGACTGGAACCCTCTAGTGGGAGGGGTGGAGAAACTCAGAACAAACAATTACAAAGTTACCATTCCCTTCTGGCATAAACTTACATTACAGCTTCAATGATGCTAAATGGCAATGACACAGCAATTTTCAGACATAACAACATAGCTAAAACCAGACATTCAAAATGTCAGTCTGTCTGGATTTGGTGGTAAACAAGTCTAGCTTTTTCCCTCTTCTTTAAACCCTATAGCAGCTGTGGAAAATTGCCAGCTTCTTATTCAAAGTCCCAAAAGTCTCTCAGTATTCATTAACACTTTCCACAGAGCCTTGCAAATACAGTGCAAATGAGCATAATATATATCACAACATACATATAAAATGCAGTAACACAGTAATAAACAGTAAAAGTTAACCCTTTCAAGAGAAATAAAGTAAGAAGTTTTAACTTTGCATAGGGCAAAATGTCCACAAATGTCCAGACTTCAAAGTACCCCTTGCTCCAGGGCACTACAGATACTCCTGGGTTGGCGCTCTTAATATTGACAAGAGGCCATAGTGTACAGGCATGAGAGATGGAGCGGAGGTAGAAGGCAGCTGATGGCCCTTTTACTTGATTGAATTTTTTTTTATGCTATGAATATGTATACCAAGGTTTACTACTGTCGGATACTGGTCTGTATGTTTACATACCCAAAACTCTGTTTCTTCACTGTGATGTTCCTTCAGAATCTTATTGGATGAGATCTGTGATCGCCGGGAGCTCACCTACTCAAAATATCTATGTACCTGGCCACTCACAATGTCTCAATTTTTCCCTATAATATAGTACAGAACACTGCGAAATAACTGATACAGTATTTAGCAAAAGCTTTATACAGTGGATATAAAAAGTCTACACACCCCTGTTAAAATGTCAGGTTTATGTGCTATAAAAAAATTAGACAAAGATAAATCCTTTCAGAACTGTTTCCACCTTTAATGTGACATATAAACTGTACCACTCAATTGAAAAACAAACTGAAATCTTTTAGGTAGAGGGGAGAAAAAATATAAAAATAAAATAATATGGTTGCAGAAGTGTGCACACCCTTAAACTAATACTTTGTTAAAGCACCGTTTGATTTTATTACATAACTCAGTCTTTTTGGGTATGAGTCTATCAGCATGGCACATTTTGACTTGGCAAGATTTGCCCACTTTTCTTTGCAAAAACACTCCAAATCCGTCAGATTGCGAGGGCATCTCCTGTGCACAGCCCTCTTCAGATCACCCCACAGATTTTCAATCGGATTCAAGTCTGGGCTCTGGCTGGGCCATTCCAAAACTTTAATCTTCTTCTGGTGAAGCCATTCCTTTGTTGATTTGGATGCATGCTTTGGGTCGTTGTCATGCTGAAAGATGAAGTTCACAATATTTATATTAACCCCTCACGGAACGTGCAATGCTAAACATTAGTGTTGAGCGAACAGTTCGAGCATCGAAAAAAAAAGTTCGGGTTCAGTGTTCGTCGATTACTTCCCGCTTTCTGAAGGGCTGCATAGCAGCCAATCAGCTAGCGTTTTACTTCTTGCCCTAAGAGCCCATCACAGCCATGCCTACTAATGGCATGGCTGTGATTGGCCAAGTGCAGCATGTGACCCAGCCTCTATTTAAGCTGGAGTCACGTAGCGCCGCACGTCACACTGCTCTGACTAGTGTAGGGAGAGGATGCAGCTGCTGTGTTAGGGCGAGATTAGGAAGGGATTAACTTAGCCAAAACACTTGAAGTGATCGATCAACAGCTGAGAATCATTGAACTTCTGCTAGTTACTTGCTCACTGGTTTTTAGACTGCACAGAGCGTTTTTCTGTCACTTATTTTCTGGGTTGATCGGCGGCCATTTTGTGACTTGTGGTGCACCAGAAGAAGCTGCCACCAAGTCCATCAAACCATCAATACTAGTTTTTTTTTTTGCTATATCCTACATCAGGGGCTTGGCTGTGCTAATTGTCACCCCTATAAACTCAGGATAGCAATTTCTATATTTTATTAAGAGGTTAAATACAATTGCCCAAATACCAATCCCCTAAATCTGGTGTTCCAGCTTTGGCTAGACAAGTATAATACTGTCTGCTGTCTGGCAAAGGATAGATTATTTTCTGGGGTGAAATTAACCTGCCAATATAGCAATACCCTGAATCTGGTGTCCAAGCAGTTGCAGGCCAGATTTCATAGTGTCCGCTTACACATATATTTTGTTCTGGGGTTAAATTAACCTGCCAATATAGCAATACCCTGAATCTGGTGTCCAAGCAGTTGCAGGCCAGATTTCATAGTATCCGCTTACACATATATTTTGTTCCGGGGTGAAATTAACCTGCCAATATAGCAATACCCTGAACCTGGTGTCCCAGCAGTTGCAGGCCAGATTTCATAGTGTCCGCTTACACATATATTTTGTTCTGGGGTGAAATTAACCTGCCAATATAGCAATACCAAGAAAAAACAACCTTAGAGCACCATATAAAGCAACCGCACATCCTATAAAATCAGATCAATTTATTGAAACACAGAAGAAATAACATAATCCATCATAGACAAATGTTAAAAATGGATCCACCACATTGGCCCTATCAGGGACAATAAGAATAAAAAACTACACAACTGACCAGGAAGCATAAATATAGCATGAATGACATATGACCAAAATGAACTTCCTCAAATGAAAATCAGAAACATCAATACCACAATCATTATAGCCTCACATAGCAGCGTGTAGTTGGGGTAGAGCCCCTAAGGGAAAAACCTGACGCGTATCGCCATTCCTGGCTTCCTCAGAAGTTCTGGTGAACTGAATCAACAGTGTTCCTTATAAATGTTACATAATTGTCAAATACTTAATAAACACCTGATACATATATAATTAATTAAATACTCAAAGAATCGGGGGCTGCCTGTAAAGAATTACGGTTTTACATACCATAGGTCAAACATGCGGTCTACATGAGACCCGGCGTCTCATTCGATCTACTGCGCAGACGTCAATAACATCGCCGGCGGAAGGAGCGATTGCGCTCCAACCAACCGGATGTGCGTGTCAAAGGCCCGGAAGTCAAGGAGAACTTATGCGTTCCAAACACCGGAAGAGCTAAACACGGCTGCGAAAAAATTATTATTCAAGAGCGCCAACCGCCCTATCATTAACCGCAGTGCCGTGATGAGCTCCCGATGCTTGGACTTTAAACATAATCATTAGGAAACAATAAGATGCCAACAAAATCGTGATATGAACGTGAAAAATACATAAAAAATCAGAAATAACCAAAAAACATAATGTTATAACTGGATAACACGTGATCATTAATTATATCCCCAAACCAAAAAATAATAAAAAATAATTGACTCTTGATCGAAATTGTGCAAACATCATTCAAACAGTTAGCCATATCATGAACTCTAGACCATAAATATTTATTCATTATAAAATCCAATTGTCAATTAAATAAATATTCATATATGATATTAGAATTAACTATTTATGTGTTTATTTTTGTTATTTCGTATAAATTATTTTTTGCTGTTTTTTATATATAATCATTATTATTATATTCATTATTAATTTATTTATTTTTATATTTTATTAGTTTTATATTTTTTATTTTTTATTGTTATTTATACTTATATTATTTGTAATTCATAATAATTTTTAATCTATAAATAAAAAAAATAAAAAATTTTTTTTAATATTTATAATAATATTTATCCGATCAAAGCGAAGACAGCGAACAAGGAGAGGGTTACGGAAATCCCAAAAAAAGAGGACCACATTTCCGGAAGGAGAATGGCCCAGGGGGTCCCAAAAAGAAACCAACTCGGAGACTATAGAACGGGGTTCTTCTGATCCACTTCAGATCATTAACCTCACGGACTATCGGTTGTCGGAAATTGAAAGGTCGGTATTACAGAGAGGCTTGTCTTTTGTGCCTATGAATGTCTTGGATAAATTCACATTTGTAAAAGATATGTATCTATTTTGTAGGCAACTTTGCTTTAAATTATTGTATGATCAGCCAAGTATCATACAAGGGTTGATGGAGGATGAAAGGGCCGTCTTTGTCGACTTATTGGACCTATTAAAGGAAAATGATTCTGAAGTGGGGAGAAGACAATTTACCCTGCGTAAACCTTCAAATGTAACACCATCTCTGGGCATGTTCCCTAACATAAATATGTTTTTCAAACAATTTTACGAGAAATGCAGCAACTAAAAATCAATACGGTTAAAGGGAGAAATCTTGATAGCCGAGAATCTAAGGCCCTGTATAATTTACAACATAATGACAGCTTTGTAATCAAAGAAGCGGACAAAGGTGGCAATGTGGTCCTTTGGGACAAGAAATTATATGTGGAAGAAGCTAAACGACAATTAAACAACAGAAATTTCTACACCCCCATGCCTTCAGACCCGACCATGGTGTTTAAAAAACAATTAGACCAATTATTGGAACGGGCATTGAACATGAGGATCATTTCAAAACGTGAATTTGACTTCCTAAAGGTAAGTCATCCTGTGGTTCCTACATTCTATATGTTACCCAAAGTCCACAAGGATTTGTCTAAACCACCTGGTCGTCCTATTGTGGCAGGCATTGGGGGACTTTGTGAGCAATCATGTATTTATCTTGATTTTTTTTCTACAGACCTATGTTTTGGGTTTGAAATCGTATATTCGTGATTCCATACATTTGATCCAAAATTTACAAGATGTTTTGATATCACCGGGCACGTTTTTGGTTACGTGCGATGTAGAGTCTTTGTACTCAAATATTATTCATGAAGATGGCATGTCAGCGGTTCAATTTTTCCTTTCTGACTCAGCCTCAGGCGATCCAGCCCACCACATGTTCTTGGTAAGTTTATTAAGATTTATACTTACTCATAATTATTTTGTTTTTGATAGGACATTTTATAAACAGGTATCAGGGACCGCCATGGGGGCCCGTTGTGCGCCTTCGTATGCCAACCTATTCTTAGGTTGGTGGGAGGCCACGAGGGTTTACCCCATGGCGGCTTTCAAAGAACATGTGGTGGGCTGGTATAGATTCATTGATGACATACTCTTCTTTTGGCAGGGCTCACGAGAATCATGTGAGATATTTATCAAGGAGCTTAATTGTAATACCAACAAAATTTTCCTGACGTATAATATCTCAAGTAAAGAAGTTGACTTCTTGGATTTGAAATTGAGTCTACAAGGATCACGGATTGTTACATCTTTATTTCGGAAAAACACTGCCACAAACAGTCTGCTACATTTTGGGAGTTTCCACCCATTCCATGTGAGAAAGGGCTTACCTACGGGACAATTTCTGCGACTTCGTCGCAATTGTACAAATATGGATGATTTCCGGACAGCCTCACAGGATCTCACTTGTCGTTTACGTGGAAGGGGTTATCCAAAAAAGATTGTTTCACATGCCTATCAAAGGGCGAAGGAATCGGACCGAAAAGAACTACTGAAACCTCAGTTGAGACCTAACCACCAGAAGAAAGTACGTTTGATTACTTGCTACAATAATCAATGGCCCGATTTGTACAAAATCTTAAACACATTGGTTCCTTCTACAGATGGATGAGAGATTGGCACCGTACATTGATGTGGAACCAAAAATAATTGCACGCAGAGCACCTAATTTAAAGGATAAACTGGTTCGTAGCCACTTTCAAAGACAGACAAAATCTGTACGCACGGGGGGCAGGGGGCCTCTAAAGGGGACCTATTCTTGTGGTCAGTGTAATATATGCCAATTTATGAGTAATACTGATAATTTTGAATGTCCACAGGATAGAAGGATTCGTCTCAAACACTATGTCAACTGTCGTACTAGAAATGTTGTTTATGCATTGATTTGCCCATGTTTGAAACTATATGTTGGACAGACGTCTCAGGAACTAAGGAAGAGGATTCAGCAACACATCTCGAATATACGATTAGCGGCACGGGACAAAGAAAAAGGTGAGAAACCCCTCACTAGTGTTGCTGCTCACTTCCTAGAATTTCATGGGGGTCGTTATCATGGTCTTCACGTTATTGGCCTGGATCATGTTAAATCAGACATTAGGGGCACAAAAGTACCAAACAGATTGCTTCAATCTGAAGCTAGGTGGATTTTTAATTTGGGTACTATGACACCGATTGGACTTAATGAAGAACTTACTTTCACAGGATTTTACACGTAACTTAGCACGGATATTCACTGTTTTTGTTTTTTACAGAGTTTGATGCGCACTGTTTGTTTCAATTCCATCACTACACGTAGTCCGATGACATCTCACTTGAAGATTGGGGATTCACAACACAGATGAAGACTTTATTTAATCTACTATTTAACCTATGATATTATTGTCACATTATGTTTTTTTTTTTTTTTTTTCTCTTGATCCAATGGTACAACCATACTTTATTATAAAAATTAATAATAAATTATTGGATAAATGGTATATGATATATCAAGTATGAATTTGTCCTATTATGAACTGTTGATTGATATGAATTTGTAAAACATAGTAAACTATAAAGTAGGTATAAAAAATAATATAAAAAGTATAAAAGATAGAGAGAAAATATTATTATAAATATTAAAATATTTTATTTATAGATTAAAAAATATTATGAATTACAAATAATATAAGTATAAATAACAATAAAAAATAATAATAAAAAATATAAAACTAATAAAATATAAAAATAAATAAATTAATAATGAATATAATAATGATTATATATAAAAAACAACAAAAAATAATTTATACGAAATAACAAAAATAAACACATAAATAGTTAATTCTAATATCATATATGAATATTTATTTAATTGACAATTGGATTTTATAATGAATAAATATTTATGGTCTAGAGTTCATGATATGGCTAACTGTTTGAATGATGTTTGCACAATTTCGATCAAGAGTCAATTATTTTTTATTATTTTTTGGTTTGGGGATATAATTAATGATCACGTGTTATCCAGTTATAACATTATGTTTTTTTGGTTATTTCTGATTTTTTATGTATTTTTCACGTTCATATCACGATTTTGTTGGCATCTTATTGTTTCCTAATGATTATGTTTAAAGTCCAAGCATCGGGAGCTCATCACGGCACTGCGGTTAATGATAGGGCGGTTGGCGCTCTTGAATAATAATTTTTCGCAGCCGTGTTTAGCTCTTCCGGTGTTTGGAACGCATAAGTTCTCCTTGACTTCCGGGCCTTTGACACGCACATCCGGTTGGTTGGAGCGCAATCGCTCCTTCCGCCGGCGATGTTATTGACGTCTGCGCAGTAGATCGAATGAGACGCCGGGTCTCATGTAGACCGCATGTTTGACCTATGGTATGTAAAACCGTAATTCTTTACAGGCAGCCCCCGATTCTTTGAGTATTTAATTAATTATATATGTATCAGGTGTTTATTAAGTATTTGACAATTATGTAACATTTATAAGGAACACTGTTGATTCAGTTCACCAGAACTTCTGAGGAAGCCAGGAATGGCGATACGCGTCAGGTTTTTCCCTTAGGGGCTCTACCCCAACTACATGCTGCTATGTGAGGCTATAATGATTGTGGTATTGATGTTTCTGATTTTCATTATTTGAGGAAGTTCATTTTGGTCATATGTCATTCATGCTATATTTATGCTTCCTGGTCAGTTGTGTAGTTTTTTATTCTTATTGTCCCTGATGGGGCCAATGTGGTGGATCCATTTTTAACATTTGTCTATGATGGATTATGTTATTTCTTCTGTGTTTCAATAAATTGATCTGATTTTATAGGATGTGCGGTTGCTTTATATGGTGCTCTAAGGTTGTTTTTTCTTGATCATTTATTTTCACCTTAACCAGCACTCCCGTACATATATTAGGTGTGCCCCCTATTTATTAATTTAAATATAGCAATACCCTGAATCTGGTGTCCAAGCAGTTGCAGGCCAGATTTCATAGTATCCGCTTACACATATATTTTGTTCTGGGGTGAAATTAACCTGCCAATATAGCAATACCCTGGATCTGGTGTCCAAGCAGTTGCAGGCCAGATTTCATAGTGTCCGCGTACACATATATTTTGTTCTGGGGTGAAATTAATCTGGCAAAATAGCAATACCCTGAATCTGGTGTCCCAGCAGTTGCAGGCCAGATTTCATAGTGTCTGCTAAAACATATATTTTGTTCTGGGGTGACATTCAATTGCCAAAATAGCAATACCCTGAATCTTTTGTCCCAGCTGTTGCAGGTCAAGTGTAAATCTGTCCATAAAAGGATACCTTTCATCCAGGGCCAAAATACTAGCCCTAAAAGAGATATTCCCCTAAATCAGTGGTTACTGCTGTGCCTGGATTAGTGTAATACGCTACATAAACAAATAGGCAGATAGTGTTAGGTGCCTGTAAAAAAAAGGCCTAAATTTGAAATCAATACATTGGGCCAAATATTTTTTTCCTTATTGTGGTGCTTGGTGAACGGTAACAATGAGGAAAACATCTAGTAAGGGACGCGGTTGTGGTGGTGCCCAATGCCGTTCTAAGGATGGTAAGGCCTGAGCAGGTACAGGCGCTAGTCAATTGGGTGGCCGACAGTGGATCCAGCATGTTCACAACATTATCTCCCACCCAGTCTTCGGCAGAAAGCGCACAGGTGGCACCTGAAAACCAAGCCCATCAGGCTGTCACATCACCCCCATGCATATCAGGGAAACTGTCAGAGCCTCAAGTTATGCAGCAGTCTCTTATGCTGTTTGAAGACTCTGCTGGCAGGGTTTCCCAAGGAAATCCACCTAGCCCTTCCCCAGTGGTGGAAGACATAGAATGCACTGATGCACAACCACTGATGTTTCCTGATGATGAGGACATGGGAATACCACCTCATCGGAGTCCGCACGTCTCTGATGATGACGAAACACAGGTGCCAACTGCTGCGTCTTTCTGCAGTGTGCAGACCGAACAGGAGGTCAGGGAGGAAGACTGTGTGGAAGACGATGCAGGGGACGATGAGGTCCTAGACCCCACATGGAATGAAGGTCGTGCCACTGACTTTCATAGTTCAGAGGAAGAGGCAGTGGTGAGACCGAGCCAACAGCGTAGCAAAAGAAGGAGCAGGGGGCAAAAGCAGACCAGCCGCCGCCAAGAGAGTTCGCCTGCTACTGACCACCGCCACCAGGGACCAAGCAACCCAAAGGCAGCTTCAAGGAGTTCCCTGGCATGGCACTTCTTTAAACAATGTGCTGACAACAAGACCCGAGTGGTTTGCACGCTGTGCCATCAGATCCTGAAGCGAGGCATTAACGTTCTGAACCTTAGCACAACCTGCATGACCAGGCATCTACATGCAAAGCATGAACTGCAGTGGAGTAAACACCTTAAAAGCAAGGAACTCACTCTGGCTCCCCCTGCTCCCTCTTCTGATGCTGCCTCGGCCTCTTCCTCCGCCTCGGGAGGAATGTTGGCACCTGCCGCCCACCAAACAGAGGATGTGCCACCGACAACACCACCTGTGTCACCAAGCATCTCCACCATGTCACACGGCAGCGTTCAGCTCTCCATCTCACAAACCTTGGAGAGAAAGCGTAAATTCCCACCTAGCTACCCTCGAGCCCTGGGTCTGAATGCCAGCATTTCTAAACTACTGGCCTTTGAAATGCTGTCATTCAGGCTGGTGGACACAGACGGCTTCAAACAGCTGATGTCCATGGCTGTCCCACAGTATGTTGTTCCCAGCCGCCACTACTTCTCCAAGACAGCCGTGCCTTCCCTACACAACCAAGTATCCGATAAAATCAAGTGTGCACTGCGCAACGCCATCTGTGGCAAGGTCCACCTAACCACAGATGCATGGACCAGTAAGCACGGCCAGGGACGCTATATCTCCCTAACTGCACACTGGGTAAATGTAGTGGCGGCTGGGCCCCAGGCGGAGAGTTCCTTGGCGCACGTCCTTCTGCTGCCAAGGATCACAGGGCATCATTCTTTGCCTCCTGTAGCCTCCTCCTCCTACTCGGCTTCCTCCTCCTCTGCTTCCACCAGCTCATCCAGTCAGCCACACACCTTCACCACCAACTTCAGCACAGCCCGGGGTAAACGTCAGCAGGCCATTCTGAAACTCAAATGTTTGGGGGACAGGCCCCACACCGCGCAGGAGTTGTGGAGGGGGATTTACCAACAGACCGACCAGTGCTTGCTGCCGGTGGGCCTAAAGCCCGGCCTGGTGGTGTGCGATAATGGGCGAAATCTCTCTGGGCTCTGGGACTAGCCGGTTTGACGCACATCCCTTGCCTGGCGCATGTGCTGAATTTGGTGGTGCAGAAGTTCATTCACAACTGCCCCAACATGTCAGAGCTGCTGCATAAAGTGAGGGCCGTCTGTGCGCGCTTCCGGCGTTCACATCCTGCCGCTGCTCGCCTATCTGCGCTACAGCGTAACTTCGGCCTTCCCGCTCACCGCCTCATCTGCGACGTGCCCACCAGGTGGAACTCCACCTTGCACATGCTGGAGAGACTGTGCGAGCAGCAGCAGGCCATAGTGGAGTTTCAGCTGCAGCACGCACGTGTCAGTCTCACTGCGGAACAGCACCACTTCACCACCAAAGATTGGGCCTCCATGCGAGACCTGTGTGCCCTGTTGCGCTGTTTCGAGTACTCCACCAACATGGCCAGTGGTGATGACACCGTTATCAGCGTTACAATACCACTTCTATGTCTCCTTGAGAAAACGCTTAGGGCGATGATGGAAGAGGAGGTGACCCAGGAGGAGGAGGAGGATGGGGGGTCATTTTTAGCACTTTCAGGCCAGTCTGTTAGAAGTGGCTCAGAGGGAGGTTTTTTGCAACAGCAGAGGCCAGGTACAAATGTGGCCAGCCAGGGCCCACTACTGGAGGACGAGGAGGATGAGGAGGAGGTGGAGGAGGATGAAGCAGGTTCACAGCGGGGTGGCACCCGACACAGCTCAGGCCCATCACTGGTGCGTGGCTGGGGGGATACGGAGGACGATGACGATACGCCTCCCACAGAGGACAGCTTGTCCTTACCTCTGGGGAGCCTGGCACACATGAGCGACTACATGCTGCAGTGCCTGCGCAACGACAGCAGAGTTGCGCACATTTTAACGTGTGCAGACTACTGGGTTGCCACCCTGCTGGATGCCCGGTACAAAGACAATGTGCCCACCATACTTCCTGCACTGGAGCGTGATAGGAAGATGCGCGAGTACAAGCGCACGCTGGTAGAGGCGCTCCTGAGAGCATTCCCAAATGTCACAGGGGAACAGGTGGAAGCCCAAGGCGAAGGCAGAGGAGGAGCAAGAGGTCGCCAACGCAGCAGTATCACGGTCAGCTATTCTGAGGGCAGGGTTAGCATGGCAGAAATGTGGAAAAGTTTTGTCTCCACGCCACAGCTAACTGCACAACCACCTGATACGGAACGTGTTAGCAGGAGGCAGCATTTCACTAACATGGTTGAACAGTACGTCTGCACACCCCTCCACGTACTGACTGATGGTTCTGCCCCATTCAACTTCTGGGTCTCCAAATTGTCCACGTGGCCAGAGTTAGCATTTTATGCCTTGGAGGTGCTGGCCTGCCCGGCGGCCAGCGTTTTGTCTGAACGTTTATTCAGCACGGCAGGGGGCATCATTACTGACAAATACAGCCGCCTGTCCACAACCAACGTGGACAAGCTGATGTTCATAAAAATGAACCAGGCATGGATCCCACAGGACCTGTGCCTCCCTTGTGCAGAATAGACATTTATAACTGCCTCCCCATCAACCATGTATTCTTGTACTCCGGGGAACTTCTTTATTGAATCCTCATTTTTTTAACTTTACCATGATCTTGCGGTGCAACCCAAAGTTGAATGAACCTCTCCTCTGTCTGGGTGGTGGGGCCGAAATAACTGAAAGTGGCCTTCTCCGGTGGTGGTTGATATGAGGCATGATTCCTTGCTGTGGGACCTCTCTCCTCTGTCTGGGTGCTGGGCCGAAATAAATGAGAGTGGCCTTCTCCGTTGGTGGTTGATATGAGGCATGATTCCTTGCTGTGGGACCTCTCTCCTCTGTCTGGGTGCTGGGCCGAAATAAATGAGTGGCCTTCTCTAGTGGTGGGTGATATGACGCATGATTCCTTGCTGTGGGACCTCTCTCCAATTGATATTGGTTAATTTTTATTTTTATTTTAATTCATTTCCCTATCCACATTTGTTTGCAGGGGATTTACCTACATTTTGCTGCCGTTGGCAGCCCTCTAGCCCTTTCCTGGACTATTTTACAGCCTTTTTTAGTGCCTAAAAGTTCGGGTCCCCATTGTGACTTCAATGGGGTTCGGGTTCGGGATAAAGTTCGGGTCGAGTTCGAATCCCGAACCCGAACATTTTCGGGAAGTTCGGCCGAACGTCTCGAACCCGAACATCCAGGTGTTCGCTCATCTCTACTAAACATTTCTGTATTATATTTATTTACTGGTCGATAGACCTATGGGCGTTTTAATGCACTTCCCTGATTGAACCGTAAACCGTAAAATTAATCCTTTATTTTTATTCATTAAAGCCCAATTTTAATTAGATAGGAACTCCTATTTTATTCCTCAAGCCGGGTCAGGAGGGATAACACCTATGAGCTAAAGCATCAAGTCACTGATAGTGACTATCATTTAAAGGGTCTTAAACCCATTCATCAATTCCACCATGTGCTTTGATTCATACAGTTTATACTGGATTGTTGATATATCACACAGGTGGTAGTATTAGAGATTTCAGCTATATAGTCCCTGTAGTGAATATTGTGGCTGCAAACTTCCGAGGCTATACTGTGGAGTATGTGTCCGTCTTATACACAATCCGTGTGCTCATTCACTCCTCCTGTGCTCAACTATCTCAGATTTCCCTTTGTTGGGTCCCTCTCTGACTAGGCTGATACAGGCCCTCTCTGACTAGGCAGATATATACACATACAGTATACACATGTTGTTTCATATCTCCAAAAAAAATTTTTAATTGTGAAGTTATGAATTATTATCACTTTTAAATCAATAATCAGTCTCCCTATTTGCTTATCTGTGATTCCGAAATATTCAATACTTTTTCGTATAAATTACTGTCATATTAATTTTTTATTTAATAGGTCATCACAGTTGATGGTTCCTCTCAGTCCTTCATCAGAGCCTTCACCCTCCCGGAAATAGATGGTAAGTATTTAATAGAGGTTATAAACAAAATATTGAGGTCCCCTTATATTGTTTCTCATGGTGTAAATGGTAAATCTCATCATTAGGTGTCTCTTGTACTACTAAGAGCCACTCTGCATTTTTTATAGAAATGAAGCAAAAGTGAAACCCTCATTTATACCGATTGGTGAGAAGGGTATTAAGATGGTATATCCATTTCTATGTTTCTATGGATTTGTAACAGGGTTGATGTTCCTGGAGGGATACACCAAATGGAAAAGGATTTAGGAAAACTAGAGGAATGGTCAAAAATCTGGCAACTAAAATTTAATGTCGATAAGTGCAAGATGATGCACCTGGGGCGTAAAAACCCAAGAGCAGAATATAAAATCAGTGATACAGTACTAACCTCAGTATCTGAGGAAAGGGATTTAGGGTTCATTATATCAGATGACCTAAAGGTGGGCAGACAATGTCATAGAGCAGCAGGTAATGCCAGCAGAATGCTTGGGTGTATAGGAAGAGGCATTAACAGTAGAAAGAGGGAGGTGCTCGTGCCGCTCTACAGAGCACTAGTGAGAACTCATTTGGAGTATTCTGTGCAGTACTGGAGACCATATCTGCAGAAGGATATTGAAACTTTAGAGAGAGTTCAGAGAAGAGCAACTAAACTAGTACATGGATTGCAGGACAAAACTTACCAGGAAAGGTTAAAGGACCTTAACATGTATAGCTTGGAAGTAAGAAGAGACAGAGGGGATATGATAAAAACGTTTAAATACATAAAGGGAATCATCACTGTAAAAGAGGAGAGAATATTTAAAAGAAGACAAACTGCTACAAGAGGTCATAGTTTTAAATTAGAGGGGCAAAGGTTTAAAATTAATATCAGGAAGTATTACTTTACTGAGAGAGTAGTGGACGCATGGAATAGCCTTCCTGCAGAAGTGGTAGCTGCAAATACAGTGAAGGAGTTTAAGCATGCATGGGATAGGCATAAGGCCATCCTTCATATAAGATAGGGCCAGGGGCTATTCATAGTATTCAGTATATTGGGCAGACTAGATGGGCCAAATGGTTCTTATCTGCCGACACATTCTAGGTTTCTATTTGGTCTCTGTTTGTTGTAATTTACGATCAATGTTACCTAGTCTTGGGCCCTTTTTAATTTTTTGTATTCCTCAAATTTTTAAATTGGAGGTATGACCTCCATTATATTTAAAAATGTGTCTGGACAATGGCGTCTCCTCATTGGTATTAAGGGTACTGAGATGTTTAGAAATCCTTCTCCTTAATTCTTGGGTTGTCTTTCCTACATATAATTTATTACATCCACACTGGATTGCATAGACAACCCCGGTGCTCCTACAATTAATATATTGCCTTATCTGATAGATTTTATCATCATAAGGGTTGAGAAATTCTTTTTTGGGGGACATAAACTTACAGAAGCTACAGCTTCTGCATGCATAGGATCCCAGTGTTTTTAACCAAGTGGTCGGTTGGTCGTGTAATCTTTGGAAGTGGCTGTGTACAACCATTTCTTTTAAATTTCTTCCACGTCTATATGTGATACTCGGATTTTGGGGTATCACTTGCTTAATATCATCGTCCACTCCCAGAATATGCCAGTGTTTTTTCAGAATATTGTAAACCTGCCTGTTCCGATTATCGAAGGTGCCAATGTATGTTATCACAGTATCACTTTTCATTTTCCTATTATTTAGTAGCTGATCTGTTCTCATTTTTCGCTCTGTTATAGGCCCTATACAGAGCTTTTTTGGGGTACCCTCTTGCTGTAAATCTCTCTCAAAGGCCTGATCGTTAGTGCTGCTACGTTTGGCCCTTAGATACTGGCCCACTGGAATGCCATTTTTTAATGGCTGTGGGAGGAAGCTATTCCAGTGTGGGAAACTGTTACTGGAAGTTACTTTTCTGTATACCTCCGTTGAGATCCCCCCCCCCCCCCCCCGTTATCCTCAATACTGATTTTCAAATCCAGAAAATTAATACTCGCCGTGACCTCATCTATATGCAATGGGGTGAGTAATACTGGAATTACACCCCTATTGGTGCACAGGATAATCGATCATATTTACCTAAAGCAATTGGCTGAGGCTTTGAATCCTGGCAATTTAGAGGGTTTTAAGGACACAGATACCTGCAGCTACATCCCCTGAAGACGCCCGTTGTGGCAAAACATGTCAGGATGCAGGGACTGATGTGTGTGTGAATACATTTTAATATTCAGCCTAGTCAGAGAGGGACCCAACAAAGTTGAGAAATCTGAGATAGTTGAGCACAGGAGGAGTGAATGAGCACACGGATTGTGTATAAGAGGGAGACATACTCCACAGTATAGCCTCGGAAGTTTGCGGCCGCAATATTCAGTACAGGGACTATATAGCTGAAATCTCTGTAATACTGCCACCTAGGGTGACCACATTTCCTAGGGACACTTTCTTTCACAAGTGCATTTCGTCAAACTTGAGACTGGCTAAAACATATCTGCCTGTGCATTTTTCAGTATTTCTGCACACATTAACTTACTACTTAGACATCTCTTAAGAAATAGAAAACAAACATATTTCATAATATGAACAAATTTCATATGAAAACTTACAATTACTTGGCTTGACCCTTGGGGATCTCAGACACTACTTCCACACTTTGGCAGGGGGCTCAGCGGAGCTGATGTGTTTTATCCTAATGAGAAAGATTTCATAATAAGCATTTGGAGAAGGGGCAGAGGGATAGCAGAACATGGAGAGGCTGATGCTGCTACTAGGGGACTCATACCATGGGGGAGTAATAAAGCCCACCATAATGCCCCCCTCCCCCCCAGTAGAAATCTCCTTATAATGTGACAGTGCAAAAATCCCCCTTGTAATGCCCCCAGTTGAGCTAAGGTCCCCATAGTGCCCCCATATTTGTGCCAGTATAAAATACCCCTTGTAAGAGGGTGCAAGGTATCATAGTCGATGGCAGGTACGTGTCACCGAGGTTCCTGGCCTCGGTGAGGTGAGAGCCGGGTTTTATGTGTCTGCAGCAGCTAGTGCTGTTTGACTTTGTTACCTAGTTTGGCTGCAAAGCTAATCCGGGCCGGCTCTTACTGGGAGTAGGCAAAGAGCTGGGTGGGTGCCTACTCCCCACGGTCCAGGCCGGACTTTATCCGGGCCTTTAAAAAGGCAGCCTCCTTAGCAGCTGTGTGGTGATTGTCCTGGAGCTGCAAACAGGGCTGTGGAGTTCTCTGATTTAGAGGAAAGAGCTCAGCAAGGAGGTGTTGTTGTTCCTGGCACCCTGAAGGTGGATTCTCCTGCGGCTGGGCCGACAGCCTGGTGCGAACCTGCACCTAAACCTCCCAGGTGACTGAACCTGTGCTCCTGTTTTGTTTTGCCTCCTTATTTCTGATGTGCATGAATTACCACCAAGAGACTGTTTGTCGTTTATTTTTGTGTCAGTGTGAATAAAACACTGTTTATTGCACATTCTGGACTCCTTGTTTTGCCTCGGTACTGCACCTGCACCTCTATCTACCAGAGCGACTCCCCACATTTGGTGTCGGATGCGGGCATGCGCAGTGAGGCTGGCGTGAACGCCGAAGTTTTTTTTGCTAAAGTGCATGGAATTTATTAAGCCAGCAAAGTTGCAAGCAGGAATTTCTGGCAACATGGAGGCTGCTGTGAAGGCTCTCATAGAGGCTAACGTGCAGCAGCGGGAGACCAACCAGCTACTGCTACAACATGTGATGGCGTTACAGGCGGCAGGAGCGTCCCACCACGTCCATGATGCCCGGAAAGCGGTCCGTGCGGCGATCCCAAAAATGACCCCCGCAGACGACGTTGAGACATACCTGGCGGTCTTTGAGAAGGTCGCCGTGAGGGAAAAGTTACCCCGTGACCAGTGGGCCGAGGTGGTTGCTCCGCTCCTGGCATCCGGACCCCAGCAAGTTTTTTTGATTTAGCAGATGACCAGGCTGCTGACTATCCTACCGTGAAAGGAGAGATCCTAGCCAGACTGGGGGTGAACGTGCTGGTCCGCGCCCAAAGAGTCCACCAGTGGGACTTTAAAACGACTGATCCCGCTAGGCCGCAGTACTACGACCTGCTGCACAGGCTGCAAAAGTGGCTGCAGCCCGAGCTACTAAGTCCCACTGCCATGCTGGATCGACTGTTGGCGGACATCTTTGGAGGGCCCTGCCTTATCCCCTCCAGCACTGGATCGGCCAGGTATCGCCCACCAATGCCCTGGAGATGGTCGACCTGGTGGAGCGTTACGAGGCCACCAGAAACCTGCAGGGGAGTCTTGCTGGGAAGGGGTCAGTCAAACCCCGGAGGCCTCTGCCCCAGTTCCGACGTCCGGCGACAGAGCGGCCTGCACGGAATATACCCCTGCGAGTCCGCCTCCCGTGGTATGCTGGAGGTGTCAGGAGCCAGGCCACATCAGGGCCGACTGTCCGCATCGGGATGAGCCGATGGAGGTGAACTACGGGGTCGCCACTCCTTGTACGCCCGGAGACTGTGTGCGACCGGCACCCCGAGACAATAGACAATCGTCATCTGTGCCAGGTGCAAGTCGGGGATAACCTGGCAGTGGCGCTGTTGGACTCAGGGAGCCTGGTAACCCTGATAAGTGCTGCCCTGGTACAGCCCACCCAGTATACGGGCCGGAAAGTGGGTGTGGTGTGCATTCACGGAGACTTAAAGGACTATCCCACTGCTGTAATGTCTCTGTCCACGGCGGCCGGCACCTGGACTTGTGAAGTGGCGATCTCCACAAAGCTACCCTATGAACTGATAATTGGGAGAGACTTCCTGGTTTTCCGTCACTGTGGCCTGAGGTGAAAGTGTCTAATAGCCCTGAGACAGGGTAACCCTAGCAGAGTGGCCTGATACCACTGGAAGGCCAGAACCCTGGGAGCCCGAGTCTGAAGGGCCAGCGGTAGGGGTGACCACTGCTGCAGCGGTAGTGGGGGAGACAACCCCACTGAGTGTAATGGTGGGAGACACGGAGGACTTGCCACCGGGACCTGAGTTGGCAGACCTCAATGTCTCCGGGAAAATTTTGGGACCGCACAACACCGGGACCAAACCCTAACCAGGGCCTGGGAGAATGTGCTGAAATTGATGGTAAACCCCAGAAACCAGGGGCTGAATTAATGTTCCCACGATTTATTGTTCTTCAGGATATGTTGTATCGGGTGAACCAAATCCGAGGTGAACCTGTTGAACAGTTGGTGGTGCCCACAGCGTATCGCAAGCTTGTCATGGAGCTTGCCCACCAACATGTTCTTGGGGGACACCTGGGGTGGCAGAAAACCCAGGACCGCATTCTGCAGCGGTTTTATTGGCCCAGTGTGTTCAAGGAGGTAGAAAATTATTGTAAGTCCTGTCCAACCTGTCAGATAACTAGCCCCCAGCCTCATTTCCGTAGTCCTCTGGTACCTCTGCCAATTATTGAAGTACCGTTTGAGCGAATCGCTATGGAAGTTACTTTTCTGTATACCTCCGTTGAGATCCCCCCCGTTATCCTCAATACTGATTTTCAAATCCAGAAAATTAATACTCGCCGTGACCTCATCTATATGCAATGGGGTGAGTAATACTGGAATTACACCCCTATTGGTGCACAGGATAATCGATCATATTTACCTAAAGCAATTGGCTGAGGCTTTGAATCCTGGCAATTTAGAGGGTTTTAAGGACACAGATACCTGCAGCTACATCCCCTGAAGACGCCCGTTGTGGCAAAACATGTCAGGATGCAGGGACTGATGTGTGTGTGAATACATTTAATATTCAGCCTAGTCAGAGAGGGACCCAACAAAGTTGAGAAATCTGAGATAGTTGAGCACAGGAGGAGTGAATGAGCACACGGATTGTGTATAAGAGGGAGACATACTCCACAGTATAGCCTCGGAAGTTTGCGGCCGCAATATTCAGTACAGGGACTATATAGCTGAAATCTCTGTAATACTGCCACCTAGGGTGACCACATTTCCTAGGGACACTTTCTTTCACAAGTGCATTTCGTCAAACTTCGAGACTGGCTAAAACATATCTGCCTGTGCATTTTTCAGTATTTCTGCACACATTAACTTACTACTTAGACATCTCTTAAGAAATAGAAAACAAACATATTTCATAATATGAACAAATTTCATATGAAAACTTACAATTACTTGGCTTGACCCTTGGGGATCTCAGACACTACTTCCACACTTTGGCAGGGGCTCAGCGGAGCTGATGTGTTTTATCCTAATGAGAAAGATTTCATAATAAGCATTTGGAGAAGGGGCAGAGGGATAGCAGAACATGGAGAGGCTGATGCTGCTACTAGGGACTCATACCATGGGGGAGTAATAAAGCCCACCATAATGCCCCCCTCCCCCAGTAGAAATCTCCTTATAATGTGACAGTGCAAAAATCCCCCTTGTAATGCCCCCAGTTGAGCTAAGGTCCCCATAGTGCCCCCATATTTGTGCCAGTATAAAAATACCCCTTGTAAGAGGGTGCAAGGTATCATAGTCGATGGCAGGTACGTGTCACCGAGGTTCCTGGCCTCGGTGAGGTGAGAGCCGGGTTTTATGTGTCTGCAGCAGCTAGTGCTGTTTGACTTTGTTACCTAGTTTGGCTGCAAAGCTAATCCGGGCCGGCTCTTACTGGGAGTAGGCAAAGAGCTGGGTGGGTGCCTACTCCCCACGGTCCAGGCCGGACTTTATCCGGGCCTTTAAAAAGGCAGCCTCCTTAGCAGCTGTGTGGTGATTGTCCTGGAGCTGCAAACAGGGCTGTGGAGTTCTCTGACTTAGAGGAAAGAGCTCAGCAAGGAGGTGTTGTTGTTCCTGGCACCCTGAAGGTGGATTCTCCTGCGGCTGGGCCGACAGCCTGGTGCGAACCTGCACCTAAACCTCCCAGGTGACTGAACCTGTGCTCCTGTTTTGTTTTGCCTCCTTATTTCTGATGTGCATGAATTACCACCAAGAGACTGTTTGTCGTTTATTTTTGTGTCAGTGTGAATAAAACACTGTTTATTGCACATTCTGGACTCCTTGTTTTGCCTCGGTACTGCACCTGCACCGCTATCTACCAGAGCGACTCCCCACATTTGGTGTCGGATGCGGGCATGCGCAGTGAGGCTGGCGTGAGCGCCGAAGTTTTTGCTAAAGTGCATGGAATTTATTAAGCCAGCAAAGTTGCAAGCAGGAATTTCTGGCAACATGGAGGCTGCTGTGAAGGCTCTCATAGAGGCTAACGTGCAGCAGCGGGAGACCAACCAGCTACTGCTACAACATGTGATGGCGTTACAGGCGGCAGGAGCGTCCCACCACGTCCATGATGCCCGGAAGCGGTCCGTGCGGCGATCCCAAAAATGACCCCCGCAGACGGCGTTGAGACATACCTGGCGGTCTTTGAGAAGGTCGCCGTGAGGGAAAAAGTTACCCGTGACCAGTGGGCCGAGGTGGTTGCTCCGTTCCTGGCATCCGGACCCCAGCAAGTTTTTTGATTTAGCAGATGACCAGGCTGCTGACTATCCTACCGTGAAAGGAGAGATCCTAGCCAGACTGGGGGTGAACGTGCTGGTCCGCGCCCAAAGAGTCCACCAGTGGGACTTTAAAGCGACTGATCCCGCTAGGCCGCAGTACTACGACCTGCTGCACAGGCTGCAAAAGTGGCTGCAGCCCGAGCTACTAAGTCCCACTGCCATGCTGGATCGACTGTTGGCGGACATCTTTTGGAGGGCCCTGCCTTATCCCCTCCAGCACTGGATCGGCCAGGTATCGCCCACCAATGCCCTGGAGATGGTCGACCTGGTGGAGCGTTACGAGGCCACCAGAAACCTGCAGGGAGTCTTGCTGGGAAGGGGTCAGTCAAACCCCGGAGGCCTCTGCCCCAGTTCCGGCGTCCGGCGACAGAGCGGCCTGCACGGAATATACCCCCTGCGAGTCCGCCTCCCGTGGTATGCTGGAGGTGTCAGGAGCCAGGCCACATCAGGGCCGACTGTCCGCATCGGGATGAGCCGATGGAGGTGAACTACGGGGTCGCCACTCCTTGTACGCCCGGAGACTGTGTGCGACCGGCACCCCGAGACAATAGACAATCGTCATCTGTGCCAGGTGCAAGTCGGGGATAACCTGGCAGTGGCGCTGTTGGACTCAGGGAGCCTGGTAACCCTGATAAGTGCTGCCCTGGTACAGCCCACCCAGTATACGGGCCGGAAAGTGGGTGTGGTGTGCATTCACGGAGACTTAAAGGACTATCCCACTGCTGTAATGTCTCTGTCCACGGCGCCGGCACCTGGACTTGTGAAGTGGCGATCTCCACAAAGCTACCCTATGAACTGATAATTGGGAGAGACTTCCCTGGTTTTCCGTCACTGTGGCCTGAGGTGAAAGTGTCTAATAGCCCTGAGACAGGGGTAACCCTAGCAGAGTGGCCTGATACCACTGGAAGGCCAGAACCCTGGGAGCCCGAGTCTGAAGGGCCAGCGGTAGGGGTGACCACTGCTGCAGCGGTAGTGGGGAGACAACCCCACTGAGTGTAATGGTGGGAGACACGGAGGACTTGCCACCGGGACCTGAGTTGGCAGACCTCAATGTCTCCGGGGAAAATTTTGGGACCGCACAACACCGGGACCAAACCCTAACCAGGGCCTGGGAGAATGTGCTGGAAATTGATGGTAAACCCCAGAAACCAGGGGCTGAATTAATGTTCCCACGATTTATTGTTCTGCAGGATATGTTGTATCGGGTGAACCAAATCCGAGGTGAACCTGTTGAACAGTTGGTGGTGCCCACAGCGTATCGCAAGCTTGTCATGGAGCTTGCCCACCAACATGTTCTTGGGGACACCTGGGGTGGCAGAAAACCCAGGACCGCATTCTGCAGCGGTTTTATTGGCCCAGTGTGTTCAAGGAGGTAGAAAATTATTGTAAGTCCTGTCCAACCTGTCAGATAACTAGCCCCCAGCCTCATTTCCGTAGTCCTCTGGTACCTCTGCCAATTATTGAAGTACCGTTTGAGCGAATCGCTATGGATTTAATTGGGCCTGTACCAAAGTCTGCCAGGGGCCACCAACACATTCTGGTAGTTCTCGACTATGCCACTCGGTATCCGGAGGCGGTGCCTCTGCGACATACCTCAGCTAAGCTCATTGCCAAGGAGTTATTGGAAATGTTTTCCCGTGTGGGCCTGCCAAAGAGGTTCTGACAGACCAAGGGACCCCTTTTATGTCCAAAGTAATGAGGAACTGTGTAAATTGTTGCGTATAAAGCAGTTACGGACGTCCGTTTACCATCCGCAAACAGACGGTCTTGTGGAGAGGTTTAACCAAACTCTAAAAAATATGTTAAAGAGGGTGGTGTCTAGAGATGGGAAGGACTGGGATCTGCTTCTGCCCTATCTCATGTTCGCAGTGCGAGAGGTGCCCCAGGCCTCTACTGGGTTCTCGCCCTTCGAACTGCTTTATGGCAGACACCCTCGGGGCCTGTTGGATATCGCCAAGGAAGCATGGGAACAACAGCCTGTCCCCCACAAAAGTGTCATTGAGTATGTCGCCCAGATGCAGGAACGGATGGAAAGGGTGTTGCCCTTGGTCCGGGAGCATATGGAGGCAGCACAACAAGCCCAGAGTAGGGTGTACAATCATCAGGCTCGGGTACGGGACTTCAATCCGGGAGATCGGGTTTTGGTTCTGGTACCCACCCTTGACAGCAAATTCCTAGCTAGGTGGCAGGGCCCCTATGAGGTGATCGAGAATGTAGGGGAAGTAAATTACAAAGTACACCAGCCAGGGCGGCGCAAGCCAGAGCAGGTGTACCACGTGAATTTACTTAAGCCGTGGAGAGATAGGGACACGGCCGACGACCACAGCCCCCGGCCAGGGCTACTAGGTGAAAGGGTCCAGCCCCACAGTTCGAGGCCTGTGAAGCCGTAACCACGGTAAAAATTGCAGACAGCCTGTCTTCCAAACAAGTTCAGGAAGTCAGGGAGTTCATCAGTCGGAACACGGATGTGTTCTCGGACCTCCCTGGCCGCACGTCTCTCATCCGACATGACATCGTCACTGAGCCTCAGGCCAAGGTCGGTTAAAACCATACCGGGTACCCGAGGCTCGGCGGCGGGCCATCGCGGAGGAAGTGCAGTTAATGTTGAAGCTCGATGTCATTGAGGAGTCGAAAAGTGAGTGGGCCAGCCCCATAGTCCTAATACCCAAGCCGGATGGGACGTTGCGGTTCTGCAACGACTTTCGCAAGTTAAATGAAGTATCCAAGTTTGGCGCGTATCCCATGCCCCGAGTAGACGAGCTTGTTGAAAATTTAGGACAAGCCCGTTATTTTTCTGTGCTGGACCTCACTAAAGGGTACTGGCAGGTACCCTTAGCGAGTCGGCTAAGGAAAAAACCGCGTTTGTTACCCCGCAGGGCCTGTATCACTACAAGGTGTTACCCTTTGGCCTGCATGGCGCCCCGCCACCTTCCAAGGTTAATGGACATAGTGCTGCGACCACATCGTCGGTGCGCCTCGGCCTACTTAGATGATGTAGTCATCCACAGCACCGACTGGGAAAGCCATTTACCCAAGGTGCAGGCGGTAGTGGATGCCCTGAGGAAAGCTGGACTAACCGCCAATCCAAAAAAGTGTGCGATTGGGTTGGAAGAGACCAAATATCTGGGATATGTAATCGGGCGGGAGTCATCAAACCTCAGGTAGCTAAGGTAGAGGCCGTTCGTAACTGGCCCCGACCGGTCACCACCAGGCAGGTAAAGTCGTTCCTGGGGATTGTAGGATACTACATGAGGTTTGTGCCCCACTTTGCCACAATAGCAGCGCCATTGACAGATCTGTTGAAGGGGCGAAAGTCTGGGAGGGTTAGCTGGAGTGAGAAGGCGGAGGAGGCTTTCTCCGCGTTGAAGTCGGCCCTGTGTGGGTCCCCGGTTTTGGTGACACCCGACTTCAACAAGGAGTTCGTCGTACAGACCGACGCCTCGGAGGTAGGCCTCGGTGCTGTACTGTCTCAGGAGGTCAACGGGGAAGAACATCCCGTTGTCTTCCTGAGCCGTAAGCTCAGTCCCGCCGAGTCCAGGTATAGTATAGTGGAGAGGGAGTGCCTGGCTATCAAGTGGGCACTCGAATCTCTCCGCTACTACCTGTTAGGGAGGAGGTTCCGTCTGGTGACCGACCATTCCCCTCTCAAGTGGATGAGTCAGGCCAAGGAGAGGAATGCTCGGGTCACCAGGTGGTTCCTATCCCTGCAAAATTTCAAATTCTCCGTGGAACACAGGGCAGGCCGCTTGCAGGGTAACGCAGATGCCCTGTCCCGCGTCCACTGCCTCACGTGTGTTCACCCCTCAGGGTTGAACAAAGGGGGTGTGTAAGAGGGTGCAAGGTATCATAGTCGATGGCAGGTACGTGTCACCGAGGTTCCTGGCCTCGGTGAGGTGAGAGCCGGGTTTTATGTGTCTGCAGCAGCTAGTGCTGTTTGACTTTGTTACCTAGTTTGGCTGCAAAGCTAATCCGGGCCGGCTCTTACTGGGAGTAGGCAAAGAGCTGGGTGGGTGCCTACTCCCCACGGTCCAGGCCGGACTTTATCCGGGCCTTTAAAAGGCAGCCTCCTTAGCAGCTGTGTGGTGATTGTCCTGGAGCTGCAAACAGGGCTGTGGAGTTCTCTGATTTAGAGGAAAGAGCTCAGCAAGGAGGTGTTGTTGTTCCTGGCACCCTGAAGGTGGATTCTCCTGCGGCTGGGCCGACAGCCTGGTGCGAACCTGCACCTAAACCTCCCAGGTGACTGAACCTGTGCTCCTGTTTTGTTTTGCCTCCTTATTTCTGATGTGCATGAATTACCACCAAGAGACTGTTTGTCGTTTATTTTTGTGTCAGTGTGAATAAAACACTGTTTATTGCACATTCTGGACTCCTTGTTTTGCCTCGGTACTGCACCTGCACCGCTATCTACCAGAGCGACTCCCCACACCCTATACAGTGCCCCCAGTAAATGCCCCCATAGTGCTACTCTCCCCCCTCCCTCTTAGTGCCCCCCATAATGTACCAGTATAAAATGCCCCATATATAGTGCCCCAGTAGATGCCCTCAGTGTCCCCCATAATTTGTAAGTATAAAATACCCCTTCTCAGTGCCCCCGTAGATGACCCCATAGTACTCCTCTCCCACCTTCCCCATAGTACCCACCATAATGTGTCCCAGTATAAAATGCCCCTATACAGAGCCACCATATAAAATAACTGTTTTTGTGGCCTCAGTAGATGCCCCCATAGATGTCCCCCAATAATGTGCGAGTAGCCAGAGCTCCCCCATCATGTGCCAGTAGCCATAGGCTCCCCCTATCATGTGCCAGTAGCCTGAGCCCCCCATCAACATGTGCAGTAGCCAGTCCCCCCTATCATGTGCCAGTAGCCTGAGCCCCCTCATCAACATGTGCCAGTAGCCATAGGCTCCCCCTATCATGTGCCAGAGCCCCCTATCGTGCCAGTAGCCTGAGCCCCCTCATCAACATGTGCCAGTAGCCATAGGCCCCCCTATAAGTGCTAGACTGCCAGTAGCCATAGCCCCCCCCCTAAAATGTGCCAGTAGCCATAGGGCCCCCCACTATCATGTCCAAGTAGCCATATTAGGCCCTGATGGGGGATCATGTGCCAGGCCCAGCAGCCACCAGTACAGTTCAATAAAAACAAAAACAAAACACTTATACTTACCTCCTTGGCGATGTGATGCAGGCTGTATCCTCCTGTCCCGCGCTGTACGGCTCAGGGCTCGAGCAGGAGGTGCGATGACTTCATCGCGCCGCCTGCGCCGGCCTCTGATAGGCTGCAGGCACTAGGCCGACAGCCTATCAGAGTAAGGAAGGGGAAGGGACACACCTCTCCATCCCTATGTATCAGCGGTCAACGGCCGAGCCGGTCATTCCAGGACACTGCATTGTCCCGGAATGAGGGTGACTGGGAGCCGGGACAGAATCTCCAAATGCGGGACTGTACCAGTCGATCCGGGACACGTGGTCACCCTACTGCCACCTGTGTGATATATCAACAATCCAGTATAAACTGTATGAATCAAAGCACATGATGGAATTGATGAATGGGTTTAAGACCCTTTAAATGATAGTCACTCTCAGTGACTTGATGCTTTAGCTCATAGGTGTTATCCCTCCTGACCCGCCTTGAGGAATTTTAATGTTTAAATGGAGTTCCTATCTAATTAAAATTGCGTTTTAATGAATAAAAATAAAGGACAAATTTTACGGTCTACAGTTCAATCAGGGAAGTGCATTAAAATGCTTATAGGTCTAGTAACCAGTAAATAAATATAATAGAAAGATGAAGTTCCTCTTCATGTTCAGCTGTCTAGCAGAAGCCTGATGGCTTTGTGCAAATATTGACTAGTATTTGGAACTGTTCATAATTCCCTCTATCCTAACTAAGGCCCCAGTTCCAGCTGAAGAAAAACAGCTCCAAAGCATGATGCTGCCACCACCATGCTTCACTGTGGGTATGGTGTTCTTTTGGTGATGTGCAGTGTTGTTTTTGCGCCATATTTTTTGGAATTATGGCCAAAAAGTTCAACCTTGGTTTCACCAGACCATAACACCTTTTCTCACATGCTTTTGGGAGACTTCAGATGTGTTTTTGCAAAATGTAGCCTGGCTTGGATGTTTTTCTTTGCTTTTTCAGCTCCTTTAATGTTGCTGTAGGCCTCTTGGTAGCCTCCCAGACCAGTTTTCTTGCCGTCTTTTCATCAATTTTGGAGGGACGTCCAGTTCTTGGTAATGTCACTGTTGTGCCATATTTCCCCACTTGATGATGACTGTCTTCACTGTGTTCCATGGTATATCTAATGCCCTGGAAATTCTTTAGTACCCTTCTCCTGACTGATACCTTTTAACAATGAGATCCCTCTGATGCTTTGGAAGCTCTCTGTGGACCATGGCTTTTGCTGTGGGATGCGACTAAGAAAATTTCAGGAAAGACCAACTAGAGCAGCTCAACTTTTTTGGGGGTTAATCAGAGGCACTTTAATTGATGGCAGGTGTATGCTGACTCCTATTTAACATGATTTTGAATGTGATTGCTTAATTCTGAACACAGCGACATCCCCAGTCATGAGGGTGTGCACACTTGTGCAGCCACATTATTTTATTTTTTATTTTTTTTCTTCCCTCAAACTAAGATTTCAGTTTGTTTTTCAATTGAGTGGTACAGTTTATAGGTCACATTAAAGGTGGAAAAAGTTCTAAAATGATTTATCTTTGTCTCATTTCTTTACAGCACAGAAACTTGACATTTTAACAGGGGTGTGTAGACTTTTTATATCCACTGTAGGGTTCATAGAAAACCATGCCAGGAAATCTTCTGGAAGAATGCAATATGTTCATTTTTCCATGCTTATATAAACACATGTTCATTCAGTGCACAATGAGGCGGACATAAATGTCATATATCATAGACTCAGACCAGCCTATACATATGTGGTGTGTAAACTAAATAATCTTTCCACTATGTACCCAAAGAGAAGCATTTCTGAAAGTCCAGGCTGAGAATATTAGCTGACTAGTAAATTATGGCTACACCATGCATCTTCTGAAGAGCACAGTCCACACATGGTACCTTTTCACTAACATTAACACAAGCTAGACTACACATTGAGGGTGTGGCTCGTCTGCAATTTTCACATCAGCACCAATATTCTTCTAGCACAATGCAAGAAAAACAGACTGATAAGGTTTCTCCAAGATTTGGCTGTGGAAATGGCGCACAATTTCTAAGAATCTGATTCCGCTCAGGAGGGTAAACCACAGATTGTTTCCATGTGTCTGGGCAGGAAACTAAAGAGCATGGTCTATGCTACGTATGAGTAACACACAACACAATGCCTTTCTCTTCTGTTTCTTTATATGACTGCTGTGCTCGAGAAGCCTGGAGCATAATGTGAATAGGTTTTTCACATTTTTAATGTCAATAGCAAAAGAAGTAATATTTTAAATGATTACTTGGCAAATAAGAAGGGAAAATAGTAGAGATGAGCGAATTTTTTTAAAAATTTGGAAACATTTTGGAAAAATTTGCTTCGATCTGAATTTATTCTCATCGAATTGTGTAAAAAAACAAAACACCTATTTACGGTCTGCAGAGAGCCCTTATAGGGGTGTAGAACACTATGCCTTGCAGTAACACGCATAGGGAGTCTGCTGTGGTAGTGAAATAATACTGTGAGTCAGTATGACATGCAGATGTCGCTCTTAGAATCACTGCATACTTCACTTATTTGGGCAGTCATGGGGCCAAACCTGACCAAATAACTGAAGCATCAACAGTTAGTTTTTAGCGTCAAGAAGCAGTTCACTCCTTTTACACCCTTGTCAGCTGATTCAACATAGATGTCTACAGAACCTGTTCTATTCATTGTAGAGAGTATTAAATCGTAAGAGTAGAGCCCCCCCCGACAGAGTGGAGAGGGTGTCAGCAGTAAGTTTGTGTTGACATCACTGATTAATTTTCCCATTCTCTGATCCGTCAGAACAATTACCCAGGAAAAACGGATCCTGTCTGTGGAGCATCTGCCATCACTCGGTCAGTATTTGCACAGTAATCCATCAGTATTGCTAACAGCAAAAAAACAGGAGTGGATCTAAAACGGAGATGAAACGTGAATGGAATATTTGCATGTCTTTTGTGTTTTCTACCCACTCCTGCTTTTGGCTACCAAATCATAATCAAATTCTGATGGTACCATATAGGTCTTAAAGCTGATACACAGACAGGATCTGTTGTGTATCTCATTTTAACTTCCTTCTTATGGATCAGAAGAAGTGCAAATAAATGATGTCAGCCAGGCTGAAAGCCAAAATAGTGGACCAGTCATGAAGTGGGGAGAGTGGGAATAGCATGAGAAGTCCACAGAGTGGACCTATAATATAGTGGTGAGGTGGAAGCAGCATGAGGAGACCACCAAGTGGCACAATGACAGAGTCTGTAGGTGGTGTCAGCTGCAGCAGCATTAGGAGAAAGCCACTGAGTCTGGAGGTAGCAGCAGCATGAGTAGGCCAAAGAGTGGCACAATGACTGAGTTTGGAGGTGGCAGCAACATGAGGAGACCACAGAGTGACATAACGACAGTCTGGAGGTGGCAGCAGCATGAGGGTACCACACAGCGGCACAATGACAGCGTCTGGAGGTGGCAGCAATATGAGGAGGCCACAGAGTGGCACAATGACCGAGTCTGCAGGTAGCGGCAGCATGAGGAGACCACAGAGCGGCACAATGATAGTGTGGAGTTGGCAGCAGCATGAGTAGGCCAGAGAGTGGCACAATGACCGAGTCTGGAGGTGGTGGCAGCATGAGTAGGCCACAGAATGGCACAAGGACAGAGTCTGGAGGTGCCAGCAGCATGATTAGACCACAGAGCAGCACAATGACAACGTCTGGAGGTGGCAGCAATATGAGGAGGTCACTAAGTGGCATAATAACAGAGTCTGGAGGTGGCGGTCGCATGAGTAGACCACAAAGCGGCACAATGACAGATTCTGGAGGTGGCAGTAGCATGAGGTGACCACAGAGCGGCACAATGACAGATTCTGGAGGTGGCAGTAGCATGAGGTGACCACAGAGCGGCACAATGACAGAGTCTGGAAGTGGCAACAGCATGAGGATACCACAGAGAGGCAAGGTGACATATTTTGGAGGTTGCGGTAGCATCAGGATACCACAGAGTGGCAAGGTGAAATAGTTTGGGGATGGCAGCAGCAGCTGCATCAGGAGACCACAAAGTAACCCGGTAACAGAGTGGGGAGGTGGGAGCCCATACCTGTACCTGCTGATGAAGGTGGGTGAAATATGGAGCACTTGGCATCAGATGTGTGGCATCAGGCGTGTTGCAGCATAAAAGTAGTAGGTGAGGCAGGTAGTCAGAAGAAACCAGTCTCTTGTATCAAAGTGTTGGTGTGGCACCATGGATGATCTAGTCTGATGCATGAGGAATTGGTGGTTGGAAATCCTGGCTGATCCACGCCTGATTCATCTTGACAAAAGTCACTCCACATTTTGGGTGGACTGGCCAGTTCTTCTTGGGGTAACTATGGCCCCCGCCTCACTAAACACCCGCTCTAATGCCACGCTACTGGCCAGCAAGACAGCTTTTCCAGGGCAAACTCTGCTAGTTGCGGCCACATATCCAGTTTGGCTACCCAGTAGTCCAGCGGATCTTCAATGTGGGGTGGCAGGGGGCTGTCCAAGTATGCCACCACCTGCTGTTTCAAGTCCTGCTCCATGTCTAGCTGCTGCTGCTGGTGAGTAGTTTCTTCACTATGAGGGTGAAGAAAGCTACTCATCAGCGACTGTACACTCATGCTGCTGCTGATGGAGCTGGTACTGCTCCTGCCACCCCACCACTGCCCAGCAGCCATGGCAGTGGAAAGTGAGTGCAGAGGGCCCCCCTGGTCAGACCTGCGAGAGGATAGCCAATGGAGCAGATAGGCAGTGGCCAACTGACTACATAGGATGTCTCTGTTGTAGTTAAGTTTGTCCTCCCTCTCGGTGGGTGTAAAAAAGGCCCCCATTCTGGACCGGTAGCGAGGGTCCAAAAAGGTGGAGAGCCATTCGGCTGCCAGTACGCAAGCAAGTGAGCATGCATCGTGCCATTTGTGCAAGTGACTCGGAGGGAATTCCTGCCTCCATCTCCACTGCATACTGCCACAGTGTGTCTGGGTCCTCTCGTCTTCCTCATCGCCTTTAGCTCTTCTGGCTGCTCCTGCTCCTCCTGTCCTGTCAGCTGAGTAAAAAAAAACACCCATTTCACTACACATTGCCTGTCCTCCTCCTCCTCTTCTAGTTCAGCCACCACAGGGCTAATGTGGTCGTGAGATCTAGGCGCCACGTCTCCTGACCCTGTCCAGCGATTGTTACCAGCATCTGTACTTAGGACATGAAGCATTGGAATGACGTTTTTCATTCTGTAGTCCTGGTGACTGACAAATAACGTGGCCTCCTCAAAGGGCCTGAGCAAACGGCAGGTGTCACGCATAAGCTGCCACTGGCTGACATTGAAGTTACACAGGGGAGTACTCCTATCCACTTGCATCATCAAGAAATTGTTGATGGCCTTTCTCTGTTCATATAGTCGGTCCAACATATGGAGGGTGGAATTCCAACGGGTGGAAACATCGCAAATCAGACTATGTTGGGGGATGCCGTTCTGCCGCTGCAGCTCAAGGAGGGTGTGCTTTGCAGTGTACTAGTGGCTGAAGTGCATGCAAAGTTTCCTGTCCATTTTTAGGATGTCTTGCAGATGGGTGGAAGACTTCAGGAACCGCTTGACAACCAGATTGAACACGTGTGCCTTGCAGGGCGCATGGCTTAGCCTTCCTTGACGCAGCGCTGACACCATGTTCTTCCCATTGTTGGTCAGCATGGTTCCGATTTTCAGTTGTTGCAGAGAAGACAAGGATTCAATTTCTTGATGCATCACATGGAGCAGTTCCTCCCCTGTGTTACTCCGTTCGCCAAGGCAAAAAAGGTGCAGAACAGTGTGACACCGCCGAGTGGTATTCTGGAGGGGCACTGTAATTTGTCCCTGCAGTGGAGGCTGAGGACATGGTGGAGGATGAGGAGGCAGAGGCGGACATTGTCGCAGGACCGACGGCGTGATAGCAGGGAGGCAGATGCGGCGTGACCTGTCTAAGTTGTCGGTGTGTCTGTGCAGGAACCACATCCACCCAGTGGGCCATAAAGGACATGTATTGTTCCTGACCGTAGTTACAGCTCCACATGTTGGCGCTGCCGTGCACTTTGGCACACACCGACAGGCTCAAGGACTGGCCCACCTTCTATTCTACATGTGTGTTTAGGGCTGGTACTGCATTTTTCGCAAAGAAATTACGGCTTGGGACTCTCCACCTCGGCTCGGCTCGGCACAAGCCATCAGTTCTCTCAAAGGTGCAGAGCTTACCACTTTCAAAGGGAGGGACTGAAGCACCAGAAACTTGGACAGGAGCACATTCAGCTTCTGCACCATTGGATGAGTGCACACATACTGTTGTCTCTTGGCAATCGCTTCGGTGATCGATTGCTGATGGAATAACTGACGAGGAGTAGGAGCAGGAGCATCTGGACCAGCAGAAGATTGACAGACAGCTCCATTCGGCTGAGGTGGTGGAGCCTTAACTGGCTGAAACTAGGTGCGTGCTACTGGGTAATGTAGCTGCAGCAGGCTGGCCCACCACATCATACCCACGGCACTTTATGGTGATGCTGCATATGTTGACGCAGGGCCGTGGTGCTAACATTGGCACCCTGAACACGCTTCACCTTCTGCCCACAGATTCGACATATGGTCATGTTGATCTCCTCTGGCGGCTTAACAAAAAACTGCCACACCGCGGAGTACCTGATTTTCCCCCTAACACTACTCACTGGCTGACTGCTACCGCCGCTGCTTCCGTGAACCCATGCACCACTCCTTTCCGGGCAAGTAGGCTGCTGCAAAGCGGGTGGTCTACCTCGTGACTGTATGGCTCCCGACTTGCCACTGCTGCCATCCTGCTGACTCCCGGCCACGCTAGCGACTTGCTGGCTCAGCCGCTGCCTGATAAGCAAGCTGCCACCCTCTTCTCCTGACGATGACAAAGCCCCTTCTTCACCCGGCTCCCAAGTGCGATTGGGTTCATCATCATCATCGAGTAGTGTCTGCACATCACTGATGTCCTCCTCAACGGCCTCTGGGTCAGGAACCTGACCACTCACAACACAATCTCCCATGCCACTCTCCTCATCACTACTTGCCCGCCTAGCAGAGGAAGCGGCGGATGTCTCCTCCACATCTTTGCTGGGCAATAGCTGCTGACTGTCCTCTAGTAGCTCTTCCTCGCTGAAGTGAAACTGAGCCCACTGCATGTAGTACTTCTCGCGGTAAGGAAACAGAAAAGGCCAGAGGCAGGTTGAGGACAGGTGAGGGCACAGGGCCTGCTCCCAGGCCATGCCAACTAAGGGTTGTGTCTGACGAGCCCACCGACTGTTGGCTGGGGGTGTCTGATGTCGCTTGGGATGATGTGGATGACCGAGCTAACCAATCAAGAACCGCTGGGTTGCTGGTCAAGACACGACCGCTAGATGACACTGGGAGCTCAGGCTTCTCGCTGCGACTACTGCTGCCACGACCACCTACTCTGCTGCAACCTATGCTTGCGCCAGAAACATTCAGGCCTCTGACACACCTCTGTGCATGGCCTGGCACTTCTCTGCCTGACATACTTGTAGCTGAACTAAACAAATTAAATGGAAATTAAAACACCCCTAAAAGCAGCAAATATTTTTCTTTGTACTGAAATGGGCCACTAAACGCTTTCACCACAATTAACTGTGGAAATGCACTGAGAAAATATTTTTCAAGTTTTACTAAAATACGACCCTGTACACTTTGACCAGAAAAAATGTGTGTATTTATATTTCTTGAAATATTGAAATATGCCCCTATATGCTTTCAACAGAAATCACTACAGCAGTGCACTAAGAATATATATTTCTTGTTGCACTGAAATTGGCCACTATACGCTTTGACCAGAAAAAAATTTGACTGAAATGCGTATATATATTTCTTGAAGTACTGCAATACGCCCCTATAGGCTCTCACCAGAAATAACCAACAGTGCAGTGCGTGTATATATTTATATTTTTTTACTGTAATACCCCCCTATACGCGTTCACCAGAAATCACTGCAGCCGTGAACTGAGAATATATATTTCTTGTTGGACTGAATTAGGCCACTATACGCTTTGACCATGGAAAAATTTAAAAGTGAAGTGTGTATATATATATATATATATATATATATATATAATTTCTTGTAGTACTGAAATACGTCCCTATAAGCTTTCACCAGAAATAACTGCAGCAGTGAACTGAGAATATATACTTTTTGTTGGACTGAATTAGGCCACTATAAGCTTTTACCAGAAAGAAATTAGAGTGAACTGCATATATATATTTCTTGCAGTACTGAAATACGCCCCTTTATGCTTTCACCAGAAATAACTGCAGCAGTGAAGTGAGAATATACAGTTGTGTTCAAAATTATTCAACCCCCAATGCTGTAAAGGGTTTTAGGGAATTTAGTGTACATTTGTAATTGTGTTCAGAATGAAATCTTACAAGGACTTTTTAAAGAACCAAATGCAACTAAAATTACATCAATTGTTTTTGTAATACAGTATTAAATGTTTTTTTTGTGATTTCTTCATTGACACAATTATTCAACCCCTTAAAGACGACCACTCTTAAGAACAGAGGTTTATTCAAGTGTTTTCGATCAGGTATTGAAAACCCCTGTGGATGTCAAGGAGCAGCAATCAAGCAGAATAAGCCCCAATTAGGCAGATGTAAAATGACTGTGATACATTTACTGGTGTGTTTATAGACATGGTGAAGTCAAGAGAATGGTCCAGGAAGACAAGAGAAGAGGTGATTTCTCTTCACAGGAAGGGCAATGGCTGTAAGAAGATTGCAAAGATGTTAAACATACCAAGAGACACCATAGGAAGCATCATTCGCAAATTCAAGGCAAAGGGCACTGTTGAAACGCTACCTGGTCGTGGCAGAAAGAAGATGCTGACTTTGACTGCTGTGCGCTACCTGAAGCGCAAAGTGGAGAAAAGTCCCCGTGTGACTGCTGAGGAACTGAAAAAAGATTTGTCAGATGCGGGTACTGAAGTTTCAGCTCAGACAATAAGGCGCACACTGCGTAATGAAGGCCTCCATGCCAGAACTCCCAGGCGCACCCTCTTGCTGTCTCCAAAGAATAAGAAGAGTCGACTGCAGTACGCCAAAAGTCATGTGGACAAACCACAAAAGTTTTGGGATAGTGTTCTGTGGACTGATGAAACAAAATTAGAACTGTTTGGGCCCATGGATCAGCGCTATGTTTGGAGGAGGAAGAACAAGGCCTATGAAGAAAAGAACACCTTGCCTACTGTGAAGCATGGCGGGGGGTCAATCATGCTTTGGGGCTGTTTTGCTTCTACAGGTACAGGGAAGCTTCAGCGTGTGCAAGGTACCATGAATTCTCTTCAGTACCAGGAGATATTGGATGAAAATGTGATGCAGTCCGTCACAAACCTGAGGCTTGGGAGACGTTGGACCTTTCAACAGGACAGTGATCCCAAGCATACCTCCAAGTCCACTAGAGCATGGTTGCAGATTAAAGGCTGGAACATTTTGAAGTGGCCATCGCAGTCACCAGACTTAAATCCGATTGAGAACCTCTGGTGGGACTTAAAGAAAGCAGTTGCAGCGCGAAAGCCTAAGAATGGGACTGAACTGGAGGCTTTTGCCCATGAAGAATGGGCGAAGATACCCGTAGATCGCTGCAAGACACTTGTGTCAAGCTATGCTTCACGTTTAAAAGCTGTTATTACTGGAAAAGGATGTTGTACTAAGTACTAAGATTGAATGTCACTTGGGGGTTGAATAAAACTGATAATGATGTGAGCACAGAAAAGACATTTGTGGTTATTTCATTATAAATGTTATGTTATATTTGTCTGACTTACAAGCGCCTCTTTGATTTAATTGTAAACAAGATGACTGAAATGATCAAAATCAATGTCAAACTGGCCAAAACACTCAATTTCAGTGGGGGTTGAATAATTTTGAACACAACTGTATATTAATTGTTGGACTGAATTAGGCCACTATACGCTTTGACCAGAAAGAAATTATGGATTGAAAGGATAACTGTCACATTTTTTTTTTTTCAATATCTTAATAGAGACCATCTTCATGACATTAGTGGCCATCTTCATTTTTTTTTTATTATCCCTGAACCCCTATAAAACTCTCATTTTGCCCCCCTCAGCGCCTATTTTCACCCTAGCCTAAAAACAGGTTGCTATGTGAGGTCCGTCTATCTCCTGGAGGACGGGAGACGCACAGTAACTTGTACGTGCGCGCTCCCGGAAGTGAGAGCTCTCTATTATGCCGGTTTCAGGCTGCGATCTCCACTCTGGAGACTGCAGTCTGAAATCGCGTTAGTGCCCCAGTCTGCTGCCGTGCCCCCAGTGCCTTTTTATAAATAAATGCCCCCACTGCCCCCCACATGCGGCCATCATTGCCCCCATATGCCTCCATATGTCACCCGCTGCCCCCTCCGTTCCTCCTCCTGGTTGTTCCCCCCCCCCCCTCTGCTCCGCTCCTCCTGCTGCCGGCTGTATTCATCAGCGAGTGTTAGCTGTGACTTACAGCTAACACTCTGCTGCTACACCCCAGATCGGTGCTGACACCGATCTGGGGCGTTTAACCCCATAGATGCCGCGGTCAGCAGCCGCCCGCGACATCCATGGGGTTAAGAGGGATGGAGCTCCCTCTCTCTTCTATCGCGCTGCTGCTGCGATCACTCCACTCTGCCCCCCCCCGTGCGGCCATATGTCCTGCTGCCCCCGTTCCTCCCTCCTCCTCCTCCACCACGTGGCTCCCCTCCCTCCCCCTTCTGCTCCAATCCTCCTCTGCTGCCGTGTGTAATCTGCAGCGAGTGTTAGCTGTAACACACAGCTAACACTCTGCTGCTATGCCCCAGATCAGTGCTGGCACCGATCTGGGGCATTTAACCATAGATGCCGCGGTCAGCAGCCGCCCGCGGCATCCATGGGGTTAAGAGGAGAGAGCTCCCTGCGATCCGCTGCTGGTGCGATAGCAGCGGTGCGATCGTTGTCATGGCAACCAGACGCCTTACAAAGGCGTCCTGGTTGCCAAGTTATCTAAGGCTGATGAGACCCTGAGGGTCTCATCAGCCTTAGTGTAAATGTAGCACTGACTATACAGTGCATTGCAATAGATGACTATTGCAATGCACTGTACAGTGATCAGGCCCACTGGATCTTCAGGATCCAGATGGGTCTTGATAAGTTAAAAAAAAAAAAGTTAAAAAATAAATAAATAAAAATTTAAATGAGAATAAAATAAAAATGGTCTTTTTTCAAATCTGTTTGTCATAAAAAATAAAAAAAATATACATAATTGGTATCGCCACGTCCGTAAAAAACAGCTCTATAAACATATCACATGACCTAACCCCTTAGGTGAACACCGTAAAAAATAAAAAATAAAAACCATGTAAAAAAAAGCAATTTTTTGTCACCTTATGACAAAAATTCTAACACAAAGCGATCAAAAAGGCGTACGCTGCCCAAAATAGTACCAATAAAACGTCACCTCATCCTGCAAAAAATGAGCCCCTACCAAAAACAATCGCCCTAAAAATTAAAAAACTATGGCTCTGAGACTAAAACATGATTTCTTTTGTTTTAAAAATGCTTTTTCGTGTTAAATGTAATTTTTTAAAAAAAAAGTAGACATATTATGTATCGCCACGTCCGTAAGGACCTGCTCTATAAAAATACCACATAAACTAACCCCTCAAGTGAACACTGTAAAAAAATAATAATAAAAACTTTGTCAAAAAGCCATTTTTTTGTCACCTTACATCACAAAAAGTGTCATAGCAAGCGATCAAAAAGTCATATGACCCCAAAAATAGTACCAATCTAACCGTCACCTCATCCCGCAAAAATGATACCCAACCTAAGACAATCGCTTAAAAACTGAAAAAACGATGGCTCTCAGACTATGGAGACACTAAAACATGATTTTTTGTTTAAAAAATGATTGTGTAAAACCTAAATAAATAAAAAAAGGATACATATTGGGTATCCCAGCGTCCGTGAGGGCCTGCTCTATAAAAATATCACATCATCTAACCCCTCAGCTGAACACCGTGAAAAAATAAAAATAAAAACAGTGCCAAAAAAGCCATTTTGTGAACTTACATCACAAAAATTGTAACACTAAGCGATCAAAAGGCGTATGCCCCCAATATAGTACCAATCAAACCGACACCTCATCCTGCAAAATTGAAGACCATATCTAAAACAATCAGTCAAAAAATAAAAAAGCTATAGCTCTCAGAATATGGAGACACTAAAACATCATTTTTTGTTTAAAAAATGCTATTATTGTGTAAAACTTAAATAAATAAGAAAAAGTATACATATTGGGTATTGCCACATCCGTAACGATCTGTTCTATAAAAATAACACATGATCTACCCTGTCAGATGAATCTTGTAAAAAATAAAAAATAAAAACAGTGCCAAAACAGCCCTTTTTTGGTTACCTTGCCTCACAAAAATGTAATATAGAGCAATTAAAAATCATATTTACCCCAAAATAGTACCAATAAAACTGGCACCTTATCCCCTAGTTTCCAAAATGGGGTAAATTTTTGTGAGTTTCTACTGTAAAGGTGCATCAGGGGGCTTCAAATGGGACACGGCATCTAAAAACCAGTCCAGCAAAATCTGCCTTCCAAAAAATGGCGCTCCTTTCCTTCTGTGCCTTGCCGCCTGTCCTTACATCAGTTTACGACCACATGTGGGGTGTTCCTGTAAACCGTAGAATCAGGGCAATAAATATAGAGTTTTGTTTGGCTGTTAACCCTCGATGTGTCCCCATGACAGTAATTCTGCCGCCCATGTATGTCCCCTATCACAGCAGTGATACAGCACAGATGTGGCCCCATGACAGTAATTCTGCAGCCCGTGTATGTCCCCTATCACAGCAGTGATACAGCACAGATGTGGCCCCATGACAGTAATTCTGCAGCCCGTGTATGTCCCCTATCACAGCAGTGATACAGCACAGATGTGGCCCCATGACAGTAATTCTGCCGCCCATGTATGTCCCCCTATCACAGCAGTGATACAGCACAGATGTGGCCCCATGACAGTAATTCTGCCGCCCGTGTATGTCTCCCTATCACAGCAGTGATACAGCACAGATGTGGCCCCATGACAGAATATATATAGTGTAAGGCAGTGCTATTATATTATAAAGACTAGTTTACCATTAGTTTTCTTTGTCCACGCAACAGAGAATGTTCACACAGTTCTACCACTTGTGTATGTGATAGCAGGAGGGGGGCGTGTTTCAGTGTGGAGAGCACCTATTGGTTGAGGTGCAGAAACTAGTGCACGAGGAGCTCAATGCATTGTGGGTAGTGAGGGCAGGCGGGATTAGCCTCAGGGTGAGGGCAGCAGCAGCCATCTTAACTGAATAAGGAAATTGCAGTTTTGTGCAGACTGGTTGCTAAGGGCTGGATCTTATGAAATATGGGGCGAGTAAGTCTAATAGTTATTGATTCTGGAATATCATGTTATTGGTAACTACATATATGAACATTGAAATTTGGGTCTAAATGTGACAGTTATCCTTGAAGCGCAAACATATTTTACTTGAAGTACTGAAATACGCCCCTATACGCTTTCACCAGAAATAACTGCAACAGTGCAGTGAGTATATATTTTTCTTTTTTTATAGAAATATGCCCCTATTATGCCCAACAGAAATAACTGCAGAAGTAACCACAGAATATATATTTTTTGTTGGATTGAACTAGGCCACTATACGCTTTAACCAGAAAACAATTAAAGAGTGAAGTGCGTATATATTCTTTTGTTACTGAAATATGCCCCTATATGCTTTCACCAGAAATAACTGCAGCAGTGCGTATATATTTTTCTTTTTTTACTGTAATACGCCCCTATACGCTTTCAACAGAAATAACTGGAGAAGTAACTAGAGAATATATATTTCTTGCAGTACTAAAATACGCCCCTATACGCTTTCACCAGAAATAACTGCAGCAGTGCGTATATATTTTTCTTTTTTTACTGTAATACGCCCCTATACGCTTTCAACAGAAATAACTGGAGAAGTAACTAGAGAATATATATTTCTTGCAGTACTAAAATACGCCCCTATACGCTTTCACCAGAAATAACTGCAACAGTGCAGTGCATGTATATTTTTCTTTTTTTACTGAAATACACCCCTATATGCTTTCACCAGAAATAACTGCAACAGTGCAGTGCGTATATATTTTTCTTTTTTTGCTTAAATACGCCCCTATACGCTTTCATCAGCAATAACTGCAGAAGTGACTAGAGAATATATATTTCTTGTTGGACTGAAATAGGCCATTATACGCTTTAACCAGAAAACAATTAAAGAGTAAAGTGCGTATATATATTTCTTGTTGTACTGAAATACACCCCTATAGGATCTCAATAAACAAACTGATAAGATAACTCGGTATACGTCCTCAAATTAGAACAGATTAATTCTACATTAATTCTAAGGAGGGACGCTAAAACAAAACAAAAAAATATATTTATTGATTGTTCGATTTAAAAAGACATAAGGGGTGATGCCCCACATAGGCTTGCTGTGGCCCAAAAACACAAGTGTGAGAAATACAAAGTGGCTGAGGCTAGTGTTGTTGCCACTTGTGATTGCCACTCACACATATATGCAACTAACACATTAGTACTGGCGATCGAGATGTTCAACGCCTGTACCTATGTTAAATGACAGAAGATGGTCACGCGCATGACCATCCCCGTACTATTAAACTGAATAGGTGCTGGACTGGAAAATATTGGTAGCCAACAGGTGTTGAGGGACACTGATATGGCACAATTATTCCAGCTCCAATATTTGAAAGATTGCTCAAAGTGTTTCCGTGTACCGAGGGGTACACTTCATCAGGAGCATGTTAGCACCATTGATTAGGATGTGGGCTTAGTAGAGCACCGCATCTAACAGTAGTTGCTCAAATGGCAATAGTCATGCCAGAGCAGCGTGTCTAAAACTGGAGAGCTGTAGCTGGAGGCCAATAACCCCTGGTGTGGTGATGGCCAGAACGGGAGACTGGATCAGGTTATCACCCTGCCTGATGCTGGATCTCTAGTTTGAGGAGTGGCATATGTTGTTAATAGCTACAGCCCTGCCTAAGCCGTCACTGATCAGAGGGACGGCGTGCTGGTATGTTAAAAGCTCGGCACTGTGAAAAATTAAAAAGGTGAAGTGTGTGTGTATATATTTCTTGAACTACTGAAATACGCTTCTATACGCTTTCACCAGAAATAACTGCAGCAGTTAACTGAGAATATATATTTCTTGTTGGACTGAATTAGGCCACTATAAGCTTTGACCAGAAAAAAATGTAAGAGTGAACTGTGTATATATATATTTCTTACAGTACTGAAATACGCCCCTTTATGCTTTCACCAGAAATAACTGCAGAAGTAAACTGAGAATATATATTTCTTGTTGGACTGAATTAGGCCACTATACGCTTTGAGTAGAAAAAAATTGAACAGTGTATATATTTCTTGAACTACTGAAATACGCTTTCACCAGAAATAACTGCAACAGTGCAGTGCATATATATTTTTACTTTTTTACTGAAATATGCCTCTATACCGCCATCATGCCATTGTACTGTCTTGCCTGTCTACCATCAAGTTCTATACCACATTGCTGCTGCTGCCGCCATCATGCCTTTATGCTGTCTGGCTTCCTCCCATCATATTTTGTACCATGTGGCGTTTCGAAATGTCAGCTTTATACAATCACGCGTCTGTGAGAGAGCAGCCTCTATGCGCACTGAGGTGACTTGTTGAATCAGACATTCTCCACTTACAGTTTACACATCAGACACCCAGGAGTTAATCAAGTAGCTTTTAATCCGGAGATTGTATTACAAGATGTGCAGGGAATCCAGATGGTAAAAGAATTATGCAAACAATATTCTCCTTGCTAAGAAGATGGAGATTCTCCTCAGAAGCTGAGCATACACTAACAGCAATGCATGACTGGGAAAACGGGAAGTGGCTAGGCTGAACTACAGTAACCATAAACTGAAACAGAGGGGGGAGGAGAAGAGAAGCATACCAATACACAATGCAAGATACTGAAACAGAACACTTCCCGTCTGGTATCTGTAGAGATATATATATATATAAATATATATAGGAATTGTATAAAATAACAATGAATAGTAACAATTAATAAACAGATGAATAATGTCCATAAACCTGAAAAAGAAAAAATGCAATGAACATTTATTCAAACTAAAAAAAGAATATGTCTTCAGTTTAGGCCATAGAGCTGGTACTGGAAAAAGTCTAAAAGTTGATTATCTTTGGTAGAAGGGATCTCAACTTGGAATTTCTGCAGGCAAGAGTAACACAGCTTCTGCAATGGGGCGAAGGAAGGTCTTGATTATTCCACCTCTCGCGGTTCTGACTTCCACCTTACGAACCTTTCCATCCGAACTGGAAACGACTTTAGTAATAAGTCCAGTAGGCCAGTTCTGTCCAGTTAACAGAACAAAATCTCCTTCCTTTAAATTAGGCATTGGTTCTTGCCACCTTCTGCATTCTTGCAAGAGGCAGAGGTACTTTCTTCTCCAGCTTTTTCAGAACTGACTGGCGAGATGTTGTACCTGCTTCCACCGAAACTTATAAAGCTTGTGCTCTTTGAAAATGCCAGGTGGCACAAGAATATTTCCTATCTTTTCTGGTTTATTCTTGAGTAATCTTTTATGTACCTCAGATGAGGATTTCTTTTTTTTTTTTTTACTACAGGAGACTGTCTGTTGCTTTCATTAGAAGCTGAGCGAGACTTGGTTCTCTATTATCTTGCCAAAGATTTAAAGCGAGAGCGCCTATTTTGTGAGGCTGATTTAGATGTAGATTGCTTTCTGTCTATGGATTGTGAACGCGAATGCTCATGTCTGCTTTTCACTTCTGAAATGGGATCTGTCTTTGTACATACAGACTTGGGTTGTTGACATGCAGTATTTGTCATGGACATTGGCGGTAAACTTTTCCCTGTAGTTTCCAGAAAAGGCTGAGCAATATGAAGGTGCTCATCCATTAAAGACTGTGAAGAACTATGATCCTCTTGGGTGCAATCAACAACCGCAGATGGAACTGAAGGTTCTTGCAAAGTATCTGAAATGAACTCTTCCTCCGTTGAAGGAACCTCCTTTATAGAACGTTCAGAAGATACTTACTTTACAGAATAAAACTCATTGTCAAACGGTTGATTGGAAGGCTCACATTTTTGCGGTGTCTCATCAGAACTACATGAAGTAGTTCAGAAGGCTTGTTGTCAGTGAAGATATAGGATTCATTATGATAAACTGTGAGGACTGCAAAGCTGGGAAGGGCTTGAAGAGGGCTCCAATTGAGATCCTGAACGCCTTTCTACAAGCTGTCCTTCTGTCCAGGAACATTCTACTGCAGCTGACTCCTTGGGAATTAAGCTGCTTTCTGATGAACAGGTTTTTAGAATATTTGGGCAAGGAACCTATTGGACATAGTAGTGGTTAGGACACTGCCTGAAGTAAGAAGTTCGTCCCCCCCTATTAATACGTCAGTTCTGAAGGAGTGTACTTGGCAGGGTCTGCGGGCTCTGTCGAGACATACATTCCCCACGATGACCCAACCCACTGTAAGTTTCTGGGCGTATGGAGCGTTGAAAGGGCCATTGCGAAGTTCAAGGACCTTATGAGCCTCAAGAATGTCTCTACCTAGCAAGAGTAAGATCTCGGCATGGTTATCAAGGAGAGGAATCTCTCTGGCTATGTTCCTGAGATGAGGGTAATGCTGTGCGGCTTTAGGTGTGGGAATCTCATCCTTTGCGTCCGGCAATTTGTCACACTCAATAAGGGTTGGAAGAGAGAGTTTCTCATCTCCTTTGACGGGCTTCAAGGTGAAATCATAAGCTCTTCTTCCTGAAGTTGTCACAAGACCAGAGCATGTTCCTAGGGTGTAGGGTGTAGTTTCTCCCTCTATCCTGAACAGATAAAGAACTTAGGGCTAACTAGGGAACGATTACTTTGGTCATCCAGAATAGCATACATTCTTAGGGTCTTCTCTGGTTGTGCAGTAGGAAACACATCCACGAGGCAAATCTTGGAACAAGACTTACCACACACAAGTCCTTCTCAGCATACCTCTGTGCATCTGGGCGTGACGGTAGTGGCTGGTCGGTCGGCACTCTCCCCGCTATGACTCTCTCCGCCTTGATTGGAATGGGGCTTGTGCCAGCTAACTGGTTCTAGGTTCCACCTGATTGGTCCTGGGTGAACAGCGGACACATGTAGATCGATATTACATTCAGAACACTTGACTAGAACCTACGGGTCTCTGGCAAAATGCTCAATGGATGCACAGCATCTGAAGCAGATATTATGACTCCTTAGGAACTCTTTATTTTACTCAAAGGGCTTTGCTATGAAGACACGGCATTTCCTTAAAGGATGTGGTTTATCATGGATAGGGCAATGATGATCGGGTTCCTTAAGGCTTTCATTTCTATTGGAAGCGGCTGCGTTAGTAGTGGGCACAACCCCTGTCTTTTTTAAGGAAATTAGACCTTTAGGGTTTCTCTGTCTGGGACTGAAAGTCTCGTGTCTCTGTTTAGTAGAGCCAAAGATGTTGGTCCCCAAGGTGTTAAAGTTCGGATCGTTTTTAGCTCTAGCTAAGTTCTTGATGAACTTACAGAAGAATGAAAATGGTGGAAAGGGAACACGATGTTGCTCCTTGTATCTTGAACCTGTTGTTGGCCATTGGTCCAGAATATTGAGGGGTAATTTCTCCACGATCAGACCCCCACACCATGGGAGGTATCAAGAAAGCTGAGACCTAGTAACTGTAGGTTTCCCTTGATGATTTCAAACTCAAGAAGAAGGTCACTTAATTACTGGAACCCTCTACGGTCTATATTGGATAATTCAGGAAAGTCATATAGTCGTTTAAATAAGGCACGTTCAACTACTTCTGAGCCGCCGTATGTCTGCTCTAATCTTTCCCATGTGAGACGAAGGCCTTTGACTGGTTCGTAGATATGAACGGTTTTGAGTCTCTTAACACAGTTTGACGACCATAGACCTAGCCATCTAATTAGTAAATCAAGTTTTTGCATAGGCGGTACATCAAGGGTTTGAACTGTTGTCTTGAAGGTGACCTTCCAACTTTTATAGTTCTCTGGGCGATCATCAAAGTTCATAAGTCTAGTACTGATGAGGTCCCTGAGGGTGAGGTATTTGGCGATTTCTGATGCGTCATTTCTTACCTGTATCATGGCGACGGGAACTTCTCCCTCGCTGGTGTTGTTGGCACCTTCTGATACCCTATGTTTGGGGGTTGGAAGATGGAATGGAGTGGCAGCTGGGATGAGCGTAAGTGAAGGATTCATATCTGGTAATCTTAGCGCCAGTGTCTTGGCAGCTATGCAACTAGTCTCGGGAGGTTTTAATGTGATTTCATGAGCTTGAAGTGGCTTGGTCTCTAATGGCGCCTGAAATACTGTGTAAGGTGCCAGAGGTTTGAAAGAAAGAGAAATGTCCACTGGACTGGGGTCAACTGTATAGTTATCAGTTGTCTCTTTTTCTACTTGCATGAGTTCAGCAGGCTGGCGTGCAGAGGCCAAATCTTCTGGTGCAAATGCATTGACTTTGCTTTGGTCTAGGTTGAATTACACGGTACACCCTTTTGAGTCATTAGATATCTTGGACATAGGATGATGATCTTCTTCTTCTTTAGCAGCTTCTTCAAGAACTCTGAGTTCAGCCATGGCTACGGCTTCTTCCCTTTCCTTCTGAAGGACCTCCAACTCAGCTTAAGCCTTGGCTTTGGTCGCTTGCGCCTGAGCCTGTATAGCTTGTGCTTGAGCCTGTATAGCTGCTTGATTAGCTTGAGATTGGGCTTGTGTCTCTGCGACTTGTGCCTTAATGGCTGCTTCCTTTCTAATGCAATGAGCTTGTACCTCCGCTGCTTCCGCTTTTGTGTGTGCCAACACCCATGAGGTACTCAGCGAAGAGTGCTGTGAGCGAGACCTTAGTGATAAGGACTGATCAATGGATTTCGAGGAACGGGATGAAGCCTTGGAGTGCCTTAAAAAGTTAGAATGGTGTGACGCAGTTTCATATTGTTGTGATATCTTGTCCTCTAGCATTGACTTGACTGACATAAATCTGCTATATCTTTCATCATTAAGTGCAGTGTGGGTCTGACTCTTTAATTCTAGGATTCCTCTGAGTTGAGACTTGATAACAGAGAAGAATATTTTTCAGACAGTCTCATAACTTTCATAGGTCTTATTCAATTTTGTACACATGGCCTTTAATTGATCTTCATTATAGCCTGATCCATGTGCTGCATTGTTCAGTCTTTTCCCACAAACTGGATAAGTTATTACTAGTGTTGAGTGAACAGTTCGAGAATAGTTTGGGTTCATACCGAAAATTGGGGTGTTCGGGACACGGACCCAAACCCGAACATTTTCAAAAAGGTTTGTTGTTCGGCGATTACTTCCCGCTTTCTGAAGGTCTGCACAGCAGCCAATCAGCTAGTGTTTTACTTCTTTCCCTAAGAGCCCATCACAGTCATGCCTACTAATGGCATGGCTGTGATTGGCCAAGTGCAGCATGTGACCCAGCCTCTATTTAAGCTGGAGTCACGTAGCGCCGCATGTCACACTGCTCTGATTAGTGTAGGGAGAGGATGCAGCTGCTGTGAGGGCGAGATTAGGCAGGAAAAAGTCAGCAAAAGCACCTAATGAAGTGATCGATCTACAGCTGTGAATGATTGAACTTCTGCTAGTTACTTGCTCACTGGTTTTTAGGCTGTCACTTATTTCCTGGGGTGATCGGCGGCCATTTTGTGACTTGTGGTGCACCAGAACAAGCTGCCACCAAGGCCATCAATCCATCAATACTAGTTTGTTTTTTTTTTTTGCTATATCCTACATCAGGGGCTTGGCTGTGCTAATTGTCACCCCTAGAAACTCAGGATAGCAATTTCTATATTTTATTAAGGGGTTAAATACAATTGCCCAAATACCAATCCCCTAAATCTGGTGTTCCAGCTTTGGCTAGCCAAGTATAATGCTGTCTGGCAAAGGATAGATTATTTTCTGTGGTGAAATTCAATTGTCAAAATAGCAATCCCCTAAATTTGGTGTCCCAGCACTGGCTGGCAAACTATAATAGTGTCCGCAAAAACATATATTTTGTTCTGGGGTGAAATTCAATTGCCAAAATAGCAATGCCATAAATCAGTGGTTTCAGCTGTGGCTGGCCAAGTTTCATAGTGTCCGCAAAAACATATATTTTGTTCTGGGGTGAAATTCAATTGCCAAAATAGCAATACCCTGAATCTGGTGTTCCAGCTGTTGCAGGCCTAGTTTAAATCTGTCCGTAACAGGGTATATTTTGATCTGGGGTGAAATTCAATTGCCAAAATAGCAATACCCTGAATCTGGTGTTCCAGCTGTTGCAGGCCTAGTTTAAATCTGTCCGTAACAGGGTATATTTTGTTCTGGGGTGAAATTCAATTGCCAAAATAGCAATACCCTGAATCTGGTGTTCCAGCTGTTGCAGGCCTAGTTTAAATCTGTCCGTAACAGGGTATATTTTGTTCTGGGGTGAAATTCAATTGCCAAAACAGCAATACCATAAATCAGTGGTTTCAGCTGTGGGACCTCTCTCCTCTGTCTGGGTGCTGGGTCCGAAATAACTGAACGTGGCCTTCTCCAGTGGTGGGTGATATGACGCATGATTCCTTGCTGTGGGACCTCTCTCCTCTGTCTGGGTGCTGGGCCGAAATAACTGAACGTGGCCTTCTCTAGTGGTGGGTGATATGACGCATGATTCCTTGCCGTGGGACCTCTCTCCTCTGTCTGAACTTCCAGGTGTTCGCTCATCTCTAGTTATTACATTTTAATTTTGTTAGTTAGTAGTGCCTCCTTCATTTTTAATGAGGGCTTTGAAATCCTTTTAACTGTATCTTCCATCTCCATTTGTAACACAGCAGCGACCTCTAGTGGTGGTTCAGTCTTAATAGCTTACAGCAGGCAGACGATATTTACCTCAGAAAACAGGCTGAATGCAGTTCCTAGCCTGTATGAAACTGCAATTGCTAGAAGCTTCTGCGATCCTAGTGAATGCAGTACTGAGCAGTGTAAGATATTACCCTCCACTGCAGCATAACAGGAGACAAATGATGATGGCTTATTACTTTGAGGAGAATAATATTATTTTCTTAGCGGGAGAAGGAGAGTACTAAGACAATTCTTTTACTGTGGCATTTCGAAATGTCAGCTTTATACAATCATGCATCTGTGAGAGAGCAGCCCCTATGCGCACTGAGGTGACTTGTTGAATCAGACATTCTCCACTTACACTTTATGCATCAGACACCCAGGAGTTAATCAAGTAGCTTTTAATCAGGAGATTGTATTACAAGATGTGCCGGGAATCCAGATGCTAAAAGAATTATGCCAACAATATTCTCCTTGCTAAGAAGATGGAGATTCTCTTCAGAAGCTGAGCATACACTAACAGCAATGCATGACTGGAAAAAACAAGAAGTGGCTAGGCTGAACTAACTAGAAGCTTAAAAAGAGGGGGGAGGAGAAGAGAGGAGCATACCAATACACAATACAAGATATTGAAATAGAACATACCGTATGGCTGCTGCTGCCACAGCTATTGCTATTCCCTGCTGCTAATCCCCCACTGCCACTTAGATTTCCCCTATTGCCATTCCCATTACCGCTACATAGTCACCACTAATACTACTACACACATCTACTTCGTTGTCTGTTCCATACTGTGCTGCTACTGCCTCAAATTGTCTTCTGCACTTTTGTGAATTGCAGGGGACAAATTTTATTTTTATTTTTTTTAAATCAAACACAAAACAAATTTCAAGATGTTTGCTCTAAATTATTGCTATTTAAATCAGTTAAAGGGGTTTCTGAAAATAAGAAAAACCCCTGTAGCTCATCTATATTAGAAAATAACAACCTTTGAAATATCATCTAATGCCAAAACCTGTAAAAACCAGAGTGGTTGGAAAAAACAGAAGCATTTGGAGGGGCCCAGGGTAGAATTTTAGCAAGGAATATAAAAATGTAATCATTATTCAAGCATTGTAAATTTTTGGTGATACATACAACAGATTTGTTCAAGAAATGTGTGTGACTGAAAATCATTTTCATTTATTTGCATGTTGTTGTTTGGTCGCAAGCTGTTTCCTGTTTCTGCAAGCTACATTCAGATGAACTGAAAATTTGCAGAAATTTCTGCATCAAGTCTGCTGCATGTGAATTCACCCTTTGAGTACTTTCATACTTGCATTTCTGGATTCGCCAATTTGTATGCAAACGGACAGCATTTGTAGACGGATCCGGATGCCGATCCGTCTCACAAATGCCTTGCAATCAGTGTCTATCTCTCCGGTTGTCATCCGGAAAAACGGACATAGAGGTGAATACAACACCACATACCTTTTACATCTTGTGATATCTCCTGTCGTGTAGACCTTCTCTTTCCTCTTCTCCTCCATTTGACCCAGACCGCCATGACAAATTCTTTCAGCCGCATCTCGTCTCTACAGAGTTTGTTACACAAACACGTTAGACTTCTCAATTTTTCCATTAACCTCCCCATCCTCGTGTCATCCTGCTGCCACTCCCAATACTGTGCCCGTTGTGCTCCCCAATGTCCCAGGTACTATATTGTTAAAAAAAATAGTGACCCAAATAGACATAATTGGGGTCATTTATCAAACTGGTGTAAAGTAGAACTGGATTTCCAAAAGAGCTGTCAAAAATGAATGGTGGAACCTGCTATGGGCAACTATGCCATTTCTAGTTTACACTAGTTGATAGATTACCCCAAATGTCCCTAGATTGTCCACAGCCGCTATAATGTCCCCTAGAGTTTCCCCAGTAATAATAACACCCTATATTGTGCTCCAGAATTGCCCCTACAGTGCTTCCACAATGGCAACGCACCCATATAGTAATTTCTCCCACACTGCCCCCACATAGTAATCGCCACATAGTAATTTGCTCCCACACAGTCATTTCCCCCACACAGTCATTTCCCCTTCACTGCCCCCACATAGTAATTTCTCACACACAGTAATTTTGCCCCACATAGTAATTTGCGCCCGCATAGTAGTCCCTCCCATAATAATTTGCCCCCACATAGTAATCTTTCCATAATAATTTGCCACCACATAGTAATTTGCCCAAATATAGTAATTTCCACCAATGTCTATTAATATGTCCTCCTGTGTGTCCCCATCCTACATGTCCCCCAAAAGTAGGCACATGAAATAGAAAAAAATAAATGAAAAAAATTAAAAGCTAAATACTCACCTATGTCCAGGGCCAGGCGCTTGCTCGCAGAGGAAGGAGGATGAGAGAGGCAAGCACAGAAGCAGAACAAACCCGGCTGTGCCACAACAGAGAGGCCAGTGCATGGACAGGTAAGTACGTGACACGTATTATTGATTTGAGCCAAAAAGAACAGTTTTTGTGCCAAAATGCACCAGATTTATTTATTAGTTCTGAGGCATGAAGTAATGGTCTAAAGTATGCCAACTAAGAGTTGTCTTAAAATAAGAAAAGTGTTTTAACTTTGTGAAAAAAGTGCAAAATCTATCACACCGCATATACCACCTTGATAAAATCGGAGCATCTTACTGCCTGGTCTAAATTTGATTTAAAAATTGTTTGACAGCTCCCACATCAAAATTGTATAGCCAGTATGCAAAGAACAATAAGAAAATGGATGGGAGAAAGAAATGTGTTGCAAAGGAATATTTACATTTAGTCCGACATTTATGTGACAAACAGCTGGGAAGTAAACCAAACTTATTACATGGGCCACATGTTGGCAATTCAGCAATTCAGAGTCGTTCATTTTGTTTCCTGTGTGAAAATCAAATATAGTATTCATTTAAAAACAGACTTATCTCCATGTGCACATACATGCAAAAAAGGAAGCACTTTTTTCTGAACCCATTTTTCTAGATGCAGTTCTGCCAAAAATTTAATTTATATAATTTCCTAATAGTGTCAAAAACAAGGGTATAAATTGTACCTTTAAGTAACAATAGTGTGTAAGGCTAGTTTCACACTAATGGTAAGAGATCTGGCAGGCTGTTCTGGTGGGGAACTGCCTGCCGGAGCTCTCTGGATCTGACATTGCCGGACACTACCTGAATGCCTGGCAGGTTTTTGTCCAGCTGATTCTCAGCATATTTGCCGTATAGCGGCCGATCTCCGCCAGACCCCATTATAATTAATGGGGCTAGTGGACATTCAGGTACCCTCCAGCATTGCCAGATCCAGAGAGCACCAGCAGGCTGTTCCATGATGGAACAGCCTGCTGGATCTCTTACTGCTATTGTGAAACTAGCCTAAACTTTTAATGTGCCAAGTAAATGGTGTTTTCGAGACCAAGTGGTAATTATAAAAATAGTAATTTTTCACTAATAATAGTGAAATAGAAGCAATCAGCGGCACTGCTGTATGAATTGCCTATTAAACCCTTAAAAGGGTTTTCCAAGATTTAGATACTGATCCAGCAGGCTACTGTATGCAGCAGTTTTCTTCAATATTTGCCAGAATGCGGCTGGATCTCCGCCGGTCCCCATTATACCATATTTTTCGCCCTATAAGACACACTGGCCCATAAGACGCACCTAGGTTTTAGAGGAGAACAATAAGAAACAAATATTTTTAATTAGACCTCTGATCAGACCAGCAATCAGACCCCCAATGTTAATCAGACCTCATCTCACAGCCTCAATCAGCCCCCATGCCATGTATCAGCCCCCATGCCATATATCAGCCCCCAGCCTCTGATCAGCCCCATTCTATATATTGGCCCCATCCCATATATCAGCCCCCAGCCTCAGAGCAAATAAAATAAAATAAATCCACTTACCTTTCCTGCTCCAGACACCACCATTCCTCACCTCCAGCACTCTGTCTATTTCTTCTTGCTGTTGGCTGTACTGTGACCCAACGTGCACAGAGTGAGGACACCGATCGCCCTCACGCTGTGGACAGCCACAGCACAGCCGACTGCAAAGGACCAGAAGGTGGTGAGTACAGAGCCTGGGGAGCACTGCATTCGCCGCTTCCTGGTCCTCGGGTACTAATGAGCACTTCCATAATGTAAGCGCTTATTAGTATTTGCTCCATAACACGCAGTGACATTTTCCCCCCACGTTGGGAGTGAGAAAAAGTGTGTCTTATGGGGTGAAAAATATGGTAGTTAATAGGGCTGGACAGAGACTTACAAGCTTCCAGCAATGCCAGAATGCAGAACAATCTGGCAGGATCACTAGCGCTAGTGAGAAACTAGTCTTAGACATGTTCAATGTGACATGTTCCCTTTACGCTTCTAAAGAAAACCCTCATATGTACTATGTAAGAGTAACAAAAACTACGGTACCTTTCAATTTAGACAGTTCCATCCCTAGTAAAAGTATCATAGGTTTTTTGTTATATACCTAAGTAAGCATAGTGATTCCTAAATTCTCACAAAGGAACCCAACTAATATGGATCAGTCATTCTATTTCTCATCCCTTATATAAAGTGTATAAACTTACCAAAATGTACACAATATATAACAGTGAGGGCAGAGAAGGCATCAAATTGCCTACACTTGTTGAATGTTATGTCCACCCCATGCAAAGCACAGTTCACGGTGTTTAAAGTAAGGCTTTATGCTAGGGAAGCCTGTGTTAACATGTTGGATCCTTTGGCTGACAGTAATTTACATTATGGAGTTAAATTTTCCAGTAATGGTTTTTAGCAAACTACATTAAATCAGATAATAGTAAGTGATGGACCAGTTAGACAAAAATGTTTAGTATTAAAAGGGTTGTACAAGAATTTAATATTGATATTGACCTATCATCAGTGGGAGTCCAACACATCAGCTGCTGGTACAGACCACAGTGTTTCGGGGAAGCTCTGTTGCCTCTTCCTCTGCCTGTGATGTCACGTTCATCAGTCTTATAGCGTTTCTGCAGCTCAGCCTCATTCAAATGAATGGGCCTTGGCACAGCTACTATAAAATGTACGGCGTTGTGCTTGTTGTTCTATGTAAATGCTGTAGCACCGTTGTCTCTACAAACTGCTTATCAGCAGGGGTGCCAACAGTAAGACCTTCACCGATCAGTTATTCATGACATTTCCTGGGGGATAGGTGATCAATATTTTGTTACCAGAAAACCTTTTTAAAATGGTTGCCCCACAAAAAACATTCTACAGTTTTCAAACCAGCACTTTGATCTAAATACTTTTCTAATTGCATGTGATAAACATGCCCACTGAGCTGCCAGCTTGATATAAATCTAGCTGAGCAATGAATGGGAAATCTCTAGATCAGGGGTGGCCAACCTTACAGACACAGTGAGCCCCAAAAATAAAAGGATGATTACCAGGAGCCACAAGCTATACATTTACACAGTCACCGTATTTTTCGCCCTACAAGATGCACCTAGGTTGTAACAAAGAAGAATAAGAGAAAAAAAAATGATTTTTTCATCTGATCTGAGGTCTGATAAAAAAAAAAATCTTATTTTTCATTAGCAGAGAAAAAAAAAAGAAAAAAATATATTTTTCACCAGACCTCAGATCAGACTCCTAAATCGGATCCCCAATTCTCATCTGACCTAAAATAAGATCCCCAAACCTCATCATACCTCCAAATCAGACCCCCAATGCTCGTATCAGACTCCCAGTGTCAGACCCTCAGTGCTCAGATCCCCCCCCCATTCTCAGATCTGCCCCCCCCATTTTCTCAGACCTGACCAACCCATGCTCACACAAGACTCCCCCATGCTCAGATGTGACCCCCATGCTCAGATCAGACGCCCATTGCTCAGATCAGGACCCCTCCCCCATGCTCTGATCAGAACATCCCGTGCTTAGATCATACCCCATGCTCAATTCTATAATTTTAAAAAAAATCTCTTCCCTCTCCTGATCAGGCACTGGTCTCCTGTACGGGCAGCTGCTACTTTGTAGGTCTGACACGCTCTCCACTATGACCTGATGAGAACAGCATCAGGTCATAGTGCATGTCTTCATGTACTACGTTCTTGCGCTGTGTGCATCAGGACGTAGTGGAGAGTGAGCTAGAGCTGCAAAGTAGCAAAGGTGCCCGATCAGGAAAAAATATCTGAGCAGTGGGTGGAGAGTTAGCCAGCCTGACTGCTTCCCAGCTCCACAGCAAGAGCTGCACTTGAAGAAGCAAAGAGCCACATGTGGCTCAAGAGCCACATGTTGGCCACCCCTGCTCTAGAACCATGTGAGGTACAGGGCTGATTTTAGCTTTGTTAGAAAGAGATTGAGTAATGTACTATATGTCTGATTTTCATTTTCTACATTAGTCATGGAATAGCAAATTCCGTAAAAAAAGACCAGACAAAAAATTCCTGCATGCAGGACTTTTTTGCCCAGTAAAAAAAAAAGGATTCAGAATGGAAAGTGATTACACTGTAGTCAGTGGAGTCTGTTCAGGTCAGTTATGTGCCCTATTCGGCACTTCCGTTATTTCTGGTGTTCTGTTCCTATAAAGGAGCAGAACAATGGAAATATTTAGCTGTGATGTGAACTTGGCCTTATCCAAAGAAAATACTCCAGGCTAAGGCCCCATGCATAAATCACTGAAAAAAAGTGCACCACAAAGATAAGCAACTGACAACACTGGACACTACTGCACTTTTTTTCTGTGATTTATGCGTTTTATATTTTCATCCGCACATTGTTTCATTTTGTGTAGGATGTTTCGTGGTGCATTTGGTTCGCGCCGGCATCCTCCATTGTATGCAATTTTTACTGGGGATGGCCGCTTGTTGCGAACCACATGCGGAGGAGCTGCTCCCCCAGTTAGAAACACGCAACAGTGTTTGGGGTTTGAGCAGTTCCACCCATTTAGGCCACGTTTATTTCTGTGATTAAGGCCCCATGCACACAAAGGTATTCATTTTGCGGCCCAAAAACTGCAGATCTGCAAAACACCAGTACCTGAAGTGTACATCCCGTATTTTCCTATTCCGCAGTCCTGCCCTATGTTAAAAATACCTATTCTTGTCTGCACAACCAGGCAAGATTAAGACATGTTGTAATATTTCTGGTATGACTTGCATGAAGTTAGTGTTCAGCATACTTTATGAGAAGAAAAATGTCGAGATCAGTAAATCCTTCATTCATCTGGGAACAATGGGGGGAATTTATCATTTCCTCTGCAAGCGAAAACCAGTGGCAAAAAATATGTAAGTTTTGTGATTTTTATGGCACACATAACAATTTCTTCCACTTTGCACTAATAAATATATAGTAAATACTAGAAATATATTTACATTTTTTACAGATCTTTTTTAGAACAATTCCTTCATGGAGTGCAGGAGAAGTCCCAAATTACATTGTCTCTGGGTCCACCCTTCCTCACAAGGTCTGAATTGTTTTCTGTCAACATTAAGCTTCTACAGGAAAAGCCCAAGTGTATTATCCCTCCCTTTTGTGAAACGGAAAGAAAATCCTATATAGGAAGAACTGAGTCATAGTGATATATGATCTATAGCACTTCTACAGCTCAAGAAATGGTGCGACTGACTCCTTCTCTGCCAGAGCCTTTCTAAATTCTATTGAAATAGCAGCCCTACCAGGCTACAATTTCTTTAAAGCATATGCCAAGATGAAACAGAAATATTTAATTATACATTTTTTCCAAAGGTTAAATTACTGTGTGCAATAGGAAACAAAATGTGTCAAAATCCTTTTCATTTTGCAATGTTTGTATTACAAAACAACTCTGTAAGGCTACATTCACATCTGTGTATGGGATTGCGGTAGTGTGTCCTGGCAGAGTAGCAGAATAATTGAAATGCTGTACCTGGCCTAGCCCAACACCACCGAGCCACAGGACACCCATTTGCTGTAATGGGATCTGTCGCGTTTCCTGCATGAATGTCGGCTTTTTGCCGGAAAAATACTGCTACATGCAATAACAGGAGAGACAAATAAATGTGGAAGCAATTTTTTTTTTTTGCTGCTTACAAAAGCTTTGAAAATTAAACTTATGTGAAACTCTATGAACTATATAAGAAGACATATATGTTATGTATAGGCTCAGATGAGCCGAAGTTAATACTTTTGAAGTCTCACGAGACTTTGCATAATAACTTTAGAAATTGATTTATACTGTAAAAATAATTTCCAGAACTCGGGTTCGGTTCCAAGGTATGAAGGTATGAAGTTTTATGCGAAACAACTTCAAATGTTTCATCCGAAGTCGATTCGCTCATCCCTAGTTGTAGGCAATTGCAAATTAAATTGCTGCAACTTTTCTGCAATTTGGTTGTGTTTTAACATCCACATTAAATCTCTAAACTAGGCAATGGTAAATTGCAGACAAGTCACACAATATGGTTTAATCGTCTGACTTTTCTGAGACTTACTCTTGTAGCCCCATCCTAAAAGATATAAAATTACACGTATCAAGCACAAAAGTAGCAGTCATCATGACTAGCATTCAAATTGTGAATATCGGCAGTTCGAGAATCTGCGAAAATTTTCAATATAGTGCTGTATATTCGTATTCGAGAATATTCGTAATTGTTTCTATCTGAACACACGATTCCTCTCTGCTTCTTGTTTGTGGGCCAATGAGAAGGCAGCAATGTCATTGTCTGAGCTTAGCAACATCCCTAGAAACAAATAGGAAAGCGAATAGCGAATATATTGAGCACTCTATCTGCATGTAAAGCTATTGTAATGTTCTGCAGTGCCAACCATTTTCTCCAGTCTCAGTAAACTTCTAGCAGCTTCAAAAATGTAGCAAAAGTGACCCATGCCTGTATTGCGCATGCAATACGCAAATATTACACTGCTGATTTTCGCAATCAAGAAAATAATCATGAATTTGAGAATTTGCAAATATATGATGAATAATCGCCCAAATATTCGCGAAATATCGCAAATTCGAATATTGCCCCTTCCGCTTATCACTAATCATGATGACATCACTAATCATGATGACATCTTCTGCTATTTTGTAACATCCAGATATGAAATCTTACAATGCTCAGGTTAATCAAGGTAAACTAAAGCACACACTAAATTGAGAACATGGCACACTTGTATTGTCTAAAACAAAAATGTAATGCACAGCTTTAAAGGGAACATATCAGGAAATGACCTATTGGTTAAAGAGGACAAGATTTAGAAATTTTAGAAAAAAAACTAATACCTTCATCTGTAGCCCTCCTCCAGCAGATGGCATTAAGCTTTTTTTTTTCAATTTTTTTTCAAATTGGCTCCTCCATTGCACCGCTATGCCCCCTGCTTTTGGTGCCTAATATGCTTATCTGTAGTAATGGTACTCACTGTTCTCATGAGATTTACCAAATCTCATGAGAACAGCTCATCTTCTCCTTGGCGGTCCACAACGATTGGACAGTATCACAGGCAGGGACAAGAACACTTAAGAGAACTGAGGTCTCTTCTCAATACCATTACTACCCATTAGCACATTACGTACCAGAACAGAATGTGGGGTACAGTTGCATCTGCTTCAGGCAGACTACAGATGAAGGTATTAATTAAAAAAAAAAATAACATCAGGTCCTCTTTAAAATATGTTTTTCTGTTAAACATGTATTTTTTTTAGAATTTTTTAAGGTCTCCAAGAATTCCTCAAGGTGGCAAATAAAGACAGCACGCTGCAATGGATACTTCGAGGTATGGTAGGTGTTTTTTTGTATAAAGACACATAAAAAACAAATGGCGTGATGAAGACAGAAGACCGCCATTGAAACACATAACTGTTGTTTTATAATTAGTTTTTTTATGTGTTTTATACAACAAAACACCTACCTCAAAGTATCTGGTGCAGCGTGCTCTTTTTAATTGCTACCTTTGGGATCTTTGTCTACATTTCTCTTCCGGCCTCCTCTGTGCAGTGTCTGGCGAATGAGTGCAGTAGCCTGGTCTCTCCTCTTGGTGTGGAAGAACTCTGCCCTTCACTAGTGTTCTGCATGGTCTACACAACATGATCCGGTAAGGTGTATTGACCCACAGGGATTAATATAATGACCTAGGAGGTATCGCAACAGGAAGTGTCCCTTCTCTTTTTTCTTTTACAATTATCACAGTGATATCACAATTTATGAGCTCCCTCCTGACCTCTGCACAGGTCACAGAACATACCTAGAAAACTCTCCAATAGAAGTCAATGTGTCCCCTCCTGTCCACTGCATTTATAGCCCATGTGGCTGCTATCAAAAGACAGGAAGTCTTAACATATTTTAGGCCCAGTAGTCATTGTGAAAACTGCAGGATTTTATACATTTTTTAAACGTGGATAGTGACATGGAAAAATGTTATAAAACTGGCAAAAAAAAGTTTGACATAAAAGCATGATTTAAATAGTTTATTTTTTGATGACACATTCCCTTTAAATATAGCACTTACCTATATATCCTGCAGTTTGTACTAGTAATTAGATAGTAGTAAGGTTCCAGGTTTGATAAAATATGGATATTTATGTGTTTTGATGCATTTCAAGGCGTTATCCAGGAATTTAATATTGATGGCCTATCCTCAGGATAGGTTGTAAATATCAGATCGGTGGAGGTCAAATTCCTGGCATCCCCGCTGAGCAGCTGTTTGAAGAGGCCACTACGCTTATTGGACCTCCGGTGGGCACTGTGGTCTCTTCTCAGCTCACCAAGCACAGCGTCATACATTGTTTAGTGGCTGTGCTTAGTATTACAGCTCAGCTCCATTCACTTGAATGGGCCTGAGCTGCACCTAGGCCATGTGACCAATGTATGGCGACATCACTAACCTAGAAAGAAGCCTGCAGCCTTTTAAAACAGTAGATTGATGGGGGTCTTGGGAGTCAAAGCCCGATGATCTGATATAGATGACTTATAGGTCATTAATTTAAAATTTCCGGGTAACCCCTTTAATATTTCTCAATGTGCGTTCTCTTTGAATATCTATCTGCGATTTACTCCAGTGTAAAGTTTGTTTGAAATTACACAGGCACTAGTCTACTAGATAAAAAAAAAACTATTCTGGAGTAGCACACAAATCCATGTAATCATAGACAAACCATAATAGGAGTTCTCTTATCAAGACACTTTTGAACTAAGAATAGAGTTTAATTACGGAACCATAATATTGCTTTGAAACATCGGTTGTCAGGCTGAAATTCTTTAGTCATAGTCTTGTGAATGGAAAGGTATTAACAAGGGAGAAGAAAAGTAAATGAATTAAATACCAGTGTAAAAAAAAAATATTATATATATATATATATATATATATATATATTATAGACAAAAGAAGAAGACTGCTGCACCGCCTGATAGTGAAATAAGGTGGATCCTTTATTCACCCATGTGCATGCGACGTTTCGATCTTCTCAATGGGATCCTTGTCAAGCAATGAATTACATGTGAATCAACATATATAGGCAATCAGATAATTTGCATACATGATTGTAAAAGTGATAAAAACACATAATAAAAGTGTAGGATTAAAATAGTATCCATAAAGTGCATAGTGTCCATTAAAAACGTGAAAAATTGATAATGATATTCAAATGACATCATGGCTGGAGGCGGGGATGGGTGGTGTATAATGAAAACCTCGAGGAACTCGAAGATGGCGGAAGCCATATCGGAGCGGCGTATCAAAGAACAGAGTGAGCATGTCTTCTTACGGGTGGTCACGTGAATAGTCACATGACTCGTCTTAGCAACAGTAGTCGACCCATTCACCAGGAAGACTAGCTTAGTTCAGCTAGAAGGTTACTCCATCATTTTGCAGACAATTTTACAGTCTGCCTAATTTAGAATTTTTGAACAAACACAGAAATAGACAGTGGGAGCTCTTCATGCACTGTATGGTCCATTAGCAGAAGGGTAGCAGCCAGTAAGACATACAGTATGTGTCGATATACTCACTTTCCTCGAATGTGCCAAAAAGTGAACCACTTGTGGATGGTAGAGATGGCCCGAACTATTCGCCGGCGAACATAGCTTGTTCGCGTCCGCCGCGGTGGGCGAACATATTCGATGTTCGCGTTCGCCCCTATACTATACATCATCATTGAGCAAACTTTGACCCTGTACCTCACAGTCAGCAGACACATTCCAGCCAATCAGCATACCCTCCCTCCCAGACCCTCCCACCTCCTATCTAAACGTAAGGACAGCATCCATCTTAGATTCATTCTGAAGCTGCAGTAATAGTAATTGTAAATCGCAAGGCGATTAATATAACCTGTATTATTCGCATTGCGATTACAACTTAGATCTGAGTTCCTAACGGTTGTATTGCTAGAATATAACGAAGATAATGAATATAGCACTATATTCTCAATCTTCGTTATATTCTAGCAATACAACAACCATTAGGAACTCAGATCTAAGTTTAATTACAATGCGATTAATATAACCTGCCTTAATCGCATTGCGAATTCAACTTAGAGCTGAGTTCCTAATGGTTGTTGTGTTGCTAGAATATACGTTATATTCTAGCAATACAACCATTAGCAACTCAGCTCTAAGTTGTAATCGCAATGCGAATAATACTTACAATTATTAATCGCTTTGCGAATCCATTTGATGCCTCTATTTGATTGTATATGACGGTTGACTATGACTACCACCAACAATCTGCTGCCTCCAAAGCAATATATCTGAACCCCCCCGGGGCCATTTGGGCGTTTTTGATAGAAAACGCATCTGCGTTTTTATAGTGTTTTTTCATTTTTTATTTTATTTTTTTGTGTATTTTGCCACATTTGGTTGCATATTTACATTTGGTATAGGCAAATATGGTAGTCTAGATCATTACTCTGCCCAAATCTATATTCAGCTTCATGGCTTAGAAAATATACTGTCAAACAATGATCCTAGATTTTGGTATAGACACATGATCTAGACTACCATATTTGCCTATACCAAATGTAAATATGCAACCAAATGTGGCAAAAGTGTGATCAGCTACAACATCATCATCAAGTACTGTCTGCACATCACTGATGTTCTCCTAAACTGTATCTGGGTCAGGAGCCTGAACGCTCATAACATTAGCTCCCACACCACTTTCCTCATCACAACTTGCCCGCCTAGCGGAGGAAGCGGTGGATGTCTCCTCCACCTCTTGGCTTGCCAGTAGCTGCTGACTGTTTTCTAGTAGAGATGTCCCGAACTATTCGCCGGCGAACAGTTCCTGGCGAACATAGCTTGTTCGCCGCGGCGGGTGAACATATGCGATGTTCGGTCCGCCCCCTATACATCATCATTGAGCAAACTTTGACCCTGTACCTCACAGTCAGCAGACACATTCCAGCCAATCAGCACCCTCCCTCCCACAGTTTACCACCTCCATTTTAGATTCAGTCTGAAGCTGCATGTTAGTGAGAGCAGCGAGACTGCAGCTGCTGCTGTGCTGATGATTCTGAATTCATAGGGAAAGTGTTAGCTAGGCCAGTGTTCTGTGTCCACAGACTCATCTGCTGTAAGGACAGCGTCGCAGCACCCCCAAAAGCCCTTTTTAGGGCGGCTACATTAGTCTGCTTTTATTTATTTTTTCTCCATATATATATTGCAGTTGCCTGGCCTGCCTGTGTGTGAGGAGCTGCAGGCCCACAGACTGTAGTGTGCCCACTGCCAGTGCCCACCACTCATACCGTGTGGCACAGGACTTTGCATAAAAAAAGGCATTTCATTTTTACCCTTCAATCTAAGGTTAGTTGCCTGCCAGTGTGTGTCAGGCCGACTTCCACTGACTGTAGTGTGCCCACTGCCAGTGCCCACCACTCATACCGGGTGGCACAGGACTTTGCATAAAAAAAGGCATTTAATTTTTACCCTTTAATCTAAGGTTAGTTGCCTGCCAGTGTGTGTCAGGCCGACTTCCACTGACTGTAGTGTGCCCACTGCCAGTGCCCACCACTCATACCGGGTGGCACAGGACTTTGCATAAAAAAAGGCATTTCATTTTTACCCTTTAATCTACGGTTAGTTGCCTGCCAGTGTGTGTCAGGCCGACTTCCACTGACTGTAGTGTGCCCACTTCCAGTGTCCACCACTCATACCGGGATGCACAGTAGCTTGCACGCATAGTACAACTAATAAAAAATAAAAAAATGACAGGCAGAGGCAGGCCACCCCGCCGGGGTCGTCGTGGTGCTGTTTTTTTTTTTATCTTTGGCCCTAGAATAATGCCCAGTGTTCAGAGGCCACATACCCTGAACTGGAAAAATTCTGAGGACATAGTTGGCTGGCTTACACAGGACACCCAATCTAATACAGCTTCCGCTCGGAACCTTGACTCACCATCCTCCTCCAGCTCAGCTTCGGGCACCTCTAAAGTTACCACTCGCCTGCCCGTCACCAACACCATCACTACAGCCACTTCATTTGATCTGTCAGAAGATTTATTTACACATCAGTTGGAAGAAATGAGTGATGCGCAACCATTATTGCCAGAGGATGTAGATAACAGGGATATGTCTCAGTCAGGCAGCATTACACACACGTACGGTGTGATGATGATGTTGTACTCGCTGCTGCTTCCTTTGCTGAATTGTCAGATACAAGTGAAGCGGTTGATGATGACGATGTGTCCGTGGATGTCATGTGAGTGCCCGCTCGAAGAGAAGAAGAACAGGGAAAAAGTTCAGATGGGGAGACAGAGAGGATGAGGAGACGAGTTGGAAGCAGGGGGAGGTCATCCCAAGGAGCTAGTGGCACAGTCAGACAGCATGTATCGGCACCCGGGGTCAGCCAGACAGAACGCCAATCAAAGCATGCTGTTGCTACCACCAGAATGCCGTCATTGCAAAGCTCAGCAGTGTGGCATTTTTTGTGTGTGTCTGCTTCTGATAACAGCGATGCCATTTGCAACCTGTGCCAAAAGAAACTTAGTCGTGGGAAGTCCAACACCCACCTAGGTACAACTGCTTTGCGAAGGCACATGATCTCACATCACAAACGCCTATGGGATCAACACATGAGTACAAGCAGCACACAAACTCAAAGCCACCATGCTCCTCCTGGTCCAGCATCTTCAGCCACGTCAACCACTGCTGTCCTCCTTGCCCCCTCTCAACCACCCGCCACTCCGCCTCTCACCTTCAGCAGTTCCTGCTCATCTGCCCACAGTCAGGTGTCTGTTAAGGAAATGTTTGAGCGTAAGAAGCCAATGTCACGGAGTCACCCCCTTGCCCGGCGTCTAACAGCTGGCTTGACGGAACTCTTAGCCCGCCTGCTTTTACCATACCAGCTGGTGGAGTCAGGCCTTCAAAAAAATTGTCGCTATTGGGACACCACAGTGGAAGGTACCCGGACGAATTTTTTTTTTTACAATAGGCAATCCCTGATATGGGACGTAACAGGGATTAAACTGATAGGAATTGTACTAGTTAAGACACCACTCATATAGGGTGTCACAGCACATTGCTCTGTGCACGCACAGTGCCCTAATTTGGGAGTAAGAGGACCGACCAAGCTGCTGTCACTACCAGAGCTTTGAGACGTTCTCACAGCTCTGTTTCTCCACCCCTGTGATGATGTCACTACTAGAGCTTGGAGGAGTTCTCTCTGCTCTGTTTCTCCGCCCCTGTGATGAGGTCTTTACTTTCAGTTTCCCTCCTCCCAGCTGTCCCTCCTGTGATTGATTCCTCTTCCTATAAAATTCCCCTCTTCCTGTTTAATCGTGCGGATTATACTTTTCATTTGACCTGTATCTGTCGCTTGAGTATCTTCACTTGTGTGATATCTTTTCACTGGACCTGTGTTCTGCTAAAGCAAGTACTTCGGATATTGTCTGCTGACTTCACTGCTGCTGCAGCTCCTTCAGTTAAGTGTGCAGACATTGTGTGTTTCTGTTTGTTTGCTGACTGGATCCTAGGCGACCCCGGTTCCGTCCATATACTGAGAAGGGCACCGGTGGCCGTGCCCCTTCCACTATTGTAGGGGTTACAGTTGTCATCAGCCTTAGGTACGCGGGCATGTCTCGATCCACCATCTGGATCTGGACATGAGCTTAGCAGCATAGGGAGAGTTTTTAGGGTCTGACAGGGGTCACCCTTTATGTTCCCTAGTTTGGGTCCAGTCAGTAGCTAATTCACTGTGTATGCTCTTGTTGCTCACATACAGCCGTGACAGCTGCTTTTTCCATCTCCCGGTTCCTAAAATCAATTCAGTTTGGTGTATGAGAGTTTGGTCTGTCACTGTGAAGGCAGTCGAAGGTACCCGGCCTAAATTTTTTTTCACAAAAGGCAATCCCTGATATGGGACGTAACAGGAATTAAACTGATACAAATAGTACTAGTTAAGACACCACTCATATCGGGTGTGACAGTAAATTGCACGGCGCAGATGCAGTGACCGTGGATTAAAACAAAGGGGAGGGAGCCAGCGTTTTTTTTAACAATCTCCCCGTTCGAAAAATCAATTCAATTCACCTTTCGGGGACCCTTGGTGTTGTACGTGGCTGGGTGGAAGAAGAAACCTTCAATGACATCACCGGGACATGGCTAGCTTGGTATCCAACCTTATGCAAATGGGGAGTTTGCGGTTGTGCAAATGGACTGTTTGCGGTTGTTTGCGGTGCATCAAAAGGGGAGTTCGGTCTATCAATGTCTTTGAAGCGGTTGTAACCCTTACACTACCTTATCGATACAACATCATACCTGATCGTATACACACTCTGGATGTTTTAAACCACGTTGTTCAAAAAAAATTAGGATTGTTAGGTGATTTATGCCTTTTATGGATTAAAACCCAACACTGCGTCAACTATGTAATTTTCCATGGGAGTTTTGCCATGGATCCCCCTCCAGCATGCCACAGTCCAGGTGTTAGTCCCCTTGAAACAACTTTTCTATTACTACTGTGGCTAGAAAGAGTCCCTGTGGGTTTTAAATTCACCTGCCTATTGAAGTGTATTGCGGTTCGCCCGTTCGCGAACATTAGAGGAAATTCGCGTTCGCTGTTCGTGAACGGAAAATTTTCTGTTCGCGATATCTCTATTTTCTAGTAGCTTGTCCTCACTATATAGCGGAACTGAGCCCACAGTATACAATACTTCTCTGGCTGAGGGAACAGAAAAGGACAGAGGCAGGTTGAGGACAGGTGAGGGCACAGGGCTTGCTCCTGGGCCATGCCAACTAAGGGTTGTGTCTGACGAACCCACTCTTGGCTGGGGGTGTCTGATGTCACTTGCGACGAAGTCGAAGATCGAGTCAACCATTCAAGAACCGCTGGGTTACTGGTCAAGACACGACTGCTAGCTGACACTGGGAGCTCAGGCCTCTCGAAGTGACCCCTGCTGCAACTGCCCCTTACTCTGCTGCGACCTGTGCCTGCGCCAGAAACATTTAGACCTCTGCCACTCTCCTGTGCAGGGCCTGGCACTTCTCTGTCTGACATACTGTTAGATGAAATGAATAAATAGAAAGTAAATGAAAACACCCCAAAGAATTCTGTAATTTTGTCACTTCACCACACAACGGCTAATAAGTCCCTTTTTTCAAACTAATAGGCACAAAAAAGGGCTTTAGAACATAACTGCACCCCTGAACGCCAAATATATTTTTCTTTTGCCACTAATATACGCCACAAAAGGCTTTTGAACATATGACTGCACCACTAAACGGCAAATATATTTTACTTTTGCCACTAATACACGACAAAAAAGGGTTTTATAACATATAACTGCACCGCTGAACGGCAAATATATTTTTTCTTTTGCCACTAGTACACACCACAAAAGGCTTTAGCACATATAACTGCACCGCTGAATGGCAAAAATATGTTTCTTTTGCCACTAATACAAGCCACAAAAGGCTTTAGAACATATAACTGGACCGCTGAACGGCAAATATATTTTTCTTTTGCCATTAGTACACGCCACAAAAGGCTTTAGAACTGCACCGCTGAACGGCGAATATATTTTTCTTTTGCCACTAATACACACAGCAAAAGGTTTTAGAACATATAACTGCACCCCTGAACGGCAAATATATTTTTCTTTTGCCACTAATACACACCACAAAAGTCTCTATAACATATAACTGCACCCCTGAACGCCAAATATATTTTTCTTTTGCTACTAATACACACCACAAAAGGCTTTAGAACATATAACTGCATAGCTGAACGGCAAATATATTTTACTTTTGCCACTAATACACACTACAAAAGGCATAAGAACTTATAACTGTACCGCTAAACAGCAAATATATTTGTCTTTTGCCACTAATACAAGCCACAAAAGGCTTTAGCACATATAACTGCACAGCTGAACGGCAAAAAATATTTTTCTTTTGCCACTAATACACGCCACAAAATCATTTAGAACATATAACTGCACCGCTGACTGGCAAATATATTTTTCTTTTGCCACTAGTACACTCCACAAAAAGCTTTAGAACATATAACTGCAGCAATGAACTGCAAATATATTTCTCTTTTGCCACTAAGGCCCCTTGCAGATAAGCCTGAGTGGATTTGCACTTGTGGATGCGATGCGATTTTCACGCAGCCCCATTCACTTCTATGAGGCCAGCATTGCGTGAAAAATGCAGAATATAGAACATGCTGCGATTTTCATGCAATGCACAAATGATGCGTGAAAACCAACGCTCATGTACACAGACCAATTGAAATGAATGGGTCCGGATTCCATGTCGGTGCAATGCATTCGCATCACACATTGCACCCGAGCGGAGAACTCGCTCGTGTGAAAGGAGCCTCACACACTATAAAAGGCTTTAGAACATATAACTGCACCGCTGAATGGCAAATAAATATAGTTTTGGCGTGGATTTTCATTCATTCCCATTTTCAATGGGAATTGTGGACATGGACCACGCATTATGAATAGCCTGAGCACTATTGTTTTTCCATGGTGGAGTTTATAAAACCACAAGCTGAAAAAAGGAGCTGTCCCATCCGGGCCCCTGAAGTGAAGGGAAAGCAGTGAAGGGGAAGAGTGTTCTGATAATAGGTGATCACTGGCTCTGCTATTTTTAGAAATTCTATAGCAGTGAATGGAGATAATGCTGTATGAGGGACCTGTGGATGACACACTGTTATGGGGGACCTGTGGATGACAATGTTATGGAGGATCTGTGGATGACACACTGTTATGGGGGGTCTGTGGAGGACACTGTTATGGGGAACATGTTGATGACACACTGTTATATGGGATCTGTGGATGTCACACTGTTATGGGGAACATAGAAACATAGAATGTGTCGGCAGATAAGAACCATTTGGCCCATCTAGTCTGCCCAATATACTGAATACTATGAATAGCCCCAGGCCCTATCTTATATGAAGGATGGCCTTATGCCTATCCCATGCATGCTTAAACTCATTCACTTTATTTGCAGCTACCACTTCTGCAGGAAGGCTATTCCATGCGTCCACTACTCTCTCAGAACGTGTGGATGACACACTGTTGAGGGCAATGCAGGACTGCTACAATGAGAGTGTGACCCCAGCAGCCCTGCATCCCCTCCTCCACAGACACTGCTGCATGCTTCTTACCAGGCGACTTACCAGGTGCTTTAATAGGAGGGTCCTGGGAGCTCCTGCAGTCCGGCAGCTGAGGTCAGAGCCTGTGGGTCAGATGCAACAAAAGTCCCAATCACCCAGTCGGATGTCTTGGCATTGCAGCCTAGAGCAAGTGCAGGCAAAGGCTGGAAGGCGGGGCTATGTTTCCTCCGCCCACACAGAATGCCCTGATGCTGGCCTGTCACAGAGCTCTGGTAAGAGTGGGGGGGGGGGGAATACCTAGATATCTAACAGCAGGGGGCCATGGCATTATAGGTGACCCCGCCTTCCCAGAGTTCCTTCCTCTATGTCCTCACACTTATAGTGGGGCTTTGAAAAAATACGATTACTCACGAATTGTGAGGACATTTGGATTCGGTGCGAATTGAATAGTTCCTGAAATTCTGATCGAATTCCACTTCATCAGCTCATCTCTAGCTGTGGGCTTAGCCCCACTATACAGCGAGGACGAGCTGCTAGAGGACAGTCAGCAGCTACTGGCCAGCCAAGATGTGGAGGGGACATCCGCTGCTTCCTCCACTAGGCGGGCAAGTAGTGATGAGGAGAGTGGCATGGGAGCTGGTGTTGCGAGCGGTCAGGCTCCTGACCCAGAGACCGTTGAGGAGGACATCAGTAACGTGCAGACAGTACTCGATGATGATTATGTAGCTGATCGCACTTGGGAGCCTAGTAAATTAGGGGCTTCATCATCATTGGGAGAAGAGGGTGGCAGCTTGCACGTGAGGCAGTGGCGGAGCCAGCAAATTGCAAGCGTGGAGTCAGCAGGGTGGCATCAGTGGGAGGTCGGTAGCCAAACCTGCCCGGGACAGACCACCCACTTCGCAGGAGGCTACCTGCCCAGAAAGTAGTGTTGCACGGGTTCACGGAAGCGGCGGCGGTAGCAGTCAGTCAGTGCGTAGTGTTGGGGGTAAAATCACCTATTCGGCGGCAGTTTTTTGTTAAGCCGCTGGAGGAGGTGAACATGGTCATATGTAGAATCAGTGGGCATGGCCCTGGGTCAACATATGCAACGTCACCATAAAGAGGACTGGGAGAAGGGTGGCTCCGATGTGGTGGTCCAGCCTGCCGCAGCAACCGCTGCATCACCCAGCGGCACGCACCCGGTTTTAGGCAGTCAACTGTCCACCACCTCAGCCAAAGGGACCTGTCTGTCTTTCCTAACATCTGCTGATCCGGATGCTCCTGCTCCTCCTCATCAGTCATTCCATCAGCAATCGATCACCGAAGCGATTGCCAAGAGACAACAGTATGCGTGCAGTCATCCAACGGCGCAGAAGCTGAATGTGCTCCTGGCCAAGTTGCTGGTGCTGCAGTCCCTCCCTTTCCAAGTAGTGGACTCTGCAGCTTTCAGAGAACTGATGGCTTGTGTCGAGGCGAGGTGGAGAGTCCCAAGCCGTTATTTCTTTGCGAAAAAGGCAGTACCAGCCCTGCACACACATGTAGAACAGAAGGTGGGCCAGTCCTTGAGCCTGTCGGTGTCGTGGAGCTGTAACTACGGTCAGGGACAATAGATGTCCATTATGGCCCACTGGGTAAATGTGGTTGCTGCACAGCCACACCAGCAACTTGGCCAGGTCATGCCACTTCTGCCTCCAAGTTGCTGTGCCGTTGGTCCAGTGACAATGTCCACCTCTGGCTCCTCATCATCCAGCGTGTCCTCAGCCTCCACTGCAGGTGCAATTCACAGTGCCCCTCCAGTATACCACATGTGCAGCGCATGGGGGTGTCACGCTGTTCTGCACCTCGTTTGCCTGGGAGAACGGAGTCACATAAGGGAGGAACTGCTATATGTCCTTCATCAAGAAGTCGAATCTTTGCTTTCTCCATGACAACTCAAAATCGGAACCATGGTGACCAAAAACAGGAAGAACATGGTGTCGGTGTTACACCTGAAACTGGTGTTAGAAGGTCTGAAAGACTCATTACACATGAGTGATCTGACAGCCTATTTTGGTTTCACTTTGTCTGTGTGTTGCTGGACATGATACTGTTCAGGTGTGGATTATGTGACCTTTACCTCTTCCTATTTAGTCTGACTTTACCCATCACTCCTTGCTCTGGATAGCTTCATTTGATTTTGGAAGAGCTGGAGTGTGGTTCTTGTTGAAGTCCTGTTCATCCATCATCCTCAGAAGTTAAGTGTTCCGCTTGTTGTGTTTTGTATTCCCCCCACCCCCCTGGTTGTTTACTAGGCCTCAGCGAGTCGCTGGTTCCTTCACCTGGGAAAGAACGGGTTGACTCTGCCCTGTCATTACCTTGAGGGCATCCGAGGGTCACCAGGGCTTTCTAGGTTCCTGTGTACGGGCATCTCTACCATCAAGAGGTGCCCATACAGATAGGAGGTAGGGCCAGGAGCAGGGTTTTATAGGTGGTGACTAGTGATGAGCGAGCACCAAAGTATTCAGGTGTTCGGGTACTCGGTCCGAACACATAGCGATATTCGAGCACCCGATTATAATAGAAGTCAATGGGAGACAACCAGGCTCCCCCTGCTCGGATGAGGGGAGGGTGTCTGGTCCATTGGAAAAGGTCAGAAAGTGACAGAAACACCACCGAAATGGATCTGGAACAGCATAAGGACCATGTCTGTGTGCATCTTGGACTCCAATATTGCTGCTGGAAACCATATTGTCCCAGTTGTCCGCCACTTTTACATAGCGACAAAATCGCGCCCAAAATCCCGCCCCCTAAAAAAAAAAAGACATTTTTAGAGGTAACATTGTTAGGAAACATTACTTCCGGTATATTAAATTGTATATACCGTGCAAATGCTGCCAAAAATTACAAGAAAGAAGCACTCCAATACACCCTGTATATCACATACAGGAGGGCCTCATTCACATGGTGCTACAATTGTTCAGGTACACTGCTGCACTCATAAAGCCTATGCACTAAGTGAAAGGGCTGCCAAAAATTACAAGGAACTGGCAATAAAATACACCATTTATTACACATAAAGGAGGGCATTATACACACCCTTGAAAAATGATCATCGATGGCCTACTAGTGACCCTAAAAAACATTTGGAGCAAGGGCATGCTGGTTATATCTAAAACATTATAGTTGAGGGCCTGAAGGTGAGCAGACTCAATAAAAATTGTAGTGAGGGCCTGAATCCTAGCAAACCCCATAAAACATTGCAGTGTTGGCCTACAGGTGAGCAGACCATATAAAGCATTTGAGGTGAGGGACTGAAGCTGAGCGAACCCCATGAAACATTGCAGGGATGGCCTACAGGTGAGCAGACTGTATAAAGCATTGGAGGTGAGGGACTGAAGGCGAGCGACCCCCATAAAACATTGCAGTGATGGTCTACAGGTGAGCAGACCGTATAAAGCATTGCAGGTGAGGCCCTGAAGCCCAGCTGATACCTGGCCACAAATCATTGCAGTGATGGCCTACAGATGAGCAGACCGTATAAAGCATTGGAGGTGAGGGACTGAAGGCGAGCGACCCCCATAAAACATTGCAGTAATGGTCTACAGGTGAGCAGACCGTATAAAGCATTGGAGGTGAGGCCCTGAAGCCCAGCGAACCCCATAAATCATTGCAGTGATGACCTACAGGTGAGCAGACCGTATAAAGCATTGGAGATGAGGGCCTGAAGCCTAGCGAACCCCATAAAACATTGTAGTGATAGCCTACAGGTGAGCAGACCGTATAAAGCATTGGAGGTGAGGGCCTGAAGCCTAGAGAACCCTATAAAACATTGTAGTGATGGCCTACAGGTGAGCAGACTGTATAAATCATTGAAGGTGAGGGCCTGAAGCCTAGCAAACCCCATAAAACATTGCAGTGATGGCATACAGAAGTGCAGACTGTGGCGAAACCAACCGCGCCACTGGGTTTTGGAGGGGACAGATTGCCAGCCTCTTGCCCCAGGATTATGGGCCCTCTCATCAGCCCATGCTAAACTTAAACCCCATGGCGATTTGACTGTGTTTGTGGCATCTGAGCGCTGTTTGGATATATTGAGCGCTCAGATCCAAGCCATCTGGGGATATGTTAAATGTCTGTGTGTACTGTAAAGGGTGGGACATTGTATATTGAATAATGATGTCTGTCCTATTGTCCCCACGTGTGTATTGGCGATTTCCCTTTGTCCTGAGAGATAATTGAATGAGTCCTCGATTGTCTCCAGGACAGAAGACATTGTGTATTCTCCTGCCTGTGATGATTACATTAACCTGTGTAGGGTAATTGTATCACAGGCAGAGGGGAGGGATATGCTGGGGGTGTCTGTATTGTCCCATTGTGTGTGATTGGCTGCTGTATCCCGTGTCGCAGTCTTCCTTCTGGTCCCCTAAGGGAGTGTCCACCAGGTGGGAGACCTGCATAAATACCGGGCAGGTAGCCCTCAATAAAGTTAGAATTCCTGTTTAACCATTAATACGGAGCCTCGTCTCGTACTTGGGGGGAATTGCTACGTCAGAACGTTCTCTTGCCTGTTCCAGGAAAGGAGGACTTCGTATGGTTCCAGTTCGGTGGATTCCATCGGTTGTGGGTTGCTGTGCTCTTCTCCAGGGAAAAGGCCCGAACGGTATTAACCCTCACTATACCGGGTTATACCGTAACACAGACCATATAAAGCATGGAGGTGAGGGACTGAAGCCTAGCAAATCCCATAAAACATTGCAGTGATGGCCTACAGGTAAGCAGACCGTATAAAGCATTGGAGGTGAGGGTCTGAAGCCCAGCAAACCCCATAAAACATTGCAGGGATGGCCTACAGGTGAGCAGACTGTATAAAGCATTGGAGGTGAGGGACTGAAGTTGAGCGACCCCCATACAACATTGCAGTGATGGCCTACAGATGAGCAGACCATATAAAGCATTGGAGGTGAGGGCCTAAAGCCTAGCGAACCCCATAAAACATTGCAGTGATGGCCTACAGGTGAGCAGACTGTATAAAGCATTGGAGGTGAGGGACTGAAGGTGAGCGACCCCCATAAAACATTGCAGTGATGGCCTACAGATGAGCAGACCATATAAAGCATTGGAGGTGAGGGCCTAAACCTAGCGAACCCCATAAAACATTGCAGTGATGGCCTACAGGTGAGCAGACCGTATAAAGCATTGGAGGTGAGGGACTGAAGCCTAGCGAACCCCATAAAACATTGCAGTGATAGCCTACAGGTAAGCGGACCGTATAAAGCATTGGAGGTGAGGGCCTGAAGCCTAGCGAACCCCGTAAAACATTGCAGTGATGGCCTAAAGGTGAGCAGACCGTATAAAGTATTGGAGGTGAAGGCCTAAAGCCTAGCGAACCCCATAAAACTTTGCAGGGATGGCCTACAGGTGAGCAGACTGTATAAAGCATTGGAGGTGAGGGACTGAAGGCGAGCGAACCCCATAAAACATTGCAGTGATGGCCTACAGATGAGCAGACCGTATAAAGCATTGCAGGTGAGGGCCTAAAGCCTAGCGAACCCCATAAAACATTGCAGTAATGGTCTACAGGTGAGCAGACCGTATAAAGCATTGGAGGTGAGGCCCTGAAGCCTAGCGAACCCCATAAAACATTGCAGTGATGGCCTACAGGTGAGCAGACCATATAAAGCATTGGAGGTGAGGGCCTGAAGTCTAGCAAACCCCATACAACATTGCAATGAAGGCCTACAGGTGAGCACACCGTATATAGCATTGTAGGTGAGGGCCTGAAGCCTAGTGAACCCCATAAATCATTGCAGTGATGACCTACAGGTGAGCAGACCGTATAAAGCATTGGAGATGAGGGCCTGAAGCCTAGCGAACCCCATAAAACATTGTAGTGATAGCCTACAGGTGAGCAGACCGTATAAAGCATTGGAGGTGAGGGCCTGAAGCCTAGAGAACCCCATAAAACATTGCAGTGATGGCCTACAGGTAAGCAGACCGTATAAAGCATTGGAGGTGAGGGTCTGAAGCCCAGCGAACCCCATACAACATTGCAGGGATGGCCTACAGGTGAGCAGACTATATAAAACATTGGAGATGAGGGACTGAAGGTGAGCGACCCCCATACAACATTGCAGTGATGGCCTACAGATGAGCAGACCATATAAAGCATTGGAGGTGAGGGCCTAAAGCCTAGCGAACCCCATAAAACATTGCAGTGATGGCCTACAGGTGAGCAGACTGTATAAAGCATTGGAGGTGAGGGACTGAAGGTGAGCGACCCCCATACAACATTGCAGTGATGGCCTACAGATGAGCAGACCATATAAAGCATTGGAGGTGAGGGCCTAAACCTAGCAAACCCCATAAAACATTGCAGTGATGGCCTACAGGTGAGCAGACCGTATAAAGCATTGGAGGTCAGGGACTGAAGCCTAGCGAACCCCATAAAACATTGCAGTGATAGCTTACAGGTAAGCGGACCGTTTAAAGCATTGGAGGTGAGGGCCTGAAGCCTCGCGAACCCCGTAAAACATTGCAGTGATGGCCTAAAGGTGAGCAGACCGTATAAAGTATTGGAGGTGAAGGCCTAAAGCCTAGCGAACCCCATAAAACTTTGCAGGGATGGCCTACAGGTAAGCGGACCGTATAAAGCATTGGAGGTGAGGGCCTGAAGCCTAGCGAACCCCGTAAAACATTGCAGTGATGGCCTACAGGTGAGCAGACCATATAAAGCATTGGAGGTGAGGCCCTGAAGCCCAGCGAACCCCATAAAACATTGCAGTGATGGCCTACAGGTGAGCAGACCATATAAAGCATTGGAGGTGAGGGCCTGAAGTCTAGCAAACCCCATACAACATTGCAATGAAGGCCTACAGGTGAGCAGACAGTATATAGCATTGTAGGTGAGGGCCTGAAGCCTAGTGAACCCCATAAATCATTGCAGTGATGACCTACAGGTGAGCAGACCGTATAAAGCATTGGAGATGAGGGCCTGAAGCCTAGCGAACCCCATAAAACATTGTAGTGATAGCCTACAGGTGAGCAGACCGTATAAAGCATTGGAGGTGAGGGCCTGAAGCCTAGAGAACCCTATAAAACATTGTAGTGATGGCCTACAGGTGAGCAGACTGTATAAATCATTGAAGGTGAGGGCCTGAATCCTAGCAAACCCCATAAAACATTGCAGTGATGGCATACAGAAGTGCAGACCATATAAAGCATGGAGGTGAGGGACTGAAGCCTAGCGAATCCCATAAAACATTGCAGTGATGGCCTACAGGTAAGCAGACCGTATAAAGCATTGGAGGTGAGGGTCTGAAGCCCAGCGAACCCCATAAAACATTGCAGGGATGGCCTACAGGTGAGCATACTATATAAAGCTTTGGAGGTGAGGGACTGAAGGTGAGCGACCCCCATACAACATTGCAGTGATTGCCTACAGATGAGCAGACCATATAAAGCATTGGAGGTGAGGGCCTAAAGCCTAGCGAACCCCATAAAACATTGCAGTGATGGCCTACAGGTGAGCAGACTGTATAAAGCATTGGAGGTGAGGGACTGAAGGTGAGCGACCCCCATACAACATTGCAGTGATGGCCTACAGATGAGCAGACCATATAAAGCATTGGAGGTGAGGGCCTAAACCTAGCGAACCCCATAAAACATTGCAGTAATGGCCTACAGGTGAGCAGACCGTATAAAGCATTGGAGGTGAGGGACTGAAGCCTAGCGAACCCCATAAAACATTGCAGTGATAGCCTACAGGTAAGCGGACCGTATAAAGCATTGGAGGTGAGGGCCTGAAGCCTAGCGAACCCCGTAAAACATTGCAGTGATGGCCTAAAGGTGAGCAGACCGTATAAAGTATTGGAGGTGAAGGCCTAAAGCCTAGCGAACCCCATAAAACTTTGCAGTGACGGCCTACAGTTGAGCAGACCGTATAAAGCATTGGAGGTGAGGGACAGAAGCCTAGCGAACCCCATAAAACATTGCAGTGATAGCCTACAGGTAAGCGGACCGTATAAAGCATTGGAGGTGAGGGACAGAAGCCTAGCGAACCTCATAAAACATTGCAGTGATGGCCTACAGGTGAGCAGACTGTATAAAGCATTGGAGGTGAGGGTCTGAAGCCTAGCGAACCCTACAAAACATTGTAGTGAGGGCATATATATTCTGTATGGAAGAGGAGGAGGCGGATGAGAAAACAAGATTCAAACACTTACCCTTTTTTGTTTGCAGTGAAAAGGGTGCATCTGAATCTTGTGGATTGAGTACATTATAAAGCATACATTTAAATTGCGTTTTTGTTCCTCATTAGCTCAGCTTTCCTCTGGTGGAGTGGAGAAGTCAGGGGCAATCCAGGCTATGTTCATTTTTATCTGAGTCAACCTGTCAGCATTGTCAGTAGACAAGCAGATACGCTTATCTGTTATAATGCCACCAGCAGCACTAAATACACACTCAGACAATATGCTGGCGGCAGGGCAGTACCTCCAAGGGGTAGAGCGTAAGTTCGTGCCACGTGTCCAGCTTTGACACCCAGTAGTTGTAAGGCACTGAGGAATCATTTAGGACAATGATACGGTCTGCAATGTATTCCTTCACCATCTTCCAAAACGTTTCCCTCCTTGTAGCACTAGGCCGCGATTCAGGGTGAGGTTGCTGGCGGGGTGTCATGAAAGTGTCCCATGCCTTGGAAAGTGTTGCCCTGCCTCTGTTGGAACTACTGTGTGTTCCCCTTGTCTCCCTTCCTCGGTTGCCTAAGAAAGTATGGACTCTGGGGGCCGCATTGTCAGATGGAAAATTTTGGAGCAATCTGTCAAGTACCTTCTGGTATTGCACAGTTTTACTCGTCCTCTCCACCACAAGAATCAGAGATGAGAAGTTCTCTTTGTATCGGGGGTCGAGAAGGGTGAACACCCAGTAATCTGTGTTACCTAAAATGCGTATAACGCGAGGGTCGCGGGAAAGGCAGCCTAACATAAAGTCAGCCATGTGTGCCAGAGTACCAACGGGCAAGACGTCGATGTCAACTTCAGGATGACTCTCCATACCCTCATCCTCCTCCTCCTCTTCTGCCCATCCACGCTGAACAGATGGAAATAAAGTTCCATGGGTACTAGCCTCTGTAGCAGAGGCAAGTGTCTCCAGCTCCTCCTCTTCTTCATGGCCCAATTGCCGCTGAGAAGACGAACTGGGGGAAGTCTTGCTATCACTGTGTCATCTCCTCCCCCATTACATCGTCTGCCACATTCAAAGCATCCTCCTTAATTGTGAGCAGCGATCGTTTGAGTGGACACAGCAGTGGGATGGTTACACTGATAATAGCATTATCGCCACTAACCATCTGTGTGGATTCATCAAAGTTTTTTAAAACCTCACAAAGGTCTGACATCAATGCCCACTCCTCGCTTGTGATTAGTGGCAGTTAACTGAAAAGGCGACAACTGCCCTCTGCTGCTCACAAAGCCTGGCTAACATGTAGAACGTAGAGTTCCATCGCGTGTTCACATCGCACAACAGTCGTGAGCTGGAAGGCGCAAGCGCTGCTGCAGCATTGACAGGCCGGCTGAAGCTGTGGACGACTTTTGGAAATGGGCACACAAGCGGCACGCCTTCACTAGTAGTTCCTGCAAATTGGGGTAGGTTTTGATAAACCACTGAACCACTAAGTTTAAGACGTGGGCTAGGCATGGAATGTGTCAGGTTTTCGAGCTCCCAAGCCGCCACCAAGTTACGGCCATTGTCAGACACAACCATGCCTGTTTCTGGGTTGAGTGGCTAGAGCCACAGTTCGGTCTGGTCCCATATACCCTGCCACAGCTCTGCGGCGGTGTGCTGTTTGTCCCCTAAACAGATCAGCTTCAGCACGACCTGTTGACGCTTACCACAGCAGTGCTACACTGTTTCCAGCTAGCGACTGATAGCTGACTGCTGTTGGAGGTGGAAGTGGAGGAGGAGGCCGCGGAGGAGGAGAAGTGGGGGTTGGAGCCAGTAACATTGATGCTGGAGGAGATCCTGATAGACGTAGTGCCCGCAATCCTAGGCGTGGGTAGCACCTGTGCCATTACAGGGTCTGACTCACTCCTGGCCTCCACAACATTCACCCAGTGTGCGGTCAGGGAAATGTAGCATCCCTGGCCACCAGCACTTGTCCATGTGTCCGTGGTGAGGTGGACCTTCCCAGTAAGTGCGTTGGTCAGGGCACGGGTGATGTTCTGGGACACATGCTGGTGTAAGGCGGGCACGGCACACCGTGAAGAATAGTGGCGCCTGGGGACTGCATCCCGAGGGACAGCCACGATATCAGGCTGCGGAAGGCTTCAGTGTCCACAAGCCTAAATGGTACCTTTTCAAGGGCCAGTAATTTCGAAAGTTGCACATTTAGTGCTATGGCCTGTGGGTGGGTGAGTATTTGCGCTTGTGTTTAAATGCCTGTGTTATCGACATTTGGATGCTGTGCTGGGACAGGGAAGTGGATGTTGTTGCTGACGGTTCATGCGAAGGTCCGGGTGCAAGGCGAGGGGCATCCAGGCATGCGCCTTCGACATGGGATTGGCCAGCAGTGCGTAACACATGGGAAGTGGAGGCAGTGGTGGGACCCGCAGATGCAGTGTGTGGATCCATGCCTTCGGCCCACTTATTAGGGTGCTTGGATGCCATGTGGCAGATCATGCTGGTGGTGGTGAGGTTGCTAGTGTTCACACCCCGGCTCATTTTGTATGGCACAGTTTGCAGACTACCACTCTTTTGTCGTCTGCGCTTTCCTCAAAGAAGCGCCATAATGCAGAACGCCTACCCATTGGCAAGGCATATTTACGCATGGGGGTGCTCGGTGTAAAGGTTATGGGCCTGTTTGGTGTGGGCCAATGTCTCCTTTTGCAACCCCACTGCCTGTTCCAGACTGTTGCGGTGCTACAGATCCCTCCCCCTCTGTACTGCTGTCCTCGCTTGGCTTTTCATCTTCCCATGTAGGGTCAGTGACCTCATCGTCCACCACCTCCTCTTCCACTTCCTCACTCTGCTTATCCTTCTGACTTGACCTAACCACCACCTAAGTGATTGGCAACTGTGTCTCATCATCATCCACCTTGTGAACGAATGATTGCCGTTCACCACCGTCATCTTCTTGAAACTGTGAAGGCTCAAGAGGTTGGGAATCAGGGCACAATATGTCAGGTACCTCTTCAAGCGTGCTTGGTGAGAGAGCCAAACCAAGTATTGGAGATGAAAAGAGGTGATGTGAATATCCGAGTGTGGAATCACTTGTTTGGCCAGACGCGACATGGTGGGAGGAAGGAGGATCACAGTGAGGATTCGGTTGACCAGACTCTTGGCTACAGAGACTGGACTTCGTGGAAGAGAGGGTGGTGCTTAACCAACTGGAAGCATTATCTTCTGCAATCCAACCGACTACCTATTCGCACTGGTCCGACTTGGACAGTGTTGTCCTGCGCCGCCCCGATTAAGTTGGACATGAAGTTGGGTAGGGTAGGGTAGTTTCATTGCGCCAACTGCCACAGCCTCTGCTTGCACCATCAGCATCACACCCAGGGCCACGGCCTCTGCTTGCTTCATTAGCATCATGCCCACTTCTCCCACCCTTTGTGCTCGCCTTCTTCATATCAATGGTTTTGTCTGTAGATATGGAGCAGATTGTTTTTCTATCCGCTAAGGACACAGTTTTCTGATGCAGGACAGTACTGGATACAGAAAAATACAAATTTTCGGCACTACAGTAGGCAACAGATAATTCAATTTTTACAATACAGACTGTATTGGCTTGCTGTAATGTACTGGAGACAGAGAAATACAAATTTTGGCACTACACTAGGCCACAGATAATGAAAATTTTACAATACACAACTATATTGGCTTGCTGTAATGTACTGGAGATAGAAAAATACAAATTTTCGGCACTACACTAGGCCACAGATAATGAAAATTTTACAATACACACTGTATTGGCTTGCTGTAATGTACTGGAGACAGAGAAATACAAATATTCGGCACTACACTAGGCCACAGATAATGAAATTTTTACAATACACACTGTATTGGCTTGCTGTGATGTACTTCCAGTAAGGTACTAGATACAGAAAAATACAGATTTTCGGCACTACACAAGCCCAGAGATAATGTAATTTTGACAATACACACTGTATTCAGATGTAGTTCTATATTGGATCCAAATTTGTCCCAAATAAAATGTATTCTCCGCGGGAATACTGTATATACGGTTGCGGTCTAAACGCACACACAGATGTGCCCAAAACTAGTTAACTATGGCCAAAATACAAATCACTCTCTGCTGGAGTCATTAATACAACGGTTGTGGATTGAATGCACACACAGATGTGGCACAAGTTAGGTTAATTTCCCCAGAACAAATAATTTCTCTGATGGTGCAGTGCATATCTCAATAGCAGGCACACTGTTGTGAATAAGCCACATTTTATAATGTCTGCCCAAAACACTGCTTTATCATGGTGCAGTGTATATCTCAGTACCAAGGAACACTGTAGTGAAGAAGCCCCTTTTTATAGTATCTGCCCAACACACTGCTTAATAATGGCGTATTGTAGATGTCACTAATCGGAAATCTTTCTGTCTTTTAGAAGTTAAAAAAGCGATTTTCAAGCCCTGCATTCTGTTCCTTCCTGGTGACGCCTGCCCCTGATAGTGCTGAAGCAAACCCCTTCTTAAAAAAATCAAATAAAAGGTGCCGCGCTGCTGTCAAACACACACTCTAGTCCTTAAAAGGACTGTTAGGTCTTTCAATAAGGTTTTTGGAGTGAAATCAGTACGTTTAGAGCAGGGATGCTCAACCTGCGGCCCTCCAGCTGTTGTAAAACTACAACTCCCACCATGCCCTTCTGTAGGATGATAGATGTAGGCTGTCCGGGAATGATGGGAGTTGTAGTTTTGCAACAGCTGGAGGGCCGCAGGTTGAGCATGCCTGGTTTAGAGCAAAACGCTATCTGCCCTGCCTACCGTCTGCTCTCCCTGACGCTGAATGAGCCTAGCGCCGCACCTCAGCTCTTATATGAAATGGTATCACGTGTTCCGGCCAGCCAATCAGTGTAAGGCTTACAGCTAACATTGCTATGGCCTTACACTGAGGAGAATTATGTACCTGGACCTTTATCGGCTGCTTAGAAGGCGCCAAACGTGTCGGGAGGAGAATCGAGCAATGGGACGAATACACGTGATGCTCGGTCAAGTAAAGCCGAGCACCGAGCATAGCGATGTTTGAGCCAAACCAATACTCGGCCGAGCATGCTCGTTCATCATTAGTGGTGACCCTTTTCCTTCCCTAGCAGTAAGGCCTAGTGTCTTTCCCCTTCCTTCTTGTTGTCTTATTGGTGTTCTCTCCTACTACACCCGTGACAGTAGGTCATGCGTCAAAGAGGGCTGAGCTATTTGCCCTGCATGGCACACGTGTTTAATCTGGTTGTCAACCGGTTCCTGAAGTCTTCCGTCCATCTGCAAGACATCATAAAAATGGCCAGGAAACTTTGCCTGCAGTTCAGCTACTCGCACACTGCAAAGCACACCCTTCTTGAGCTGCAGCAGCAGAACGGCATCCCCCAACATAGGCTGATATGCAACGCTTCCACCCATTGGAATTCCACCCTCCATACGGTATGTTGGACCAACTTTACGAACAGAGAAAGGCCATTAACGATTCCTTGATGATCCAAACAGACAGGAGTACGCCCTGTGTAACTTTGATGGTCAGGGGACTGGAGACGTGGCGCCTAGATCTCACGACCACATAAGCCCTTTGGGGGCTGAACTGGAGGAGGAGGAGGACATTGGAGCACAAGCAATGTTTAGCGAAATGAGGGGTTTTTCTACACAGGTGACAGGAGAGGAGGAGCAGGAGCAGCCAGAGGAGCTATAGGGCGATGAGGAAGATGAGGCAGAGGACCCAGACACACCGTGGCAGTATGCAGTGGAGATGGAGGCATGGAGTCTCTCCCAGTCACTTGCACAAATGGCCCAATGCATGCTCACTTGCTTGTGTAGTGACAGCCGAATTGTCACTATTCGGCACATGGATGACTTCTGGCTCTCCACCAGGGGCGTAGCTATAGGGGGTGCAAAGGTAGCAGTCGCTACTGGGCCCAGGAGCCTGAGGGGGCCCAAAGACCCTTGTGGCACATAAGAAGACACCGGTATTATAGAAAATGCTTGATGGTCAAGTTACACATCTGGCTGGAGGTAAGGGGTTAGGTCAAGAATTTGGTATGGAGGGGGGGTGGGGTTGCTGTTTACATTTTTGCCTCAGACAGCAAGAAGGCCATGTGCTTCCCTGCCCCCTGGCCACAAAACACTGAGGGAAGGGGGTCCCAAGCTGAACTCTTGCACCGGGGCCAATGAGCCTTTAGCTACGCCCCTGCTCTCCACCTTTCTCGTCCCTCACTACCAGTCCAAAATGGGGGCCTTTTTTTATACCCGCTGAGAGGGAGGACAAACTGAACTACTATAGAGACATCCTATGTAGTCACTTGCCCGCTGCCTATCTGCTCCATCGTCCATTCTCTCGCAGGTCTGACCGGAGGGGGGGGGGGCCCTCTGCGTTCACGTTAATCTGCCATGGCTGCTGCAACCGGATGGGGGGGTATGAGCAATTCCAGCTCCATCAGCAGCAACTTGAGTTTAGAGTCGCTGATAATCAGCTTCCTTCACCCGCCTAGTGAAGAAACTACTCACCAGCAGCAGCAGCTAGACCGGGAGCAGGACCTGAACCAGAAGGTGGTGGCATACTTGGACAGCACCCTGTCACCCCACATTAAAGATCTGCTGAACTACTGGGCAGCTAAACTGGATTTGTGGCCGCAACTAGCGGAGTTTGCCCGGCCAGTAGTGTGGCATCAGAGCAGGTGTTTAGTGTGGCTGGTGCCATAGCTACCCCAAGAACAACTCGTCTGTCCGCCCAAAATATGGAGAGACTGACCTTTGTCAAGATGAATCAGGCGTGGATCAGCCAGGATTTCCACCCACCAATGCTTGATGCATCAGACTAGATCATCCATGGTGCCACACCAACACTTTAACAAAAGAGACCGGTTTCTTCTGGATACCTGCCTCAGCTACTATTCTGATGCTGCCACCCTCCTGATGCCACACAACTGATGCCAAGTGATCCTTCTTTCACCCACCATCTTCACCTGGTACTCGTATTGCCACCCACCTCCCCACTCTGTCACCGAGTCACTCTGTGGTCTCCTGATGCTGCCGCCACCTCCACACTACAGTTGCAAGAAAAAGTATGTGAACCCTTTGGAATGATATGGATTTCTGCACAAATTGGTCATAAAATGTGATCTGATCTTCATCTTAGTCACAACAATAGACAATCACATTCTGCTAAAACTAATAACACACAAAGAATTAAATGTTACCATGTTTTTATTGAACACACCATGTAAACATTCACAGTGCAGGTGGAAAAAGTATGTGAACCCCTAGACTAATGACATTTTCAAGAGCTAATTGGAGTGAGGTGTCAGCCAACTGAAGTCCAATCAATGAGATGAGATTAGAGATGTTGGTTACAGCTGCCCTGCCCTATAAAAAAAACACACACCAGTTCTGGGTTTGCTTTTCCCAAGAAGCATTGCCTGATGTAAATAATGCCTCGCACAAATGAGCTCTCAGAAAACCTACAATTAAGAACTGTTGACTTGCATAAAGCTGGAAAGGGTTATAAAGGTATCTACAAAAGTCTTGCTGTTCATCAGTCGACGGTAAGACAAATTGTCTATAAATGGAGAAAGTTCAGCACTGCTGCTACTCTCCCTAGGAGTGGCTGTCCTGTAAAGATGACTGCAAGAACACAGCACTGACTGCTCAATGAGTTGAAGAAGATACCTAGAGTATCAGCTAAAGACTTAGAAAAGTCTCTGGCATATGCTAACATCCCTGTTAGCGAATCTACGATACATAAAACATTAAACAAAAATGAATTTCATGGGAGGTTACCACAGAGGAAGCCACTGCTCTCCAAAAAAAACATTGCTATACATTTACAGTTTGCACAAGAGCACCTGGATGTTCCACAGCAGTACTAGCAAAATATTCTGTGGATAGATGAAACCAAAGTTGAGTTGTTTGGAAGAAACACACAACATTATGTGTGGAGAAAAAGAGGCACAGCACACCAACATCAAAACCTCATCCCAACTGTGAAGTATGGTAGTGGGGGCATCACTGTTTGGGGCTGCTTTGAAGCATCAGGGCGTGGACAGATTGATATCATCGAAGGAAAGATGAATTCCCAAGTTTCAAGACATTTTGCAGGAGAAATTAAGGCCATCTGTCCACCAGCTGAAGCTCAATAGAAGATGGGTGTTGCAACAGGACAACGACCCAAAGCATAGAAGTGAATCAACAACAGAAGGAAAATACACCTTCTGGAGTGGCCCATTAAGAGTCCTGACCTCAACCTGATTGAGATGCTGTGGCATGATCTCAAGAAAGCGATTCACATCAGACATCCCAAGAATATTGCTTTAGGCCTCTTTCACACTTGCGTAGTGAGGATCCGGCGTGCACTTCCGTCGCCGGATCCGTCACAGCGCAAGACAACTGAAAGCATTTGAAGACTGATCAGTCTTCAAAATGCTTTCAGTGTTACTATGGCAGCCAGGACGCTACTAAAGTCCTGGTTGCCATAGTAAATAGTGGGGAGCCAGAGGAGCAGATACTTACAGTCCGTGCGGCTCCCGGGGCGCCCCACAATGACGTCAGAGCGCCCCACGCGCATGGATCACGTGATTCATGCGATCATGTGATCCATGCTCATGGGGAGCTCTGATGTCATTGTGGAGCGCCCGGGACTCGGGAGCCGCACGGACAGTAAGTATGCTTCTCCCCTGCCTCCCCACTACACTTTACCTTGGCAGCCGGGACTTTAGCATCCTGGCTGCCATGGTAACCATTCATAAAAGCTAAACGTCGGGTCCGGCGATGCGCTGAAATGACGTTTAGCTTAATGCTGGATCCGGATTAATGCACTTCAATGGGCATTCATTCCGGATCCGGCGTTACGGCATGTCTTCCGGATTTTTGGATGGAGACAAATCTGCAGCATGCTGTGGTTTTGTCAACGTCCAAAAAACGTTCACATACTGAACGGAAGACATCCTGATGCCTCCTGAACGGATTTCTTTCCATTCAGAATGCATTGGGATAATCCTGATCAGTTTCTTTCCGTCCTAGAGCCCCGAGGACGGAACTCTAGGACGGAAAGTAAAAACGCCAGTGTGAAAAAGCCCTAACTGAAACAGTTCTGTAAAGAGGAGTGGTCAAGAATTACTCCTGACCGTTGTGCACATCTGATCTGCAACTACAGGAAAGGTTTGGTTGAGGTTATTGCTGCCAAAGGAGGTTCAACCAATTATTAAAACCAAGGGTTCACATACTTTTTCCATCTGCACTGTGAATGTTTACATGGTGTGTTCAATAAAAACATGGTAACATTTAATTATTTGTGTGTTATTAGTTTAAGTAGACTGTGATTGTCTATTGTTGTGACTTAGATGAAGATCAGATCACATTTTATGACCAATTTGTGCAGAAATCCATATCATTCCAAAGGGTTCACATACTTTTTCTTGCAACTGTACGTCACTTTGCCACTCTGTGGTCTCCTGATGCTGCTGCCACCTCCGCACTGTCATTGTCCCACCCTGTGGCCTCCTCCTGATGCTGCTGCTGTCACCACCTCCACACTCTCTCCTTTTGCCACTCTGTGTCCTCCTGATGTTGCCGCCACCTTCACACTCTGTCATTGTGCCACTCTGTGGCCTCCTGATGCTGCTGCTGCCACCTCCACACTGTCATTGTGCCGCTCTGTGGCCTCCTGATGCTGCTGCCACCTCCACACTGTCATTGGGCCACTTTGTGGTCTCCTCCTGTTGCTGTCACTTCACCACTACGTCATAGGGCCACTCTGTGGACTTCCCATGCTGTTCCCACCCTCCCCACTTCATGACTGGGCCACTATTTTGCCTTTTGGCCTGGCTGACATCATCATTTATTTGACCTTTCTTCTGATCTGTCAGAAGGAAGGAAAAATTTGATGCACAACGGATCCAGTCTGTGTAGCAGCTCTAAGGCCTTTATGGTCCCATCAGAATTGGCTTATGATTTGGCAGCCAAAAGCAGGAGTGAGTACAAAACACAGAAGACATGCAAATATTCCATATTGACGGATCAAAGGAAGAGCAAAATAATCAGTGACGTCAACATAAACTTACTGCTGACAACCTCTCCACTCTATCGGGGGGCTCTACTTGTGTAAGCGTTTAATAGAACAGGTTCTGTAAACATCTATGTGGAATCATCTGAGGACGGTGTAAAAGGAGTGCGCTTCTTCTTGACGCTAACATCGACCTGTAAGGTCAGTTTGGTCAGTTTTGGCAAAGTGACTGGCCAAATAAGTGAAGTGAGCAGTGATTCTAGGAGCGACGCCTGTCATCTGCATGTCATACTGACTCAGTATTATTTCACTGCTACAGCAGACTCCCTATGCATGTTACTGCAAGGCACAGTGTTCTATACCACTATAAAGGCTCTCTGCAGCCAGGAAATACTTTTTTTTTAACGCGATTTGCCGCGAATAAATTCGGATCGAACAAAATTTTGGGGAAAAATTTTGCGACCCGGCCAAATCTAATTTTTGAGAAATTTGCTCATCTCTAATGGTTATAATGGAATTCATAAGATGGAATTCAAAATGGAAACCTTTAGAGGCATTCCATTTTGATCTATCATAATAGAAGTCTATGGGCAAGCATAACGTATACGTCTGGTTTCCGTTATGCAGGACAGAAAAGAAAGTCCTGTCGACAAATTTCGTTATTTTCTGTTATAACTATGTTATAACAGAAAGCAACAACGAAATTCACAACATTGATCTGAATCCGCCCTTAACTGCTTCTGCAACTCCAAAGCTGAGGGGTGCAGATCTAGATCTGGATAGCCAGTGTGTCTCAAAGTGTGATGGGTGAGAGAGGTAATAAACCCTTTCTACACCTTTAAAATATTTTGATATATAAACAAGTGGTACCTAACTGACATTATTTTGCACAGCCTTAACGGTTCTGGATCTTCTAAGAGGGCTGGTCTCTTTCCTTCAGTGGTACTCTGATGAAAACGGATCTTTTCAGTCAGCTGTAGCCCCAAAGATAAAGGGTTTCTGAACTCTGGCTTGGTTTGGAGGAGTTTGCACATGTAGGTCTTGTCTGTATCTTTGCCAGCTCCAACTAACTAACTACCCAGGGAGGCAAACCAAGTCTATCACCCTGGTAACCTACCCAAATCTGCGAGTGTTACCTATATATTGCCCAAACCTTGCTATTAGGTATACATAGTGTACAAATAAATGAGCGCTTTAACTATAAATCACATTTAATTCAGTAATATTAAATTGACCTTTTTAGCAGTAATTAACCCTTTGCAGTGTTCCACTGGACAACTGCACTAGTTATAGGCTTTAACATAGTAACATAGTATATAAGACCGAAAAAAGACATTTGCCCATCCAGTTCGGCCTGTTTCCTACAAGTTGATCCAGAGGAAGGCAAAAAACCCCCGTGAGGCAGAAGCCAATTTTCCCCACTTATGGGAAAAAAAATCCTTCCCGACTCCAATCAGGCAGTCAGAAAAACTCCCTGGATCAACGACCCATCTCTAGTAGCTATAGCCTGTAATATTATTACACTACAGAAATACATCCAGGCCCCTTGAATTCCTTTATTGTACTCACCATCACCACCTCCTCAGGCAGAGAGTTCCATAGCCTCACTGCTCTTACCATGAAGAATCCTTTTCTATGTTTGTGTACAAACCTTCTTTCCTTCAGACGCAGAGGATGTCCCCTCGTCACAGTCCTGGGGATAAATTGATGATGGGAGAGATCTCTGTACTGACCCCTGATATATTTATACATACTGTAGTTATTAGATCTCCCCTCAGTCGTCTTTTTTCAAAAGTAAATAACCCTAATTTTGATAACCTTTCAGGGTACTGTAGTTGCCCCATTCCAGTTATTACTTTTGTTGCCCTCCTCTGAACCCTCTCCAGCCCTGCTATGTCTGCCTTGTTCACAGGAGGCCAGAACTGTACACAGTACTCCATGTGTGGTCTGACTAGTGATTTGTAAAGTGGTAGGACTATGTTCTCATCACGGGCATCTATGCCCCTTTTGATGCAACCCATTATCTTATTGGCCTTGGCAGTAGCTGCCTGACACTGGTTTTTACAGCTTAATTTGCTGTTTATTAAAATTCCTAAATCCTTTTCCATGTCAGTGTTACCAAGTGTTTTACCATTTAATATGTACGAGTGACTTGCATTATTCCTTCCCATGTGCATAACTTTACATTTGTAAGTGTTAAACCTCATCTGCCATTTCTCTGCCCAAGCCTCCAATCTATCCAGATCCCTCTGTAGCAGAAAACTGTCCTCTCAGTGTTAATTGCTTTACACAGTTTAGTGCCATCTGCAAAAATGTATATTTTACTGTGCAAGCCTTCTACAAGCTCATTTGGTTTCTTTTGTGCTGTACTTTATTAATAGAGATTCATTCTCTTTTACGTATGTGAAATTTCAGTAGATCCCTGCAATTCATTCATAAATGTTCTTCAGCAATCATATGAATCAGAGGAAGTTACCCAGCATGCCAATGTAAGTCTATAGTTCTGCCTGTAATACCCAATGACCATGGCATTTCCATTCTTGCATTTATATATGTTTGTATTTATCAGGGGGGGAAAAGTATTGCTCATCGTACTAAACAAGCTTTGCACAAAGAACTGCAAAGAACACAGATTGCACCTGGCTATGAAATTGAATGAACAGGGCCTTTGTCTTTGAATGTTGGAGCAATCAAGCATTGAAATACCCCAACACAACACCAAAGCCAACATAAACACTCTTTGCAGCCTGTGAACGCTGTAATACCGAGACAGACACCCCCACTTAAAATAAATAGATCTGCCTCTCCATGCACTCATTATTAGGCATTTCCCAGCCATGACGTAGGGAATCATTCACTGGCTGTGTGGATAATCATGCTGATATAAACCAGAGAAAGGGGAGAACATTAAATAAACTTTAGGATTGGTCACACTGTTTTCACAACGCTGCACCATTTCAAAAACTGGTACGTTTTAAATACATCCAGATATATGTGTATGGATATGTGTATGGCCCGGCCCCATGAGAGCTTCCAAACCTTGAAAATGTACTTGCTACATTAATAGGTAGATCTGTAAATGCACAAAAAAATGATTTTTACGACACTCATTTATGCTTGCACATCCTATTTGAGATCACTTTCATTTCATCTATTGCTCTAAATATTTACAACCATATATAGCATGGGTGCACCGCCCATAAGCAGTATTCGGCCAACGCTGCCACTAGTTGATCTGTTGCTTGTGCAATCAGCTGTGTTTTTATATGAAAATCATCAAGGCAGGCCTCTGCAGGTTAATAAGTGATTTCCACTGGAGTGAAGAGAAGTACTCTTTGGTGTGCTGATAGAGAGGGGAGAAACTGTGGTTCCGCATTCTAGTAATTTGTGGAGTTCCCGTACATACTCTAGATGGCTGGAATACAGTTATACAACTATGGCAACATAAAATTGCAAATACTTTGAAAATCCCACCATCTACAGTACATAACAAAATTAAAAAAATACTGAGAATCTGGAGAAATCCATGTGTGCAAGGGACAAGGAGGATGGTCAATATTGGATCATTGTGATCTACAGGCCTTCAGGCGACACTGCATTAAAAACAGGCATGATATGTGATATGTTTTATTGTGAATAAATTATGGGTCTAATAGATTTGTAAATCATTGCATTCTGTTTTTATTAAATTTTTTGGGAAATGGGGTTGTATTTGTAGTTAGAGATGAAGACATACTGTATTTTTCACTTTATAAGACACACTTTTTTAGCAAGAAAAGAAAAAGTTCCTGTGTCTTATAACAGGCAGTCAGGAAGCTCCAGTATGACCAGACCTCCTGACTGCTTCCTGAATGATCCAGCAGCGCACACATAAATCGCTTTACCGATCAGTGAGAGCTGGGCATCTGCACTCACCTCTCTCTCCCTGCTGACACCAAGCAGGTGGGTAGGAGAATGATCCGTTTAGGGTTGCCACCTTTTCTTCAAGCCAAACCCGAACAGGAGGGAGGGAGGGCCCCCCTTCCAGGCCCCACCCATGTTCTGCATCCAGCCACACCCACGTTCTGCCTCCATCCACGCCCATGTTCCACCTCCATCCACGCCTATATCCCGCCTCCACCTCTGGTCGCTGTCGCACCACAATCGTTATGGCCCTGATCCCGTCACTACAGAAATACAGCACCCCATACCTCTTACATCCAGTGACGTCTCCTTTGATGTAGATGTTCTCTGTCCATGTCTTCTCCTTTCAGACCAGACCACCATTTTGTCACCATTTTCCATCTCTGCAGTTTGACGACAACAACAACAAAAAAAAATCTTAATTTACTACTTTTCTTTCATCCTCCCATCTTCTGGACAAATTATCCTACTACCCCCAATACTGTGGCACTGTGCTCACCAATACTACACTGCAAAAACAGATAATACCCCTGATAATACTAGTACCACACAGAGCCCCCCATATAAAATATCCCTTCTTTGTGGCCTCAGTAGAAGCCCCCATAGTGCCCCCCAATAATGTGCCAGTAAGAATTGCCCCCATAGATGCCCCCCCATGTGTCTGTAACAAGTGCCTTCCCCCATGTGTAAGTAACAAGTGCCTCTTTTCTCCTCCCCAATATGTGCCAGTATCAAGTGCCTCATTTCTCCTCCCCCCAATATGTGCCAGTATAAAGTGCCTCTTTTCCCCCCTTCCCCATTTGTGCCAGTATCAAGTGCCTCATTTCTTTCCCACCAATATGTGCCAGTATAAGGTGCCTCTTTCCACCCCTTTCTCCATATGTGCCAATTTCAAGTGCCCCATTTCTCCTCCTCCCCAATATGTGCCAGTATAAGGTGCCTCTTTCCACCCCTTCCCCCATATGTGCCAATTTCAAGTGCCTCATTTCTCCTCCCCACATTATGTGCCAGTATAAGGTGCCTCTTTCGACCCCTTCTCCTATATGTGCCAGTTTAAAGTGCCTCATTTATCCTCCCCCCAATATGTGCCAGTATAAGGTGCCTCTTTCCACCCCTTCCCCCATATGTGCCAATTTCATGTGCCTCTCTTCTTCTCTTCTCTAAAAAAACTATGTTACTATGTTACTATGTTACTTACCTCCAACAATGCGATGCAGGCCTCTTCCCGGTCTATGTCCCATGCTGTACAGCTCAGGTGGCGCGATGACGTCATCACGCCGCCTGCACCACTGTGGGCCTTGTGCCTGTAGCCTATCAGAGGAACAGGGGAGGGAGATGCCTCTCCCTGCCCTGCCGCAGCACAGCCATCTGTATCACTGTCCTAAGGGCGGCGATGCAGATGACTATGGAGATGAACGCTTCCTGCCGCCGCCATCACTCACAGCTGATCCTGTGCCCGGGTCTGAGAAAGTACCCGGGCACAGGATTACAAACCAGTGACGTCACGACTAGTATCAACTGGTGCGGCTAAGCTCTGTTCACTTCAATGGAACTTAGCCCCGCCCAGGCCAGTTGATACTAGTCGTGATGTCACTGGGCCGGCGGTAAACAGTGAGAGTGCCGCGGTGCTCCTGGAGCGCCACTGCCTTCTCAAACAGCTGATTGGTGGAGGTCCCGGGTGTCGGACCCCTGCCGATCAGATGCTGATGATCTATCCAGAGGATAGATCATCAGTTTAAACAAAGTGCAGAACCCCTTTAAGGACCTTTGATGATGTCATCAATCAGAGAAGCCCAAGAGCAGGCAGACTATACAGCCGACACTGGTGTTGAGGAATGTGAGTTTTTATTAAAGATGGTGTATGTGTATGTATGTATATGTGTGTAAAGAACTTTGTGTGTAGCAGTGATGTATGTGTGTAGCAGAGCTGTATGTGTGTAGCAGAGCTGTATGTGTGCAGCAGTGCTGTATGTGTGTAAAGAGCTGTATAGGTGTAGCAAGGCTGTATGTGTGTAGCAGTGCTGTATGTGTTTATGGCAGTGCTGTGTGTGTGTACCAGAACTGTGTGTGTGTTTGTCGCACACAAATACTTAAAAATAATCTAGCAGAAGAAGAACCATGGCAGGACACAACAGAGCAATGACAGGAGACACATTTATTTGGACAGGTACATTTAATAAGGTGACCACATGCACCATTGCTGATTGGTATATCTAAAGTTATTGGCCCCTCCTCTTCAGTAAACCAGTAAACCACATCCCCTTCAAAGAGGAGCTAGAAAATATTTTTACTAATATTCTGTTGTCTAAACCTGGGATGCATCTTATAGTCCTCTTATAGTAAAATGTTTCTTTGTCACACCGTTGACCTTCTTATTCTGTTCTTGTCATCTTGGCTCCTTATGGGGTGCCATGTGGAATCAATTCTCTTTTGTGGTTATTTATGCATTCATTTGTATTGCTGTGTGCTAAACAATATAATAGACTATGTACTGGATGCATTAGGCTCTGTGTAGTCATTCCAGAACCCTGCCATGACATGATTTAAAGCATCAACAAGTAAACAGAAAAAAACTGCTGGCTGGCCACAACTAAATATGTGCACCCAATGTAAGCTGTACAAGTAGACCTTAACAATACATAAACTGGCCACACTGTCTTGTCAGTCTGTACTGTTAATGGCTATTCGGTATTGAAGGCGCTGTGTGTTCATACCCTTATGGTTCTTTTCTTGTGCAGCTGCATGCAAAATGAAGTATTCCATTCTTATTTTTCTATAAAATGCATGCATGGGCCTTATTAGTAGAGCAAAAAACACTCTTTATTAGTGGTTCTCCACAGAAGTGCATCTCAAGCAGATCCCAACTGCATAAAACCCAGCCCCTGGCCATGCAGTCTGTCTTCACAAACATTTGTGAAAGAATGGCTTGTTCTGAAGAGTTCCCTGAATTTGAATGTGGTACTGTAATAGGATGCTATTATTGTAACAAGCTCTGTTCATGACATTTCTTCCCTTCTAGATATTCAATGTTCAACTGTCAGTGGTATTATTACAAAATGGAAGCATTTAGGAAAGACCATGTAAAGTTACACAGCCCAAGTGCTGAGGTGTATAGGGCATAAAAGTCGCTAACACTGCGGACTCAATAACTGCAAAGATCCAAACCTCCTCTGACAATCAGCACAAAAATTGTGTGCACAGAAAATCTAGGACCGAGCAGCTGCATGCAAGCTTTATATCACCAAGCACAATGCCAAGGGTCACATGGAGTGGTGTAAAGCATGCCACCACTGGACTCTGGAGCAATGGAAACATGTTCTGTGGAGTGATGAATCACACTTCTTTATCTCGCAATCTGATGGATAAGTCTGGTTTTGGTAAATGTTGGGGCGACCGTCACCCTGCCTAACAGTATTTGGCCAACTGTAAAGTTTGATGGACGTGGAATAATGCTATATGGATGTTTTTCAGGAGTTTGACCTCGGACCTATTAAGGGAAATCTTAATGCTTTTGCATACCCAGACATTTTGGACAATTGCATGCTTCTAACTTTGTGGAAACAGTTTGAGGAAGTGCCATTTCGGTTCCAGTATGACTGTACCCCAGGCAACCCTATCTAACACTCTTGGGATAAGCTAGAATGAACTAAAATTCCCACAAATACACTCCAAAATCTGAATATTGTTTTAGGTGCAAGTGGGGCACCAACTCTATGTGAATACCTATTGATTTAGAAAAGGATGCCATAAAATCTCCTGTAGGTGTAATGTGTAGGGGTCCCAAAACTTTTGTCCAAATAGTATATCTGGCTGCTTTGAGGCATTCCTGGACAGACCATGGCAACTTAAGATGTTCTACAGTTTTGGATTCAAATATTGGTAAATACTGTATGTATGAGGTTATGTATATAATGATATATATGAGGGGGTGGTGTTTCTTTATATGTATGTACTGACCTGAAAGAGGATTTGATGGATGAACTGAGTAATGTATATCGGAGAAGACAATGTCATTATTGGAATATGTTATAATACCCCCTGCACAGAAGGGAAGAGTAATCATTTTAGGGGATTTTTATTTTAACCACCTTGATACAGACTTAAAAAATATTTTTACTAATACAGCTAAGAAAAGACGTTTCCTTTATCTACTATATTATAATTACCTAGGACAGTTGGTTGAGGATCCAGCTAGAAATGTTGTGCTCTTAGATCTTATAAACATAATGTAAATCATTTTTGATCTCACATGCAAGAAAGAGGAACTGATCCTAAAAATAAGAACATTACATTTAAAAAAAATATATCTAATCTCAAAGAAAGAATCTGTATTCTTAAAGGAGGTCACTAAGAAAAAAGTGTGAATTGTTGAAAGAAAATCATTAACAGATGTACCTTTTAGTTTATTTCCATGGGGAGCAAGTACAAAAACTACCAAAAACTACCAAAAACTTAAATCAAAGTATATGTGGCCTACAACAAAGGTTAAAAAAGGAATACATGCAAAAAAGAAAGCATTTAAAAATCACAAGTCTGAAGGTAGAATATCTACTTTTTGGGGATATAACATAGTCAATAAAAGCTGCAGGAAGGCAAACAGATTAGTTAATGTGGAAAATGAAAAGCAAATTGCATAGGAAAGCAAAAAAAACACAGAAATGTTTTGAAATATACCTATCAACAGCAAAAAAAAAATAATTTTTTTAAAAATGTTGGTCCCTGTTACATGGGCGGTCTGTATACATCCCCATCTCACTCTACCTGGCAGGTACGGCTGCTGGAATGTTCACCTGTCCCACAGCTCTAGCTGAAAAGATATCAGCGAGCTAGCGAGAGTATAAAGAATGGCGTCTAAATTAATATGAGATAGGTAATCAAAAATAAATGCATTTATACTGGAGAAAAGAAGGCTAAGAAGGGATATTATAGAGATGAGCGACGGATCCATCCCATTTCTGTTATGCAGGGGAGTCCTCTCCTGCATAACGGAAATGGGGCGGATCCGTTATACAGCAGATAGACTTCTATTATGACGGAATGAATAACGGAATGCCTCTAAAGGCATTCCGTTATGCATTCCGTCATAGAATTGTGTTATGGTCCGTGGTAACAGAATCCATAGCGCAAGTCACCTTTTATCAGCAAACAAAGCGTGAACACATTTTTATAAATGGAAATTCGCTCATCTCTAATCTTCATCTATGTCAATTGTCCCTATAATAATCTATGTAATCATTTCTTTGCGGAGTCAACAGAGAATGCGGGGTCAGTGGCTATGGTTAAAGGAAGTACAATTTTGTTACAACGTTCTAAAGTATTAGTTTACTGTCCAAACCATAAAGTAGAACATACTGCCACAGGATTTGTTAAAGAGGACCTGTCACCACTCCTTACATGTCTGGTTTAATATCTTCATGCATTCCCCATGTCATAACAATTCTGGAACATATATTCTCATGGCTCTATGTTATGTCATTTCCTTTATTATATGAATTGCTAGCAGTCTGCAGTAAGGGTACAGAGTGGTAGTAACCAGTTGGGGGGTGTGTCCCTGCACAGACTCACTCTATCCATTTCAGACTGTGCAGGTACCCCCCTCCCCCCCTTCTTGTTACCACCCCTCTGTACCCTTACTGAAGGCTAATAGCAATTCATTCATAAATTCTAGTAGAATACAAGGAATGACACAACATAGAGTCATAAGAATAGATGTTCCAGAATTGTTATTACATGGGGAATGCATGAAACTATTAAAACAGGCATGTCAGTAGTGATGAGCAGCAGGGGCAATATGCGAATTTGCGATATTTCACAAATATGTGGTAGAATATTTGTCATATATTAGCGAATATTCGTATTCGAGATTATTCTCGGCAATGTAATATGCGCGCTAATCGAGTAAGGGCGGGTTATAGGCAACTTTCCTATTCGGTTAGCTTGCTAGAATTCGCGAATATGTAGAATATAGTGTAATATATATCCGTAAAAACAAATATTCCGTTTTTTTTTTCCATCTGAACCCATTAGTAAATGTAATGGGTTCAGATGGAAAAAAAAAGACGAATATTAGTTTTTAAGAATATGGTATATATCACACTATATTCTACATATTCGCAAATTCAAGCAAGCCAACCCAATAGGAAAGTAGCATATAACCTGCCCTTACTTGATTGACACGCATATTACATTGCCGATTTTTCACATAAGATTAAATAAATTAAATAATGAAGAATATTCTAATTCACTACAGACTACGATATTGCAGCCTTCTCACATTGGCCCACAAGCAAGAAGCAGGCAGGTAATGGGTCCAGATGAAAAAAATAGATGAATATTAGTTTTTACAAATATATGTCACTATATTCTAAATATTCGCGAATTCTTGAAGTGCTGATATTCGCGATAAAAATTTTGCAATACGAATATTCGCGCTGAACACTGCATATCAGAAGAGGCGACAGGTCCTCTTTAAAGGGGAATAAGTTACAGCAAGCGTCGGCCCAAGGTGGGTGAAATGACGGAAAAAGCTTTGCTTACTATGTTACGGGTTTGGTAGCTCTCATTCAATGCTGTGAGGATTACAGAAACAGATAATCGATAGCAAGCGTTTATGCAGTGTAGTACTTCTGCCGGGTGCCCAAGCAGTCCTAATCTTGTTAAAAAATGTTAAAAAAATCATTGTTTTCAGGCGGCAGATCGTGATGTCCAAAAATAATCTGCCGCCGGCAAACCACTATATCATCAAGATAAACTATTTACTAATGTACATTTGGAAAGACTAGTGAAAAAGAAATCTCCATTCTCCCCAGAATAACATTTAAAATGAGCCCACTATGAGCTATCCAGTGATCTATTACAGACTCTCTTGGAATTGCAACTTGGGAATATAACCAGTAAAATCCACGCCTTGTTGCAGAGGTTATGGGTGATGAATGGGGGATACCTGAGACTGCTCCTCAGGTTAGCTTGCCCCAACCTAAGGCTATTTTTACACTAGCGGCAGGGGAGTCCGTCAGGCTGTTCCGGCGAGTGAACAGCCTGTCGGATCCGTCCCGCCGCTAGTTCACGTGTGCCCCCGGACTGCCGCTCAATCCCCATTGACTATAATGGGGGATGGGGGAGGATTTTCGGGGGCAGCATGGCAGTGCACGACGAGAGGCCGCCGGACTAAAAGTACTGCATGTAGTCAATGGGGATGGAGCGGCAGTCCGGGGGCACACGTGAACTAGCGGCGGGACGGATCCCACAGGCTGTTCACCTGCCGGACTCCCCTGCCGCTAGTGTGAAAATAGCCTTATAATGGTCTCCTGGAGTTCTTGCCTTACTGCCAAGTTTCTTTCAACACCCTTAAGTCAGACTTGGTCTCGCTCCTTGCTGTAAAAGTCTGCATCTCTGTTCACAAAACTTGACATACTATCTGCCAGCTGGCCAGAAATTGACATTCAGTTACGTGCTTGGACTAGAACCCATAGCGCAACAAAATAACCAATTCAAAGAAAAGCTGGAAGAAAGTAAAAAGTCTAAAGCAGTCAGTGAACTAACAAAACTGGTGTCTATGTCAGAACTTGGTGTCTATGCTTTAGAACTTGAAGACAAATATGTACAGCTATAATGAGAAGTTCACAAGTTTCAACATTCTCAACTACATATGGTAGGATCTTTCCCAGAGACGTACTCTTTGGTGGCTACTAAACCAGGACTACATTGCTAAAAGGTGAACCTCTGTTTTAGGCACAGAAACTCTTGGAGCAATGGAGTCCCCTTCTTATGAACCTCAGTACTTTTCTGAAGCCATGAGAACTATTTATGATGATCCTATTAGGACAGTTTCTACATCTACTGCTATCAGTTACTTTAGTGCTCTAGGCCTGTAGACAACTGCATAATGCAATTCTGGAAGATTGCTTCCAATACACAATGTAATGATCCAACACTTAATTAAGGTTTAAGAGGTTGTCCACGTTTTCATTTTTTCCCAAATATAACTGATGTACTAACTATAGAATTAGGAAATCAGTGCTTATGTGTTATTTTGTAAGTGCCATGACTTGGTTAGTAAAGTTTTCTTCAGGTACCAGCATGCTGGCATGGCACTCCATCTTGAATATGGCTAATGATGGAGATACATGTCATGACATGGGCTTTGTGTAGTGTTATACAGATGAGTTTGCTTGTCATGTGGAGATAGTTTACCAGCTGCACACAGAGCAAAATGACCCTTGCCGTACTGCAGAATAAGGTGAGGTTCAATAAAGGATATTGTTAATAGACACACAGGACACCGGCGTCTGGGGCTGCTTCCTTAGCACTGAAACTGCGACAAACACACAATGAGTGGAGTAGTGCCTGTGCCCACCTGAAGTTGTGGGACAGCGGCGGACACAAGCCATTGATGTAACACCTACAAACTAGCTGTGAGATTTATGTTTTTCACAGAGAGTGAGACCAGAAGACTTTACACATCTCATCTCCTTGAAGAAAAAATTATGATGCTGCCCATTGGGAACAATTAGCTAACGTACATAGAAAGGATGGCAACATTTATTGGAAGGAATAGCTCAACTGTTTATAATTAACAAGAATTTTGATTATCTCTCTGAATGCTCTCTTCCTTTCCTGATTCTCATTCCATATTACATACCATGCTGATAAAAAAAGATAAGGATGGTTTTCTTTTCTTCTTAAACCAACTTTTTGTTTAATGAAATCTGAGATGAACTATAATCACGTATATTCATAAGTGTCTCCTTGTTGGCCATGTTGAAAGAAGATTACCACACGAGTCAGCAGAATCTTTTAAGATTTGTTTAGTCTTAGATTGTAGTTCATTCATCAAGTTCTCCAATATCAGAACAGTAGGATCAGTACGTATTTTTAAAACCCTCAAGCTCAAATTCTGTTTTCCATTTTTTTTTTATCACAAATCTGCCAATAGTGATTGTAAGCTGGTTCAGTAAGATAGCTCATTTTATACCCTTGAAGGGTACACCATCAGTTATTCAAACTGCTGAAATGCTCATCAGGGAAATTGTAATCTTATGGAAAGTACTGTACGTGGTGTTCCTGATGAAACTATAAGGTTTTGAGTTTTGCCTGTGGCACATTTTTCTATAACAGCTCTTTTCATTCATTCATCATGTCATCTGATTTCACAGAGATCTCTGAACTGGCTGTCTCATATAGAAAAAAAAAAATCAGGATAAGGCTACATGCACACAAATGTATTTTGTTTCCGTGTCCGCTCGTTTTTTTTGTGGATAGGATGCGGACCCATTAATTTCAATGGGTCCGTAAAAAATGCTGACAGCACACCTTGTACTATCCACATCCGTATGTCCGTTCCGTAGCCCCGCAAAAAAAAAAAATAGAGCGTGTCCTATTCTTGTCCGTTTTGACAAGGATAGGCATTATTACAATGGATCCAAAATATGGATGTCATCCGTTTTTTTTGTTTGCGGATCCGCAATTTGTGGGCCACAAAACACATACAGTCGTGTGCATGTATCCTAACATGTTAGTCTCCAGTGGTTTCTTAAAGGTCCAGAAACATCAGGAATTTCTCAGCAAAAGTGGCAGGAGTCTGCCAAGTTCGGGTTTTCAGTTTTATCCATGCTCAACAAATAAATTCTCAATGCCAAAGATATTGGCAGTGGGATGTATTGGATCTTACAGTATCATTAAACACATCAGTCTGGTCATCTGTAAGCTTTAACTCTCAGCTTCATGATATATTTGTTCATTTTTCAAGTGTCACTAATAAAACCACTAGCCATAGAGTACTCCATTCTCATATGTTTTGTCATCTATACCTCAGTGGAGCATGAAGTGGAGAAAATATCCAGCATGAAGATATAGTGGGGGCTTGCAATATCGAATTGCTTGGAAGGGATTTGGCCCAGAGGAAAGCCTCTTTGCAATTTTCATGCTCCAAGGCGACTTCTGGAATCTCATGTAGCTATGCATAGTTCAAACAGTCAGTGCACCTGGAGGCCACCTTTAAGGAAGGGCAAATGTTGAGCTCTGTTCAGCTACATGTCAGCCTGCTAGGGCAACATCACCACCCTTCTGCGCTTGCAATGAGCAGTAGCAGCTTTAGGATCAAGACCCATCGCGACATGTAACTTTATTCTCCATTGAGGGTACATCTGCATCAGCTGCCAAGGAGGATCAAGCAGAGGATGGGAGTGGTAGTAGCTATGACACACAGATCACAGTGGCAATCCTTTAACTGACATCTCCCCGGGGCCATGCAGTGACCAGAAGGCACACCCTTTCTTCACCTGAGGCACGCCCTGATGTTGGGGCTCTTGTCTGGTGATTGGGGTGCCCTTGGTGTTAGGTATTTTGGCAGGGTGCAAGGCAGGAGTGTGGATGCAGTTGTAATGGCTGGCAGATAAATAGGTCTCTCTTTACTTAAGGTTACTTAAGCTCATCCAACATTATCAAGGCACAGTTTTAAAGGCTATGGACACCTTTGTGCACTAAAAATCAATAACCCCATATCTTACCGTAATGCGGCACATAATAAAATTGCACTTGTTTGTTTACTGGTATCAGCTTTGCTTCACATGAACTTAAAATGCTCTTCTATGAATTTTGCTCAAAGCTGCCATCTCCTGTGAGGCTCTGGGGGTGTTCCTGTGGATTTCAAATGCACCAGCACAAGCTCTGCTGCCCCGTCCCCACATCCTACAGTGGCAACACACAATGCATATAACTACACATATAAGTACACAGTGGGGATATTTATCAAAACTGGTATAAAGTAGAACTGGCTTAGTTGCCCATAGCAACCAATCAGATTCCTCCTTTGATTTTCCAATGAAGCTGTGAAAAATGAAAGGTGGAATCGGATTGGTTGCTCTGGGCAACTAAGCCAGTTCTACTTTCGTTTTTTGATAAATTGCATAAATATATATATATATATATATATATATATAATGACAGCACTCTCAAACACTTTATTCACCCCTGTGGTCATAATGTTTTAAGCTCATTCACAGAGTCTTTTTTCAAGTTATGAGCTTAAACGTTTATATTTTTTGTGCGATTGTCAGAGGTAGGGTCTCATTTTTTGCAGAATGAGGTGACAGTTTGATTGGTGCTAACTTTGGGTACATATGACTCTTTTTATCGCTTTTTATACCATTTTTTGGGAAGTGATGTGGGCAAAATTTAAATTCTATTATCCTGAACATGGGAGGGGGTTAGAGGGGGGGCCTTGTGCTGTCGGTGCCTAGTGTCAGACCTCCGCCAATCTGGAATTGATGACCTATCTTGAGGGATAGGTCATCAATGTTAAAAGCCCGGAAAACCCCTTTAAATGGGCAACTTGCTGGCCAACTCCAATTCATGGCCTTCCTTCTCTTTTTATGTCTCTCTGGAGCACTTTGGATAAAGCTGAAACTGTCTCAGACATTATGGTTTTCTGTGATTCAGACAGGACAGAGGAACAAGCAGATTTGTCCTCTCAGTAGCACAGCTGAGCTGGAACTCTTTCTGCTCACTAAGGGTGGACCCAGGTTCATCTTCTTGCAACCCAAAGGAGGTTGTTAACCCAGTCCTATCCATACAGTACAATTAAGTAGAGAAACACATTAAACCTAACATTTCACATTTAACAATTCAACATCAGAACAAACAACCCTTTTAAAGTGACCCTACTTGGGGTACTGCACATGCACAAGAGGCTGAAAATGCAGTGGATTTGCCACTGTAGATTTGTATGCAGCAAATACACCGTGTTTTACAGTACTAGCAAAGTGAATTACATTTTAAGAAATCTGAACCACATTCTTAAGAAAAAAACTACACAGCATAAATTGCTGTGGTGTAAATTATAAATCCACAGAATGTTGGTTTATGCAGCGGATTTTTAACCAAAATTTCACCCCTGGCAGGGTGAAATCTGCAGCAAATCCACAGCAACATCTGCCACAGATCTGAATACTGTAACTCATTTGCCATGGATCCATGACAGATTTCTACATCAAAAATTAAGACCTGTGTGGATGTACCCTGAAGGGGAACCATTTCAAACCTCCAGTACTTTATAATAAGTCCTGTGGTGAGATTCCTGGATTTTTCCTGTTTCATTTTTGTGATTCTTTGACACAGGTTGGCTGATGTTGCATGATCGGATTATCTGTATACCAACCCCAGTTTGAGCTTCTGACCAATAACGTTCAATGACCAGGTGCTGACCTGGATCTATTCGCTATGTCTTTATCCAGTCTGCTATCCTGTGGACCACAATTTGGATACCTGAACGGTAAGGTCCACACCACTTTGCTGGAGTTGAAGGTCAAGAACAGAGGTTAACCCATATTTTCTAACAGATGTTAGCCTGCACTAACTAAACAGGAAATGTTCTCAGCCTTGCTGACACCCTTATTCCAACACCCTAAAGTCTGACTTGGTCTCACTGCTTGCTGTGTGACTTTGTGCCCATGTTCAGAAAACCTGCATCTGTATACCTGCTGCCAGCTGGCTGGGAACTGGCATCTAGGTGTGCTCTTGGACTAGAAACCATGTTAAGTGCAACATGAGAGCTATAAACTAATTACTGTAGTTGCTTTGGGCAAGCTGTTCACTTTTTCCCAAAATCTAGTTTAAGGGGTTCCAAATCTGTTTGAAATAAGGTTGTGTCAGAGGTAGGAATGGGGGTGCATATTATGATAGATGACTATAATTCTTTCCAATATGCATATTACCTGGTTTAACCCGAGCTCAAAATTATTCTTAAATACATACAGAATACTTTTATATGAATAATATTAATACCACATGACCAATGATTTACATCAGACAAATTATTACAGTACTGATCAGACACTTGTAGTCATTCACTACCCCATCTCCATCTGATCCAAACCAGCATGCATGCTTCTTCCATCAATGATGCACCTCTGCAGAGTTTGCTTCTGAAACTTAACCTCATGGAGGCAACAGGCTTCCTCCCATGTTCGTCACAATGCCTTCTATTAACAACCATAGTGCTACAATACCCATGATGATAGCTACAATGCTATCTATGACAACTTTATTGTCCTGCAGGACAGCCACAATGTCTCATCCTCATGATCCAACCTTTGCTTACCTGCTGACCCAGGCTTCTTCGACATGTCATTCTCAGTATGCGGATAAACAGTACAGGCAACATGGCAGTGGACATTAAAAGGACACTAACATCAACATTTTTTCTCACATATTAACAGCCTATATGTGAACATTTTGTGTATTTTATTTTACATAAAGTAAGGTGGATGGTTTTCTGGATATCATTTTTTGAAGTCACTCCATGTATTCTTAGTCCTGTTCTTTAATTTCCTCCCTTGACTTTCTCAGTCAGACCATTCACTGCGGCCAGAGAGAGAGAGAGAGATGAGGGATGTGCATCACACATAATACTGATAAGTTCAATGCTCTTCTGGGAACATCTTTATCAGTGCTGTCCTACTGTTATCTCAGTTCTACTAATCTACTATTATATGAAGAGATAGCACCTTTACTTACAGCAGCAGTAAAATAGCAATAGGAGCACCATCTATATATAAGTTTCATCTTTCTGTGTTGACTGCTAAAGAAGGATGATAATTTTATCTAATATTCAATGGTAAAATACTAAAAAAAAACTAGCCCAAAAAATGTTTTCTATGAATATTGAGTATAGGAAAAAAAAAAACCTTTCTGACAGAGGTGACCCTTTAAGAAATGCTATAATAAAACATAGCTCATTTAAGTTATGGTTATTGATAACAGCTATCATTCCCAAATCCCAATCTTCGTTTTTGCATGTTGAGAGTAAAACTAAGGCCTCTTTCACACTAGCGTTTTAGCTTTCCGTCCTAGAGATCCGTCCTCGGGTCTCTAGGACGGAAAGCTACTGATCAGGATTATCCCCATGCATCCTGAATGGAGAGAAATCCATTCAGGATGCATCAGGATGTCTTCGGTTCAGTATGTCAACGTTTTTTGGACGTTGACAAAAGCGCAGCATGCTCCGGATTTGTCTCCGTCCAAAAATCCGGAAGACATGCCGTTACGCCGGATCCGGAATTAATGCCCATTGAAGTGCATTAATCCGGATCCGGCCTTAAGCTAAACATCGTTTCGGCGCATCGCCGGATCCGATGTTTAGCTTTTTGTCAATGGTTACTATGGCAGCCAGGACGCTAAAGTCCTGGTTGCTATAGTAAAGAGTAGGGGGAGCGGGGGAGCGGCATACTTACATTCCGTGCGGCTCCGGGGACGCTCCAGGATGACGTCAGGGCGCCCCAATGCATAGATCACGTGATCGCATGGATCACGTAATCCATGCGCGCGGGGCGCTCTGACGTCATTCAGGAGCGCCCCGGGAGCCGCACGGAATGTAAGTATGCCGCTCCCCCGCTCCCCACTGCTACTATGGCAACCAGGACGCTAGTAGCGTCCTGGCTGCCATAGTAACACTGAAAGCATTTTGAAGACTGATCAGTCTTCAAATGCTTTCAGTTCACTTGCGTTGTGCCGGATCCGGCATGCACTTCCGGCGACGGAAGTGCACGCCAGATCTTCACAACGCAAGTGTGAAAGAGGCCTAAGCAGCCAGGCACCTATGACCCTACTTATTTCTGGGGAAACCATAGTTCCAACCTCTTGGATCTTTTTTCTCCCAACAGAAGATATTAGGGGACTGTCAGGAGGCCCCCATAGTAAGAAACTGTCAGCAAGTGAACTTCTGAACCATAAAAGTCTGAGGTCTCTAGCAGAGCTACTTCCAGCCCTAAACAAATAGGGCCCACTCACACGGCCGTTGTCCCTCCGCTGCCGTATTGCGTCCCGCATACGGCAGGTCCGCAATACATGGGGCACCGGCCGTATTCATTCCGCATCACGGATGCGGACCCATTCACTTGAATGGGTCCGCGAATCCAGAGATTCGGGTTGGAATGGAACGGTAGCACGTAACGGAACCCCACGGAAGCACTACAGAGTGCTTCCTGGGGTTCCGTTCCATGCCTCCGCACCGCAAAAAGATAGAACTTGCTCTATCTTTTTGCAGAACGGACGGATCGCGGACCCCATTCAAGTGAATGGGTCCACGATTTGCATGTGGGTGGCCCACGGTCGGTGCCTGTGCATTGTGGTCCACAGCACGGGCACGGAGCACTTACGTTTGTGTGAACAATGTCTTGGTAGAGATTTATAACACCCATTATCCATAAGAGTTTTATTCAAATACATGTGGATGTAGATTTGTTATACAGGTACGCAGTACTATTTTAATATCAGTGCGTGCGTACAAAAATCTCTTAGTTTGTTAAATACCATGGTTTGCAAGCCACAAAGAACATGCATGTGAAGAAAATATATTACTGACATCAGTGAAATTGTCCTGGATTCGACATAAAAGCCTTAGGTACAATACAAACCCAAAAAGTCTTGGATTCCTAAATTCTATAGTTAATGGGTTTCAGATGTCTGGCATGTTGCTAGATTTTTTTTTTCTTGGAGAGAGGTTTTACAGACAAAACTGCCTGGGAAGGATTTTTTGAGTATTCAGTCAACCTTAATGTGGAATGTTAAGCACTACAATATATACTGTGATATGCATGGGAAAGCAGACAGTCTAGCACTTAAAAAAATGGAAGACAAGAACACTAGAGCTTCGACGTGCTGCGTTTTTAGACGAACGTCAGAGACCCAGAGAATGCCTCCCATTTACAATTGCCAGCAGCAAAACATTTGTGTGTCCTCCATTTCATATTTCCTATAGACTTTTTGCCTGTGGCGTGCCTAGGGTGTTTGGCACCCAGGGCGGGTCCTTTCTCTGCCCACCACCCCCACCCCCAATACTTTAAATAAATTGTACCCCCTCACAGTAGTATTGCCCTCATTGTACAACCTTCACAGTAGTTTTGTACAGATGCGTGCCCCCTCAAAGTAGTTATGACCACATTGTGCCCTCTCACAGTAGTTATGCCCTCTCTGTGCTCCTTTCACAGTTGTAATGCCCTCTTTGTGCCCCCTTCATAGTAATAATCCCGTTGTGCCCCATTCATAGTAATAATCCCCATGGTGCCCCCTTCATAGTAAGAATGCCCATTGTGCCCCCTTCATAGTAAGAATGCCCATTGTGCCCCCTCCAGACCCCCCAGTCAGACCCCCGGTCAGACCTCCAGACCCCCAATCAGACCACCAGACTCCCCAGTCAGAGCTCCAGACCCCCCAGTCAGAGCTCCAGACCCCCCAGTCAGACCTCCAGATCCCCCCAGTCAGACCTCTAGACCCCCCTATAGACCACTCCAGACCCCCCATTAGACCTCAGATTAGACTGTAAAATAATACCTACCTCTCCTGCCGCTACTGTCCCTGTCCTGGCTGTTTTCTCTTCTTAGGGCCCGCACTGCAGTCACCTGACCTCCTGCAACATCAGGTCAGAGTGCGCTCTGCACATCCTGACGCTGCAGGCAGCCGAGACAGAGCAGCACAGGCACTGAGAAAAACGAGCAGGAGGAGGGGTAAATTCTGTATAGCGCTCACAGGCAGCGCTTCTCTACCCCTCCTCCTGCAGACTAGTTAGCGCTTTCATTATGGAAGCGCTCACTAGATCTTATAAAGGGAAAAGCAATGAGCGCTTCCATCTGTATTGATGGAAGCGCTCATTGTACCCACCTGAGAGCTGGCACCCTGTGAGTCAGTATGACATGCACATGACAGGCGTCGCCCTTAGAATCAGTGCTTACTTCACTTATCTGGGCAGTCACAGTGCCAAAACTGACCAAATAACTCAAGTATGAACTCAGCCTTACAGGTAGATGTTACCGTCAAGAAGAAGCGCACTCCTTTTACACCCTCGTCAGCTGATACTGTAAGTGCAGCACTTAATGCTGAACACAAGTTTTTTCTCCACCGAAATAATTGAAAAAAGACTTTACCGCATATAAGTGCAGCGCTTAATGCCGAATACAAGTTTTTTCTCCACCGAAATAATTCAAAAAAGTTTTTACCGCATATAAGTGCAGCGCTTGATGTTGAATACAAGTTTTTTCTCCAACGAAATAATTAAAACATGATTTTACCGCATATAAGTACAGAGCTTAATGCTGAATACAAGATTTTTTTCCACCAAAATATTTCAGACAAGATTTTACCGCATATAAGTGCAGCGCTTGATGTTGAATACAAGTTTTTTCTCCAACGAAATAATTAAAACATGATTTTACCGCATATAAGTACAGAGCTTAATGCTGAATACAAGATTTTTTTCCACCAAGATATTTCAGACAAGATTTTACCGCATATAAGTGCAGCACTTAATGCTAATTACAAGTTTTTTCTCCAACGAAATAATTCAAACAAGATTTTACCGCATATAAGTGCAGCACTTAATGCTGAATGCAAGTTTTTTCTCCACCAGAATAATAAAAAAAAGATTTTACCGTATATAACTGCAACATTGAATGCCGAATATATTTTTCTTTTTCCACGTATATACGCCACTAAAGCCTTTTCAACAGAAGGTTATAGGCTGTCAGTTTCAAACAAACAACAGCGCCTGAGGCGGAGTGATCTGAAGTGAACGGGACGTAGCGCAGGAAGTAGGTCCGTGCTGGAAGAGCGAGACGTTGTCCTCGTGCGGTTTCAGTGCTGCAGAAAAGTCCCCGTAGTGTCCAGTATGCAATACCGCAGATACATGTGGGCTGGTGTGAATTAGTTCGCATTTTTGTGCAGGGTTAGTGCATAGTGTATTCACCTGTATTGGTGCGCCGCTCTTATTGACGTTGTAAGGTATTCGTGCAGTATGTGAAACGTAAATACAAAATTTCAACACAACGTGATTCAGTCCATACCGCAAAATAGACTTTCCCACATATAACTGCAGCGCTGAACTCTGAATATATCTTGATTTTTGTACAGAAATACGCCACTAAAGGCTTTACCACATATAACTGCAAAAGTGAACACTGAATATATTTTTATTTTTCTACTGATATATGTCAATAAATGTTTTTCAAGATATAAGTGCAGCAGCGAATAGCGAATGTATATTTATTTTTCTACTGCTATACGTGAATAAAGGTTTTTCAAGATATAAGTGCATCAGCGAATGGCGAATGTATATTTATTTTTCTACTGATATACGTCAATAAAGGTTTTTCTACGTATAAGTGCACCAGCGATTGGCGAATGTATATTTCTTTTTCTACTGCAATACGCCAGTAAAGGCTTTGCCAGATATAACTGCAACAGTGAACTGAGAATATATTTTTCTTGTAGTACTGAAATACGCCCCAATACGCTTTCACCAGAAATAACTGCAGAAGTGACCTGAGAATATTTATTTCTTGTTGGACTGAAATACGCCCCTATATGCTTCCACCAGAAATGACTGCAACAGTGAAATGCATATATATTTTTCTTTTTTTACTGTAATAGGCCCCTATAAACTTTCACCAGAAATAACTGCAGAAGGTACCCGAGAATATATATTTCTTGTTGGACGGAAAAAAGCCACTATACACTTCAATCAGAAAACAATTAAAGAGTGACATGCATTTTTTTTTTCTTTTATGAATGAAATACGCCCCTATACGGTTTCAACAGAAATCACTGCAACAGTGAAATGCGCATATATTTTCATTTTTTCACTGTAATACGCCCCTATCCCCTTTCACCAGAAATAACTGCAGAAGTGACCCGAGAATATATATTTCTTGTTGGACGGAAAAAAGCCACTATACGCTTTAACCAGAAAACAAATAAAGAGTGAAGTGCGTATATATATTTCTTGTAGTACTGAAATACGAGCCTATACGCTTTCAACAGAAATAACTGCAACAGTGCTGTGCTTATATATTTTCCTTTTTTTAATGAAATACGCCCTGATACGCTTTCAACAGAAATAACTGCAACAGTGCAGTGCGTATATATTTTCCTTTTTTTAATAAAATAAGCCCCTAAACGCTTTCAACAGAAATCACTGCAACAGTGCAGTGCGTTTAAATGTTTTGTGTATTACTGAAATACCGCCCTATACTCTTTCACCAGAAATGACTGCAAATGATTTTAGCGTAAATAACAACAAAAGTTACCTGTGTATATATTTATCTTTTTCCACAGATAAAAGCCACTAAAGGCTTTTCAACATAACACTTGCACCCCAATAACTAATTGCTGGAATGACAGAGCTGTATTATGAGACTATCTGGATCCCCAAGTAATGTTTTCCTGCACTTGTAAATAGTGATGAGCGGCAGGGGAAATATTCGAATTCGCGATATTTTGCGAATATTTGGGCGAATATTCACCAAATATTCGAAAATTTGCGAATTCATAATCTCCAGTCATTATTTTCTTGATTGCAAAAATTCGCATAAAGAAATTCGCATTAAATTAGCATAAAAATTTGCATAAACTGGTATTTAAAAGGTATCTTTTAAATGCCAGTTTATGCAAATGTTTATGCTAATTTTATGCGATTTTTTTATGCAATTTTTTATGCGAATTTTTTATTTGATTATTATTTAAAAAAAAGAATATTCGCAATTGCGAATATATTTCGCGATATTCAAAATATTCGCGAATTCTCGAAGTGCCGATATTCACGATTAAAATTCGCAATTCGAAAATTCGTGATCAACACTACTTGTAAATCACTTTTTTCACAATGAGGATTTTCCTATGACTCTCCCTAGCATCTGCACACATTGCTCCCTGCCTTTAAAATGATTCCTTTCACTATCCTTTCCCTTCACTTGTAAATCGCTTTTTATCACAATGAGGATTTTCCTATGACTGTCCCTAGCATCTGCACACATCTCTCCCTGCCTTTAAAATGATTTATCTCACTATCCTTTCCCTGCACTAGTAAATCGCTTCTTTCCTTTTTTTTAACAATTAGTTTTTCTTTCACTCTCCCTAGCGCCTCCATACACGTCTGTCCCTGAACAAAGTACAATTACGAATAGCAGAATCTAAGATGGCCACCGTATTTATAGGGCTGTGACATCACCGGGCTGGCTGCTGATTGGCTGCATGCATGGCATTATGGGTCATCCTACCTTCCCAGATTTCCTTGCCCCACGTCATCACACGTGTAGCCGCCATTTTAGCCGCCATCGTAGATGCCATGTTAGGAAAAATTACGATTCGTTACCATGAAGGGCAAGGAAATTCTCATTCGTTGTGAATCAGATTTTTCCTGAAATTCTAAATGAATACCACTTTGTCAGCTTCGATTCGCTCATCTCTAGTGCTTTGTATTAACTTCTCTACATGATAAATGCCATTTGCTGAGGTGGGTTATCCCTTTAAGATCCCTTTACATGGACCAATGATCAGGCAGGTTATTGGGAATGAAGCGAATGTTCCTGATAATTGTCTGACTGTCAGTGGAGATGAGGGCTGCATTTACATGTGCAATCACCGTTGCTGTATGAGGACAAGCGATCGCTATAGCGAATTATAGTAAATCATTGTTTCTGGACAGCAGGTTGTTGTTTAGACAGTACAATCTGCTTCAAAGGAACAATGATATTTAAAGCTGGTAAAACGATAGCATCACCCGATCAACTTTATGAGAATTATGAGAAATGAACGTTTATACAAAAAGTTCATCTGTGTAAAAAGACATGTAGGTTGGAATTACACATGTAGTTTTTGTGCTTGTGAGGGCTCATGCACATGACCATTGGATGCTTTGTGGTCCGCAAGTTGCAAATCCGCAAAACATGGATACCGGCCGCATTCTACATTTTGCGGAATGGAACAGCTGGCCCCTAATAGAACAGTCTTATCCTTGTTTGTAATGCGGACAATAATACTAATAGTTCTATATAAGGACATAAAAAGCACACAAAATCATTTCCGTTTTTTTTGTGGCCCCATTGTAATAAATGGTTCCACATACGGGCCGTAAAAAAAAAGGAATAGACACGAAAAAAATAAGTTTGTGTGCATGAGCCCTTTCATTAGTTTTGTGGCATTTTTTGGAGAAGCAATTTTTGGATGCAGGACTTTCTCTGTTCAAAAATAACTGATCTCTAATAGAAGGGACATAAACTGACACAAACTGATCAAAACTGATGCTCAAAATAACTGATCCGATTTTTTTTTGCCTGTTTTTCTGACGTGGTGAACTCAGCCTTGCAACAACCAATTAAAACGACTGATTTTGAAAACATGATTAACAAATCAGCTGGGAATCCATGTTTCTTTTTTTCCTGTGGTTTTTTATTCATTTTTTTCCAGCATTTTTTTTAACCAATGTGTTCAATAGAAACCTGAATTTTCAGCTTGAGGTTTTTAAAGCAGATCTGCACAGAAAAAACGCGAGGAAAATGCAAAAAAAAAATCCATGGACTTACATGGAGCTGTTTTTTCTGGTTTCTATTCATTTCAATGGGAGATTCAGCGCTGATTCTACCCCAAGATAGGTCATGCTGCTTCTTTTTTTCACGTGCTGATTCCGATTGAAATGAATGGGAGGCTGTTTTCAGGCATTTTTGGAGCAGAATTTAAGGCAAAAACACTCCAAAATCAGCGCTAAAAGACTCTGTGTGAACTGGCCCTAAAATTGACATGAAAACTGCATGTGGTATTGAAAAACTGGAAGTAATTTCTATGCTGTTTTTTTAAGTGAATAATAATGGAAGACTAAAGTTATCGGTGGAGGGGCCCTTTCTGTTACAGTTTTTAGAGTCAGAGCCATGAGTGGATGGTTTTCTCATGAGATGATTTCATTACTGCTTTGTACCAAAATTTTTGTTTCTAATTTCAGAAACAAAGCAGTTGCTGTTATGTTTTAGGATCAGCACATTTTTTTTTTTTCAAAATGTAGCATGTTCTTGCATTTTCTAAAAATATGAACAAAATTATACAAAATTAAAAAAATTCCATCAAAAAAAATTTGAAATGCCTAGCACTTTCACAAATGTTTCGATTTATTACACACTGCAGAAAGATAAATGTCTTGTGCTATCAATATAAGGGTTCATTCACATGACCGTAAGAGCTCCATGCCTGTATTGCAGAGTGGGTCCACAATATACATGCACCGACCCATTGACTTGAATAAGTCCGATATCCGCAAGATATGGCAAAAGATAGGACATGTCCTATCTTGCCATATATTGCGGATCTCAGACCTATTTAAGTCAAAGGGTCCACTTCCGCACCACGGCTGGTACCTGTGCATTGCGGACCACTATTTTCAGTCCACAGCACGAGCATGGAGCCCTTATGTTCGTCTGAATGAGCCCTAAAGGTGCTTTTACACTGAACGATCGGGGAAAAACATTAGTAAAAATGCTTGTCCTATGTAAAGCTGCCAACAAACAATCAAAAAGCAAATGCTCATTCATCAAGTGATTGTATCTTTTGGCCGTCACCCAAAATCATTGTTTTTGGACAGCAGATTGACCTGAGTAAACAGGGAACTACTGCCCAGAAACAATGAGTCCCAATAGGCAGTGTTCCTCCACTAAATTCCTCAAGACCCAACTGCCCGTCATGATTTGAGATTATCACACAGAATAAATACTTGTGCTAAATCCTGGATCATTGACACAAATATATCATTTGCTCAATACTATGGGGGTCAGTTGCGCTGCAACTTTTCTGTGCTTACGCAAGTCTAAAATAGTGGGCGTGGTGTGGGCTGGGAAAGGACGGGCTGGCAGGCCCGCTCGTCTCATTCATCATTTTCTATACCTGTTTTAGGTGTAGAAAATGGTCTAAATGTAAGCCAACTAAGAAGCTGTCTTACAAGAGACTGGTGCTGGATGCGCCAAAGTTATGTAGAGGCCGACACCTCTTCATAACTTCGGGGGATCGATCGCCAGATATAAGAGTTATTAAGGATGGCGTCTAAAATGCCAGTCTTAATAAATCACCCCCTATTAATCCTGAAAACATGCCCGGCAGGTGGGCCTTGAGGACTGGAGTTGAGGAACCCTTCCTATAGGGACTAGCAATCGCAGTACAAATAGCGTGTTTCCACACAGAGGAGATGCATTCCAGATAATCGCCTGTAACATCTGTCTTTGTAAAAGGACTATTAGTTGCAAGTTAACATTTCATTTATTATGTGTGAAAAAAGCACACTATATGAATTCTATACTTTATATGGGAAATTTGATCCTCTTTACATTTTTTTCTTTACATTGTGTTCCACAAAAGTTGAAGAAATCCTAGTACAAAGGAGAAGGGAAACAAGTCGGGTTTTCTGAAATTTTACAAGATACAAAATACAGGAGCCAAGATCTCTTAAACGGATTGCGAGGGCTGCCTTACATGTTTAAGCATACCTGCCATGCTTACATTTTCTTTGTTAGCACTGTATGTGCAGTTTCCCCACTGCAATGTATTATTCTGTATGTCTCATAGACTGTATAAGAGAGAGCGGTCCCTAGTAGTGAGGCAGAGCTGGGAGCACCACCCTTTCCTCTGCAGGAAGTTAGGTCAGTCTGATTCAGACAGTGAGTGTGAAAGCAGCAAAGGTACAGAGCTGTGCAAAAGAGACCACATAACTGTATGTAACAGCCATTTAGGGAAGAGGTTACTGGATTCTATAGAGAGTGTAGTAGGTCTACAAGTGGAAGAGCAAATCATTCTATCAGAGAAGATAAATACCGGTGCAGTGAGCCCTTGAAGAGCCAGAGTGGAAGATGGGAGTGGCAGTGGCCAGGGGCGTAGCTATAGGGGGAGCAAGGGAAATAGCTGCTTTGGGACCCAAACTCAGAATGGGCCCATCTAGGAGGAGGATTAAACGATTTTATTGTCAGGGCTCCCTTAACAGCATTTAACACTGACATTATATATAAAGTGACACTATAGGAAACAGATGTAGCGGCTGCCGGGTCTCATCTGAGAGCGCGATCCTAACTAGCCTCAGGAGTGGGGGTTTCACAGGAGTCGGGAGTGGCGAAGAAGTTGCTCGGAGAGGGGGTCCTATTCAAAAATATCCAGTGGGGCCCGACCATTTCTCTTCTGATCGCTGCCGTGTGCCCAAACAGCAATTTACGACTAGATATGGGGTATCGCCGTGTTCAGGAGAAAATGCTTAAGAACATTTGTGGTGCTTTTTCTTCTATTACCCCTTTTTAAAATAAAAAATGGGAAGCGTATGCAACATTTTATTTCTACAACCAAGTGTTTCTAAATTCTTTAAAAAGCCTGTGGGGTCAAAGTGGTGGGTACACCCCTCAATAAATTCCTTGAGGGATGTAGTTCCCTAAATGTGGTCACTTTTTGGTGGATTCTACTGTCGGAGTACCTTAGTGTGCCTTCAAATGTAACATGGCACCCAAAAACCATTCCAGCAAAATCTGTCCTCCAGAATCCATATGGCGCTCCTTTCCTTCTGAGCCATGCCGTGTGCCTATAGATCAGTTTACGACCACACATGGGGTGTTTCTGTAAACTGAAGCATCGGGTTAATAAATATTAAGGCTTGTTTGGCTCTTTGTTTGCCCTTTCTGCCTTACAGAATTGATTCAAATTTTAAATCTGCAAAAAAAAAGTGAAATTTTGAAATGTCACCTCTATTTTCCGTTAAATTTTGTGAAACATATAAAAGTTTAATCACATTTGTAAAATCCGTTTTAAATAACTTGAGGGGTGTAGTTTCTAAAATGAGATCATTTATGGGTGGTTTCTACTAAGTAAGCCCCCACAAAGTGACTTAAAAGCTCAATTATGGAAATTTCCTTAAAATTAGAAAAATTTGTTTCTAAAAAAAAAAAAAACCTTCAAAACTACTTTATGAGGTATAATTATCCCCCTTAAAAGCAGAGAAATTCAAATTTAGAAAATAGAAAATTTTTCAAAATTTTCTGTAAATTTTCGATTTTTTTAAATAAATAAAGGTAAAACATATTGACTCAAATTTGCCTTTAATATAATGTACATTATGTTATGAGAAACCAGTCTCAGAATCGCTTGGATAAGTAAAAGCATTCCAAATTTATTACCACATAAAGTAACATGTCAGATTTGCAAAAATAGCCTCGGTCAGGAAGGTGAAAAGTGTCCTGAAGGGGTTGAGGTGTCTCTCTCTCTAGAATCTCTGGCTAGCAACTGTAATCTGGCAATTGTGGCTGTAGTGTCCACTGCTGGATACAAGTTTTAGAGGCATTTCTGACGTTGACATAAGTGTCATGGGAGTCTTAACCGTAATCCAAAACCAGAAGCCAAAACTGTAGTCACAAAGTCAAATCCAGAAATCAAAAGCCATGGGAGTCTTCAATTCATGCAAAGAACAGTAAGGGGGACCGAAGGATTAGGAATTCACTTGCACCTGCACACTGCCTTTACACTGAAAAAAAAAAAGCTCAAGCGGTGTTTCTGCATACCGGGTGGAGCTGACGCCCGTGTACCCTAATGTTCGGGAGCCCCGGAGCATCTTTTCATTCACCAGAAGCTCCGATGTCAGCGAGGGCTTTCCGTCAATCCTGGTTCCCCTGGCAACCAGGCACTGCTGCCGCACAGAGGCAGCAGCGGCCCGGGGTACCAGCAGGGCCGGCTCTAGGTTCATTTGGGCCCTTGGGCGATAAATCTCAGTGGGCCCCCTTCAGGCATTTTTTTACATTTTCATGTCCCCCTGTGCCTCCCACACGGTATAATGACCCCCAGTGGCCCCACACACAGTATAATGACCACAAGTGGCCCTTCACACAGTATAATGACCCCACACACAGTAAAATGACCCCCAGTGGCCCCACACACAGTATAATGACCCAACAGTGGCCCTCCATTCAGAATAATAACCCCCAGTCTCCCCCCATTCAGAATAATGACCCCCAGTGGTCCCCACACTGGGGGTTATACTGTATAGAGGGGGCACTGGGGTTCATTATACTATATAGTGGTCACTGGGGTCATTATATTTAATGGGGGCTCTAAGGGGCCTCACAGTATAATGACCCCCAGTGCTCCCCACACAGTATAATGACCCCACAGTGGCCCTCCATTCATAATAATGACCCCCAGTGCCCCCCACACAGTATAATGACACCACCATACTGTGACCGGATAAATAAAAGCGTATAAGAGGGCACAGTACAGGGAATGACTAGGGGCACTGTACAGGGTGTGGTAAGAGGGCACAATGCAGGGTTTAAGGGAGCACAACATGGGGTGAAGGGTGCAGTACGGGTGACCCTGTGACGTTAGAAGGTCCTTATGGTGAATGTGGTTTAGACACCACCATAATGAGAGGCAGAGGAGTGACACAGGGGCCCGGGGTCATGGATGGACAGGAGGGGTGAACACAGCAAGTGGGTGGAAGGGGCTGAGGGGGATTCATTAAAGTAGTAGTGGCAGGAGGTCTGTGCAGGGCAGCAGTAGGAGACAGGAGCTCTGGATACATGAGGGAAGAAAGGAGACAGCAGGATATGAGGGGGGAAGGTGTCATGGAGGCAAACTGCTCCATGAAGCAGTAAAACAAATAGCATGAAGCTGCTTGTCTACTACAACATCCTGCAGCACCTGGAAGAGTTCCCTGTCCCACAGACATAAGGCAGTCACAGTGCAGACTCACTACTCACAGCCCTGCATCTTCACTGTCTTCTAAGCCTCTGCAGCAGCCTCATTTGACTATCAGAGGGCCCTCCAGAAGGGGTACTGCGTAAGTGAAATGACAGCAGCTCCAGCAATGAGTTCTTCCATCTGTATTGATTAAAGTGCTTATAGCAGTGGGCCCCGGCACTTGCCCTTGTATGCCGGGTGGGCATGGGTACCAGGATACACCAAAGTCTGTATAGCTGTTGGCGCAGGTTACCTTGCTGACTCCAATGCTTTAGCCATGCAGATTCTGAGCTCTAGTTTTTCTTTCTCTCTCTCTTGCTGTAGCAGAAACAGTATCTTACACAGAGATTATTTAGACTTTGGATCCTGAGGCATAAGGAGAGGGAGCACATCGACTTGCTTTCTCCATTCTCACTCACTGAAGTAGGATAGACTCTTCATTTTACCATCATTCTCCCCACCTTCACAGCACTAGTGATGAGCGGGAGGTGCCATATTCGATTTCACAATATTTTGCGAATATTCGATTGAATATTCATCATATATTCATCGAAATTGAATATTCGTCATTATTCTATATATTGCGAATGTTGCGCAAATTTATATTCGCATTGCGAATTAAACTTAGAGTTAAGATCCTAATGGTTGTAACTTGTATTGCTAGAATTGACGAAGATAACGAATATCACGAATATAGCACTATATTCTCAATCTTCGTTATATTCTAGCAACTGCCAACAACCATTAGGAACTCAGTTCTAAGTTGATTTTGCAATGCGAACATATACTAGCATTGCGAATTCAACTTAGAGCTGGGTTCCTAATGGTTGGCTTGCTAGAATATAACGAAGATTGAGAATATAGTGCTATATTCATGAATTCGTGATATTCGTTATACTCTAGGAACCCAGCTCTAAGTTGAATTCGCAATGCGAGTAATTCAGGTAATCGAATTGCGATTACAACTTAGTCAAATTTGTGAGATCGTGATTCTCACATGCAACAGTACATTTTAGCATGGAGGCGTTACCATGCACACGGGATGTCGGCAGAAGCGGCAACGGCCATTGACTGGAGCGGGCAGGGAGCCAAGAATCCTCTGGACAGGTAAGAACAGCTTTTGGGAAGTGGGAAGACAACCAGAGAGCAACAATGATTAACAACGTTAAATAAAAAAAAACGAATATTCGAAATAACGAATATATAGCGCTATATTCGCAATATTCGTGAATTTGTGAAGTGCCGATATTTGCTAAAAAAATTCGATATTCGAATATTCGCGCTCAACACTACTCAGCACAAACTCCCTATCCTAGGGCCCCAACATGGTTATCCAGCCGCTGCCCCCAATATTGTGCCTGCCATGCTCCCAAATACCCGCAAATACTCTACTGAAAAAATAATAGTGCTATACATATAGTCCCCCATAGTAATAGTGCTCCCCAAAGACCTACCAATAATAATAATTCTCTACCATGGTGCCCTCATTAGTAACAGTACCCCCAATAGTGATAATACTCCCCTAGAGTTCCCCCATTAGAGCAATGCCCTCCATATTGTGCCCAATAATAATGCTCCGTAGTATCGTCAGGAGTAATATTTCCACCATAGTGCCCCCAATACTTATAATGTCCCCTGCAGTTCAGATGCTCCCCCCACAATTATAACATCCCTGTAATGCTTCTTGTATTATCATGCCCCCTGTTTTGTAATGCCCCTTTAGTGTAATTATGTACAATGCTACCCTCTGTAGTGCCAGTGTGTATAATGCTGCCCCCCGTACTGCCAGTATATATAATGCTTTTACACCCCCTTAGTATGTATAATGACCCCCTGTCGTGCCAATATATAATGTTCCTTTGTCCCCCTGTAGTGCCGGTTTATAATGCTCTCCTCCCCTGTAGTGCCAGTATATAATGCTCCCCAGCTTGTAGTGCCTACAGTTCCAGCCTATAGTTCCAGTATAATAATGCTCCATTCCCCTGTAGTTTTAGTATATAATGCTCCCTTCCCCTGTAGTGCCACTATATAATGCTCCCTTCCCCTGTAGTGCCAATATATAATCCCCCTCCAACTTTTAGGGCCCCTGTAGTTCCTATGTATATACATATATTTAAAAAAAATACTTACCAACTCCCATTCCACGCGGTGGATTTCAACATCCCTCTTAGCACCAGCTTGAAAAAGGGCGCCTATAATGGGCCCGAAACGTTGCAAAGCAATAAATGTAACAAGCCACTGGTGAATAAATAAAGATTCAAACATTTTATAAGCTTTGGTGTGCTGTCCCTAAAACGTATTTGGTTTTTGATTGACTAGACCTCTAAGGTGGAAGAAGTCTTCCAGGGACGTGCACCCATAAAAGCACTTGTGAGATGTGTGCTGGGGTCGTATTTTGAGTAACAACTCCCCTTCTCCGCCGCAGTCTGCAGTCTGTGACCTGATTTGCTGTGTCCTGGAGCAGGCAGACCGGATGATATCACCTCAACCTCCTTTGCCAGGTCTTATGTGATTACGAATGCCTCCAGTGCAGAAGGTTGTGGTGATGTGATCATGACCTCCTATGGCATTCTGCTGCCTTATAGGCATCAAACTGGATGTTGATACACTGGGAGTGAAGAAGCAAATTAGCCTGAACCAAGTGGCAGGGAGCCTGTGACTAGGAAATTCACTATTTAACAAGGCACAATGCCTTGTAGGACTAGCTCAACTGAACGTAATAATATGTATTAATAAGTGATTCATTGCTTCTTCAGTACCCCAGTGCAGGAGGTATCTACAAATAGGTTAATTTTTTAATGTTATGTAATTCCTTGCTGTATCATGTTATGTATGTCAGCCAGTATAGTGTGTATGGATTGCAAACCCTTGGTTAATCACCCTGTCTCAGCCTTTATAGAAACTTAGATGTGGGCTGGCCCCATCCCTAACCTTAAGGCCTCATGCACACGGCCGTTTTGCGGCCGTTCCGTGCATTGGGGACTGCAATTTGTGGTCCCCAATGCACGGGCAACGTGCGTGCGGTGGCCGGGACGGATCAAGACCCATTCAACTTGAATGGTTCCGTGATCCGTCCGAACCGCCGCAAAAAAATAGAGCATGTTCTATTTTTTTGCGGTGCGGAGGCATGAACAGAAACACCACGGAAGCACAATTTTTGGTGGTTTTAATTCAATTAAACCAGCATATAGCTGATTAGTAGACAATACACAAGCTAGGGCAAAAATTTACCTGTGTGTGTTCACGTGAAAATAAGTGGCAGACCTCAATTGTCCATTTCCTTTTATTGTACTTTCACACATTGGGAATTTCATACTTTTTTGTGGATTCAATTTAATGAAACCAGCATATTGGTGATCAGTATACCAATACACATGGTAGGGCAACAATTTAGCTGAGTGTTAATGTGAAAATAAGCATCAGGCCTCAGTCGTCTGTTTCTGTTTATACTATTTCCACACGGTTGGAATGTCCATTTTTTGGGACTTGTTCAATTTAATTAAGCCAACATAAAACATATACTGTAGGCGATCACTACATCAATACACAGGGTAGTGCACCAAATTATCTGTCATAACTAATTTAGGCCTAAAGCCATTACTAAAGCCAGTACTAATTATCAATATTCATTTCTATTTCCACAATTTTGGGGGGGTTGTTGAAGTTATTAAAACCAGTGTATACGTGATTGCTACACCAATACACAGGGTAGCACACAATATTATCTGAGAGGCCCAAAAATGTCATGGCTACCAAACAGTTTTAAACGAAAGACCCAAAGCAAGAATGTGGGTAGTAGCAGCACCAGCTATCAGAAGTAGTAGTAGTTGTAGTAGGCTGCAGTCGAGTAGGCTGCAGTCGTTCCTGCCGGCTTTGGAAAGGCGTTACATTATCATTGAGGAGAAAGAGCACGAGATTGTGGATTGGACAGCTCACTCCTCCTCTCAGTCACAGCAGGATGAGGTGGAGGTGACTTTGGAGTCTGACATCGTGTCATGGAGCCAGGGGTCACAGCGTTCCTTATGCTACTCCTCTTTACAGCCCCAGAGAAGGTTTTCAGTGTAGTTGTCTCAGTCTTCACTGCCTCTTTCAAGTGGGGCAATAAAACCCCACCACGACCTATGGCAGATAGTCAAGAGAGTCTTCCTGTTGACGATTTGTGTGAAAGGGGGCAATATTGTACTGCCCTGAGGAGAAGGCTTCAGACCACAGGAATAGCCATGTTGGTGGTGTTATTAGTGGCACCCGCAGCTGTGGTATTGGCGGTGGGGGCAGCAACAGTGGAAATCAGAGCAAATGCAGAGCAAGGGAGGGGGCCAAGCAACCCACCATGATATCCCACAGTCTGACACAAACGGCAGGGAGGGAGAGGACTCTGATGATCATTGTGTGCTGGACAGGACCTGGGAACCGTATCGGGGTGCTGAAGAGGAGGCAACATCAGAGGAGGAAGGTGATGACAGCAGCAATAAAGAGGAGAAAACATATCCCTCCCAAAGAACAGCCAGGGCCACATCTGCTTTGGGATTTGATGATGCTGCTGATGCTGTGGACCGAAAACGTGCCAGAGCTAAGCCGAGCTCAGCTGTCTGTTGCTCTGCACGAGTATCTCCTGTCTGGCATTTTTTTCTTCACGCTACCGCAAAACAAAGGAATTGCCTTCTGCAAGCTGTGCAAGTGCAAAATAAGACATGGGCAGGCAAACACAATTGTAGGCACCACAGCTCTGTTGCACCACAAATGGGATCACCCTATCCCATGGGCAAGTAAAGTTAGAAGCCAGCTACCACAACAGGAGTTCCCTACTTCTCCTGGTTTCCCTTGTGGCAGCCACGGTGCATCCACAGGCAGCACAGTGTTTTTCAAATCGTCATCATCCCTTTCTGCTTCTCATGCTCAGACTCCTCCTCCACTCCATTGTCACCCATTGATAACAACTCTACACGCCAAGCAATCTGATGGTGCACAAGCTTAATTCCCACCTGACCAAGTTGCTGGCAGTGCAGTTTCTGTCGTACCATTTAGTCAAGTCTGCTGCTTTTAGGGAGCTAATGGGGTGCACTCAGCACCCCCGGCAATGAGGCCAGGTGCTTTAAACCCCCCCACGATCAATTGTGTTGGCCTGGCTCCCACACCAGGCACTTACCTGCCTCTTCCTGCATGGATGCTCACCTGTCCCCAACAGCAGCAGGACACAGGGTGAATCAAATTACCCCTCCTTCCTATCATGTGTCAAGTCAAGTGTTGCCACGCCATTTTGGAGCTGATCAGCCTGGGCGAGAGTAGCCACACCGCCAAGCAGTTGCTAAAGTACATCAAGTAGCAGGCTGATGAATAGATGTGGCCTTGCTGGTGATGCCCCATCTTCCCTCTGTTGCTGCCTGTCTCTATTATGCCACCACTGCCATCATGCCACTGCTGTGGAGTGCCAACCATCATGTTCGGTATGACTGCTGCTGCTGCCACCATCATGCCACTACTTTGGCCTGTGAACCATCATGTTCTGTACTGCTGCTGCCTCCAACATGCCACTGCCGCTATCACGCCACTGCCGTGGCCTGCCAACCATCATCTTCCATAAAACTTCTGCTGCCTCCATCATGCTGCTGCCTGCCAACATGTGCCATATAGCTGCTGCAGCTGGTGCTGCTCCTCGTTGCTAACTCCTACTGCCACCATTATTAATATAAAACATCTGCCACTACTACCACTACTGCTATTACTATTACTTCTATATATAGACAGCCAACGTATTGCCTTGGATGTTCCATGCTATGCTGCTTCTGCTGCAGTTAGTATTGCAGCCATATGCCACTATATCTGTACCGTACCAATTCCACATCCACACTGTATTGCTAGTGCTCCCAATTAAAAGTTAGAACTGTTCTAGGCTCGTTCACAATGAGAAACTTTTCTTTTTCTGAGAATCAATACTTGTGTTTGTCATATGGGCAGGTATTCTGACTCTGTCAAGGCATAATTTTTAGATGCTTGGTCCCCCAAGCCACTTTTTTTTTTTTATCCCATAACACCGTGTGTGTTGAAACATCATCTACCTCCAATAAGGGACAATTTTTGGAAGCTTTGGATTATGAAAAAGCATAACACATGTGCTGGTGCACTGTATGTTAACACCGTCAAACACACGTTTACCGGTAGGTTTTTATGTCAGTGTCACTCAGACATCATTTACTATTGTTGTTATTGCATTTGAGAGCTTGGGAAGGGGAGAGGGAAAAATAAAAAATAAATCATAAATAATAAACAAAAAGAGTTTTTCTAGGAGTCCTAGGAGGCTAGAGGCTCTTATATACCAATTTTCAGAGCAATCTGGAAAACTCTGGATCGGTCAGAATAGATTTGGGTCCTAACCGAACATTGTAGAAAATTTGAAAACCTGAACTGAACCTTGAGTGGTTCACTCATCTTTATTGGTGAGGATCAGCAGGGAAGCTGGATATCCATTTGAAAATTTTGATAATGTTATTGAGCAAAGAATGTTAAGGTTTGGCTACTGCGCAAAATCCAGAACATCCCTTACAGGGACATAGCAATAGGGGGTGCAGAGGTATCAGTTGCTACCAGACCCATGAGCCTGAGGGGGCCCAAAGACCCTTTTACCTCATAAGATTTTGCAATTTGGCCCAGAATCTTCAAGTTAAAACTTTGGCTGGAGGGAATCGGTTAGGTCAAGAAGTTGTCATGGGGGGTGCCATTTCAATTTTTGCCTCAGGCTGCGGGAGGGCTATGTGCTCCTCTGCCCCTTGCCACAAAGCCCTGAAGGAAGGGAGGCCTAAACTGAACTCTTGCACCAAGGCCCATGAACCTTTAGCTATGCCCCTGATCCCTTACACTTGCTGTTGAGTGGTCAGCAGCAGTGTGATTTTTTTAAGCGACAGATAAAATTACATACGTTGTAGTACAGATTGGTACAGGAATTCTTTTTTGCACTCAGCTTTAACTCTTTATAGTTATTCCTGTTCTCAGAGGCAGCTCTTCTATTAGGCCACACACCGCCAGAAGGAGATGAGCCCTGGTGGAAGTGTCAGCTACAAGTCCCTGGTGTATTTAAATCCCATTTAGCATGTCTTTCAGAAAAGGGATTCAAACTCACGACCTTCAGTTTCTGAGGTAAGGAACTTATCCACACAGCTATGAGAGCTGTATAGCCAGTAAAAAAAAATTAGAGGACGGTTTCAATGGGAAAACCGAAACGTTGCCCTTGGTGAAATAAAGACACAGAACACTGAAGGTGGTGCCGTGGATTTTGTTTCTTTTTTATGTATTCAGAGAGTTGGAGTCCCTCTCTGCACCACAGGCACACCAAACTACTTTCAAGCGGTGCGGTTCATCACCTTTTTTGCTATTATATAAATATATATATATATAAATTTATATATATATATTTATAAACATTTATATATATATATATGCTTGAGAAAGGCTTTATTGTTAAGCCGAAACGTTGCCTGCCCACTTGGGTGAATAAAAGTACCTTGGATTTCTATTGGAGTGCTGTCCGTTTTCTACGCTATTATTGTGGGTTGCTCACACCCTCGGACTTTGCACCCGCTACATTGCTTTGCGCTTGGTGCTGCCTGGTTTTTTCTTCATTTATATATATATATATATATATATATATAAAAATAAAAATAACTAACATGTAAACTCTGTAACTGTAACTTTGATATCTAGTGTACATCCATACACATGACAGCTGCCCCAGCACACTGTGTATGGATGTAGCAGTGCTGGGTGTGTTGAGGTAGCTGTCATATGTATGAATGTACACTATGTATCAAAGTTCTCTACAGTAGAAGTCTAACATATTTTTTTATTTTAAGTAACTGGCTATACATCTTTTATAGCTGTGTGGGTGTGGGTAAGTGCCTTGCCTCTGATACTAGAGGTTATGGGTTCGATTCCCAGCATAAACTTTTCTGAAAGACAGGCTAAATAAAAACACGAGCACCAAATCTTCTACACTAGAGGCTGGTGCAGCTGAGCCGTACTGTGCGGGAACACAGGCCGAAAGAGGCCTGTATCGCTGACATGGAGGTAAGTATAAAAGTGTTTGTGTTTTTTTTTAAATACCGGACTGTTACTTTACTGCCATGGGGGCGGAGGGGGCTATTGGCACTATGATACTGGAACATGAAGGGGGGAGGAGAGAGGCACTTGATACTGGCTCATTAGAGGGCAGGGGGAGAGGATGGCACTATGATATTGGCACATGGGGAGGGGGGGAGAGGCACTTGATACTGACAGTGGCACATTGGGGGCAGGGGGAGAGGATGGCACTATGATACTGGCACATGGGGGGAGAGGCAATTGATACTGGCACATGGGGGGAGGCACTTGTTACTGGAGCATGGGGGGGAGGAGAGGCACTTGGTATTGGCACATGGGGGGGGAGAGGCATATTGGGGGAGGGAGATGGCCCTATGATACTGGCACATGGGGGAAGAGGCACTTGTGCTGACACATGGGGGGGAGGCACTTGATATTGGCACATTAGGGGGGGAGATGGCACTATGATATTGGCCCATGGGGGGGGGGAGAGGCACTTGATACTGACACATGATGGGGGGGCATCTATGGGAACACTTACTGGCACATTATGGAGGTCCTTTTTGTATTGGCACATTATTGGGGGCACTATAGTGGAAAGCGGCACTATGGGGCATCTGGTGGCACTATAGGGGCATTATTTGGGGTCACTATGGCATTTTTTTTACTGGCACTTTATAGGGGGCAATATGGGGGAGAGGAGCACTATGGGGGCATCTGTTGGAACTGAGAACGGGCATTTTTTACTGGCACATTATAGGGGGCATTATGGGAGAGAGGAACACTATGGAGCATCTGGTGGCACTATAGTGGTATTATTTGGGGTCACTATGGCATTTTTTTACTGGCACATTATAGGGGGCACTATGGGGGAGAAGAGCACTATGGGGGCATCTGGTGGCATTAAGAATGGGAATTTTTAACTGGCACTTTATGGTGGCACTATGGGAGAGAGGAGCACTATGGAGGCATCTGGTGGCACGAAGGGGCATTTTTTTTATTGTCATATTATGGAGGGCACTATGGGGAAGGGGGAGAGAAGCACAATGGAGGCATGTGCTGGGGGCACTAAGATGGGGTATTTTATACTGGCAAATTATGGGGCACTATGGGGAAGGGGGAGAGGAGCACTATGGGGCATTTACTGGGGCACTATATAGGGGTATTTTATACTGGCATACATTATGGGGATAATAGCTCAACTGCGGGCACTAAGCAGGGGTATTTCTTGTACTGTCATATTATAAGGAGAATTATTACCACTAGGGGGCTATGGGGAACATGATTACTAGTATGGGCACTATGGGGGCATTATTACTAAGTGTGCCCTGGCAGAGAACTATTTCTATTGGTGGGAATTTGGGGAGCACTGTTACTTTGGTGGGCACCCTGGCACAGTATAAGCTTAGCACAATTATTTTTGGGGACATTATGTTTATACTATTAGTATCTGGGACACTATTTATTGCATGCAGTTATTTTTTTTAGAGCACTGTGTGCCAACAATTGTTAAAGGGGGCACCATCTGTGTGGTACTAATATTTTTCAGGGAACACTTTCTGCAGTATAGCATTGGAGAGCACAGCGGGCACAGTATTGGAGATGGCAGGATGGGGTGTTCAGAAGATGTGATGATGGAAAATTGGGAAACTAATGTCTGTTTGTCAATCTCTGCAGAGATGGGAGATGGGGGAAAATCATCATTGCGGTCTGGTCTGAATGGAGAAGATGAGAAAAGAGAACGTCTAGATCAAAGGTGACACCACTGGATGTAAGAGGTATGTGGTGCTATGTAGGAGAGGAGATACTACGGCTGCTCCTACCTGCCATTTGCAGAAGGAGGATTCAGAGCTGGATGAGGGCAGCAGGACATGGGCAGGTGGCAGATGGTGGGGGGAACCATAGGCCTTGATCTTTATTATCGCTTCCATATCTTATGTTCGCAAGGGCCTCATGTTTGAGTTTCGCCTAAGGCCTCACAAAGTCTAGAGCCGTCTCTGCCTGTTCTATAATGTTGGATGCTTTTGTTAATTTATTAAATTTTATTTTTGTTATTTATGTTTGTTATTTGTTGTTTTACTGCTGTTACAACATTGTAGCTGCCCTCTTTTAGGGATTAATAAAGTTATACAGTATTTTATCTAAGGTGTGTTCAGGCTGGAGTTTTGTTGGCTATCTCACAATGCTGGCCTGTGTTTATTTTTTTACTATACCTAATGACTACTTTAGCATTCCTGTCATGTTTGTTACATTGTGATGGTTGATCACAAATAGGAAGATAATCTCATCCTAAAGGGGTTTTTTAAGTTTGCATCAACATCCCTTAATCTGGATATCTGGGAGTGCTGGCCTGTGTTTATTTTTTACTATTCCTAATGACTAATGTAACATTCCTGTCATGTTGGTTACATTGTTATAGTTGATGACAAAAAGGAAGATAATCTTGTCTAAAGGGGTTTTCTAGTTTGCACCAACATCCTTCTTTTACCTTTATTGCTCCTATCTTCTGCTCTGGGACTTGTCACATGACCATGTCCATACAGCTCTTTCTTATTTCCTGTGAACTTATGTCCGTGGGTGTGTCAAAGCAGCAACAGGGTTAGTGATAGGGAAGTAAATTAATGAATTTATGAATAAATTGACATTCCCTTGTCAAAGAGGTGTAGATGCAGTGAAAACAGTAGTGATCAATCACAACTTTAGATTATGTGGAATGGAAAAGTATTCGACACCAGTGAGTTTAACCCTTAAAGATCCATAGTAGATAACATATTGACACATAATATTTAGACAATTCATGGTATACAGTGTATATCAGCTAAAAGAAATACGGGATCAAATCAGTAATGTAAGATTGCATCCTGGTATTGATAAACTCATGAGGTCCTGTGATATTAATCACAAAAATTCATTATGCCTCACAATTTAACAGTTTGTGGTTATAATCAGTTTACAATCACCACGGACAGAGGAAATAACCTTTAAAATACTGATCACATTGAAAGAAGCTGTATTCCCACTATGTGCTACTGCGAACAGGGATGATCCCAGTGGCGTAACTACAGTTCTATGGGTCCCCAGGGCAAACTTTGAATTGCCTCCCCCCCCCGGGCCTGACCGCCAAATACAACCCACCCACCTCTGCCTCCATCCCACGGAAGCATCCTCTGCGACCGCAATGGTTACGCCCCACCTCCCATCACTACAGAAATACAGGGTAATACAGCCCCACATACCTCTTACATCCAGTGACGTCTTCTTTGATGTAGATGTTCTCTTTCCTCATCTTCTCCTTTCTGACCTTCAGACCAGACCACCATTTCTCAGCCATTTTTCGTCTCTGCAGTTTGACAAAAAAAAAAAAATCTTAGTTTACTACTTTTCCATCATCTTCCCATCTTTTGGAAAAATCATCCTACTACCCCCAATGCTGTGCTGTTTTGCTCCCCAATACTATACTGCAGAAACAGATAAACTGCTGATAATACTAGTACAACACAAAGCCCCCATATCAAATACCCCTTCTTTGTGGCCTCAGGAATTCCCCATAGGGTCTCCCAATAATGTGCCAGTAAGAAGTGCCCCCATAGATGCCCCCAATAATGTGCCAGTAAGAAGTGCCCCCACAGATACCCCCAATAATGTGCCAATAAGAGGTCCCCCCCATGGATGCCCCCAATGATGTGCCAGTAACAAGTGCCCCCCAAAGAGGCCCCTTCCAATCATGTGCCAGTAACAAGTGCCTCTCCATGCCCCCCAAATCATGTACCAGTAACAAGTGCCTATCTATGCCCCCCAAATCATGTGCCAGTAACAGGTGCCTATCCACTCCCCCCCAAATCATGTGCCAGTAACAAGTGCCTCTCTATGCCCCCCCAGCATGTGCCAGTAACAAGTGCCTCTCCCCCTACCAATCATGTGCCAGTAACAAGTGCCTCTCCATGCCCCCCATGCGCCAGTAACAAGTGCCTCTCCATGCCCCCCATGTACCAGTAACAAGTATAGTCCCGTATAAAAAAAATAAACACTTATACTTACCTCCATGGCAGCAATGCGATGCAGGCCTCTTCCGGCCTGTGTCCCGCGCTGTACATCTCAGCCTCTGATAGGCTGCGGGTCTTGTGCAAGCAGCCTATCAGAAGAACAGGGAATGGAAACGCCTCCCTCCCCTGCCCGGCCGCAGCAAAGCAATCTGTATCGCTGTCCTGAGGAAGGTGATACAGATGACTATGGAGATGAACGCTTCCACAATGGAAGCGCTCAGCTCCTTGTGCCCTGCCGCCACCACTGCTGCCAGCCTGCCCAGATTAAAGTCCGCAGTCGCTACGCCCAGGATGATCCGTGTGCATTCCACATCCATAACTGGGGCTCCACAGTTATTTTGCACATTACTGTTTCCCAGGGAGCTTTGCACTTTGGATTGCTGTGTTGAGACTCTTAAATGAGGCTCAACGGTGTTTTCTATAGCTGGTCTCCATAAGATCAGCTATTATCTTGTGTGAGTAGTCTCCAAGGCATTGCTCCCAGTTAGCCAGAATCCTACTCCCGACTGATGAGGGGCAACACCCCAAAACAGCTGTCTGTGGATGGATAACTGGCTTAGGTCTTCCCCTCTCATCCTTAAAGCTTCTAAAAGAGCGGGATCTTGACATAGGGGCCACTAAATATGGTGGATTTGGGGATCTCTGTAATAGGGACACCCCTTTGCTCGGTTTTCCTTCCTTTGAGGGATATCTGGCTTTCACTGTGTTGAAGACCCATAACTGGGGCTCCACAGTTATTTTGTATTCCACATCCGTATGACCTTTTTGCGAAAACATAGAACATGTCCTATGCTTGGCCACAAAGTGCGGATTGGGTCAGCAAAAAAAAAATTGATGCCACACAGACATCACACATACATCTTTGTATTTTTCAGATCCGTGTTTTGCAGCCTGCAAAATACATATGGTCGTGTGCATGAGGCCTAAATGTGGCCACTCAAAATGTATATGAAAAAATAAACAATGCAAATGCACGCTGCACGTACATCATCTGTATTTTGTGGATCTGCAATTTGTGGACCGCAAAGTACATACGGTTGTGTGCATGAGGCCTAACAGGAGTCATTATTACGAAACTAGCTCGTATTTCAAAAAGTTTGAGCCGTAAGGTGATTGGGAGATACAATTTGATCAATGGGTGGTACTATTTTTAGAAATGCATTCAGATTTTAATAGTTAGCAAGTTATATTGGGCAATTTTAGGTATGATTTTTATGCGATTTTGGAAAATTCCAACAAATAAGGTTATGTGATTTTGTGTCCGACAATTTTGTGCATTCTCTTTTAGGAACTGTGAACTGAGCCCTAATAAGTGTCCAGTTTGTATAGCCACATTATTGAAGGTGATGACATAAATGATCAGACGCTTGCTGAAAAATGTCATCAGTGTAACCATTTCTTCTTATTCTGGTCATCTCTCCCAGTGGGATATTTTTAACACAGTAGGTAGGATGACATGCAACAGTTTTCCCACCTGTTGACTTCTGAAAGGTAGAACTTTCAGTGGCATTGGTATGGTAATTCCCATAGAAATTTAAATCAAGGAACGCAATAAATACTGGTTCAAATGACATAAAACATAAGTTCAATGCATCATTTGTTAAAATAACAGAAACGTTTCTCATGGTCACTACAGTGGCTCCTCAAAAAAAGAAGGTAATCTGTGTAGCAACCATACCATGCCAGAGACAAGGCAAAAGGATTAGAAAAAAGATTTTTCTCCCACCACGCCATGTAAAGTATAAAGGGGAATTGGGCACATCAATTATTTGTAGATAAAACTGGCCAATAGTGAATAGATAACTCGGAACCATCTAAAAGGATGAATCACTAGATCACGAGGGATAACACTATATAGGGCTGTGACATCTGCATAAGATATTAGTCATGTATGTAGTTATTTTGCCCTTTACCTGAGTAGACCAAATAGTGCCAACTTTAAAGGGGCCAAGACTAAAAAAGCATGATTGTTTCTTCCAGAAACAGTATGGGTGTCTTCACACTAGGAGGATTTTGTAACAGAAAATTTCTGCAACTGAAAATTAGTTCAATTCAATTGTTGTTTGGTGGGAAGCACATGGATTTCTGCAGACTCCATTCAGTGAATACAGCAGATTTTCAGTTGCAAAAATATTGTGCAACAAAATATGTCATATGTGAAGGCATCCCAACACTTGGGCTCATGCAAGTGAATAGGGCTGAGCTGCAATACCAGACACAACCCATTGACAAGTGTTGAACTGTTTCTTGAAGAAAGCAGATATGTTTATGTAATCTTGTACAATACCACATTTAGGCCTCTTTCACACTTGCGTTCTGAGGATCCGGCGGGCACTTCCGTCCCGCCGGATCCGTCAGAATGCAAGTCGCCTGAAAGCCTTAGAAGACTGATCAGGATCCTGATCAGTCTTCGAAATGCTTTCAGTGTTACTATGGCAGCCAGGACGCTATTAAAGTCCTGGTTGCCATAGTAGTAGTGGGGAGCAGGGGAGCAGTATACTTACAGTCTGTGCGGCTCCCGGGGCGCTCCAGATTGACGTCAGAGCGCCCCATGCGCATGGATCACGTGATCCATGCGATCACATGATCCATGCGCGTGGGGCGCCCTGACGTCACTCTGGATTGCCTCGGGAGCCGCACGAGCGGTAAGTATACTGCTCCCCCGCTCCCCAGTACACTTTACCATGGCAACCAGGACTTTAGCGTCCTGGTTGCCATGGTAACCATTCAGAAAAAGCTAAATGTCGGATCCGGCGATGCGCCGAAACAACGTTTAGCTGAAGGCCGGATCCGGATTAATGCCTTTCAATGGGCATTAATTCCGGATCCGGCCTTGCGGCAAGTGTTCAGGATTTTTGTCCAGAGCAAAAAGCGCAGCATGCTGCGGTATTTTCTCCGGCCAAACAACGTTCCGGTCCTGAACTGAAGACATCCTGATGCATCCTGAACGGATTTCTCTCCATTCAGAATGCATTGGGATAATCCTGATCAGGATTTTTCCGGCATAGAGCCCCGACGACGGAACTCTATGCCGGAAAACAAAAACGCAAGTGTGAAAGAGCCCTTAGAAGAGCGTATAATACGCTCCCGAACATTGAAATTGCAACATCAGGCCAAGCCATAAGGTTATACAAATCGAGGAAGAAGCAGATGATGCTAAGATTTGAAAATGATCACATGTTCAAGCATATAGCTCTTATCAGTGGCATGTGGGAGGGTATAAAAGCCAGACTGAAAGCAAATTGTTTAGCCACATGAAACCTCAAAAATCAGACTTTTCGCAAACTGAGAGGAACAGAATCCTTGAACCAAGAGACCTTGGTTTATCATTCCTGCAGATTGCTATGCGCCTAGGATGAGATATCAGCACTGTTCAATGTTGCATGTCCTGATTGTTAGGAGAACAATGACAAACTGGAATAACAGCAAGAGGTGCACAGAGAGAACCTCTGCATGGATGGATTGTCTGATTAGAAGAATGATGTGCAGTGATCTAATCTATGCTGCAAGTGAATTGGATGTCACATCTAGAGATGAGCGAATTTCTCAAAAATTAGATTTGGATGATTCGGCGAATTCTCTGAAAAAATTTGCTTCGATCCGAATATATTCACGGCGAATCGTGTAAAAAAATGCTATTTCTGGGCTACAGAGAGCCTTTATAGGGGTGTAGAACACTTTGCCTTGCAGTAACACGCATAGGGAGTGTGCTGGGGTAGTGAAATAATACTGTAAGTGAGGATGACATGCAGATGACAGGCATCTCTATTTGAATCACTGCTCACCTCACTTATTTGGGCAGTCACGGGTCCAAAACTGACCAAATAACTCAAGTATTAACTCAGTCTTACAGGTCCATGTTAGCGTCAAGAAGGCTACAGAGTGGGAAAATGAGTCTGGAGGTGGCGGCAGGATGAGGAGGCCACTGAGTGGCACAATGACATAGTGTGGAGTTCGCAGCAGTATGAGAAGGCAACAGAGTGGCAAGTTGACATAGTGTAGACAAAAGACTGAGGGCACAGATTGTTGAGAAAGATGCAGATGGAAAGTTATCTGTAGAGCTGTATGACGGTAACCTGCAGATTAATGCAGCCCTCAAAAGAAAGTTGGGTTTATCGGTTCCAAAACCTAAATTAGATCGTGTGGTGGGTGATCAGTCCAAGACCTTGAAGCAGCAGCAGCAACATGATACCACAGATTGGCAAGGTGACATAGTGTGGAGATAGCAGCATGAGGTGGCCACAAAGTGGCAAGGAGACATAGTGTGGAGATGGCAGCAGCATGATAACACAGATTGGAAAGGTGACATAGTATGTAGATGGCAGCAACAGCATGATAACACAGATTGGCAAGGAGCCATAGTGTGTAGATGGCAGCATGAGTAGGCCACAAAGTGGCAACGAGACATAGTGTGTAGATGGCAGTATGAGTAGGCCCCAAAGTGGCAAGGAGACATAGTGTGAAGATGGATGATCTAATCTGATGCATCAGACATCGGTGGGTTGAAATCGTGGCTGATCCACGCCTGATTCATCTTGACAAAAGTAAGTCTCTCCACATTTTGGTGGGACAGGCGAGTTCTTCTTGGGGTAACTATGGCCCCTGCCCCACTAAAAACCCGCTCTGATGCCACACTACTGGCCGGGCAGGACAGCTTTTCCAGGTCAAACTCGGCCAGTTGCAGCCACAAATCCAGTTTGGCTGCCCAGTAGTTCAGCAGATCTTCAATGTGGGGTGGCAGGGTGCTGTCCAAGTATGCCACCACCTGCTGGTTCAGGTCCTGCTCCCGGTCTACCTGCTGCTGCTGGTGAGTAGTTACTTCACTATGCAGGTAAAGAAAGCTGCTCATCATGGACTCTATACTCAGGCTGCTGCTGATGGAGCTGCTACTATACCCTCTTGCTCCTCCAGCTGCTCCTGCTCCTCCTCTCCTGTCACCGCAGTAGAGAAACCACTCATCTGGCTACATATTGCCTGTGCAACAATATCCTCCTCCCCCTCCTCCTCCTACTCTTACAGTTCAGCCACCACAGGGCTCACGTGGCCGTGAGATCTAGGCGCCACGTCTCCAGTCCCCTGGCAAGCCATATTCACCAGCGTCTGTTCCAGGACATGAAGCAGTGGAATGACGTTGTTCATCCCGTAGTCCTGGCGACTGACAAATAGTGTGGCCTCCTCAAAGGGCCTGAGCAAACGGCAGGTGTCATGCATGAGCTTCCATGGATGAAAGACTTCAGGAACCGCTTGACAACCAGATTGAACACGTGTGCCTTGCAGGGCGCATGACTCATCCCTCCTTGACGCAGCGCCGACAACATGTTCTTCCCGTTGTCAGTCACCATGGTTCTGATTTTCAGTTGTCACTGAGAAAGCCTGCAGTTGATTTATTTCTGAAGGACACCGCTGTGCCCTGCACATGTGGTATGCTGGAGGGGCACTGTGATTTGTCCCTGTAGTGGAGGCTGAGGATATGGTGGAGGATGAGGAGGCAGAGGCGGACATTGTCGCAGGACTAACGGTGTGACAACGTGGAGGTGGGAGCGGCGTCACCAGGCCAAGTTGATGGTGTGGCTGTGCAGGAACCACATTCACCCAGTGGGCCGTAAAGGACATGTATTGTCCCTGACCATAGTTACAGCTCCACACGACAGCGCTACCGTGCACTTTGGCAGACACCGACAGGCTCAAGGACTGGCACACCTTCTGTTCTACATACGTGTGCAGGGCTGGTACTGCCTTTTGGGGAAAAAAATGACGGCTTGGGACTCTCCACCTCGGCTCGGCACAAGCCATGAGTTCTCTGAAAGGTGCAGAGTCCACCACTTGGAAAGGGAGGGAATGCAGCACCAGTAACTTGGACAGGAGCACGTTCAGCTTCTGTGCTGTTGGATGCGTGCATACATACTGCTGTCTCTTGGCAATCGCTTCAGAGATTGATTGCTGCCAGAATGACTGATGAGGTGTAGAAGGAGGAGGAGCTTCAGGACCAGCAGACAATGAGACAGACAGACAGCTCCCTTCTGCTGAGCCAGTGGAGCCTTGACTGCCTGCAATGTGGTGCGTTCCCCGCCTAGGTGATGCAGCGGTTGTTGCGGCAGGCTGGACCACCACATCAGAGCCACGATTGTCCCAGGCCACTTTATGGTGTCGCTATATATGTTGTCGCAGGGCAGTGGTGCCAACATTGTTCCCCTGGCCAAGCCTAACCTTCTGCCCCCTGATTCGACATATGGCCATGTTCACCTCCTCCGGAGTCTTGGTCTTGACAAGAAAATGTCACACCGTAGAGTAGCTGATATTCCCCCCAACAGTCGGCACTGACTGACTGCTAGTGCTGCTGCTTGCGTGAACCCGTGCGCCACTTCTTTCCGGGCAGCTAGGCTCCTGCGAAGCGGGCGGTCTACCCCGGGCCTGTTTGGCTGCCGACCTCCCACTGCTGCCACCCTGCCGACTCACTACCACGCTTCCACCCTGCTGGCTCAGCCTCTGCTTCGTGGGCAAGCTGCCACTCTCTTCTCCGGATGATGATGAAGCCCCTTCTTCACCCGGCTCCCAAGTGCGATCGGCTTCATCATCATCGGGTAGTGTCTGAAAGTCACTGGTGTCCTCCTCAATGCTCTCTGGGTCAGGAGCCTGACCGCTCGCCACACCACCTCCCACACCACTCTCCTCATCACCGTGGAACCTCATCGTGGTACTTGGGCCCAAAATATTTTTGATCAAAAATGTGCGCTAAGAGCTTCCTTCATTCCATTTTGGAATGAGCCCCTTTTTTATTTTTTTCTATTAGTTTATGATGTATTGTGCAGCCATCTTTTAACCAACTTTATTTGCCTTATGGCTATGCACTTGTGAGTGTAGATGTATATTTGCTTAGTCTGAACTCTGTCTTATAGTACTCTCCTCATCACTACATGCCTAAACAACGGGGGAAGCGGCGGATGTCTCCTGCAAATCTAGGGTGGCCAGTAGCTGCTTACTGTCCTTGAGTAGGTCGTCCTCGCTGAATAATAGAGCTGAGCCCACAGCAGATAGTACTTCTGTGGCTGGGGGTACAGCAAAGGACAGAGGCAGTTCGAGGACAGGTGAGGGCACAGGGACTTATCCCAGGCCATGCCAACTAAGGGTTGTGTCTGACGAACCCACCGACTCTTGGCTCTGGGTGTCCGATGTCACTTAGGATGAATTGGATGACCAAGTTAACCAATCAATAACTGCTGGGTTGCTGGTCAAGACACGACCAGTAGATGACACCGGGAGCTCAGGCCTCTCGCTGCGACTCCTGCTGCCAAACCCCCTTAATCTGCTGCAACCTCTGCCTGCGCCAGAAACATTTAGGCCTCTGCCACTCCTCTGTGCTTGGCGTGGCACTTCTCTGCCTGACTTTTTGCTGATCTAATATAATTAAAAGCAAATAAAAAAAAAACTTAAAGCCCAGAATATATTTCTCTTTTTTGACAGAAATAGGCCACTAACCACTTTTAGCACAAATACGAGTAAACGTGAACTGCCTATATATTTCTCGTTTTGGACTGAAATAGGCCACTCAATTATTATAGCTTTTATTGCTAATAACACCAAAATGTAAACTGTGTATATTTTTCTGTTAATGTAATGAACTTTCAATAAATGGTCTAAACCAAAAATAACAACAAATATTAACACTGTGTATGAAATAACTGCGGTAGTGACGGGAGAAAATATATTTCTTGTTGAACTGAAGTAGGCCAATACACTCTTTCACCAGAAATTACTTTAACAGAGCAGTGTGTATATATTACGCTTTTTTTTTTACTGAAACAAGGCCACTATGCGCTTTCAACAGAAATTACTGCAACAGAGCAGTGTGTATATATTATGCTTTTTTTTGTGAATCAAGGCCACTATACGCTTTCAACAGAAATTACTGCAACAGAGCAGTGTGTATATATTACGCTTATTTTAAATAAACCAGGCCAACATGCGCTTTTAACAGAAATTACTGCAACAGAGCAGTGTGTATATGTTACGTTTATTTTAAATAAACCAGGCCAAAATGCACTTTCACCAGAAATTACTGCAACAGAGCAGTGTGTATATATTACGCTTTTCTTAGTAAAACAAGGCCACTATACGCTTTCAACAGAAATTACTGCAACAGAGCAGTGTGTATATATTACGCTTATTTTAAATAAACCAGGCCAACATGCGCTTTTAACAGAAATTACTGCAACAGAGCAGTGTGTATATATTACGCTTTTTTTAGTGAAACAAGGCCACTATACGCTTTCACCAGAAATTATCGCTACAGTGCAGTGTGTATATATTTTTGCAGTCAGGAAAAAATAGATTGGTTCCGGCACCTAATTTTGAATAAAAGCTTCTTTTATTCGGGGTTCAGTATACAATCGTGTTCACACAATGGCTGGTAGTTTGCTGCGTTTGGACAATCTAGTCCTTAGTCATACGACTAATGACTAGATTGTCCAAAACGCGTAAACTACCAGCCATTGTGTGAACACGATTGTATACTGAACCCCGAATAAAGGAAGCTTTTATTCAAAATTAGGTGCCGGAATCAATCTATTTTATTCCTGACTGCGGCAAGCTCTTCACTTCAGGCTCCGAGTCACAGGGATATGGCTGTCCTAGATGGGTGAGCTGGACTTTTGCACTTGTTATGTATATATTTTTCTTGTATTACAGAAACAAGGCCACTATACGCTTTCACCAGAATTTATCGCTACAGTGCAGTGTGTATATATTTTTCTTGTATTACAGAAATAAGGCTACTATACGCTTTCACCAGAAATTATCGCAAGAGTGCAGTGGGTATATATTTTTCTGGTATTACAGAAATAAGGCCACTATACGCTTTCACCAGAAATTATCGTTACAGTGCAGTGGGTATATATTTTTCCTGTATTACAGAAATAAGGCCACTATAAGCTTTCACCAGAAATTATCGCAAGAGTGCAGTGTGTATATATTTTTCTTGTATTACAGAATTAAGGCCACTATACACTTTCAAAAGAAATTACTGCAAATGATTTTAGCGTAAAAAACAACTAAAGTGACCTGCATATATATGTCTTGTATTGTATTGATATTGGCCACTAAATGATATCAGCGCAGTTAACAGTAAAAGTGACCTGTGTATATATTTATCTCTAACATATAAGCCACTAAAGGCTTTTTAACATAGCATTTGCACCCCAATAACTAATTGCTGGAATGATAGAGACTGGTATTATGAGTCTGGATCCCCATGTAACATTTCACTGCACTAGTAAATCGCTTTTATTCACATTGAGGAATTTACTATTACTCTCCCTAGCATCTGCACACGTCTATCCCTGACTGTGAAATGATTCCGCCAACTGTCCTTTCACTGCACTTGTAAATCGCTGGTTTTCTCAAAGAGGAAATTCCGATTACTCTCCCTACTAGCGTCTGCACATGTCTCTCCCTCCCTGTCTGTGAAGTGATTCCTTTCACTTATCCTTTCCCTGCACTAGCCATTCATCGCTTCTTTCCTTTTTTTTTGTTTAGCAATTAGTGTTTCTTTCACTCTCCCTAGCGCCGTCTGTCCCTGAACAATGCACGATGGGGAATGCCAGCGTCTAAGATGGCCGCCGTATTTATAGGGCTGGGACATCACCGGGCTGGCTGGCTGCTAATTGGCTGCATGCATGGCACATGATGCCTTCCCAGAGTTCCTTGCCCCATGTCCTCACATGTGTAGCAGCCATTTTAGACGCCATTTTAGACGCCATTGTAGTAAATAAATAATGCAACTTTGTCAGCTTCAATTCACTCATCTCTAGTCACATCCCAAGCCTAGGGCGGCAAATAGTGTCTACACAAACCATCATAAATCATTTGCACAACATCGGATTACAAGCCAAACATCCAACTACAGGTGTTCCATTAACTGACGCCACCGCCCTCAAGATAGCAAGTCCAGCTTTTCTCTCGAACATAATGATATCCGGAGATTGGTATGAAAACCATGTACGCAACTCCATGAAGAGACCTTCACAAGGGAACATCACACCAGTCCTACTCCTGTGATTATGGTGTGGGGTGACATATTGTATGATAGTTGGACACTTAAGTCTTCACTTCAGGTCCACTAACAGCTTGGCGTTACAATGATGTGGTCGTGGTATCAGTAGTACGGCCATTTCTTTAAAGTGTCCCAGGAGCCATGTTTCAACAAGATAATGGCAGGCTGCATGTTGCTTGTGCTAATGTGTGCAGCCTGCATGGTGTAAATGTGCTACCATGGCCTGCAGAGTCTCTGGATTTTCCTGCCATCGAGCACATCTGGGATGTCATTGGTCAGCAATTCCAAATGGAGCTGCCAGAAGTGGATCTCCATGATCTCAATAATTGCACAACTTTTAAATCTTGCTGTGGCAATTCCAATGTTGAGGAGGGTATTTACAATTCTCATGCAAACAATTCATGTTCCATGATACTTGTGTAGTGTAAATGTATGTAGTGACTGAATGATTGCAGTGAAAATGCGAATAGATTATCGTTCCGCATCATTGAATTGTGGTCATTGGGACATTGTGTGATCTTTTAACTATGTGAACAATGTAAAAACAGGCAAGTTTTATCTGAAATGTGGCTGTCTAAGTAAAGCAACCCTTCGGTTCAAGAAAAAAAAAATTACATCAACTGAGGAACAAACAGAACACTTTTATGGTGACCTCCTTTCCATCTTTTTAGTTGCAGAGTTGCTAATTCTCGGGTTCCTTTTCTGTCCTTCAAGATGACTTTAATGCTTCTCAGACTGCCTTATAAACAAAGTGCATCTGTAGCCCAAGACACTCCCTACTTCTCTAGCCTTGCTATTGGGTTAGCCACCACTGTTTATGTGAGTAGTGCTTGCCAATCCAAGGGCAGCAGGAAGTGTCTTGGGCGTCCAAATGTAGAGTATGTATCCGACAGGCTGACAAGCATTGAGGCAATCTTGGAGCCTAGAAATAGCAGATTTACAGCTAAAATTATGAAAAGGAGGGCACCAAATATGTGATCTGTTCATTCCCTGGTTAATATGAAATTTTACTTCTTGAAGTTGAGGGTCGCTCCAGCTGTGGGAAAAGTACTTAACTGTAATGCCCCAGCTGGACTTTTAACTGTAATGCCCCAGCTTTAGCTGCTGATATCTCCTGACTGCACAGGCCTGTTTTTTGTTTTTTTTTAAAGCTGGCATTCCAGGCATTTTTATAAGACCAAAATGATAGCATTAGCCCAAGATTAGCAGGAGATATCACTGTTAGAAGTCCAATGTAAGTAAAGGACCGGCACTCGCAATTGCAGATAATCTTCACTCTCTTTTTATTGCCATATGGGCGAGCATAAATAACAATGCGTTTCGACTCACATATTGAGTCTTTCTCAAGTACCAAGTACTTGAGAAAGACTCAATATGTGAGTCGAAATGCGTTGTTATTTATGCTCCTCCATATGGCAATAAAAAGATAGTTAAGATTATCTGCAATTGTGAGTGTCGGTCCTTTACTTACATTGTTTCGTGGGACTCCGACCCTGCACGCGAGCACCACGAGGCTGATTGGAGTGCCGGCTGGGTTCGTTTATCACTTTGTTAGAAGTCCAGTCGGGAATAATGGGTAAAATCTGCTTATACTTTAACTTTCAGCTGCATTCACTACTTCCCGATTTCTCTAAATGTCTAAATGTGCCTTTAGCTATGCAAATCTGATTCGACTGAAATCTTTTAATGAACCAGCCCATTTGTCGATACAGTGTTCAAGGAAATTATTACATTATTCTCCTTATCTTCTGACGGTTTCAATTGTGATCATTCTTCTATCTGTAGTAAGGTAATGATGGGTGATACACAATTCTGTATATGAGGCAAAGACATGTCTGTGCATTTTATTGACTTCCGGTTCTCAAACCATAATGACAGGTCTGATAAACATGACGAGGCTACTTTGACTTCCCTGGTTTGTCTGGGAATCTTGACTCAGCTGTCAGATATTTGCTGAAGTACAAGAGCAGCTTTGCAACTGACCTAAGGGAAGGAGATCTACTTCTTAAAACAATTAAGCTCATTACTCTACCATGAAAATAGGCATTGCATTGGTGAGTTCACACCTATCTGAAAGAATTTGGAATTAGCTAATAAAGAGGGTCACACCTCACCCAGGGCTGCTGTGTAAATAGTGGTGAGGGCTCCTCATACAAAGAAGATATGACCCAGCTGCAGGGAGGGCTTGTTTAATGTGGTGAGCAGTCTACCTGCCACAAAAACCTCAATGTTTGCTGAGAACAGATGACTAACAGCTGTTTAACATCAGCTGTCCCTGGAGGCAAAGAGTGTAAGCATTAACACCACTTCTGTGTACTAGTGCTGAGGGCAGATAACATGTTTATAGTCCTGGTAATATGGAGAACACCAGGGAAAAGTCAAACATTTGATGCAGAAAGGTTAATAGACAGGTAATATACTTGATATTGCACTACTGGTAATCTCATAACGAAACTACAACTACACATATACTGTGAATTTATTTGGAGAAAAAAAACGATCCAAGACCAGTAGACTTTTGAGACAAAACTATGGTTTTGCCATATGTCACCAACAGCAAGTTATAATACTTTACATATTAACAGCTCTTTACTTTGAAATCTTATAAAGGTGTCTAGTGACATTTGCCTTATTTGTGGTACAATTACACTTTATTTTACAAATTCATAAAGGAAAATTCAGTTAAAATAATCATCTGATATGTTATATAAGGTCATAGTGGTGGACTTTGCACTTGTGGACCACCACCGTTTACTGGAATGACACCGTTCTGTGGAGAACTCCGAATTTGCAACTCTAGATCAGAGAATAAAACAACGATTCGATTTCCAATAACAGTAGTGCCAAAGAGGCTTTATTGCTTTATGGAAACTTTTAATCTAAAAATACTACATGAACAACCTCACTAATCTGGTCTTCTTACATGTACTGTATCTATGACTGGGTTTGACATAGACTGGATTTTCCATTTACAATTTTCCATTTCATTTCTTAAAATCAAGGCAGAGGAAGATTAATACATTAAGAATTAACCAGAATAACTAGCTGGTTGCAGGGAAACTTGAGAGGGTTTGTTTTTGGACAAAGGTAACGTCAGTAAGTACTATCTGAAAAGAAGTCCAAACATATGCACATTCCACATTTTATGTTTCTCTTTACCAGGTGGTTAGAATGGACAAATAACTAGCAGTTGTGTGTTAACATTTGTAGTAGCATGCATGTCCTGTATGTTTCCTGCTTCTGTTCAGTTTGCTACTTTACTGGCAATAACACACGTCATTAACATGTACATAAACTTTCTGATACAGCTGAACTGATCATAACTGGAGACTGGAATGCCAAGGTGGAAAATGGGCAGAAAGCAACTTCTGTCATAAACATAACAATGAGATCTCTCAAAAGAGGAATTTTTTTAAGCCAGTTTTGAGGGATCCTGCTTTGCCATGATCTCTTCCATAATTATTGAATACTGCATGACGATTGAGAAGTTTGATGCATCCTTAATGTAAAGACAGATTTACACAGTCAGATTATCAAGAACGAATGTTACTATGAATACTCGTTCCCAATAATAGGTCCATATAAATTAAATCATCATGTCTCGGTAACAGTGTAAACAGATCTGCTGCCCAGAAACAATGAATCTGTATGACAAGTGATAGTAGCCCTCGCTAGCTCTTTCCTCCACTGATGAGTAGACAGTTATTGGGAAGGAAAGGTCCCTTCCTGATAATTGCCTGGTCCATTCGTACTTGTAAATATGCCTTAAAACTTCTGTCTTCATAAGATGTTACTCCACTTTCTACACTAACACCACCCATTTACTAGAGTAAGGGTACTTTCACACTTGCGTTATTCTTTTCCGGCATAGAGTTCCGTCAAAAGGGCTCTATGCCGGAAAAGAACTGATCAGGCATATCCCCATGCAATCTGAATGGATAGAAATCCGTTCAGTTTGCATCAGTATGCCTTCCGTTCAGTCACTGTCAGGTGTTTTGGTTGGACATAATAAGGCAGCATGCTGCGGTATTATGTCCGTCCAAAATGCCTGATCAGTCGCCGGAATGCCGGATCCGGCATTAATTTACATTGACTTGTATTAGTGCCGGATCCGGCATTGCGAAACAACTGAAAAAGAGTGGAGGACGGATCCGTCCATCCGCATGACAAGCGGAGGGACGGATCCGTTCTTGCAATGCATTTGTAGACGGATGCGCATCCGGATCCGTCTACAAATGCTGTCAGCTGTGACACTAAACGGTGTATACGGCAGGCAGCTCCGACGACGGGACTGCCTGCCGGATCACACGAACGCAAGTGTGAAAGTACCCTAAGATTACAACAAGTTTTGCAACTTTTTATAGTCACAGTTAAATCAGCTTCAGAGGCTAATCATGCCCACGTTCACTCCTATTATTAAAAATTGGAGTGAGTGGTGTAAAATGTAGCAACATTTTTGCTCAAATAAACCTAACCTTTTTTAAGCCAGAATTCCGGAGCACAGGGCTTAACAAATTCCCCCCAATGGCTTTTCATTACCGAAAATACTACTACTAAATTAATGTTTTTTTAACACCAATATCAAATAAATTACATTACCTATGATATGAACTAATGGAGAAAATTCTGTGATAGCAAAGACTTGGCATTTTGCTAACTTTGAAATACATTGAATAGGCAAGAATAAATTGAGCATGACAAAAAAGCAAGATATGGACTAGAGATATTTTGAAAATTAAAATCTAGTCTAGTGTCTTATGTGTGAGCTAAAGTCAGTAAAGGTAAAAATTAAAGGGGTCATTTATCAAACTGGTGTAAAGTAAAACTGGCTTAGTTGCCCATAGCAACCAATCAGATTCCAAAGGTATCCAAAGGAGCTGTCAAAAATGAAAGGCGGAATTTGATTGGTTGCTATGGGCAACTAGTTCTACTTTACACCAGTTTGATAAATTACCCCCTAAATATTACTGTAGATGACTGCCTATTGTTACATTCCTGACTGCTTCCAGTCTCTGTCAGCTTGGTCCCATGACCACTGTGGCCTCAGAACTCACATGTGTTAGCAGTCAGTGGACCAAGCCACATCCAGTCCAGTGGGGCTGTGGACAAGCAATGGTTTATTTTTTTAACTTGCCACCGTTCAGTCCTTACCTAAACTTGCTATGATTGGAAAGGTGCAAGGTAGAGATGATACCTGTCAGTATACTAATGTAAAACCTTATTTAATAAGAATCTTTGTATAATTGTTTTTCACTAAAGTAGCACTTATATATTAGGAATTTTCTTTCATAGAACACAACAGTTCACGGACCAAGTCAATGACAAGAACACATCAATCCTTATTAACACTTAGTAACCTTATAAGCTTCTCATTTAGGCCCACCATCTATTAGACAGATTATTAGACGACTGAGGGGAGATCTAATAACTATGTATAAATATATCAGGGGTCAGTACAGAGATCTCTCCCATCATCTATTTATCCCCAGGACTGTGACTGTGACAAGGGGACATCCTCTGCGTCTGGAGGAAAGAAGGTTTGTACACAAACATAGAAAAGGATTCTTCACTGTAAGAGCAGTGAGACTATGGAACTCTCTGCCTGAGGAGGTGGTGATGGTGAGTACAATAAAGGAATTCAAGAGGGGACTGGATTTATTTCTGGAGTGTAATAATATTACAGGCTATAGGTACTAGAGAGGGGTCGTTGATCCAGTGAGTTATTCTGATTGCCTGATTGGAGTCGGGAAGGAATTTTTTTTTCCCCTTAAGTGAGGAAAATTGGCTTCTGCCTCACAGGGGTTTTTTGCCTTCCTCTGGATCAACTTGTAGGAAACAGGCCGAACTGGATGGACAAATGTCTTTTTTCGGTCTTATATACTATGTTACTATGTTACTATGTTACTATGTTACTATGTTACTATGATTAGAGAGGGGTCTCTTTTGGGAGGGAATTTCAATAGGCAACATTTAATGCTTCATTTAACCTGTGGTGCCCTCATAGGGAACTGAACATGCTTCCAGATTCTCTTCCAGATTACACCTACAGTATCTGATTGCTGGGGACCCAGTGGCAGGACACTTTCTGATCAAACAAATGGATTTTTTGCAGAAATAAACCCCTTTGACCTTTACCAAAATGTCGTTCATTTCTGTCTCTTTTAAACCACAGACTCTGGAAAAAGTTTAAGGTTGGTGTTTGGAGGTCAAATGTATAGTTTAGCCAAAAACATGAGTTTGTAAAAATTTACAATTATCAGAAGTTGAGCAGTATGCACAGAAGAACTGCTTGGCACAAATTCCATAAAATATTTTCATCAGTAATGACAAAATGGTCCTCAAGGTAAGGTATGCTTTTATATTTTATAGGTGATGTAAATCACGTAACAGCATTCACATTCCAGAAGGGGTAGAATGATTAATGATCTGAAAAATATACGGGAAGAAACAGGAATTTAGAATATGTATTTCAGTGCCAATAAGTGAAAATAATGCAGTGCTTTATTTCAAATGAGAGATCTTGTTTTGGGGGGCATTAAATTGGTCCTTATCTAAACGGCAGGGTTAAGAGAATGTATATGGTTTATATATTAATTTATAGGTATAAGAAGCCACTGAATTGCTTTAATCTTCTAGTAAACTATATACATTTAAAGGGAAACTGATACGTCATAGAGACCAATCAAAGGAATCAACGGTTTTCATTGGTGTGGGCCTGAGTGCTGAGACCTCCACCGATCAGTAGAAAGAGAAGAGAGAAGTGCTCACATATCGCTCTGTCTCCTCACTGCAGAGGAAGGAATCAAGAAAGGCCCATGGAATCAAGACTGTCCGTCTCCTACACCGAGAAGAGAGTGCGCAATATGAGAGCTCATCTCTATCCTCGTTATAGGGATCTGTGGGGGTCTCAGCATTATGACCCACACCAATGAAAACCTTTAATATGTCTCTATGACATATTCAAAGTTTTATGAAAACTCAGTAACCCTTTTGTCCAAACCAACTGTGCTCTCACTGGGCTTGCTGTACTAAGTGGGCTTCTAAATAAGTGGAGTTTCAAGACAAGGAGCAAGTTAGCTAGATTTCCCTTGTGTATTGTTGGCTTGATTCTATCTAGTCCTCCAACTGCAGCAGACAGGGTCCAAATCTTAACTTGCATTTACTGTTTTCCATCTTTATTGTTCATCCCCATTTAAACATGTGTTCCATGGACAATGCTACTAAGTGTGTGTCCTATGCAATGTATGCGTGCCTTGAAGAGTCATTTGAGGGTGAATCCATTTGCACTAGATGCAATCACTTTGCATATTTGGAAACCCAGATCTTGGATTTAAATAAGCAGCTTGAAATACTTAGAGGCATTGCAAAACTGGAGAGAGGCTTAGACCTCACTGTGCAGGCACTAACTGGGGTCAGTGAAATGGAGGTGGGAAGAGGAGGGCAAGATCAGTAGGACTATCAGGTCAGCAGTTGGGTTAATGTAGGAAGAAGGGGTAGAGGGAAAAGTGCCAGGGAGGTGCCATCCGTTTTTTATTGTGGCAGAATGTGCCAAAGAAAACGGATCCGTCTCCATTGACTTACATTGGGGGTCATGACGGATCCGTTTTGCTCCGCATCCCAGGACGGAAAGAAAACCGCAGCATGCTGCGGTATTTTCTCCGTCCAAAAACATTCGTGTAGGCAACGTCAGTTGCCGTGTTTGTGGGAGGGGAGACTTTGTTCGGCTATTTAACATCAGCCGGCACTCCCCTCACCACGCTCACCTGTTAGCTTCCAGCTTCCGTAACAGGACGAGACTTCCGGCTTCCAGCCCCAGCTCCCAGCGTGGACACGCACGGTTACAGCTCCCAGCAGCATCTCGGATCCCAGGCGTTCGGTGAGGCGGCTCCCGCTGTCTCTAGCAGGTCGCAGCCCCCACCTCGGTCTCTGCAGGAACGGTATCGTATGTTGCTTTACAGGTGTTCGCCGGCAGTGTCCTTCAGGCTGCAGGGGGTGATGGGTTAGTCTTGTCATATTCCGCGATCCTGCCTGGGAACGCCAGGCATGCACGCTCTACTGTTGTTTGAAAGGTCATACTCATGGCTATACTTCGGTTCTATGATCGGCAGACGTTATACTGGCTTGTTCTTTGTTTGCAGGGCTTGCATTCGACTCAGGCTCAAACCGTCGTACAAGTTTCACACGATCTAAGGGCCAATTCAGTAAGCGATTATTTAATCCATTAGCCGGCTTATTCAGTGTTTGACACCAGTCTGATATATTCTTTGCTCACAGGTCTTCTGCTTTTCGGGTGGTATTTAAGGTCGTGCAGGTCACTGTATTGCTAGGTGAACAAGGTAAAAAAAAAAAAATATATATATATAGGCTTTTCTAGGGTTGGGTATCACGCTGCACTAATGGTGGTCACTCTTACGTGCAAAGGTACATAGGTATAGGAACAAAAAAAAAAAAAAAAAAAAAAGAGAGGGGAATCTTTATTAAAAAAAAAAAAAATAGGGGGGGGGGTTAAGTAAAAAAAAAAAAAAAATTTTTTAATGTGGTTGCACTCTATCTCATTCAGGCTAGCCGTCCCACGGTTATCAGAGGCCTCGCTATTATAGCTATGGTTCATTCTGATGCAGGGTCCAGTTGTAGTATTTAGAGCAGGGGCCATTCCGGTAACAGAACAGGCCGCGTGGGTCCTACATTACTATAGTAGCCGGGCTATCTATATCCAGCACCACTGCGGTCAGTCCACTCCCTTCCTGGGTAGCACAGTCCGATATCATCAGGCTTAATCGAGCCGTCATGTTATAATTACGCCATAGGACCACACGTCTTAGGTTCTCAATTAAATTGTAATGCGTTAGCTACGAGTAGTCTGACAGGTCTTGGACCCGCTCATGTCCTGCCTATACGCAGACATGTCTCAGGTCTGCACATCTCAGGTTCAAGATAAATCCGGTCAAGACTTCAGGGTCGCATAATCTAACGTGTCTTCAGACTCGCTTGAGACCAGTCGTTACACAGTTTTCACAGGTCTGCACGTGTCAGACTCACGGTAAATCCTGACACGACTTCAGGTTCGCATAGTCTGACACGTCTTCAGACTCGCTTAAGTCCTGTCGTTACACAGGCATCCCGGAGGTCTGCACGTATCAGACCCTCGATAAATCCTGACACGACTTCAGGTTCGCATAGTCTGACACGTCTTCAGACTCGCTTAAAAATCCTGTCTTAAGCAGGTGTTCCACAGGTCTGCACGTCTCAGACTCACGATAAATCCTGACACGACTTCAGGTTCGCATAGTCTGACACGTCTTCAGACTCGCTTAAAAATCCTGTCTTAAGCAGGTGTTCCACAGGTCTGCACGTCTCAGACTCACGATAAATCCTGACACGACTTCAGGTTCGCATAGTCTGACACGTCTTCAGACTCGATTAAAAATCCTGTCTTAAGCAGGTGTTCCACAGGTCTGCACGTCTCAGACTCACGATAAATCCTGACACGACTTCAGGTTTGCATAGTCTGACACGTCTTCAGACTCGATTAAAAATCCTGTCTTAAGCAGGTGTTCCACAGGTCTGCACGTCTCAGACTCACGATAAATCCTGACACGACTTCAGGTTTGCATAGTCTGACACGTCCTCAGACTCGCTTAATAGTTTCTGTCATTATGCAAGTATCGGGGGTCTGCACGTCCCAGACTCACGATTTATCCTGACACGACTTCTAGTTGTCATAGTCCGACACGTCTTCAGACTCACTTAAGTCCTGTCTTAAGCAGGTGCCCTACAGGTCTGCACGTCTCTGACTCACGACGATAAATCCTGACACGACTTCAGGGTCACTTGGTTTGACAAGTCCTCAGACTCGATTAAGCCCCTTTTCCCTAACATGTCTTAGCTTAGTTCGCCTCGCTCCCATGTCACCTTAATTTACCTTCGAGTGGCACACAACATAACTTATTTTCTGATTCGGCACATACTCTCGTACTAGGTGCACGCATATCTACACATCCTAGTCTAATATAAAAAAAAAAAAAAAAAAAAAAAAAAGAAATAATAAATATAAATTTATATAGATACTAATTTACCTGTGATCATACACAGCAGTAGATATTTTTCATTACTGAGTTCCTATTTCTTAGCCGCTTCACATAATCGCATGCGGTGGAGGGTGCACGTCTATCCTGGGGTTCACTTTTTCACCGGTCGATTCATATTTCAGTATTAGTTATTGTCATCATTGTCATAGATGGAGTTACCCCATGATGGCGAGCAACAGGGATCCTCCTCGTCGGTAGGCAGCTTGGAACAGCGGTCCGATCGGGACACCTCCTCCATGAGATACTGGACCATATCTAAGATTACCGCAGAACTCGCCAGGAGAGGCATACCTTTCTCTGCTTCAGCCAGGAAAGCGGAACTGTTCAGGCTGCTCCAGACTGAATCGCAGTCTACTCAAGACACCGTATCTATGTCTACAATTCAAACGTCTATTACTCAACTGCACGCCACCATTAATTCGTTGTCATCTTCCCTTTCCAGCTTCCAAGGGAGGTTGGAAGTGCTAGAAAACAGAGCTACCACTTCTGATACAAATGACCCTTCGTCAGCTGTGCCTTCCAATCCAGAGGCAGGTCCCAGTAACATTCCAGCTCTCGTTCCTAGCATTGCACCCTCTCATTTCATTCCCGCGAATGTTAGACAAGACATCATTGCAGGTAAAGATGTGAACCTGGCTTCACTCTTAATGGCCACTTCCGAAGTACCCGACAACAAGACTATCGCTTGTGGCGATGTCTCAGTCATCTTAAAATCCAGAGACGCCAGACTTAATCGCAAACTAACGATTACGGAGTTCGTACTAGCATTCAGCTTGTATAGAGATGTTGTCTGTTCCGTGTCCCCAAATCGAAGAGAGGAACTGGATTTATACCTTTATAAAGTGGTCGAACTGGGGCATAAGTATGGCGGGTCGGCCTTTTATGAGTACCACAGGTCGTTCTCCGCCAAGGCCGCCGCGACGCTTACGCAATTCCAGCGTACCCTTGACTGGTCCATGACAGATACAGAACTCTTCTGTAGACATTTCGCGGGACTCAAAGCGCCGGCCTGCGGTACGTGCGGGTCTTACTCCCACGCTGCCGAGTGGTGTTCCGGTAGTAATTCCAGTTCTTCTTCTTCCACGCTTAAATCCACCTCCGAAGTAGCTAGTGCAAAATCACAACACGGGGTAGACAAATTAGGTCGGCCCATTCGCTACTTAGGCAAGACACAGATATGTAATAACTTCAACGCAGGCGCCTGTTATTACAATCAATGCCGGTTATTACATCTCTGCTGTGTCTGTTTCAGGGCACATCCCAAGACCACATGTCCGCAAAAAAGTAATAAACAGGCATGACTAGGCCCTGTTAAGGTCGATGCTTTGGCAGAGTTATTATCAGGTCACCCTGACAGATGCTGGGTCGATTTTCTCATTAAAGGCTTTTCGGAGGGATTCCACACGGGTCAGATAGCTCTCCCTCAATGTACCTTTGAGTGTAATAATTTACAGTCTGCTTTAAAATGTCCGGAAGTAGTCACGGGTTTGATTACATCAAGAATTAAACAAAGGCTTCCTGATAGGCCCTTTGTCACCCCCTTCGATTATTGGAGAGTGAATCCAATCGGGTTAGTTACAGGTAAATTCTCCAATAAAAATAGATTGATTTACGACTTGTCAGCCCCACATTCTTCCAACATTCCAAGTCTTAACTCACTGATTCCATCTGATGAATATAGCATGAGATACTCCTCGATAGACGAAGCCATACAAGTTATTTTGCAATACGGTCGCGGTGCTTGGCTCTCCAAAGCCGACATCTCGGACGCATTTAAGTTGTTGCCGGTACATCCGGAACTATGGAAATGGCATGGCATCAAGTGGGAAGGATTATATTATTTTGCCATCAGAATCACGTTTGGTGCCAAGTCCAGCCCTTGGCTGTTTGATCAGTTAGCCAGAGGTTTACATTGGATACTCCAGGAGGTCTTCCAAGCCCGACACGTCATACATTACTTGGACGACTTCTTGCTAATTGAACCTCCTCTTAGTCCACCTAGGGACCTGGCTAATTTATCAGCAGCCTTCAGCTCAGTTGGCGTTCCACTCGCTGATAACAAGGTTGAGGGTCCTTCTACCAGTCTTGTTTTTCTTGGTATACACTTAGATACTGTGGCCATGGTAGCCAGGCTTCCTGAGGACAAGTTGAACAGAATCAGACAAACCATTCATGCATTCGTGATTAGTAGCACTGTCACTAGAGCCGAATTACAGAGCCTGTTGGGCATGTTGAATTTCGCTATGAGGATCATACCCCAGGGTAGATCCTTCATTTCTAGGTTATTGCAATTGCTACCAGATGCCCCTGACCAAGACAGCAAGATTTCCTTAGACATAGCTAGCAGAGCTGATTTAATCATGTGGGATGAATTTCTTTGCGAGTGGAATGGGGTTTCCCTCTTCATTTCCGCTGCATCCCAGGATTCCCCAGTGGTACATACGGATGCGGCTGCATCTTTTGGGTTCGCAGCAATTTTCGGTGATCATTGGATGGCTGATAAATGGCCCCCGGGAGTCAGCTCCATTCATGGGTTTTATCAATCGTCAGCCCTATTCGAGATATATCCGGTGGTAGCAGCAGCGTTAGTTTGGGGACAACAATGGACCAATAAAACAGTTTTGTTCTTGTCCGACAACGAGGCTTTAGTCGATCTCATGAATAGAGGTAGATCACGCAGTCCCCAGATTATGGCTTTCGTCAGGAGGTTTGTGTGGCTTGCCTTACGATATCACTTCAATTTCATTTTCAGTCATGTCGCAGGGAAGGATAATTTGGCTGCCGATGCCCTATCTAGGTTTAACACCCGATTGTTTTTCCAGATATCTCCAGGGGCAGATGTCATACCTACCCGAACTCCGGCGCATTGGTCATTAGTCATGGAATAGGTAGACACCTTTTGATGGCCGGTCAGCTTATGAATAAGTCACTATCCAAGAACACCCTCAGATCGTACGATACAGCATGGAAACATTTTCGGCAGTTTGAGAATTCTTACCCTCAGTCTAATTTAGACGACTACTCATACCTATTAGCTTTCACAGCCTTTTGCCACTCAGACCTTAAGTTGTCGTATGGAACCATTAAGACGTACTTGGCAGGCATCCAACATCACTGGCAATTTATTCACCCGGCCAGGCCGTCCTTGTTTACCATCCATCCTATCAAATCCATACTCAGGGGCTTACAAATTAGCTCAGCCTCATCGAGAGTCAAGCGTAAGCCATTTACAGGTGACATCTTTAAACAAGTGTCACAAATGTTGGCCTCCAACCCATTCGGGGAGTGGCTTAGTAAGCTTATTAGAACTGCTTTGTATGTATGTTTTTATGGGTTTCTTCGGCCTAGTGAGTTCACAGGAGTAGCGGCTGATGGCTCATTTGTCAGGAAGAAACATGTTACTTGGCATAACGATCATTTCGTGTTAACTTTGTTCCACACTAAGACGTCTCGCCCCGGTGAGGCGGTTCGCATTAAGTTTCACCCTTCGGGTAACGAGTGGTGCCCGGTTTCCGCCATAAGGGAGTGGCTTGCGATGATCAGAGGGCTACCTGACGACGCACCACTGTTTAGCTTCAACAATGCTCCGTTATCAATTCAACAATTCCTCAAACATATCCGACTGTTGCTTCCTCGTCTAGGCTTAGACCCTCTGAGCATCACAGGCCATTCTTTCAGAATAGGTGCGGCCTCCACCGCTTCTCAAAAAGAAGTGCCTGCTCACATTATTAAAAAACTTGGTCGATGGAAATCGTTCTGTTATACTCGGTATATTCCGAATCCTCGAGTTGAAATTTGTAAGGCCTTTCGGCAGTTATTGTAATAAAAGCATATTTCATAATTTGCCTACGTGTAATTTTTTGCCCCCTTTAGGGCTACCTACACCAGCAGATCCGCCACACCCTCTCTGCTAGTTCAGGCACGTATTCGGATAGTCGTACCGACCACAAGTGTAGGCAACGTCAGTTGCCGTGTTTGTGGGAGGGGAGACTTTGTTCGGCTATTTAACATCAGCCGGCACTCCCCTCACCACGCTCACCTGTTAGCTTCCCCACCCTCCCATCCCCTATAATTTAACTCTTTTACCATGGGGTGCCCCCCTTTAGGGCTACCTACACCAGCAGATCCGCCACACCCTCTCTGCTAGTTCAGGCACGTATTCGGATAGTCGTACCGACCACAAACATACTGAACAGAAGATATCCTGATGTATCCTGAACGGATTTCTCTACATTCAGAATGCATGGGGATAATCCTGATCAGTATTCTTCCGGCCTAGAGCCCCGACGAAGGAACTCTATGCCGGAAAACAAAAATGCAAGTGTAAAAGTACGTTATGAAGAAAGATTAAAATAATATAATTTAGTTAGTCTTGAGAAGAGACGTCTAAGGGGGACATGATTAACCTATACAAATATATAAATGGGCCATACAAAAAATATGGTGAAAAACTGTTCCATGTAAAATGCCCTCAAAAGACAAGGGGCACTGCCTCCGACTGGAGAAGAAAAAGTTCCGTCTCCAGAAGCGTCAAAGCTTCTTTACTGTAAGAACTGTGAATCTGTGGAATAGACTTCCTCAGGACGTGGTCACAGCAGGAACAGTGGACAGTTTTAAAAAGGGTTTATGAATTCTTAAAAGTAAACAACATTAATGCTTATGAAAATGTGTAGAAATCTTAGTTTCATCCCCTTCTGGAATTCGCGTCCCCACCTGTCCCTTGATTGAACTTGATGGACTTATGTATTTTTTCGACCGTATTAACTATGTAACTGTTTTCAACTGGATCAACCAACAATATGCTATGTGGCAGTAGCCCCAAAGTTCCTCAATAGCAGATGGAGGGAAAAAGACGGGGCATGTTAGATTTACTTTGATAGAAAATTTCACTACAAAAATCTACCCTTTTAATTTAAATATTTTGTCTATTTCATTCCAATGTCTAATTGTCTAATAACACATTTCCTGCAAATTTAGGCTATATCCTCCATAACTGCTTCTTGCATTATTATTATTACTTCCAGTAAGGAGAGGAGGGGAATGGTTGGGAAGGAACAGGGCTAAACACCCTGTTTCTCCCCTATTGGTAGGAGTGGTCTGTGTCCTGTTGCGGGCGGGGGGGGGGGGGTGTTCCTGTTCAGACAGCGATGAGAGGGGAAGCACAGAGAGAGATTGTCAGAGCTGGATAAGATGTCCAGCTCTGTTAATCAAGCAGCAGGGGGCAGTTTCTTCAGCATCGGGGACAGCCCCTTGCTGCTCAAGAACTTTTTTTGATGAACAAAACAATTCATACAAATCCACTGCTCATGTCTAGTCTCTTTCTTTCTTGATTAACACTTTTTATTACTTGTGACTTGCATGTTTTCTGCTTTCCCTGACTGTAAACTAACACATGTTGTTATTAGTGTTGAGAGAAGCATGCTTCGGATCATAGAGTCAAAGTCTCTTCTTTCGAAACTTCGTTTGAATACTGTATGGAGGTTAAATTCTTTATGTCTAAAGTCTCTTGAGACCTCGTTAAATAACTTCGGACTCTTATTATTCAATTTGAAAACCTCGGTACCAAAGCCGACTTGAAATTGCAGTTTTAAAATTGTTTTCTAGTTGAATAATCGAAGTCCAAAGTTATTCACAAAGCCTGTTCAGGCAATTTTACTCCTTAAATAAAGTCTAAGGCGCACTGTTAATGGCACAGACAGTGCAGGGATGCTGCCTGTGCCTGAAATAACTAGCAGCAAATCTCCTTACAGTAAGAAGCTTTGTTATTGGTTGGTTTGAGCAGGCTGTCGGACCATTCGGCTCACAGCTTTGAAGATGTGGAGGGGGAGTCTCCTACAATCTTCAGCGGGAGGCGCCCAGCAGAGTAAGCGGTCTTGCTTTCTGGGCAGTGGGCTTTAGCGGGGGTCCCAGGGATCTCTATAACAGAAATTATGAAGTGCTCAGCTGAGCGCTGCATCACCTCACTGCTGAGCTCCATACTGAAGACAGCCTCAATAGAAAGTCTATAGGACAGTCTTCAGAGCTGGGACCCCCACTATCCACACTTTTGATATGTCCCTATTAAGTGTCAAAAAGTGTAGTTACTTTTTTTAGACTGTACTTTATCACTTGGCTATAATAGATAGTGCTGCTTTCACTCCAGACCCCCAGGGCTTATTAAGCCTATGCTGGAGGGAGGAGAGCAATGCTATTTACATGGGCCTGTATGTTGGAGGGGGGTTATTTACATGGGAGTGTATGTTGGAGAAGTTGACGGGAGGGCATGTTCACACTTCTCCTATTTATTTCTATTGTCCTTCTTAGTTAGATGAACAGAACAATGAAAATAACAGAAGTTGAGAATTGGGCACATAACTGACCTGAATGGAGCTGAGCAGACTGCACTGACTATAATGGAGTCCTTTAGTTTCCATTCAGGATCCTGTCTTTTTACCTGACAAAAAAGCCCTGCATATATGTTTTTTTTGTCTGGTCTTTTTAACAGAATCTGCGACAGAGGTCCTGAACGGAGCCTCCACACAATAGTGGAGGGCGACGTATTATATACCATATTTTTCGCCCTATAAGACGCACCGACCTATAAGACGCACCTGGGTTTTTGAGGAGAAAAATAAGAAAAAAAATATTTTTAACCAAAAGGTGTGCTTTTGAAGTAATGGTGGTCTGTGCATGACAGTATTATGGGGGGGATCTGTGGATGGCACTGTTATGTGGGGGAGATGTGGATGGCACTGTTATGGGGGATCTGTGGATGACACTGTGATGGGGGATCTGTGGATAGCACTGTGATGGGGGGATCTGTGGATAGCACTGTGATGGGGGATCTGTGGATAGCACTGTGATGGGGGCATTTATGAATGACACTGTAATGGATTGGATCTGTGGATGACACATATATAGCATATTATGCTATATGTGTCATCCACAGATCACCCCAATTACAGTGTCATACAAAGATGCCCCTTTTCTAAAACATCTGGCCCATAGTGACTGCTTAGGGGCGGAGCCTGGCAACTGCGGCGGGCGGCCCGCCGCTAACAGCGTGACTGCTTTCATAACATTTATAATCTTTAATCATGTCCCCTTATTCCCTATAAGCCCAATACAGTAGCGCTCTGCTAACCTGCTATACCGATCCTCTAGCAGGCAGAGCGGTGTGGCGGCAGGCTGCTGTGTAACGTCCTCACTGACGTCATCTGCCTGCTCCTCCTGCTTCATTCATAAAGTGAAAGGAGCAGGCAGATGACGTCAGTGAGGACGTTACACAGCAGCCTGTCGCCGCACCGCTCTGCCTGCTAGAGGATCGGTATAGCAGGTTAGCAGAGCGCTACTGTACTGGGATTATAGGGAATAAGGGGACATGATTAAAGATTATAAATGTTATGAAAGCAGTCACGCTGTGAGCGGCGGGCCGCCAGCCACGTGTTGCCAGGCTCCGCCCCCTCCTCCTTCCATGCTGATACATCGCAGGCTGTGCGATGTATCGGCTTAAACTATAGGAAAATGGTAGCATTCGCCATATAAGACGCACTGCCATTTCCCCCCCACTTTTGGGGGGTGAAAAGTGCGTCTTATATGGCGAAAAATACGGTATTTGAATTACTGAAATTGTCATACTCCTCCTCGGGTAAAAATGGTAAGAGGAGAATTTTTACTCTTCCAGAAATATTGTAATGCGAGTTCTGCTGTTACCACCAGCTACCATCAATTTATCCACAGCCACATGTCACTATCACATTGACATTACTTATGCTGTCTTAGTGTTAAAGAGCTTTGGATACAGACCCAGGACACTCTAGACAGAGTGTCATACACGACTTTTCAAAACAAACTAAGCACTTTCAATTGAGGTTAAATTTATTCATAATGATCCAAACAACAATATAGGGGACTTACCACATCTGACAGATGAACTATAATGGGTGCTCAAGTCTGTTGAAAAAATCTGAATGAATTATTCATATTGAATCCGCAGATGAATCAGACCCGAAATTAATTTCAAGAAATTTGCTCATCTCTAGTTGGAGGTCTCCAAATGCACGTGGTTTTGTTAGCTTGATACTGTCTTGATTTTGGCTTAGTACTGCCACAGGTAACGCATAGAGGGTCTGAATCCATTTAGCACATTAATGTAATCCCTATGGCCTTCTGCACTTTAATTCAGTTTCCATGTCGTCACCCATTTGAAGTTGAAACACATGGAAATCACACAGTGTGAATGATCCCCGAGTGTACAAGTTCCTGGATTACAATTGTCTGGAACTCCCATTCAGACCTGAAATACTGAATTTGCTGTCTAAAATATGAATATCGAGCAGCTCTTGTATCATTTCTAACTTTGTAAACAAACTTAGGTATTTATATAATGGCATTACATTAATTACTGCTACTCATGTTTTCCCATTAGTATTTAATCTTGATGTCATTCTGATTTATCTTTTGAAATTGATGCTGAGCTGTTCTTGTGATTTTTATGTGTAAAACAAGAATACCTTTTAAAATAGATTCAATTACAATTTTCTTTAGATGGGATGTGAATCAACTCTTGGACATGCAGCAAAGTACGTGAAGACTTTATACTGTGTGGACATATGGAATTTGTCATCCGCATGTGGATTTCATTATCTGGAAAGAAATGCATGGAATATACAAGTGAAAAAAACTATTGAAAACAAGTTTGATGCATTTGGATGATCATAGCGACTGCTTTTCAACTGTAAATGGTAACTTGTTTAATGTCCTATTAGCAACCTATGTTTTACTAAAACATTAACATTTCTTTCTGTTTTCCAACCCATACTATACAACTGATGTTAAAGGGTTTCTGTCATCACGTTTTGACATTATAAGCTGTCTGACATTAGCTATGTGCTAATGTCAGAGCAGCTTGATAATGTCTTTTAAAAAAAAATCCGATTTATATTCGGGCTAAAAAACGTACTTTTATAATATGTAAATTAGCCTTTAGGAGCAGGGGGGCGTTGCCCTGCTCTTAGAAGCTCCGTGCGGCAACCTGCTGGCACGCCCCTTCTTACTTTGAGTGACAGTGCCGGGCAGCGATCCTCCGGCACTGTCTCCTTGTGAAATCCAGCGCCTGCACGGCCGCTCTGTGTTCGGCGCAGGCGCGGTGAGCAGAGGACAGCAGGCACCAGCGTCCTCTGCTCACCGCGCCTGCACCGAATACAGAGCGGCCGTGCAGGCGCTGGATTTCACAAGGAGACAGTGCCGGAGGATCGCTGCCCGGCACTGTCACTCAAAGTAAGAAGGGGCGTGCCAGCAGGTTGCCGCACGGAGCTTCTAGGAGCAGGGCAACGCCCCCCTGCTCCTAAAGGCTAATTTACATATTATAAAAGTACGTTTTTTAGCCCGAATATAAATCAGATTTTTGTAAAAAAGACATTATCAAGCTGCTCTGACATTAGCACATAGCTAATGTCAGACAGCTTATAATGTCAAAACGTGATGACAGAAACCCTTTAAAGGGTCACGAAAACCAGAAGCAAAACAAAGGAAAAATGAACACTAAACAAAATGTAACATAATCTCTTTGTTATTAGTGATGAGCGGCAGGGGCAATATTCGAATTTACGATATTTCGCAAATATTTGGTTAAATATTTGTCATATACTCGCGAAATTGAGAATTTGCGAATATTTTCTTGATTGCGAAAATCAGCAATGTAATGTGCATGTATTGCGCGCGGAATACAGGCGTAGGTCACTTTTGCTATTTTTTCAAGCTGCTAGAAGTTTCCTCAGACTAGAGATAATGGTTGTCATGGCAGAACATTGCAATTGCTTTAGATGCAGATAGAGTGCTCCAATATATTCGCGATTGTGCAAATCGGCTCTAATGATGCAAATATTTTGTCGCAATACGTGCAACTTCACATTTTAGCAGGTCCGACTGCATATTAGTGATTGGTGCACTAAGTATTGTTGTGAACTTGCCTGTAGCATGTATTTATGGACAGCAGAACCTAGGGATGTAACATCATAGGAGACCATTGTTTCTTCTGTGCCCAATACCAAGTTCTGGACTTTGGTGGTGAAATCCTGAGAGTTGTGTATGTGATGTTGTGTGCTTCCAACCAAGGGCGCTAGGATTCTGGCTAAGTATTTTGCAACATTGTAGGTCACAGAGTTATTTCTGCTGACAATTGGCCTAAACACAAGATGAACAACATTGTGTACGCTGTCAAGTGCAGTGAGGAATGCGCAGAACTGTATATCGACGAAACAAAACAACAACTACATCAGCGCATGGCACAGCATAGAAGAGCCAAAACCTCTGGTCAAGATTCAGCCGTGTACTTACATCTAAAAGAAACAGGTCACACCTTTGAAGACAGTCAAGTACATGTTTTGGATAAGGAGGCTGATTGGTACAAATGAGGTGTGAAGGAGCCATCTATGTAAAAATGGAGAAGCCAAGCTTGAATAGAGGCGGGGGGGTTAGACATCTATTGTCTGCCACTTACAATGCTGTCTTGACACCTTTTTCTGGGTGGTCATTATCACCTACTGACTACAATTAGGGCTATGGAATCAACACCTTTGACCCCATGCTGGGTATAATGACCTAATTACCAGATGTTGATTCAGTTACATATTTATTCCCAGAGAAATCTTGTACAAGTCACTCAGAATTGAGAAAGCTCGTTGGAAGAATGAGTACAACGTTTTCAAGAAATCTACAGCAAGTCCATTTGCCTTGATTTATTCTTTACATATATCTTATATACTAAAGGAGTAGGCAACTTTCCTATTGGTTGCTAGGGATGTTGCTAGGCTCAGACAAAGACATTGCAGCCTTCTCATTGGCCCACAAGCAAGAAGCAGGGAGGGATCATGGGTTCAGATGAAAAAAAAATTATAATATTCGAAAATACAAATATTTATCACTATATTCTAAATATTCGCAAATTCTCGAAGTGGCGATATTCGCGATTAAAATTTGCGATTCGAATATTTGCGCCCAATACTATTTGTTATTTGATCTTGTTTAGTCAAATATCACAATTGCCGACCAAGAAAAATACAATAGAAAAGCAGTGCACTGTTAATATCTCAGGCTGCAGGCACATCTTCTTCCCCTTCCCTCTCTGAAGCTAGTGCACGTGAGCCAGGAAGTTTGGGAGGAGGGGGTAGGGTTTAGTTTGGATAATTTTTGTCTTCACAGTTAGCATGGCCATTTTGTTGGATGGAATCTCCTAGTTACTAATAGCAAAAAATACATTTGGTAACAGCACCAGCCATAGTACCAGCTGTAGTAATACATAATATCACCCAGAGTACAAACAGCTGAACAGCTAATCTGCCCAGTTGTGCAGTGTTAATTACTCCCTTCATTGCATAATTGTGAGTTTAGAAAGCATGTGGAGGTAAGCTGGAGACCAAAATACATGTATAGTATATACTCACTGGTGTCTGATATTATATTTATGGATGTAGTGTATACAGAATGTATATACCAAATATGGCCTCCATTACAACACTGCAGACATTGTTACCCAGCTTTCTCAGATTGCTGAATTCCAAATATTCCTAGTTGGTGTCCTGGAACGAGATGAGAAATTCATGCAATGTATCAGGCAGCATTGTGTGTATTTTATAAAAAACAATTTGTCCCTGTCTCCACCCGCAGACATTGTTACCCAGCTTTCCCAGACTGCTGAATGCCAAATCAGCCTATTTATGAACTGGTAAATCCTCAGTGTTGTAGAATACCTAACTGGATGTGCTAGTCAGGGGCTTGGAAAAACACAGTAATAATCCTAGTGAAAAAGTCTCCATAGTGTAGCATAACTAGACAGATTTGCCATTTAGGGTCCCAGGAAAGCTGGGTAACACATTATGTTGTTTAGCTGTAATAGGTACTGCTAAATATTAAGTCTACCTAAATAAATCTGTCTCCTCAATACTAAATAGTACTACATGTAGGCAGATTTGCTTTTCAGAGTCCTGTAATAGAGAATGCAGAATACTAAATCTACCAGGACATATCCCCCTCCTCAGTCCTAAATAGTGCCATAGCTTGTCAGGTTTGCTTATCAGGGTTCTGGGAAGGCTAGGTAAACACTATGTAGAACTGTAATAGACTGCAGAACACTAAGTCTACCAAAACAGACCCCCCTCCTAACTCCTTAATAGTGCCATAGATAGGCAGATTTTCCTTGTCAGGTTCCTGGGAAAGCTGTGTTACTTGCATAATGTAAGGATAACATTATCTGAATAGTGTGTATAGCTTCATAAGACTTGTAATCCAGCTTTCTCAAACTGATGGATGTCTAGACAGACAGTAAGAGATTCTTACTGTCTGTATAGGCAAACACGGTCCAGACACATATATTCTTGAAATGAACACAAAGGCTTATATGGCTGAGGAAGGTCTTTTGTTGGACCAAAACATTCTGTATATGAAGTGAACTTTCCTAATACTGCATCTACACTATGTTTTGACCTATTTGGATTTGTATGCATTGATTACATAAAGTAGCAAGATTACAGTATGAGTGCCTTGGTAAAACTATCTGGATTTGGTAATTGCCCTTTCACTGGCACCACCCTAAAGAAAATTGGAGACACTGCTTACTTTGTATAGGCAAACTTGGCAGGCACCTAGGAAAGCTGGGTAAGACTTTTTGTAGTGTCAGTGCACAGGTAGTGTCTAATGTCCCTGCATACACATACAGAAGGACATTTTGTAAGAAGCTGCTATGTTTAGAAGTTTTCTAGTCCTTTCCCAGTGCTCTGTCCATTGAAGTGTATTAAAGTTAAGCCCCACCCCTTTTCAGAGGTCATGTTAGTGCACATAAGCCAATCTCCAGCCAAAGATAAAGAGGCGGGGAAGAATGTGCAACTTGTCTGACTCCTAAGGACATGTTCACATCTGCGTTGAAGCTCTGTTCTGGGGCCTGCATCACAGAGTTTGTCAAAAATAACGGTGAGAAAAGTCCAGCATGCAGAAACTATTTTTCTCCGCTAAAAACCCTCTCCTGAATGGAAACCTATGGATCCCATTAAAGTCAATGGGATCTGTTAGGCTCTGTTCCTGTCAGTTATGTGCCGAATCCAGGATGTCTGTGATTCCTGCTCTTCTGTTCCAGTAATAGAGCAGAAGAACTGAAATAAATAACGCTATGTGAAAGAGTCCTAAACTGATTTCTGTAGCAGTCTGAAGATGTCCAAGCAGAAGGAGGTAAAGATAAACTTTCCTTAGAAGGTTATGCTTTTTTTCTTGTTTTTCATGCTTTAGTGTCCCTTTACTGTCCTGTTAAAATGTCCCATTTGCTTGAAGGTAACTGTATGACAAGCAAGATGATTCAAATAGTCTTTTTATATTCTTAAAGCTCAACTGCCAATAATTCATTAGAAAATGACTTCATACTTGTGTTAGCATTTGTAAAACATTAGACTCTATTGGCATGCAGCCTACATTCCTTATAAAGCCTTCTATTCAAATTAGATGTGAAGGACTTTCTTCTGAGTCGGCTGTGTGCATATGATTTCTGCTCTTGTGTTTTCGGGTTCCTGTTTAAGATTCTGCCCTGTGTCGGTATGCCAGGTGGCATGTAACACACCTTGAACTCATTGAAATAAAGTCAAACACAATGACATCCTTGTATATTTCAAGACACTAATGGGAGCGGGTAAGAAGCCAGGAAGTGTACAGCCAATCAGATTACTAGGTTGGCTGAACATCTCATGCACTAATGTTCACAGTACAATATGTCCTGCTCAACACATCTATACATTTCCATGTGCTGGAACATCTCCATGATTGGAGCAGCCATTCCCTCTATTTCATTGGGGGATAAACAGTTTTAACTATGGCACACGTGGCCTGAATGCATTTAATTGCAGTGTAATACCTCCCCAGGGCAGTGATCAGACCTGGTTTAGAGGTTACTTGGCTTCATCAATGAAATTTCATCTTAGCTTTTCAACCTTCTGTTGTTTGATTGTAGTCAATGTGGCTCTATTGGGACCGAAAGCAATGACAGGCCAGGTTCTGTTTGCCTTTTTTTCCTTCCATGACTCTTTACAGGGATTATGTAATATGAAATTGATTTAGGCTACTTTCACACTCGCTTTTGGTGCGGATCTGTCATAGATCTGCACAAACGCATCCGTTCAGAACGGATCCGTTTGTATTATCTTTAACATAGCCAAGACGGATCAGTCTTGAACACCATTGAAAGTCAATGGGGGATGGATCCTTTTTCTATTGTGCCATATTGTGTCAGTGAAAACAGATCTGTCTCCATTGACTTACATTGTGTGTCAGGACGGATCCGTTTGGCTCAGTTCCATCAGACGGACACCAAAACGCTGCAAGTAGCGTTTTGTTGTCCGTCTCCAAAGCAGAATGGAGGCGGAATGGAGCCAAACTGATGCATTCTGAGTGGATCCTTATCCATTCAGAATGCATTAAGGGCAAAACTGATCCGTTTTGGACTGTTTGTGAGATCCCTGAAGTAGCCTTAACTTGGTGTGCAATTTAGCTCTCCTGTTATTTTATTTTACTCACTTATATAGCGCAGACATATTCTGTAGCGCTTTACAGACATTATCTTCAATGACTGTCCCCAGTGGAGCTCACTATCTAGATTCCCTATCAGCGTGTCTTTAGAGAAAGAAAATGGTCTCTCTAAAGCCACATATAGATAGCTACCCTGTAAGTCAATGTCTGGCCCATTAAAGGCGTTTTCCTATGAAAACCAATTATCCACAGAATAGAGTCTAATTGTCTGATCGGCAGGGGGCTAAGCACTGGTGCTTCTGCAATTAGACACTTATCCCCTATCCTGTGAATAGGAGTTAAGTGTTTTCATGTGACAACCCCTTTAAAGAGCTCTGAAACATGAGACTTTACCCAAGACAGAATCTTCTCTAAAAGGAATAGACCCCCAGTACATAGCAGTTTTGGGTTCCTTGCCCCTATCAGTACAGATAGGTTGGCTGGTTGAGAAATCTTTGCCCAGTTATTGATCAGGTATTACGTGCTTCTGTCTAGGAGAATGGAGGTTTTTAGACTAGTTTTTTAGCATAAAGTACAGTATGCCGGCTGTGATGAAACATCTGAAGGAATTGGTGCTACCTATATTGATGTGGCCCCTGTATGAATCTTTTGATGACGAGTTTAAATACACCAAAAAATACAACATGTCCCAATGAAACATAAGATGAAATGTAATCTTGATCCCTCAACATTTCTTCGACATGATGATGGAAAGGAGGAAATACAGTATATTAAGGTATTTCTGTCATTTTTGTCTCAGCAGAAAACCTTCTGCCAATATTTTCATCTGGATTAAAGGGGTTTCCAGGCTCCTAATATAAATGACCTAGGCCATGAATATCTGATTGGCGGGGTTCTGACACCATGTACCCCTGCCAATCAGCTCTTTCAGAGTAGCTCAAGAACTGGAAGTTGGCCATGGAACTACAGAGCTCCATTCATTGTGTAGTGCACAGCGCTAGTAACTGCAGCATCGCTTCCATTGAAATGAATATCCCATCTAATTTATTTTTAAGGGCTTATGCACACAAACGTATTTTTTGCCGTTTCCGTTCCGTTTTTTTTACAGGTCCATATACTGAACCATTCATTTCAATGGGTCCACAAAAAAAAAAGAATGGGTCCACAAAAAAAACGTATTTGCACAAAATACAAACGGTCGTGTGCAAGTGTCTATGCATCATTTGACATCCATATACTGGGTCACATAGGTCGCTATACTAAGCATAATAGACAATCTGTACCCTGTGTGTTGTGAGGTAGTCCTCTCCCTTTGACTAACCAATCAGATGCCACAGTGACTGTTGAGTGCAGTATCTGAGGGGTTATATGATTGGAATCAGAGTAATCACACAGCTGGCACTGAGTATAACACAGCTGGCATGGCACTCACCGCATACAGAGCTCCTGTGCCCACTCCATACTCTTCTAATGCGATTATGCCATAAATGTAAGCCATATATTGCCAAGATGTTACTACATTTGCCACATTTTCTGACACCTTCCCTTTTTCTAGACACATTTCATAACAATAGCCCCAGAGTTTGGGGCTATTTCTGCCAGAATTTTGGTGCCTTTGTCTTGGTTAATCTTCTATAGTGTTTTCATTTCTCCCATCTTCAAGATCTTTGCTTGTTGAAATTGAATTGAAACTTCAATATTTAGTTTTAGAGGCTGAAAAACTGATCTTGTCCAACTGAGGGTACTTTCACACTAGCATTGGTGCGGATCCGTCTGTTTATTTGTACAGACGGATTCGCACCTCTAATGCAAACATTTGTATCCGTTCAGAACGGATCCGTTTGCATTAGCTTTAAAGAAAAATGTCAAAGTCCAAAACGGATCCGTTTTGACTTACATTGAAAGTCAATGGGGAACGGATCCGTTTTCAAATGCACCATATTGTGTCACTGACAACGGATCCGTCCCCATTGACTTAGGCTATATGCACACGACAGTTGTTTTTTGCTGTCCGCAAATCGGGATCCGCAAAAAAAACTGATGGTCCATCAGTTTTTTTTGGAGGATTCCTTTGTTTTCACAGATCCCCTGTAATAAATGCCTATCCTCGTCCGCAAATGAGTAAAAAGTAGGACATGCACTACTTTTTTTGCTGAAGGGAAACACGGACAACGGACGCGGAACACACACGGATGAACGGTCAGCATTTTTTTGCTGACCCATTGAAATGAATGGGTTCCTGTCCTATCCGCAAAAAAAACTGAAACGGAAGCCGAGAAAAACAACTGTCGTGTGCATTTAGCCTTACATTGTAAAAAAAACCGGATCCGTTAGGCTCCGCCTCTTCAGACGGACACCAAAATGCTGCATGCTGCGTTTTGGTGTCCGCCTCCAAAACGGAATAGAGGCGGAACAGAGCCTAACTGATGCATTCTGAACGGATCCTTATCCATTCAGAATGCATTGGGGCTTAACTGATCCGTTTTGGACCGTTTGTGAGAGCCCTGAAACGGATCTCACAAACGGAATCCAAAACGCTAGTGTGAAAGTACCCTGACAAACGTACTCAGCTGATTAGAAAAGGTCTTTCATCCAACTCTGTGAGCAGCATGGCAAAGTTTTCTGCTTTTGGGTGGAAACAACAAATATTCATTGAAATATTAAATTTTTGGGAGCGTTGTATAATTAGGCTTTTAATTGTATAAAACCAGAAAACCTTTTATGACTGGTAACACACACAGGGCCAGATTTATCATTACACTTACATCTTACTCCACTTTTACATCTGCCCAAAGTCACTTTTAGTTAGTCAGATTTATTAATGGTCCTTTAATACTGTGATAAATGTGGATTGACAGTAGCAGTTTATCCTTCAGTAAGCGGCTTTACAAAAGTCGCACGTCTTTACAAAAAAGTCGCATGTTCTATTAAAAAGTCGCATAAGATAAGCATGGTCCCCCCTGGAGTGAAATTGCGCATTTTTTTTGCGACTTTTTTGTGACTTTTTAAATGGTTGCAATAGCAAATCTGTCTAGAGATTCATTTACATAAGACAACACGCCCACTTTCACAAAACTGGAGAGCTTAGTGCAGAGCTTGAAAAAGTCGCAAAAAAATGCGCAATTTTACCGATTGCGCATTTTTTTCCGACTTTTTCACTCCATTAAAGTGACTTTAGCTAATGATAAATCTGGCCCACAGTCTTTGAGGGGTTTTGTGGTTTTCGGTGTACTTTTTCCTGTGGTTTTTGCTGCATTTTTTAGGCAGAAGCTCCAATTCCAGATGTTGCATGGAACTTTGTGGGAAATATTAACCCTTAGAGGACATTGCGATTTTCCAGTTTTGCATTTTCGTTTTTCATTCCCCGCCTTCCCAGTGTCATAACTTTTTTATTTTTCCATTCAAATAGCCTTATGGGGGCTTACTTTTTGCAGGCCAAGTTGTACTTTCTAATGGCACCATTTACGGTTGCAAACAATATAGTAGGAAACAGGAATAAAATTCCAAATGGGGTGGAATTCGGAAAAAATGCAATTCTGACTTTTTTACGGGTTCTTACGGCGTTCACTATGCGATAAAATTGACCTGTTACCTGTTACCTTCATTCTCGAGGTCAGTACAATTACAACGATACAATACTCGTGTAGTTTTTCTTGTGTTTTAAGGCTACGTGGCATTTAGTGGATTCACAAATTGCGGATCCGCAAAACATGGATACCGGCCCATGCACGTTCTGCAAATTGCGGAATGCACATGCCGCTATCACAGAAAATGCCTATTCTTGCCCACAATTGTTGACAAGAATAGGACATGTCCTATTTTTTTGGGGGGGGGGGGGGTTGCAGAACAGAACTACGGATGCGGACAACAGACGGTGTGCTGTCCGCATCCTTCGCGGCCTCATAGAAATGAATGGGTCCGCACCTGTTCCGCAAATTTGCGGAACGGATGCGGACTCATTCATACGGTCATGTGAATGTAGCCTAATACTGAAAAAAAAATTAAAAACATAATTAGTATGGGCTTTTTTGTATTCTGTGATGTCCATGATGTTTATTTTTTTATTGGTTAAGTATTTTTATTTTGGGGAAAGGGGATGATTTGATCTTTTAGATTTTTTTATTATTTACATTTTTAAAAACTTTTTTTTGTTTTTGCTTAATTTTTTTAAGTCACCCTGGGTAACTATAACTGCCAATCATTAGATTTCCCATTGTGTTCATTCATGGCTTTCACCTAGTGGCTTGTATTGGTATGTTTTAATAATAGCTCCCAAAGCCTGCTTGAGGCTTTGGGCTATTAGTGCAGTGTAACAGGTTCCCCAATCTCAGCCAGGGAAGGCTGTTACTGGAGCACTGTGAGTCGGCCTTTACGTTCCTGTAATTCGCCCACTGGCCCCTGATATTGCCCATAAGGCACAGGTAGGTGAGTGTTAGTCCCGAGCTACTTGAGAAACCTTGGCGCGGTGCTCGGGCTCAGACATGTCATCCACAGTAGGATATGTTGGCTAATCTCTCAATTTTAACATCAGTATGAGGGTGTAGTAAGACTGCAGAGTTCACCTGTCTTTTCAATTGTTATTGTTATATTGTTTATCACATCCACATAATTGCCATCTTGTGTAAGATGTCTATTGTGGTACTGGTGGTCCGCTGTGGGCCTCCTCCACTGTATGCATTTTTTCTGGGGATCGCTATTAGCAACGGGCTACAAGTGCAGGATCTGCTCCCCTGTATATAGATGCACAACTGCATTTGGGTTTGAGCACATCCTGCCTGTTTAACACCACACAATTTTTTCAGTTGTTTTGTATACAGTGTATAGAGATGCTTGGAGGTGTATAAACTCCTATGTAAATGTGCCAGATTTTCATCCACAGGCTACATTTCGGTGCACCTGTGAGGCCTGGGCCATATCAGCCAGTCTTGGGTGGGGCTGACAGCCCTCTCCTTCTTCCCATTGCAGACATGGCTACATGCTGGAGGTAACTGGGGAGTATGTTGTGAGTCAGCCTTTACACTCCTGCAATGTGCTCACTGGCCCCTGGTATTGCCCATACGGCACAGGTAGGTGAGTGTTAGGTCCTGAGCTACTTGAGAAACCTTGGCGCGGTGCTCGGGCTCAGACATGTCCTCTACAGTAGGATATATTGGCTAATCTCTCAATTTTAATATCAGTATGAGGGTTTAGTAAGACCACAGAGTGCACCCGTCTTTTCAATTGCTATTGTTATATTCTGAAATGTATGCAATCAGCCTTACGGCTGATCACATACATGTTCCTACCAGTCTCTGCTGTTTTAAACAGCAGAAAACCAGCAGCTATGGTGCTCGCTGCACACGCGAGTGGGCGGCATGTTTAAAGACGCGACTTCCCCCGTACATATATTAGTAGTTTATTGGCCACAAAAGGAGAAAAAGGCGCTCATAGGTGATTGTGAATAGAATGGTCTTCTCGCACCAGGTTGAGCAAGTATTACTCACCTGGTAAGGTTGCACTTAGTCCGGTGCAACTGTTGGATGGATCACACTGAAATGATCAGGAAGGTAGGAGGTGGTGCTGCCAAATGTTGTCCTGGTTAACCACGAGTGGGGGCCAGTCCGCCACTTTGGTAGGTAGTGGGATATACAAAGAGGAGCTCGTTTTGTACTAGGTTCGTACGGCGAGCGGGCAGGCAGAAGGCGCACAACGCAACTCCAGTATGGATACAATGTGTCTTTATTGAATCGATGACGCGTTTCGGGGTACTTAGCACCCCTTTATCAAGTCTAAAAAAACATAGTAATATGGTGACTTAAAGAGGACCTTTCACCGGTCCAAAGTTTGTTAGTGAAAGGTATGTACATGCAGAGCGGCACCCAGGGATGTCCCTGCACTTACTTGTATCCCTGGGTGCCGCTTCGTTCGCCTGCTGTAGCCCCCGGTACCGGTGCTCGTGCTTCTGATAATTTTGCCTGGGGAGGAGACATCCTTTTTTGCCCTGGGCGTCTTCTTCTCCCAGGCTGGAGCGCTGGCCAATCGCAGCGCTCAGCTCATATACTGCAACCTCCCAGGATATGAGCTGAGCGCTGTGATTGGCCAGCTCTCCAGCCTGGGAGAAGGAGACACCCAGGGCAAAAGAGGATGTCTCCTCCCAAGGCAAAATTAGCCTCCGCACGTGCATCAGTACTGGGAGCTACAGCAGGTGAACGGAGCGGCACCCAGGGATACAAGTAAGTGCAGGGACATCCCTGGGTGCCGCTCTGCATGTACATACCTTTCACTAACAAACTTTGGACCGGTGAAAGGTCCTCTTTAAGCTGTTTACAGTTAATAGTAAAAAAGTAAATATTAAAGTAAATATAGAAATTACATAAATAAATAAATAGGCTGAAGTATAATTTTAAGGGTACTTTCACACTTGCGTTGTGTGGATCCGGCGTGCACTTCCGTCCCGCCGGATCCGTCACAACGCATGACAACTGAAAGCATTTGTAGACGGATCTGGATTGCGGATCCGTCTACAAATGCATTGCAAGTGCAGATCCGTCTCTCCGTTTGCCATGCGGAGAGACGTATCCGTCTTGTATTTTTTTCACTGTTTTAAAGGTCCGCGCATGCGCACACCTGAAGGACGGATCTGTCCTTCAGTCTTTTTTAATGCCGGATCCGGCCCCAATGTAAGTCAATGGGACCTGATCAGGTGTTCAGTCATGTGTTCAGGCTTTTCAGGACGGAGATCAAACTGCAGCATGCTGCGGTTTTATCTCCGTCCTGAAAAGTCAAAAAGACTGAACTGAAGACATCCTGATGCATCCTGAACAGATTTCTCTCCATTCAGAATGCATTAGGATAATCCTGATCAGTATCTTTCCGTCCTAGAGACCTGAGGACGGCACTCTAGGACGCAAAGTAAAAACGCTAGTGTGAAAGCTCCCTAAGAATATATAAATGTGTGTATTAGACCTGGTATAGAATGATATATAGGTCAACAGTATATAAAAAGTAGAGTATAAGATATAAAAAATAAAAAAAGGACATGTATGAGAACCAAGTATAAAATCGTGCTAATGTCAGGGTTTGCAATTCATTAATGAGTAAGTGACCAAATGACAAAAAATAAAATGAAAGGTACCTGTATCCTTATCACCGTGAGCTAATGGTAGATCTCTCATGGGCTCCTTTTGTGTGGAGTGATAGTCAGCTCAGCTAGGATGAAAAGGTGGCAAATTGTTGGTATTTTATCCATATTAATATTGAATTTTAGATTAAGGAAGAGAGGAGGTATAATGTTTAGGGAGATGAGATGAGAGATCTACTAATAGCTCACGGTGATAAGGATACAGATACCTTTTTTTTTTTTTCAGGAAGGTAGGAGGTGGTGCTGCCAATTTTTTTTATATTTTATATCTTATACTCTACTTTTTATACACTGTTGACCTATATATCATTATATACCAGGTCTAATTCACACATATATATATTCTTAAAATTATACTTAGCCTATTTATTTATGTAATTTCTATATTTATTTTAATATTTACTTTTTACTATGAACTGTAAACAGCTTAAGTCACCATATTACTATGTTTTTTTAGACTTGATAAAGGGGTCCTTAGTACCTTGAAATGCGTCGTCGATTCAATAAAGACACATTGTATCCATACTGGAGTTGCATTGTGCGCCTTCTGTCCGCCCATACATATATGGCAGAGGTTGCAAAGGGGTTAAATGCAGAACAAACAGATGTTATTTCATATTCAATTGACAATATTGAGGTGCTTACCAATACCCCTGAAAACTACTGCCGGCAGTCAGCTACAGAGAGACATCTCTATAAACATTGTAATTGCCAGCGTACGTGAACCCGCTGGTTACAACGCAGATCCTCTCGCGAGATCCAGCGCTACTACCAAAGAGCGCTACTACCAAAGAGCGCGTAGTACGGAGATCAAACGTGGGACGCCACGGCCGCTCCGATCATCCTAATAGTGAGTACTGGACAATTTTATCCAATATTAAGAAGTCTTATCCAATAACGAGATTATCAGACACTACAAGTATTGGTCGAAGCCTTTATTATTGGATGAACAAAGGATATATAGCGAGGACTTTCCATCACAACCACCATTGATTGTGGACAACTACTATTAACTATTGTTGCGAACAGTCAAATATCCAGGTTTTAATTCTATCTATGTCATTTTATGTTATTTTATCATGGTATTTTGTGATTATTAGAATTAAACTGTATGTGTATTGATACAAGTTTTTTATTTTCATACGGCATATTACAAATACGGAGTGCCCTTCCAAAATTTTGGTGTACACATATACAATGTGTGTTGGCATTTTTCACCAATGCTTTTTTCCCCTACAGCTCTACAGAGAAAGTGACATCACAATGGGGCGTATGCTTTACTTTAAAAATGCTAGACATGTTAAAAACACCATTGAAAGACACTAGGTGCTAAAACACACTATATAAGCAAAAATGCCCCCAAATGCTCAGGAATTTTTGGATGCATTTTCTTTTTGCCCCAAGGAGTCCTTATACAGGATACATGAACCATGACAAGCTTTTGTGTACTGAATGCTCAGTCTTTGCCAGATTAAAAAATGGTAACTGCGTAATTAGCTGACATGCCTAAATTATTCCTTTAAGGCACATACCAATACTTGTATTAATTGAATATCTTTTTCACAGACCCTGCAATTACCTGTCATTGCTTCTGAAAGAAAATAAATTACAGCTGGTGACCTCCACTTTCTTTTCACGTCATGTAAATGAATTTTTTTGTGGTTTTACCCAATTTACCTACACACTAATATAAAAAAACTCATAATTTGATATCCAGAATTAACAGGATCAAAATCCACTGAGCAAATAGTTATTAGCAGTTCTTGTCAGGGATTTATTGCTACTGTTGAGAAATTTCATTGATAAAAACCAGAAGAACAAGTGAGACTTCAAGATAAGAAATGGTCACCATGTGACATTTTGAGTCACCAGGACAAACAAATTAGGTTTGAAAGAAAGTGAACTGTTAGCCACTATTCTGAAGGAAACGCTCAAGAAAGATCTAGACCTGGGTGGTCTGCTGTTACAAAAAAAAGTGAGCATAACGAAGGGGCGTTAAAAGGATGTGAAATGTAGAAAAGTGAGAAAAGTTGGAATTCCTCATGTGAAAAATCAATAATTTCTTCATGCTTTTAAGGAGAATTTGAGAAAGGGATGTCTGTGAAGATACATCCACCATATGGAAGAGCAGCTTCCAGTGTACTATTATAATTTGCAAGGAAGACCTTAGTGAAAGTCAGATTCTAAATGACAGATGCATCTGACGTTAAGAGCATGTGAATTTGTGTTTTAAACAGCATACGGAAAAGCAAAATACATTAGGGCGGTGTTACGAGTCCTGTAGATAGTCTTAGACGGTTGTCTAGACCTGCACCAGATTTATCACAAGGGCTCAGGTTGGATGATAAATGTGGTTTATGGATAGACATTTTTGTCTAACTTAATACCAACTATTGGTCAGCTTAGATTGCAGCAGAATTTTATACCAGAATTGTGTAGCAATATTGGCACAAAATGTCTCATCTTAGGCCATGCCCCTTTCCCACTTAACCACAAGATGATTCCAGTAAGCCACATGCTCTTTGTGTGATAGGCACTGTAAATTTTTCCAAAATTAGATGCACCAAATTGCACTAATTTATGACAAGGTCTAGGTACACTCACATTGGTAAATGTGACTGTCCAAGAATGCATGGACGCATCGGTTAAGATAACTTGAACCTGGTTATGAACAGATCGTTTTTTTAGGAAGTGGGTCAAGCAAAATAGAGTCTCTAATTGCAAATTTTTTTTTTTTTTTTGGTAAGTTTAAAATCCATGGTCCAGAATGATCTAAGTCAGTGAAGGGGTGAATTTCAAATTTCCTTGAACTCTAAGACAGTGAATGGATTATTATAAAATTTATGTTGCTATTAGAGGTCCAATGTCCTCAAAGAGTATCCTAGTAGACGAGACCCCAAGCAATTTTGAAGTTTCCCACTCCCTAAAAGTGGCCAGATTGTGACAAAGAATACTAAATTGGTCATTACAGAAACATTTCTGTTAGAAGACTTATGTTTATAACAGGAGAAGGAGACTGAAATAGCTTAGAAAACGAAAGCAAGTGACAGTGTTGAAAAACAGTCCCTCTTAAAGAGCAGGAAGCCTGTCTCACTGGTTGACGAGGAACAGGTCCTTGCCAGTCTTGGGCATCAGTGAACATATGAAGAGGTTCTCAGAACCTGCTCTTAAAGGGGTTGTCTCATCTCGCTGTTACTAAGGCGAGATGAGACACAGTCGTTTTTTTAGGAAGTGGGTCAAGCAAAATAGAGTCTCTAATTGCAAAATTTTGTCTTTTTTTTTTTGGTAAGTTTAAAATCCATGGTCCAGAATGATCTAAGTCAGTGAAGGGGTGAATTTCAAATTTCCTTGAACTCTAAGACAGTGAATGGATTATTCTTAAATTTATGTTGCTATTGGAGGTCCAATGTCCTCAAAGAGTATCCTAGTAGACGAGACCCCAAGCAATTTTGAAGTTTCCCACTCCCTAAAAGTGGCCAGATTGTGACAAAGAATACTAAATTGGTGATTACAGAAACATTTCTGTTAGAAGACTGATGTTTATAACAGGAGAAGGAGACTGAAATAGCTTAGAAAACGTAAGCAAGTGACAGTGTTGAAAAACAGTACCTCTTAAAGAGCGGGAGCCTGTCTCACTGGTTGACGAGGAACAGGTCCTTGCCAGTCTTGGGCATCAGTGAACATATGAAGAGGTTCTCAGAACCTGCTCTTAAAGGGGTTGTCTCATCTCGCTGTTACTAAGGCGAGATGAGACACAGTCTCGATCACCTTCCGGCCAGGAAACAGCAGAGATGAGACACAATCCCGACCACCACCCGGCCAGGAAAAAGAAGTTCACTCTGGCGCTCTGCTGTTTCAGTAGCTCTCATTGCTGTGCATGGGAGCTACTGAAACAACGTAGCACAGCAAGCTATGTTTCCCTCAGAAACAGCATAGCTTGTTGTGCTACACAGTTTCCGTAGCTCTGAAACAGCTACTGAAACAGCAGAGCGCCAGAGTGCACTTCTTTTTCCTGGTCGGGAGGTGGTCGGGACTGTGTCTCATCTTGCCTTAGTAACAGCGAAATGAGACAACCCCTGTATTTATTTAACCTCTCATACTAAGCAGCTTATATTGGACCATCAGACAGCTTTAATTATGTCAAACAGACGCTAGCACATTGAGAAAGCAATAGTCTATGTGTACACCTATGTGCACACTAGGAGCCCCTGGCGGATGCTAGAGGTGCCCCCTTACTTAACATGTGTGCGTCACAAGACTCTTGATAGTGCAAGCAGAAACCTAAACTGCAAGTACAAGTTCATGGCCTGTAACCCCAGTGCATCAGTGTATTATCAATGTGCTGCCAGTACATTATATCTCCTTATAGTCTAGGGGAGATATCTTGTGCTACATTGTAGTGTTTGTTTGGCACTGCTAGGTAAGTATGCTTTCTGCCTTGGGGTATTATTTGGCTGCATGGTGGTATTTGGTTGGCTTAACATATGAAACAAAAAAAAACTCACTGGGCTGTCTGAAATCAAGAGGATCAACCAGCTAGCAAGCAACTTACAAATTCTTCGCCCCCAATAAGAAGCATTCTCCCCCCCCTCCCCATTCACTATGGGGTGAATACTAATTAGGGCTTCCATTATGGGATAGAAAAGGTGAGTTTATTTTTTTTATTTGTCTGATCTGAGGTCTGATTAACATGAAGGTCTGATTCTGAGGTCTGATTGGGGGTTTTATTAGCATTCGAGGTCTGAACTGATGTGTGATTAACATTGAGGGTCAGATTGGGGCTCAGAGCTGAGGTTTCATTAACATTGGGAGTTTGATTAGGGGTCAGATTATTTTTTCTTATTTTCATCGTTTAAAAGCTAGGCATTTCTTGAGGGCAGGTACGTCTTATAGGACAAAATATACGTTATGTGTAAATGGGAAGATTGACGTTCACAGTTATGCACTAATGATAAAATCACACATCTTCTGGGGTCATCAGTGCCTCTAATAGCAAAACTGGATTTAGAACTGTGGGACCATGGACAAGTCCAACAATAGCACACAGGATAAACAAGTCCTGACATATTTAAAGTGATCAAAGTTAAGGAAAAGGATGGTAGGTTCCATCTACCCAATGCACCCTGAGACTACTTAACAACAGGCCCAATAAACACCCACATCTATGCAGATAAAATTGGACCATTTTCAATGAAAGCTCATTCCTACCATAGCAAAATGAAGTACTGTTACTGGAAATGATGTGGTCTTTCTTGTTTTTAGACAATATATTAGGGTGAAATGAGACTATAAATTACTCTGCCATTCACATGGCCAGTGTAAAGACCTACAGTCACTTATCTTGACCCTTAGTCTGCATGATATATACTATTGTCAACATATGTGATATAGTATGTGTTGCATGATTCATAAAGGGAGTGTTGAGTGCGATTTTTCCATTTGATTACAGAACGCAGCGGGAGTCCCAAACTGTCCGTCACTATTCTACAGTATGTGCTTTGCTCACTAAGCTAATCAGTACATTGCTATGTGTTTATGTCATGCTGCGTCTAGGTGTAACTTATAAAATAAAAGCTTAAACATGTTGATATAATTTGCTAACTGAGTATGATACAAAGGCTAGAAAAGAAGAAAAATATATTTCACTGCATCATTCTATTCAATGAATTATCTGTGAGGAAATTGAGCGGTAATACAGTAAATGGGGGGGGGGGGCAGGTAAGAGCCAGAGGGGTGCAGGCAAGGGTCAGGGGGGCACAGGCAGTACGCATATACCTGAAAAGCCGAGTGATGTGCACTGCTGAGCTGCTCGTTTTGCCTTCCCAGCTGCTTCTCCTGCCTGTCTTCCCTCCTTCTTTAGGTGAGGAACTTGGTGGGCAGGCTTAATTAGCATAGCACGCTGCGTCTGCCGGCTTGTACTTTTCTCTAGCTGGTGGCTCGGTGCGCTATGCAGGCACTGTCTGGCAGTGCCAGTAAGGAATCAATCTATGGGGGTGGGGTGTATTGGGTGGCCCTCTTTTAATGAACGGATGATGGACAACAGGCTGGGCGCAGGCTCCCAATGTGACCGTCAATGCACAGTATGTGATCGGGCCGAGCCCAGCCTAGAACTAAGTCAGTATTTTAAAGAGGACCTTTCACCGGATTTTGAATTGAGATAAGTACCTGTACTTGAGGGGTAACTCCTGCTGATGCTGGCACCCTGCCTGTTTTGTTAAAATAGCGCTCCTACGCCGCCCTGTGCCCCCCGGTATTTTCCCCGCTCAGTATGCAAATACTGAAGATCGGAGCAATGGGGAGGAGACGCAGTTTTTCTCTGTGGGTATCTTCTTCTCCCTGGCTGTAACGCTGTCCAATCGCAGCGCAGAGCGTCACAGCCAGGGAGTTTTTTTGTGGGAGCGCTTCTTTAAATCTCGTTACATTACCCATATAATGTCAATCACTCGGCAACCCATGTACAGTGTCAGACATATTACCCCATATGTAGTGACTCCTAAATATAAAGAGGGAGATATTAAGACTGGCACTTTCTGCACCAGTGTTGATATTCCTTGCGCTGTTGGAGGATGCGCCTAATTTATGATGAGCCACACACTTCATCATAAATTAGGCGCATTCTCATGCAGTCCGTGCGCCTAACCAGAAATCTATGACAGCTCAGAACTGCCGTAGATTTTTGGCTTCATTTACGCCAAAAAACTGGCTCAAATGAACATAAATTTGTCTCTGTGGCTGGCCTCACCCCCTTCCTCGCCCTTGCCAAACCTCCTTTTAGAAAAGCGATGAAGACCGCAAAAAAGTGGCAGTTATGACACCACAGGCTTACCTGCTCGCAGGCTTATATGTTGCTGTCTGAGCAGATAAAGGCATCAACCCAGGGAGCCCTTGATATTGCCGCTTGCTGACTCTAGGGCAGTCTAAGAAATTGTGATGTTCCTCTATGATGTTCTTGACAAAAAATAAAGGAAACGCACGAAAGTCTGTTGGGTCATGTGAACAAGCCTCTGTTTGAAGAACTAGACATAAAACTGAAAGAAAATCTAAATAAACTGGAAGACAGCCTTGTACAGTTCAAACAAGATAAATTCAATAGAGATTTGATGGATTATAGGTCCAATACAGTGTACACTTGGGCAACAGCCAGAGCAAGTACCCCCGTTCAATTTTGAAAAAAATGTCATGCTCAAGACAAAGACGTCCATCGAGAATCTCTTTTAGTTCAATGGAAATGGATTCTTCGGATTCAATTGTGGAGACACCGGTCTGTACTAAACAAATGGACTCAAATGTTTCACAAAATAAAACAAGGGAAAAAAATGAGCCCAAAAAGAAGGATGCGACAAAAAACGAAGGGCGGGACGTAAACATCGGAAAAGGTCAAAGATACCCCTCACGCAAAAAATAGATGACTCACAAATTGTTAATCTATCACCCGTTATTTTGTCAAATCAGCAGGTATTGTTATTAAGGAGAGGCTTATCCTTCTCGCCGACATATCATTTTGACTTATATAAAACAATAATAGACGTGAATAGATTAGCAAGAAAACTCACTTTAAAAAAACACTTTTGGGTGGAGGAGGGTACATCTGTGGACTCAGTAATGCCAGAAGAGGCCACATTTGTAAACTCCAGTATTCCATCTATGAATTTTGTGGAATTAACATGCATGGCTTCCCTCCAGGAGATGTATCATAGGCAAGACAGTCAGGTTAAAAATAAATCAGAGTTTTTTAAAAACTTCTAATATTGATTTTTACCCTATATACTCTAGATCTCTTGCCCTTGATCGCTCTATGATGAATTGTATAACAAAATCAAAACCAAACAGGACACCTTCAACTCAAATAAAAAGCAAAAGAGAAACAATTTATCACGACAGGAACATCAGGCTTTGGAAGAGTTAAATAATAGATCTGATATAGTGATAAAGGAAGCTGATAAAGGGGGAGCAGTGGTGATATTGAACAGTGGCATATATAAAGCACAAATTATTAATATGCTACAAGATACAAATACATATAGACCACTGGACAAAAACCCTCTCCCCCTTTTCCAGAAAAAATTGCATAATTTACTAACTGATGGTTGTGAGCTGGGTATCCTTTCTAAAAAAGAAATAGATTACATCTACATAGAACACCCTGTAATAGCGATATTTCATGCATTACCGAAGGTGCATAAAGGTGTATTCCCTCCCCCCATGAGACCCATAGTAGCAGGCATTGGCTCCTATGCAGAAAGAATCTCTGAATGGGTGGATTCGCTCCTACAGCCTCTGGTACCGCAAATACCGGGATTTCTAAAAGACACTCGTACAGTGTTGCAGGCTTTTGAAAATTTCAGATGGCAGTCTGAGTTTATGTGGGTGGTTGCTGATGTGGTCTCGCTGTACACCAGCATTCCCCACAACTTGGCCATTATTGCCTTGAGGTGGTTTTTGCTGGTGTACAGCGATTACACATCGGAACTACAAGACTATATATGTACTACCGTGGAATTTCTTTTGAAACATAATTTTTTTATGTTCAATGGACAATATTTTCTACAATTATCAGGTGTGTCTATGGGGGTGAAATTCTCGCCCTCCATAGCAAATATTTTCATGGCGTGGTGGGAAAAATGTTTCCTTTTGCAGACACAAATCCTTTTTCCAGCAGCATAAAATGGTACGGACGCTATATCGATGATATAGCCATAATTTGGCAGGGCAGCATCTCAGGTGCATTGGAAAATTACTTCAATAAAGCAGTGGAATCTATAAAATTCAGTATACACCATGATAAATTTTCAGTGGTGTTTTTGGATCTGTGTTTGCAAGGAGATGTCACCAGCAATAAAATTATCATGTCCACCACGAGGAAAGAAACCGCAGGGAACACCACTTTGTTAGCGACATCTTGCCACCCTCCGCATACCATTAAAAACATTCCAAGGGGAGAGATGTTGAGGGCAAGAAGAAATTGCTCTACAGAGTCCCTGTTTTTAAAGGAAGCTAATATTGTCTCTGATAGATTATTAGCGAGACAGTATACATTACGATCCATTAATAAAGCAAAAACAGGAGCTCTTTCACGCAATAGGGAGGATTTGGTGTTCCCTAATGGAATTAAAAATGAAGCACAAGATAGAGAAAAAGAGAAACAGACAAAACTGAAGAAAAAAGTAAGTTCTAAAAAGTATGATCAAAAACGATCCACGGTTTTGGTAACAACTTATAGTAAGGAATTTGATGATATATGCAAAATAGTACGAAAAAACGTACCTATTCTAAATGTAGATGAAGAATGGAGAGGGGTAGCTCAGGGAGGAGTCAAATGTGTAGCACGAAGGGCCCCCACTATAGGACAAAGTGTCAGCTCCAGTTTATATCAAGAAAAATCAACCAGCCGCCCGGTGTGGCTCACTCATGTAGGCAGTTTTAAATGTGGGAGCAGCAGATGCATTTGCTGTGGTTACATGAAAGTTTGTGACAATATTGTTTCTACTACAAATGAGAGAAGTCATGCCATAAAACAATACTTAAACTGTAATACTACATTTGCAGTTTATGTTATCACATGCAAGCTATGTCATCTACAGTATGTGGGCTGCACTACTAAACAAATAAAAGAAAGAGTGCGCAAACACCTATCGGATGTCCCGCACTTCAAAACTAGAAATAATTCAACAGCAAGTCTCCATTTTGCCAAAAAGCATGATGGGAATACTAGTAGTTTTGAAGTGCAGGGCATTGAAAGGGTAACATATCCAACAAGGGGAGGAGACCATAGACATAAACTGCTAAGCTGTGAAGCATATTGGATGTTTCAATTAGGCACCTGTGTTCCTCAAGGTTTAAACAAAAAGCATGACTTAACATTGCAGTATAAATGAGCGATTATGCTTTTTTTAAAAGTCTTTTTAGTAGGGTCTTTTGTGTGAAAAGGATTTATGTCAAACACAATTGTATTTCACCTCCCTCTGGTAATCATGTGAACACCTCTGAGTTAGGTGATGTCACTGACACAGGTGGATTGTGATCACACTGCCTTAAAAGGAGGTTATCATTTGTAAGTTTGCATGTCATGAGTAAGGACCTAAAACAGAAGTAGGGTCCGAAACGCGTAGATTGGATTAACTGTACTCTGTGCCATGTCTGTACTGGATTTTACCGCATAGAAATAAAATTTAAGTTTCATCGAAAGCTGGATCCAACTATCTTTCTTCACAATAGAACTCTTTTTTTGGTCAAGTCCAGGACCGGATCCGTGCTATCGGCTTCATTGCCACACAGGTGAGCGCTGCAAATACTTAATTCCTGAATGATGTTCTTGATACACCACGAATTGAGAATAATAGAGGGAAAAGACAAGATTGAAACAAATGTCTGTTACACACTCAAGAAAATATAATTTGTAGACTAGTAACTGCAGCCACAACTGTTCATGCAACTATTATATTAATACTATAGTATTTACTGGTAGAAAATTGTAGTGCAGCTGGAAAGTCTTCTATGCAGGCCCAGGTGTTCAGAGAAGCTGCCATTGTTGCTTAATTGTTTTATGATGACAAACAGAGGGTTTAAGGTCAGATTGGGGACAGAACCTGAACTTACAATGCCACAGAGGGCACCACTGACTTATAAAGTGATAGTAATGAAGGGGTAATTATCATATCCCCCAAGGGAAGATTTTCTCATACATTTCAATTAAAGAAACGTTAATTAAACTTCCATTGATCTGACAAAAGAACTATACGTATTTTTCCAATTACTGTAAAATGTTGGAGTAATGTAGGGGGTAAATTAGGAGAGGGTTCTACACTTTTTTGTTCAGCTTTACATTAAATTATTTGAAAATGGTGACAAGTTGCAAATTTTGATGCATGTTTCTTAAAAGAGCAGTGTGCCGACCTGCAGAGGGAGATGCAGTGGTGGAAGTTGGAGACTATGGGAGTGGTAGAGGTGGAAACTAGAGTGGTTATAGTCCTCATAGTGGCTAATACTCCTCTCCAGTGCACCCACAGGCCATGAGTGCAGTGGATGGAGGGGCACAACCCTTCTTCCCCTCGGATCATACCCTGGACTTATAGGGGCCTTCTGCCTGGTGGTGGCTGGGGTCTGGAAATTTGTGGACATTTTCCCCTGTTTCCTCTATGCAAAGTTAAAACTTCTTACTTTATTTCACTTGAAAAGGTTAACTCACACTGTTTAATACTGTTTAATTGCATTTTATATGTCTGTTTCGATATATATCCTGCTCATTTGCACTGTAATTCCAAGGCTCTGTGGAAAGGGTTAATGACTAGTAAGAGACTTTTGGGACTTTGAATAAACAGCTCGTAATTTTCTAGAGCTGCAATAGGGTTTAAAGTAGAGCATTTTTGGAGGGAAAAAGGCAGACGTTGTTTAACGCCGAACCCAGACCGACTGACCTTTTGAATGTCTGGTTTTAGCTCTGTTCTTATGTCTGCAAACTTGTTTTTGTCTTGAAAAACTGCTGTGTCATTGCAATTGAGTATCATTGAAACTCCATGCTAGAAATGGTATATATGGAAAGCAGCCAGAGCCCATAGTGTTCTGCAGTTAGGGACCAGTGCTTGGAGGGAAAGACACATGCCAGCCTGCATGAGTGACCAGAAGAAGAAGCTGAGATGGGGACGCTGAGCCACAGACCATGGGTTACTAGTCCTGTCACCAAGGAGCCACCCGGACTACAGAGCTAAAGACGGTGTTCCTTTGACTCAGGTACCAGCCTTCTGAGAGAGAGGGATAGCTAGCTGAGGCCTTTCCTCGGCACCAAACCCTTCTTCTGCCAGGGAGAAGAGTGGAGAATCCAGCCCTATGCCTCACCAGAAGAGATGAGCGAACACCTGGATGTTCGGGTTCGAGAAGTTTGGCCGAACTTCACGAAAATGTTCGGGTTCGGGATCCGAACTCGACCCGAACTTTATCCCGAACCCGAACCCCATTGAAGTCAATGGGGACCCGAACTTTTAGGCACTAAAAAGGCTGTAAAATAGTCCAGGAACGGGCTAGAGGGCTGCCAAAGGCAGCAAAATGTAGGTAAATCCCCTGCAAAGAAATGTGGATAGGGAAATGAATTAAAATAAAATAAAATAAATAAAATTTAACCAATATAAATTAGAGACAGGTCCCACTGCAAGGAATCATGCGTCATGTCACTCAACACTGGAGAAGGCCACTTTCAGTTATTTCGGCCCCAGCACCCAGACAGAGGAGAGAGTTCCCACAGCAAGGAATCATGCGTCATATCAACCACCACCGGAGAAGGCCACTCTCAGTTATTTCGGCCCAGCACCCAGACAGAGGAGAGAGGTCCCACAGCAAGGAATCATGCGTCATATCAACCACCACCGGAGAAGGCCACTCTCAGTTATTTCGGCCAGCACCCAGACCGAGGAGAGAGGTCCCACAGCAAGGAATCATGCGTCATATCACCCACCACTGGAGAAGGCCACTTTCAGTTATTTCGGCCCAGCACCCAGACCGAGGATACAGGTCCCACAGCAAAGAATCATGCGTCATATCAACCACCACCGGAGAAGGCCACTTTCAGTTATTTAGGCCCAGCACCCAGACAGAGGAGAGAGGTCCTACAGCAAGGAATCATGCATCATATCAACCACCAGCGGAGAAGGCCACTCTCAGTTATTTCGGCACAGCACCCAGACCGAGGATACAGGTCCCACAGCAAGGAATCATGCGTCATATCACCCACGACTGGAGAAGGCCACTTTCAGTTATTTCGGCCCAGCACCCAGACCGAGGATACAGGTTCCACAGCAAGGAATCATGCGTCATATCACCCAACACTGGAGAAGGCCACTTTCAGTTATTTCAGCCCCAGCACCCAGATAGAGGAGAGAGGTCCCACAGCAAGGAATCATGCGTCATATCAACCACCACCGGAGAAGGCCACTCTCAGTTATTTCGGCCCAGCACCCAGACCGAGGATACAGGTCCCACAGCAAAGAATCATGCGTCATATCAACCACCACCCGAGAAGGCCACTTTCAGTTATTTAGGCCCAGCACCCAGACAGAGGAGAGAGGTCCTACAGCAAGGAATCATGCATCATATCAACCACCAGCGGAGAAGGCCACTCTAAGTTATTTCGGCACAGCACCCAGACCGAGGATACAGGTCCCACAGCAAGGAATCATGCGTCATATCACCCACCACTGGAGAAGGCCACTTTCAGTTATTTCGGCCCAGCACCCAGACCGAGGATACAGGTCCCAGAGCAAGGAATCATGCGTCATATCAACCACCACCGGAAAAGGCCACTTTCAGTTATTTAGGCCCAGCACCCAGACAGAGGAGAGAGGTCCCACAGCAAGGAATCATGCGTCATATCACCCACCACTGGAGAAGGCCACTTTCAGTTATTTCGGCCCAGCACCCAGACCGAGGATACAGGTTCCACAGCAAGGAATCATGCGTCATATCACCCACCACTGGAGAAGGCCACTTTCAGTTATTTCGGCCCCAGCACCCAGATAGAGGAGAGAGGTCCCACAGCAAGGAATCATGCGTCATATCACCCACCACTGGAGAAGGCCACTTTTAGTTATTTCGGCACAGCACCCAGACCGAGGATACAGGTCCCACAGCAAGGAATCATGCGTCATATAACCCACCACCGGAGAAGGCCACTCTCAGTTATTTCGGCCAGCACCCAGACCGAGGAGAGAGGTCCCACAGCAAGGAATCATGCGTCATATCACCCACCACTGGAGAAGGCCACTTTCAGTTATTTCGGCTCAGCACCGGGACCGAGGATACAGGTCCCACAGCAAGGAATCATGCATCATATCAACCATCACCGGAGAAGGCCACTTTCAGTTATTTAGGCCCAGCACCCAGACAGAGGAGAGAGGTCCCACAGCAGGGAATCATGCGTCATATCAACCACCACCGGAGAAGGCCACTCTCAGTTATTTCGGCACAGCACCCAGACCGAGGATACAGGTCCCACAGCAAGGAATCATGCGTCATATCACCCACCACTGGAGAAGGCGGCTTTCAGTTATTTCGGCCCAGCACCCAGACCGAGGATACAGGTTCCACAGCAAGGAATCATGCGTCATATCACCCACCACTGAAGAAGGCCACTTTCAGTTATTTAGGCCCCAGCACCTAGTCAGAGGAGAGAGGTCCCACAGCAAGGAATCAGGCGTCATATCAACCACCACCGGAGAAGGCCACTCTCAGTTATTTCGGCCCAGCACCCAGACAGAGGAGAGAGATCCCACAGCAAGGAATCATGCGTCATATTAACCACCACCGGAGAAGGCCACTTTCAGTTATTTAGGCCCAGCACCCAGACAGAGGAGAGAGTTCCCACAGCAAGGAATCATGCGTCATATCAACCACCACCGGAGAAGGCCACTCTCAGTTATTTCGGCCCAGCACCCAGACAGAGGAGAGAGGTCCCACAGCAAGGAATCATGCGTCATATCACCCACCACTGGAGAAGGCCACTTTCAGTTATTTCGGCCCAGCACTCAGACCGAGGATACAGGTCCCACAGCAAGGAATCATGCGTCATATCACCCACCACTGCAGAAGGCCACTCAGTTATTTCGGCCCAGCACCCAGACAGAGGAGAGAGGTCCCACAGCAAGGAATCATGCGTCATATCAACCACCACCGGAAAAGGCCACTCTCAGTTATTTCGGCCCCACCACCCAGACAGAGGACAGGTTCATTCAACTTTGGGTTGCACCGCAAGATCATGGTAAAGTTAAAAAAATGAGGATTCAATAAAGAAGTGCCCCAGATTACAAGAATACATGGTTGAGGGGGAGGCAGTTATAAATGTCTATTCTGCACAAGGGAGGCACAGGTCCTGTGGGATCTATGCCGGGTTCATTTTTATGAACGTCAGCTTGTCCGCGTTGGCTGTGGACAGGCGGCTGCGTTTGTCAGTAATGACGCCCCCTGCCGTGCTGAATACACGTTCAGACAAAACACTGGCCACCGGGCAGGCCAGCACCTCCAAGGCATAAAATGCTAACTCTGGCCACGTGGACAATTTGGAGACCCAGAAGTTGAATGGGGCCGAACCATCAGTCAGTACGTGGAGGGGTATGCAGACGTACTGTTCAACCATGTTAGTGAAATGCTGCCTCCTGCTAACACGTTCCGTATCAGGTGGTGGTGCAGTTAGCTGTGGCGTGGAGACAAAACTTTTCCACATTTCTGCCATGCTAACCCTGCCCTCAGAGGAGCTGGCTGTGACACTGCTGCGTTGGCGACCTCTTGCTCCTCCTCTACCTTCACCTTGGGCTTCCACCTGTTCCCCAGTGACATTTGGGAATGCTCTCAGGAGCGCCTCTACCAGCGTGCGCTTGTACTCGCGCATCTTCCTATCACGCTCCAGTGCAGGAAGTAAGGTGGGCACATTGTCCTTGTACCGGGGATGCAGCAGGGTGGCAACCCAGTAGTCCGCACACGTTAAAATGTGGGCAACTCTACTGTCGTTGCGCAGGCACTGCAGCATGTAGTCGCTCATGTGTGCCAGGCTCCCCAGAGGTAAGGACAAGCTGTCCTCTGTGGGAGGCGTATCGTCATCGTCCTCCGTATCCCCCCAGCCACGCACCAGTGATGTGCCTGAGCTGTGTCGGGTGCCACCACGCTGTGAACCTGCTTCATCCTCATCCTCCTCCACCTCCTCCTCATCCTCCTCGTCCTCCAGTAGTGGGCCCTGGCTGGCCACATTTGTACCTGGCCTCTGCTGTTGCAAAAACCTCCCTCTGAGCCACTTCTAACAGACTGGCCTGAAAGTGCTAAAAATGACCCCTCATCCTCCTCCTGGGCCACCTCCTCTTCCATCATCGCCCTAAGCGTTTTCTCAAGGAAACATAGAAGTGGTATTGTAACGCTGATAACGGTGTCATCGCCACTGGCCATGTTGGTGGAGTACTTGAAACAGCGCAACAGTGCACACAGGTCTCGCATGGAGGCCCAATCATTGGTGGTGAAGTGGTGCTGTTCCGCAGTGCGACTGACACGTGCGTGTGCAGCTGAAACTCCACTATGGCCTGCTGCTGCTCGCACAGTCTCTCCAGCATGTGCAAGGTGGAGTTCCACCTGGTGGGCACGTCGCATATGAGGCGGTGAGCGGGAAGGCCGAAGTTCCGCTGTAGCGCAGACAGACGAGCAGCGGCAGGATGTGAACGCCGGAATCGCGCACAGACGGCCCGCACTTTATGCAGCAGCTCTGACATGTCGGGGTAGTTGTGAATGAACTTCTGCACCACCAAATTCAGCACATGCGCCAGGCAAGGGATGTGCGTCAAACCGGCTAGTCCCAGAGCTGCGACGAGATTTCGCCCATTATCGCACACCACCAGGCCGGGCTTGAGGCCCACTGGCAGAAACCACTCGTCGGTCTGCTGTTCAATACCCCGCCACAACTCCTGCGCAGTGTGGGGCCTGTCCCCCAAACATATGAGTTTCAGAATGGCCTGCTGACGTTTACCCCGGGCTGTGCTGAAGTTGGTGGTGAAGGTGTGTGGCTGACTGGATGAGCTGGTGGAAGCAGAGGAGGAGGAAGCCGAGTAGTAGGAGGAGGCTACAGAAGGCAAAGAATGATGCCCTGCGATCCTTGGTGGCGGAAGGACGTGCGCCAAGGAACTCTCCGCCTGCGGCCCAGCCGTCACTACATTTACCCAGTGTGCAGTTAGGGAGATATAGCGTCCCTGGCCGTGCTTACTGGTCCATGTATCTGTGGTTAGGTGGACCTTGCCACAGATGGCGTTGCGCAGTGCACACTTGATTTTATCGGATACTTGGTTGTGCAGGGAAGGCACGGCTGTCTTGGAGAAGTAGTGGCGGCTGGGAACAACATACTGTGGGACAGCCATGGACATCAGCTGTTTGAAGCTGTCTGTGTCCACCAGCCTGAATGACAGCATTTCAAAGGCCAGTAGTTTAGAAATGCTGGCATTCAGGCCCAGGGCTCGAGGGTGGCTAGGTGGGAATTTACGCTTTCTCTCCAAGGTTTGTGAGATGGAGAGCTGAACGCTGCCGTGTGACATATTGGTGGAGATGCTTGGTGATGCAGGTGGTGTTGTCGGTGGCACATCCTCTGTTTGGAGGGCGGCAGGTGCCAACATTCCTCCCAAGGCGGAGGAAGAGGCCGAGGCAGCAGCAGAAGAGGGAGCAGAGTGAGTTCCTTGCTTTTAAGGTGTTTACTTCACTGCAGTTCATGCTTTGCATGTAGATGCCTGGTCATGCAGGTTGTGCTAAGGTTCAGAACGTTAATGCCTCGCTTCAGGATCTGATGGCACAGCGTGCAAACCACTCGGGTCTTGTCGTCAGCACATTGTTTAAAGAAGTGCCATGCCAGGGAACTCCTTTAAGCTGCCTTTGGGGTGCTCGGTCCCTGGTGGCGGTGGCCAGTAGCAGGCGAACTCTCTTGGCGGCGGCTAGTCTGCTTTTGCCCCATGCTCCCTCTTTTGCTACGCTGTTGGCTCGGTCTCACCAGTGCCTCTTCCTCTGAACTATGAAAGTCAGTGGCACGACCTTCATTCCATGTGGGGTCTAGGACACATTCCATGTGCATGGTCTTCCACACAGTCTTCCTCCCTGACCTCCTGTTCGGTCTGCACACTGCAAAAAGACGCAGCAGTTGGCACCTGTGTTTCGTCATCATCAGAGACGTGCGGACTCCGATGAGGTGGTATTCCCATGTCCTCATCATCAGGAAACATCAGTGGTTGTGCATCAGTGCATTCTATGTCTTCCACCACTGGGGAAGGGCTAGGTGGATTCCCTTGGGAAACTCTGCCAGCAGAGTCTTCAAACAGCATAAGAGACTGCTGCATAACTTGAGGCTCAGACAGTTTCCCTGATATGCATGGGGGTGATGTAACAGACTGATGGGCTTGGTTTTCAGTTGCCACCTGTGCGTTTTCTGCGGAAGACTGGGTGGGAGATAATGTTGTGAACGTGCTGGATCCACTGTCGGCCACCCAATTGACTAGCGCCTGTAACTGCTCAGGCCTTACCATCCTTAGAACGGCCTTGGGCCCCACCAAATATCGCTGTAAATTCTGGCGGGTACTGGAACCTGAGGTAGTTGGTTCACTAGGACGTGTGGCTATGGCAGAATGGCCACGTCCTCTCCCAGCACCAGAGGGTACACTAACACGACCGCGTCCGCGTCCCTTACTAGATGTTTTCCTCATTGTAACCGTTCACCAAGCACAACAATAAGGAAAAAATATATTTGGCCCAATGTATTGATTTCAAATTCAGGCCATTTTTTACAGGCACCTACCACTATCTGCCTATTTGTTTATGAAGCGTATTACACTAATCCAGGCACAGCAGTAACCACTGATTTAGGGGAATATCTCTTTTAGGGCTAGCATTTAGGCCCTGGATGAAAGCTATCCTTTTATGGACTGATTTACACTTGGCCTGCAACAGCTGGGACACCAGATTCAGGGTATTGCTATTTTGGCAGATTAATTTCACCCAAGAACAAAATATATGTTTTGGCAGACACTATGAAATCTGGCCTGCAACAGCTGGGACACCAGATTCAGGGTATTGCTATTTTGGCAGACTAATTCCTCCCCAGAACAAAATATATGTTTTGGCGGACACTATGAAATCTGGCCTGCAACAGCTGGGACATCAGATTCAGGGTATTGCTGTTTTGGCAGATTAATTTCACCCCAGAACAAAATATATGTTTTGGCGGACACTATGAAATCTGGCCTGCAACAGCTGGGACACCAGATAATTCAGGGTATTGCTATTTTGGCAGATTAATTTCACCCAAGAACAAAATATATGTTTTGGCGGACACTATGAAATTTGGCCTGCAACAGCTGGGACACCAGATTCAGGGTATTGCTATTTTGGCAGATTAATTTCACCCCAGAACAAAATATATGTTTTGGCGGACACTATGAAATCTGGCCTGCAACAGCTGGGACACCAGATAATTCAGGGTATTGCTATTTTGGCAGATTAATTTCACCCAAGAACAAAATATATGTTTTGGCAGACACTATGAAATCTGGCCTGCAACAGCTGGGACACCAGATTCAGGGTATTGCTATTTTGGCAGATTAATTTCACCCCAGAACAAAATATATGTTTTGGCGGACACTATGAAATCTGGCCTGCAACAGCTGGGACACCAGATTCAGGGTATTGCTATTTTGGCAGATTAATTTCACCCCAGAACAAAATATATGTTTTGGAGGACACTATGAAATCTGGCCTGCAACAGCAGGGACACCAAATTCAGGGTATTGCTATTTTGGTAGATTAATTTCACTCCAGAACAAAATATATGTTTTGGCGGACACTATGAAATCTGGCCTGCAACAGCTGGGACACCAGATTCAGAGTATTGCTAGCCTGTAACTGCTCAGGACTTACCATCCTTCAACGGCCTAGGCCACACAAATATGATGTAAATTCTGGCGGGTACTGGAACCTGAGGTAGTCTGGTCACTAGGCATGCAGCTATGGACACCATGATTCAGCGTCATTGCTATTTTGGCAGATTACATTATCACCCGCAGAACCAAAATATATGTTTTGGCGGACACTATGAAATCTGGCCATGCACACAGCTAGGGACACCAGATAATTCAGGGTATTGATTTATATTCAGGCAGATTAATTTACAGGCACCTACGATATCAAACTATATGTTTATGGCGTATACACTAATCCAGGCACAGCTGAACCACTGATTTAGGGTATCTCTTTTGGCAGTATTTGACCCTGGATAAAGCTATCCTTTATGGACATTTGCACTTGGCCTGCAACAGCTGGGACACCAGATTCAGGGTATTGCTATTTTGGCAGATTAATTTCACCCCAGAACAAAATATATGTTTTGGCGGACACTATGAAATCTGGCCTGCAACAGCTGGGACACCAGATTCAGGGTATTGCTATTTTGGCAGATTAATTTCTCCCCAGAACAAAATATATGTTTTGGCGGACACTATGAAATCTGGCCTGCAACAGCTGGGACACCAGATTCAGGGTATTGCTATTTTGGCAGATTAATTTCACCCAAGAACAAAATATATGTTTTGGCAGACACTATGAAATCTGGCCTGCAACAGCTGGGACACCAGATTCAGGGTATTGCTATTTTGGCAGATTAATTTCACCCCAGAACAAAATATATGTTTTGGCGGACACTATGAAATCTGGCCTGCAACAGCTGGGACACCAGATTCAGGGTATTGCTATTTTGGCAGATTAATTTCACCCCAGAACAAAATATATGTTTTGGCGGACACTATGAAATCTGGCCTGCAACAGCTGGGACACCAGATTCAGGGTATTGCTATTTTGGCAGATTAATTTCACTCCAAGAACAAAATATATGTTTTGGCGGACACTATGAAATCTGGCCTGCAACAGCTGGGACACCAGATTCAGGGTATTGCTATTTTGGCAGATTAATTTCACCCCAGAACAAAATATATGTTTTGGCGGACACTATGAAATCTGGCCTGCAACAGCTGGGACACCAGATTCAGGGTATTGCTATTTTGGCAGATTAATTTCACCCCAGAACAAAATATATGTTTTGGCGGACACTATGAAATCTGGCCTGCAACAGCTGGGACACCAAATTCAGGGTATTGCTATTTTGGTAGATTAATTTCACTCCAGAACAAAATATATGTTTTGGCGGATACTATGAAATCTGGCCTGCAACAGCTGGGACACCAGATTCAGAGTATTGCTATTTTGGCAGATTAATTTCACCCCAGAACAAAATATATGTTTTGGCGGACACTATGAAATCTGGCCTGCAACAGCTAGGACACCAGATTCAGGGTATTGCTATTTTGGCAGATTAATTTCACCCCAGAACAAAATATATGTTTTGGCGGACACTATGAAATCTGGCCTGCAACAGCTGGGACACCAGATAATTCAGGGTATTGGTATATTGGCAGATTAATTTCACCCCAGAACAAAATATATGTTTTGGCGGACACTATTCTATTTTGCCAGCCACAGCTGAAACCACTGATTTATGGTATTGCTATTTTGGCAATTGAATTTCACCCCAGAACAAAATATATGTTTTGGCGGACACTATGAAATCTGGCCTGCAACAGCTGGGACACCAGATTCAGGGTATTGCTATTTTGGCAGATTAATTTCTCCCCAGAACAAAATATATGTTTTGGCGGACACTATGAAATCTGGCTTGCAACAGCTGGGACACCAGATTCAGGGTATTGCTATTTTTGCAGATTAATTTCACCCAAGAACAAAATATATGTTTTGGCAGACACTATGAAATCTGGCCTGCAACAGCTGGGACACCAGATTCAGGGTATTGCTATTTTGGCAGATTAATTTCACCCCAGAACAAAATATATGTTTTGGCGGACACTATGAAATCTGGCCTGCAACAGCTGGGACACCAGATTCAGGGTATTGCTATTTTGGCAGATTAATTTCACCCCAGAACAAAATATATGTTTTGGCGGACACTATGAAATCTGGCCTGCAACAGCTGGGACACCAGATTCAGGGTATTGCTATTTTGGCAGATTAATTTCACCCCAGAACAAAATATATGTTTTGGCGGACACTATGAAATCTGGCCTGCAACAGCTGGGACACCAGATTCAGGGTATTGCTATTTTGGCAGATTAATTTCACTCCAGAACAAAATATATGTTTTGGCGGACACTATGAAATCTGGCCTGCAACAGCTGGGACACCAGATTCAGGGTATTGCTATTTTGGCAGATTAATTTCACCCCAGAACAAAATATATGTTTTGGCGGACACTATGAAATCTGGCCTGCAACAGCTGGGACACCAGATTCAGGGTATTGCTATTTTGGCATATTAATTTCACCCCAGAACAAAATATATGTTTTGGCGGACACTATGAAATCTGGCCTGCAACAGCTGGGACACCAGATTCAGGGTATTGCTATTTTGGCAGATTAATTTCACCCCAGAACAAAATATATGTTTTGGCGGACACTATGAAATCTGGCCTGCAACAGCTGGGACACCAGATTCAGGGTATTGCTATTTTGGCAGATTAATTTCACCCAAGAACAAAATATATGTTTTGGCGGACACTATGAAATCTGGCCTGCAACAGCTGGGACACCAGATTCAGGGTATTGCTATTTTGGCAGATTAATTTCACCCAAGAACAAAATATATGTTTTGGCGGACACTATGAAATCTGGCCTGCAACAGCTGGGACACCAGATTCAGGGTATTGCTATTTTGGCAGATTAATTTCACTCCAGAACAAAATATATGTTTTGGTTGACACTATGAAATCTGGCCTGCAACAGCTGGGACACCAGATTCAGGGTATTGCTATTTTGGCAGATTAATTTCACCCCAGAACAAAATATATGTTTTGGCGGACACTATGAAATCTGGCTTGCAACAGCTGGGACACCAGATTCAGGGTATTGCTATTTTGGCAGATTAATTTCACCCAAGAACAAAATATATGTTTTGGCGGACACTATGAAATCTGGCCTGCAACAGCTGGGACACCAGATTCAGGGTATTGCTATTTTGGCAGATTAATTTCACTCCAGAACAAAATATATGTTTTGGTTGACACTATGAAATCTGGCCTGCAACAGCTGGGACACCAGATTCAGGGTATTGCTATTTTGGCAGATTAATTTCACCCCAGAACAAAATATATGTTTTGGCGGACATTATGAAATCTGGCTTGCAACAGCTGGGACACCAGATTCAGGGTATTGCTATTTTTGCAGATTAATTTCACTCCAGAACAAAATATATGTTTTGGCAGACACTATGAAATCTGGCCTGCAACAGCTGGGACACCAGATTCAGGGTATTGCTATTTTGGCAGATTAATTTCACCCCAGAACAAAATATATGTTTTGGCGGACACTATGAAATCTGGCCTGCAACAGCTGGGACACCAGATTCAGGGTATTGCTATTTTGGCAGATTAATTTCACCCCAGAACAAAATATATGTTTTGGCGGACACTATGAAATCTGGCCTGCAACAGCTGGGACACCAGATTCAGGGTATTGCTATTTTGGCAGATTAATTTCACCCCAGAACAAAATATATGTTTTGGCGGACACTATGAAATCTGGCCTGCAACAGCTGGGACACCAGATAATTCAGGGTATTGGTATATTGGCAGATTAATTTCACCCCAGAACAAAATATATGTTTTGGCGGACACTATTCTATTTTGCCAGCCACAGCTGAAACCACTGATTTATGGTATTGCTATTTTGGCAATTGAATTTCACCCCAGAACAAAATATATGTTTTGGCGGACACTATGAAATCTGGCCTGCAACAGCTGGGACACCAGATTCAGGGTATTGCTATTTTGGCAGATTAATTTCACCCCAGAACAAAATATATGTTTTGGCGGACACTATGAAATCTGGCCTGCAACAGCTGGGACACCAGATTCAGGGTATTGCTATTTTGGCAGATTAATTTCACCCCAGAACAAAATATATGTTTTGGCGGACACTATGAAATCTGGCCTGCAACAGCTGGGACACCAGATTCAGGGTATTGCTATTTTGGCAGATTAATTTCACCCCAGAACAAAATATATGTTTTGGCAGACACTATGAAATCTGGCCTGCAACAGCTGGGACACCAGATTCAGGGTATTGCTATTTTGGCAGATTAATTTCACCCCAGAACAAAATATATGTTTTGGCGGACACTATGAAATCTGGCTTGCAACAGCTGGGACACCAGATTCAGGGTATTGCTATTTTTGCAGATTAATTTCACCCAAGAACAAAATATATGTTTTGGCAGACACTATGAAATCTGGCCTGCAACAGCTGGGACACCAGATTCAGGGTATTGCTATTTTGGCAGATTAATTTCCCCCAGAACAAAATATATGTTTTGGCGGACACTATGAAATCTGGCCTGCAACAGCTGGGACACCAGATTCAGGGTATTGCTATTTTGGCAGATTAATTTCACCCCAGAACAAAATATATGTTTTGGCGGACACTATGAAATCTGGCCTGCAACAGCTGGGACACCAGATTCAGGGTATTGCTATTTTGGCAGATTAATTTCACTCCAGAACAAAATATATGTTTTGGCGGACACTATGAAATCTGGCCTGCAACAGCTGGGACACCAGATTCAGGGTATTGCTATTTTGGCAGATTAATTTCACCCCAGAACAAAATATATGTTTTGGCGGACACTATGAAATCTGGCCTGCAACAGCTGGGACACCAGATTCAGGGTATTGCTATTTTGGCATATTAATTTCACCCCAGAACAAAATATATGTTTTGGCGGACACTATGAAATCTGGCCTGCAACAGCTGGGACACCAGATTCAGGGTATTGCTATTTTGGCAGATTAATTTCACCCCAGAACAAAATATATGTTTTGTCGGACACTATGAAATCTGGCCTGCAACAGCTGGGACACCAGATTCAGGGCATTGCTATTTTGGCAGATTAATTTCACCCAAGAACAAAATATATGTTTTGGCGGACACTATGAAATCTGGCCTGCAACAGCTGGGACACCAGATTCAGGGTATTGCTATTTTGGCAGATTAATTTCACCCAAGAACAAAATATATGTTTTGGCGGACACTATGAAATCTGGCCTGCAACAGCTGGGACACCAGATTCAGGGTATTGCTATTTTGGCAGATTAATTTCACTCCAGAACAAAATATATGTTTTGGTTGACACTATGAAATCTGGCCTGCAACAGCTGGGACACCAGATTCAGGGTATTGCTATTTTGGAAGATTAATTTCACCCCAGAACAAAATATATGTTTTGGCGGACACTATGAAATCTGGCTTGCAACAGCTGGGACACCAGATTCAGGGTATTGCTATTTTTGCAGATTAATTTCACCCAAGAACAAAATATATGTTTTGGCAGACACTATGAAATCTGGCCTGCAACAGCTGGGACACCAGATTCAGGGTATTGCTATTTTGGCAGATTAATTTCACCCCAGAACAAAATATATGTTTTGGCGGACACTATGAAATCTGGCCTGCAACAGCTGGGACACCAGATTCAGGGTATTGCTATTTTGGCAGATTAATTTCACCCCAGAACAAAATATATGTTTTGGCGGACACTATGAAATCTGGCCTGCAACAGCTGGGACACCAGATTCAGGGTATTGCTATTTTGGCAGATTAATTTCACTCCAGAACAAAATATATGTTTTGGCGGACACTATGAAATCTGGCCTGCAACAGCTGGGACACCAGATTCAGGGTATTGCTATTTTGGCAGATTAATTTCACCCCAGAACAAAATATATGTTTTGGCGGACACTATGAAATCTGGCCTGCAACAGCTGGGACACCAGATTCAGGGTATTGCTATTTTGGCAGATTAATTTCACCCCAGAACAAAATATATGTTTTGGCGGACACTATGAAATCTGGCCTGCAACAGCTGGGACACCAGATTCAGGGTATTGCTATTTTGGCAGATTAATTTCACCCAAGAACAAAATATATGTTTTGGCGGACACTATGAAATCTGGCCTGCAACAGCTGGGACACCAGATTCAGGGTATTGCTATTTTGGCAGATTAATTTCACTCCAGAACAAAATATATGTTTTGGTTGACACTATGAAATCTGGCCTGCAACAGCTGGGACACCAGATTTAGGGTATTGCTATTTTGGCAGATTAATTTCACCCCAGAACAAAATATATGTTTTGGCAGACGCTATGAAATCTGGCCTGCAACAGCTGGGACACCAGATTCAGGGTATTGCTGTTTTGCCAGATTAATTTCACCCCAGAACAAAATATATGTTTTGGCGGACACTATGAAATCTGGCCTGCAACAGCTGGGACACCAGATTCAGGGTATTGCTATTTTGGCAGATTAATTTCACCCCAGAACAAAATATATGTTTTGGCGGACACTATGAAATCTGGCCTGCAACAGCTGGGACACCAGATTCAGGGTATTGCTATTTTGGCAGATTAATTTCACCCCAGAACAAAATATATGTTTTGGCGGACACTATGAAATCTGGCCTGCAACAGCTGGGACACCAGATTCAGGGTATTGCTATTTTGGCAGATTAATTTCACCCCAGAACAAAATATATGTTTTGGCGGACACTATGAAATCTGGCCTGCAACAGCTGGGACACCAGATTCAGGGTATTGCTATTTTGGCAGATTAATTTCACCCCAGAACAAAATATATGTTTTGGCGGACACTATGAAATCTGGCCTGCAACAGCTGGGACATCAGATTCAGGGTATTGCTATTTTGGCAGATTAATTTCACCCCAGAACAAAATATATGTTTTGGCGGACACTATGAAATCTGGCCTGCAACAGCTGGGACACCAGATTCAGGGTATTGCTATTTTGGCAGATTAATTTCACCCCAGAACAGAATATATGTTTTGGCGGACACTATGAAATCTGGCCTGCAACAGCTGGGACACCAGATTCAGGGTATTGCTATTTTGGCAGATTAATTTCACCCCAGAACAAAATATATGTTTTGGCGGACACTATGAAATCTGGCCTGCAACAGCTGGGACACCAGATTCAGGGTATTGCTATTTTGGCAGATTAATTTCACCCAAGAACAAAATATATGTTTTGGCGGACACTATGAAATCTGGCCTGCAACAGCTGGGACACCAGATTCAGGGTATTGCTATTTTGGCAGATTAATTTCACCCCAGAACAAAATATATGTTTTGGCGGACACTATGAAATCTGGCCTGCAACAGCTGGGACACCAGATTCAGGGTATTGCTGTTTTGCCAGATTAATTTCACCCCAGAACAAAATATATGTTTTGGCAGACACTATGAAATCTGGCCTGCAACAGCTGGGACACCAGATTAAGGGTATTGCTATTTTGGCAGATTAATTTCACCCCAGAACAAAATATATGTTTTGGCGGACACTATGAAATCTGGCCTGCAACAGCTGGGACACCAGATTCAGGGTATTGCTATTTTGGCAGATTAATTTCACCCCAGAACAAAATATATGTTTTGGCGGACACTATGAAATCTGGCCTGCAACAGCTGGGACACCAGATTCAGGGTATTGCTATTTTGGCAGATTAATTTCACCCCAGAACAAAATATATGTTTTGGCGGACACTATGAAATCTGGCCTGCAACAGCTGGGACATCAGATTCAGGGTATTGCTATTTTGGCAGATTAATTTCACCCCAGAACAAAATATATGTTTTGGCGGACACTATGAAATCTGGCCTGCAACAGCTGGGACACCAGATTCAGGGTATTGCTTTTTTGGCAGATTAATTTCACCCAAGAACAAAATATATGTTTTGGCAGACACTATGAAATCTGGCCTGCAACAGCTGGGACACCAGATTCAGGGTATTGCTATTTTGGCAGATTAATTTCACCCCAGAACAGAATATATGTTTTGGCGGACACTATGAAATCTGGCCTGCAACAGCTGGGACACCAGATTCAGGGTATTGCTATTTTGGCAGATTAATTTCACCCCAGAACAAAATATATGTTTTGGCGGACACTATGAAATCTGGCCTGCAACAGCTGGGACACCAGATTCAGGGTATTGCTATTTTGGCAGATTAATTTCACCCAAGAACAAAATATATGTTTTGGCGGACACTATGAAATCTGGCCTGCAACAGCTGGGACACCAGATTCAGGGTATTGCTATTTTGGCAGATTAATTTCACCCCAGAACAAAATATATGTTTTGGCGGACACTATGAAATCTGGCCTGCAACAGCTGGGACACCAGATTCAGGGTATTGCTGTTTTGCCAGATTAATTTCACCCCAGAACAAAATATATGTTTTGGCAGACACTATGAAATCTGGCCTGCAACAGCTGGGACACCAGATTAAGGGTATTGCTATTTTGGCAGATTAATTTCACCCCAGAACAAAATATATGTTTTGGCGGACACTATGAAATCTGGCCTGCAACAGCTGGGACACCAGATTCAGGGTATTGCTATTTTGGCAGATTAATTTCACCCCAGAACAAAATATATGTTTTGGCGGACACTATGAAATCTGGCCTGCAACAGCTGGGACACCAGATTCAGGGTATTGCTATTTTGGCAGATTAATTTCACCCCAGAACAAAATATATGTTTTGGCGGACACTATGAAATCTGGCCTGCAACAGCTGGGACATCAGATTCAGGGTATTGCTATTTTGGCAGATTAATTTCACCCCAGAACAAAATATATGTTTTGGCGGACACTATGAAATCTGGCCTGCAACAGCTGGGACACCAGATTCAGGGTATTGCTATTTTGGCAGATTAATTTCACCCCAGAACAAAATATATGTTTTGGCAGACACTATGAAATCTGGCCTGCAACAGCTGGGACACCAGATTCAGGGTATTGCTATTTTGGCAGATTAATTTCACCCCAGAACAGAATATATGTTTTGGCGGACACTATGAAATCTGGCCTGCAACAGCTGGGACACCAGATTCAGGGTATTGCTATTTTGGCAGATTAATTTCACCCCAGAACAAAATATATGTTTTGGCGGACACTATGAAATCTGGCCTGCAACAGCTGGGACACCAGATTCAGGGTATTGCTATTTTGGCAGATTAATTTCACCCAAGAACAAAATATATGTTTTGGCGGACACTATGAAATCTGGCCTGCAACAGCTGGGACACCAGATTCAGGGTATTGCTATTTTGGCAGATTAATTTCACCCCAGAACAAAATATATGTTTTGGCGGACACTATGAAATCTGGCCTGCAACAGCTGGGACACCAGATTCAGGGTATTGCTGTTTTGCCAGATTAATTTCACCCCAGAACAAAATATATGTTTTGGCGGACACTATTCTATTTTGCCAGCCACAGCTGAAACCACTGATTTATGGTATTGCTATTTTGGCAATTGAATTTCACCACAGAAAATAATCTATCCTTTGCCAGACAGCAGACAGTATTATACTTGTCTAGCCAAAGCTGGAACACCAGATTTAGGGGATTGGTATTTGGGCAATTGTATTTAACCCCTTAATAAAATATAGAATTTGCTATCCTGAGTTTCTAGGGGTGACAATTAGCACAGCCAAGCCCCTGATGTAGGATACAGGGAGTGCAGAATTATTAAGCAAATTAGTATTTTGACCACAACATCCTCTTTATGCATGTTGTCTTACTCCAAGCTGTATAGGCTCGAAAGCCTACTACCAATTAAGCATATTAGATGATGTGCATCTCTGTAATGAGAAGGGGTGTGGTCTAATGACATCAACACCCTATATCAGGTGTGCATAATTATTAGGCAACTTCCTTTCCTTTGGCAAAATGGGTCAAAAGAAGGACTTGACAGGCTCAGAAAAGTCAAAAATAGTGAGATATCTTGCAGAGGGATGCAGCACTCTTAAAATTGCAAAGCTTCTGAAGCGTGATCATCGAACAATCAAGCGTTTCATTCAAAATAGTCAACAGGGTCGCAAGAAGCGTGTGGAAAAACCAAGGCGCAAAATAACTGCCCATGAACTGAAAAAAGTCAAGCGTGCAGCTGCCAAGATGCCACTTGCCACCAGTTTGGCCATATTTCAGAGTTGCAACATTACTGGAGTGCCCAAAAGCACAAGGTGTGCAATACTCAGAGACATGGCCAAGGTAAGAAAGGCTGAAAGACGACCACCACTGAATAAGACACACAAGCTGAAACGTCAAGACTGGTCCAAGAAATATCTCAAGACTGATTTTTCTAAGGTTTTATGGACTGATGAAATGAGAGTGAGTCTTGATGGGCCAGATGGATGGGCCCGTGGCTGGATTGGTAAAGGGCAGAGAGCTCCAGTCCGACTCAGACGCCAGCAAGGTGGAGGTGGAGTACTGGTTTGGGCTGGTATCATCAAAGATGAGCTTGTGGGGCCTTTTCGGGTTGAGGATGGAGTCAAGCTCAACTCTCAGTCCTACTGCCAGTTTCTGGAAGACACCTTCTTCAAGCAGTGGTACAGGAAGAAGTCTGCATCCTTCAAGAAAAACATGATTTTCATGCAGGACAATGCTCCATCACACGCGTCCAAGTACTCCACAGCGTGGCTGGCAAGAAAGGGTATAAAAGAAGAAAATCTAATGACATGGCCTCCTTGTTCACCTGATCTGAACCCCATTGAGAACCTGTGGTCCATCATCAAATGTGAGATTTACAAGGAGGGAAAACAGTACACCTCTCTGAACAGTGTCTGGGAGGCTGTGGTTGCTTCTGAACGCAATCAGGGCCGGTTCTAGGTGAAATGGGGCCCGGGGGCGAAAAACATTAAGGGGCCCCCCTCCATGTCACGTCATCAATCACCCCCTTCGCGTCACATTATTCCCCCCCCTTATGGCAGCATACATAAATACAACGCCCCATACCCCCCCTCCCCCGAATGGCACATTTCTCCTCATGTATGGGCCAGTGTCAGCAGCACATCTCTTCTCCCCCCTCCCCCGCCCCATGGCTCATTTCTCCAGCACATCTGCACATCCCCCCCCCCCCCATGGCTCATTTCTCCTCCAGTACAGATGCACATCTCCCCCATGCTCCCCCAAATGGTTCATTTCTCCAGGACTCCAGCACAGACTAGTCAGTCTACAATGCACATTTCCACACCCCACAATTTACCTAGAACAGATATGCACCCCCTTGTTCCTTCCCTTCCCTGTGTATGGTCACTGGTGGGCAGAGCAGAGACTCTGAGAGCCACAGAGGAGTAGAAGTCAGCAGGCGGCAGCCACGGTGAGCAAGGGCAATGCGCACTGCGCTCGCTCCTTCTTCTTATGGTTCTAGGGGCGGGGCTCTGGCAACGTCAAGACCGCAAAGACGTGCCTGTGCGGCGGCACGCCCTGAGCCCCAGCAGCCACTGCTCTCTTAAAGAGGCAGAGAGGCGCTCAGAGCAGCCGCGGCGCGGCCCGCCCCATATCCAATTGTAGTAAGTTAGTTGCGGGCCGGCGCTGCTTGGGGGCCCCTAAGGACTTGGGGGCCCGGGGGCAATTGCCCCCCTTGCCTCTATGGAAGCGCCGGCCCTGAACGCAATAATGATGGTGAACAGATCAAAACACTGACAGAATCCATGGATGGCAGGCTTTTGAGTGTCCTTGCAAAGAAAGGTGGCTATATTGGTCACTGATTTGTTTTTGTTTTGTTTTTGAATGTCAGAAATGTATATTTGTGAATGTTGAGATGTTATATTGGTTTCACTGGTAAAAATAAATAATTGAAATGGGTATATATTTGTTTTTTGTTAAGTTACCTAATAATTATGCACAATAATAGTCACCTGCACACACAGATATCCCCCTAAAATAGCTAAAACTAAAAACAAACTAAAAACTACATCCAAAAATATTCAGCTTTGATATTAATGAGTTTTTTGGGTTCATTGAGAACATGGTTGTTGTTCAATAATAAAATTAATCCTCAAAAATACAACTTGCCTAATAATTCTGCACTCCCTGTATAGCAAAAAAAAACTAGTATTGATGGATTGATGGACTTGGTGGCAGCTTCTTCTGGTGCACCACAAGTCACAAAATGGCCGCCGATCAACCCAGAAAATAAGTGACAGAAAAACACTCTGTGCAGCCTAAAAACCAGTGAGCAAGTAACTAGGAGAAGTTCAATTATTCACAGCTGTAGATCGATCCGTTCATTAGGTGCTGTTGCTGACTTTACCCTGCCTAATCTCGCCCTGACAGAAGCTGTGTCCTCTCCCTATACTAATCAGAGCAGTGTGACGTGCGGCGCTACGTGACTCCAGCTTAAATAGAGGCTGGGTCACATGCTGCACTTGGCCAATCACAGCCATGCCATTAGTAGGCATGGCTGTGATGGGCTCTTAGGGCAAGAAGTAAAATGCTAGCTGATTGGCTGCTGTGCAGCCCTTCAGAAAGCGGGAAGAAATCGCCGAACAATGGACCCGAACCCGAACTTTTTTGAAAATGTCCGGGTTCAGGTCCGTATCGGTACGAACCCGAACGATGCTCGAACTGTTTGCTCAACACTACTCACCAGTATTGTTTTGCACCTACAGTTGTGTTCAAAATTATTCAACCCCCACTGAAATTGACTGTTTTGGCCAGTTTGACATTGATTTTGATCATTTCAGTCATCTTGTTTACAATTAAATCAAAGTGGCACTTGTAAGTCAGACAAATATAACATAACATTTATAATGAAATAACCACAAATGTCTATTCTGTGCTCACATCATTATCAGTTTTATTCAACCCCCAAGTGACATTCAATCTTAGTACTTAGTACAACATCCTTTTCCAGTTATAACAGCTTTTAAACGTGAAGCATAGCTTGACACAAGTGTCTTGCAGTGATCTTCGGGTATCTTCTCCCATTTTTCATGGGCAAAAGCCTCCAGTTCAGTCACATTCTTAGGCTTGCACACTGCAACTGCTTTCTTTAAGTCCCACCAGAGGTTCTCAATCGGATTTAAGTCTGGTGACTGCGATGGGCACTTCAAAATGTTCCAGCCTTTAATCTGCAACCATGCTCTAGTGGACTTGGAGGTATGCTTGGGATCATTGTCCTGTTGAAAGGTCCAACGTCTCCCAAGCCTCAGGTTTGTGACGGACTGCATCACATTTTCATCCAATATCTCCTGGTACTGAAGAGAATTCATGGTACCTTGCACACGCTGAAGCTTCCCTGTACCCATTGATGCAAAACAGCCCCAAAGCATGATTGACCCCCTGCCATGCTTCACAGTAGGCAAGGTGTTCTTTTCTTCAGAGGCCTTGTTCTTCCTCCTCCAAAATAGCGTTGATCCATGGGCCCAAACAGTTCTAATTTTGTTTCATCAGTCCACAGAACAATATCCCAAAACTTTTGTGGTTTGTCCACATGACTTTTGGCATTCTGCAGTCGACTCTTCTTATTCTTTGGAGACAGCAAGGAGGTGCGCCTGGGAGTTCTGGCATGGAGGCCTTCATTACTCAGTGTGCGCCTTATTGTCTAAGCTGAAACTTCAGTACCCACATCTGACAAATCTTTTTTTAGTTCCTCAGCAGTCACACGGGGACTTTTCTCCACTTTGCGCACAGCAGTCAAAGTCAGCATCTTCTTTCTGCCATGACCAGGTAGCGTTTCAACAGTGCCCTTTGCCTTGAATTTGCGAATGATGCTTCCTATGGTGTCTCTTGGTATGTTTAACATCTTTGCAATCTTCTTATAGCCATTGCCCTTCATGTGAAGAGAAATCACCTCTTCTCTTGTCTTCCTGGACCATTCTCTTGACTTCACCATGTTTGTAAACACACCAGTAAATGTCTAGAAGGAGCTGAGTATCACAGTCATTTAAATCTGCCTAATTGGTGCTTATTATACTTGATTGCTGCTCCTTGACATCCACAGGTGTTTTCAATACCTGATCGAAAACACTTGAATGAACCTCTGTTCTTAAGAGTGGTAGTCGTTAAGGGGTTGAATAATTGTGTCAATGAAGAAATCACAAAAAAAAATTTAATACTGTATTACAAAAACAATTGATGTCATTTTAGTTGCATTTGGTTCTTTAAAAAGTCCTTGTAAGATTTCATTCTGAACACAATTACAAATGTACACTAAATTCCCTAAAACCCCTTACAGCATTGGGGGTTGAATAATTTTGAACACAACTGTATATTTCTCCAGTAACTGCAGACCCTGACTCCCTGGACTTATTTCCGATTGGGGTGCACCACTCCTTACCATCTCTTCCGTAGACCAGCAAGACATGGTGACACCCTGATGGTGTCTTTGGGACCCAGTGTAGCGTTGGAGCCATCCCGACCCTGGCTATTGCACCTTGACAGATGATGTTGGTGGGAAAAAAATTGGGTGAAGTGAATACAATGAAAACTATTTAAAATTTGTAATAAAGACCAACTGAAAAAAATATTTTTAGACCAAAGTGAGTGAACTGCACCCCAAAGGTGTCCAAAGCCTTTAAGGGATTATGATATTGTCAAGTATAACTCTTTGAGGCCACGATGAGCTAATAGACAATTCAAAGTCATTCAGCTGAGCTCCCTGTCCTGGAGGACCACTTATGTATATAAATACCGCAGGAAAAAACACATGATTGGTCTTAATCCAGGGAACTACAGTCTGAAAAAGATTAATAGTGTACCAAACACTAATATGTAGTCAGACCTGTTAAAATGTGAAGTTGCACGTATTGCGCCAAAATATTCGCATCATTATTGCTGCAATCACGAATATATTGGAGCACTCTATCTGCATATAAAGCTATTGTAATGTTCTGCCGTGCCAACCATTTTCTCCAGTCTCATTAAACTTCGAGCGATTTAAAAAATGTAGCTATAGTGACCCACGCCTCTATTGCATGCTCATTACGCGAATATTACATTGCCGATTCTTGCAATCTAGAGTATAATAGCTAATTCACGAAAAAATTACGAATATTCTACCAAATATTCGCAAAATATTGCAAATTCGAATATTGCCCCTGACGCTCATCACTAATCAATATTCATATATAAAAAGACTTGCAAATATATAGATTAGAGTTACAGTCATAGTGTATGTCCTATTTAACCTGGAACATATTAAAGTCCTAAAGCCAGAGGACATGGATTGGGTTACTGCATTACTCACCCCACACTGTCTCCATTTCCGGAACACATAAGGTCAGGTCAGTGGAGGGATCAAAATATGGTCCTGTCACAGAAACAGCTGGAGTCATTTTATTTATTGCCTATTCTAAGTGGTTAAGGAACCTGCAGCTGGAATGAACAGTCCTGGAAATCTAATGAGGAATTTTTTGAAGTCCTAAGGTATGCAATGAGTTAAAGACAATGTAGAACAATTCGTGTTTTTCTTTATAGTGATTCCAGCATTCATTTTTCTTTGCAATCAGATAATGTTCTAGAACAGTTCAACACTTTCATTCTTGTCTGGTTATGTCATAGTCTTTAGAATAACACTGATATGCTGGCCTCCCTCTACTACTGTAATATCTCTTCCTTATATTTAAGACTACTTTTTGGATAAAGCAATATCTAGCTTTTGGAAAATACCTACAACAGCTGTGACTTTTTAGAGGTGGAATTTACACTAGAAACAAATACAGATATTGGGAGGAATGTATCAATAAGTAAATTTCCTGAAATTCGATTTGGCCAAAACAGTTGGCCAAATCAATTCTGGTCAGAATAAAATTGACCTGAAACGAAAATGCCCCAATTGGCCTGACAAGTAGTGGATGTCGTTCTGGGGTCTCCTAGGACTCTATGCAACTCCTAGTAATGTCAAAGTGCCAGTGGCAAATAATGCTTTGAGTAAACGCATGGCTGCTAAAGGTAATACACTGCACTGTCAGATTTTTTTTTTTTTTTTAACTAGTGCAAAAATGTTTACATTTTCGTGGCAAATGCCTACTGTTATGCATACAAGTTTTTTCCATAATTTGCAGGTGCGGATTAAGCTTGTAAATCCATAGGCGTGCATTATTTCTAAACTGCAGACATTAAACGTTTTAAATTTAGCAAAAGGGGTTTTCTGAGATGTTAATACTAATAACCTATCCTCTGGATAGGTAATTAGTATCTAATCAGTGGGGGTCTGACACCCAGGACCCATGGCAATCAGCTGTTTGATAAGGTAGTGGCGCTCAAAGCTCGCTGCTTTTCCTAGGCGGCGAGACAACACATTCATCCATCAGAAGGCCTAGGCGCAGCTCAGCTCCATAGAAAAGAATGGAGCTCAGCTGCCATACAAAACACAGCCACTATACAATGTGCGGCGCTGTGCTTGGTAACAACGGAGGAGGCTGCGGTGCTCACAGGAGCGCCAGTGTCTTGTCAAAAAGCTGATCGCTGGGGGTCCTGGGTGTCGCCGCACCCAGCCATTGTTATACTCCAGTGCACTTTCTGTTTGCGTTCTCTTTTCCATTTCCCAATGTTTTGGGGCCTTCCCAAATGTATAAAAATAAATAAATTAATTAATTAATAAAGGAAAAAAATAAAACAAAATACAAAAAACAGTGTTGGCTACCACCTACACCGCCACGTCCACCGCCTCCTAAACCTCCTACTCCACTTTGACCTCTGCTTTCTAGTCCAAGATTATTTTTTTTATTTTTTTTTTCTATTCTATTCAGCCCTCTAGCCCTTACTACAACAATTTTACAGCCATTTTAGTGCACCAAACTTCGGGTCCCCATTGACTTCAATGGTGTTCGGGTTCAAATTCTGGTCAAGTTCGGGTCCCGAACCCGAACTTTGACCCGATGTTCGGGTACCGTGCTCGAAGTTCGGCCGAACCCAGCAAACCCAAACATCCACGGGTCTGCCCATCCCTAGTTGTGAGTAAATTCACTTCCTTTGTCATGAAACCAGTAAATAAGGTCTGGTTCAACCAATTAACTTCACATAGTTACATAGTTAGCTGAATAAGGTCCTCCTGTGTCCAATCCAAGCGTCACTTGATATGAGTTTAAATACACATGTATTACTAAGCAAGCAACCTGAAGACTAAGATGCTCTCCAAACAGGTCGAGATAAAATTGTGGAGACATACAGATCAAGGTTGGGTCATAAAAAAATATTCCAAACTCTGAACATCCCACAGTGCTCTATTAAATACACTATATCAAAATGGAAAGAATATGCAACAAACAAAAACCTGACAAAAGAAGGCCGCTCAGCAATACTCTCAGAGAGGGCAGGGAGGGCCTTAATTACCAATAACAACACTGAGAAAGCTTCATACCGGAGATGGAAGTATCTGTCCACTGGACTGCTATAAGCCGTAAATTCCATAATGTGGGGTTGTATGGAACAGAGGCCAGAAAAAGCCATTGCTAAAGACAAACATTAGAAAACACATTTAGAGTTCACCAAACAGCATGTGGCAGACTGCCCAAACGTACTGAAGAAGGTTCTCTGGTCAGATTAGGCAAAAATTTTACATCAGCAAAACTATGTGTGGCTAAAACCAAACACTTCCCTCACGAACATCATTCCCATAGTGAAAGATGGTGGTTGTAACATTATGCTATGGGGATGCCTTTTATCAGCAGGGTCCGGAAAACTGGGTTGAAGGAAAGATACATGTCAGTAAATATATGACAGTTCTTAAAGAAATCAATTTTCATTCTGTCAGTAATTTGAGAAAGAATTCACCTTCTAGAAGGACAATGACCCTAAAATACTGCTAAGGCCTCATGCACAAAACCATATATATTTTGCGGTACGCAAAAAACGGATCTGCAAAAAATACGGATGACAGCCGTGCGCATTCAGTATTTTGCGGAACGGAACAGCTGGCCCCTATTAGAACAGTCCTTTCCTTGTCCATAATGCAGACAATAATAAGACGTGTTCTATTTTTTTGCAGAATGCAAATACGGACATACGGAAACAAAATGTTTTTTTTGCGGACCCATTGAAATGAATGGTTCCATATACGGTCCGCGAAAAAAAGGGAACGACACGTAATGAAAATACGTTTGTGTGCATGAAGGCCGAAAGCTGCTGGGGAATGGTTAAAAGGAAATATTCAACCCCTAACACACTGTGCTCTCTGCATCCACATTTGCGGAGCGCGCCATCGATCTTCCGGCCGGCGGCTCCGCAATAATATAGAGCATGTCCTATTCTTTAACGCAATTGCGGACAAGTATAGGCATCTCTATGGGGCTGGCCGCAAGGTGTGCTGCGGATCCGCAATTGGCGGATCCGCAACACACTACGGACGTGTGAATGGGGCCTTAGTGACCATCCTGTTTTGGGCCTTACTGACCAAGTGCTTTTCTTCATTTTTTCATCAACTTCCAAGAGCTATAACTTTTTTTATTTTCCCATCTATGTAGCTGTATGAGGGCTTGTTTTTTGCGGGACATGTTGTAGTTTTAATGGTGCCATTTTGGGATACATATTAAACAGCAATACTGCCACTGCATTTTTACATTATAAATTTTGTGGCGTTCATTTTTTGGCATAAATAACATAATACCCTTTTCTTTGGGGCAGTAAGATTACAGCAATGACAAATAAATATATATATTTATTTTACACTTTACTACTTTTGTGCAATAAAACCCTTTTTAAGAAAAAAAAAAGAAAATCCTTTTGCATTGCTGCATCCCAAGACCCATAACTTTTTTTTAATTTTCTTTCTATGGAGTTGTGTAAAAGCTTAATTTGTGCAGGATGACTTGTAGTTTTCATTGGTATTATTTTTGTGCAAATAACACATTTTGATCACGTTTTTACTGTAGGGAATTATTTACATGATATTTGTGTAGTATGGGTCGTTATGGATGCAGCATTACCAAACACGTGGAAGATATTTTATTTTTGCAATTTTTTCATTGAAAGGCTTTTTTCAATGTAAAAAAGTGTATTTTTTATTGGAAGTTTTTTTCATAAATGGTATAAAAGGGAAAGTTAGGTGGCTCACTTCTTTTGGCAATATGGAACAGGTGCACAGATCGTACAATTACACCCGACTTGTAAAAATATCTCAAATAAAAAGTTTTTGAACTGGCACTCTAAATCTGGATATATAGAAATTATTTATTCTTTAAAAATATTAAAAGACAATATTCATCAAATTAATATGTTACCAATATTTCATTACAATCTTATTACAATAATATTAATCTATTGTAATGAAATATTGGTAACATATTAATTTGATGAATATTGTCTTTTAATATTTTTAAAGAATAAATAATTTCTATATATCCAGATTTAGAGTGCCAGTTCAAAAACTTTTTATTTTTTCATAAATGTTTTTAACTTTTTTTTACCCACAAGGGGACTATAACAGGCAATATTTTGATTGCTTCTAAAATACAATGCACTAGCCCTATAGTGCATTGTATTTTAATGTCAGTTCTATACTGACATTGACTAGCAGGCTCTGCCAGAGAGGCACAGCCTGCTGGAGAACACTCAAGGCAGGCTTGGGGCCTATACCTGGTCCCAGCCTGCCTATATACACATCAGTCACCTCTGTAACTGCTTACATGCAGTGGGCAACATGGCATGTAAGGGGTTAAACGGCCTGGATTAGCACTCCTGCCAATCTAATCTGTTAGAGCAGGAGCACAGGGGGACCCGCACAGCCATGAGACAGGGCCGCAGTGAAAAGGTGGCGACCCAGCCTAAGGCCCCTTAGTGACCACCATAAAAAAGGCATATGAATGGTCACTAAGGCGTTAAATGTTTTGGAATGGCATAGTCAAAGCCCAGACCTCAGTCCAATAGAGAATCTGTGAGATGTCCCAGTATCTATATGTGGCAAGCTAATAGAGACATACCCAAGGAGATTTGCAGCTGTAATTGTAGCAAAATGTGGCGCTACTGACTTTCAGGCAGTGGATAGTTTTTAAAGTTGTAGAATCAAAGTTATTTACCGAAGTCTTCAACTTAATGAATATTGCCTCAGCAAAGCACATACATTTTAAAGCTGTACGGAGACAGGTCTCCATGCAGCATTAAAACAAAGTTGGGGAACAAATCAACTTTAGATCTTGGATTCGAAGCTCGATTCGATCAACCCTAGTATTAACCATTTCAGAGTAAAAAAAATATACACCTTAAAAGTGGTAGCCATGTTGTGTAAATCAAATGGTATAATACCCCCAAAAATCCATTTTAATTCAGGCTGTAATGCAACAAGAAAGGAAAAAAGCCAAGAGTGTGAATACTTTCACAAGGAACTGTACAATTCACTCAGCCCATTATTACTGGTCATGCTATTACAAGAAATATAGAGACAATGGTAAGGAAACCAATCCCTTACAATTTGTCAGGTTACATTTTTGTACAAGAGAACTCAGTTTAACTCCTTAGGGACCGGGGTCATTTTCACCTTAAGTACCACGCCATTTTTTGCAAATCTGACCAGTGCCACTTTATATGTGAATAACTTTAAAACACTTTTACTTATGCAGGCCAATCTGAGATAGGTTTTTAGTCACATATTGTACTTAATGACACTGGTAAAATACAGTCAAAAAAATTAATTTTAATTTATAAAAAAATACCAAATTTACCAAAAATTTGGAAAAATTTACAATTTTCCAAGTTTCAATTTCTCGATTTCTATAATACATAGTAATACCGCCAAAAAAGTTATTAATTTACATTAATTACATGGATTGCAGGACAAAACTTACCAGGAAAGGTTAAAGGACCTTAACATGTATAGCTTGGAAGTAAGAAGAGACAGAGGGGATATGATAGAAACTTTTAAATACATAAAGGGAATCATCACGGTAAAAGAGGAGAGAATATTTAAAAGAAGAAAAACTGCTACAAGAGTACATAGTTTTACATTAGAGGGGCAAAGGTTTAGAAGTAATATCAGGAAAAATTACTTTACTGAGAGAGTAGTGGACGCATGAAATAGCCTTCCTGCAGAAGTGGTAGCTGCAAATACAGTGAAGGAGTTTAAGCATGCATGGGATAGGCATAAGGCCATCCTTCATATAAGATAGGGCCTGGGGCTATTCATAGTATTCAGCATATTGGGCAGACTAGATGGGCCAAATGGTTCTTATCTGCCGACACATTCTATGTTTCTATGTTTCCATTCCCCATATGTCTACTTCATGTATCGATCATTTTGGGAATGCCATTTTAGTTTTTGGGGACGTTACAAGGCTTAGAACTTTAGAAGCAAATCTTGAAAATGTTCAGAAATGTACAAAAGTCCACTTTTTAAGGACCAGTTCAGGTTTGAAGTCACTTTGTGAGGCTTACATAATAGAAACCACCCAAAAATGATCCCATTCTAGAAACGCCACACCTTAAGGTATTCAAAACTGATTTAACAAACGTCGTTAACCCTTTAGGTGTTTCACAAGAGTTAATGGGAAATGGGGCTAAAATTTCAGAATTTTGATTTGTTCGCAAATTTTTAATTTTAATCAATTTTTTCCAGCATCTAAGCAAGGGTTAACAGCCAAATAAAACCCAATTTTTATTGCCCTGATTGTGTAGTTTGCAGAAACACCCCATATATGGTCGTAAACTACTGTATGGCCAGGCGGCAGGGCATAGAGGGAAAGGAGGGCCATGTGGTTTTTAAGAAGGTTTTTGCTGGACAGGTTTATCTACACCATGTCCCATTTGAAGCCCCCCTGATGCACCCCTGGGGTAGAAACTCTCTAAAGGTGATCCCATTTTGGAAAATACACCCCTCAAGGTATTCAAAACTGATTTTACAAACGTTGTTAACCCTTTAGGTGTTTCACAAGAGTTAACAGGAAATGGGGCTAAGATTTCAGAATTTTTATTTTTTTCGCATATTTTCCATCTTAATCAATTTTTTTCAGTATCTAAGCAAGGGTTAACAGCCAAATAAAACCCAATTTTTATTTCCCTAAGGCTACATGCACACGACCGTCGCCTGTCTCCGCGTCCGCTCCTCCTTGAAATTTTGCGTCCGTCAAAAAAAACGGATGACGGACCGTTTTTTTTGACGGATCCGATTTTTATGGCAGATCCATTGTAAAATGCCTATCCTTGTCCGCAAATGTGAAAAAAATAGGACATGCTCTATTTTTTGGACGAAATGTAAACACGGACCACGGATGCGGAACAAAAACAGTTGACCATCCGCATTTTTTGACGGACCCATTGAAATGAATGGGGAAGCATCCTATCCGTGAAAAAAAACGGAACGGACGCGGAAACAAACAACGGTCGTGTGCATGGGGCCTAATTCTGTAGTTTGCAGAAACACCCCATATATGGTCGTAAACTACTGTATGGCCACACGGCAGGGCGTAGAGGGAAAGGAGCGCCGTGTGGTTTTTGGAAGGCAGATTTTGCTGGACTGGTTTATCTACACTAGGGGTGCACAACCTGCGGCCCGGGGGCCACATGCGGCCCTTGATACCATTCTGTGCGGTCCCCAACCATCTGGTAACAGACATGTATGTTTATGTCCTGTGGCTGCTCACATGTATTTTTCATGTATTTCTCCCATTAGATGGGAATCCTAGAAGTGTAAATAGACATTAATGGTGTATAATGTGTGTTCAATATGCCATAAGTACAATATTTCAGTTGTTATTCCCCCTTTATATTTTAATTTCGTCCCTCGTCATTGGTTCAGTCTGGAAATGTGGCCTCCAACCAGGAAACGTTGTGCACCCCTATTCTACACCATGTCCGATTTGAAGCCCCCCTATGCCCCCCCCCCAGGGTAGAAACTCCTTAAAAGTGACCCCATTTTGGAAATGACTGGATAAGGAGGATGTTTTGTTGGGACTATTTTTAGGGTACATATGATTTTTGGTTGCTCTATATTACATTCTTGTGACGCAAGGTTACAAAAAATAGAAATTCTGATTTTCATTTCCATTTGCCATAAACTCTTGAGGAACACCTAAAGAGTTAACAAAGTTTGTAAAATAAGTTTTGAATACCTTGAGGTTTGTAGTTTATTAGATTGGGTCACTTTAATGAAGTTTCTACTCTAGAGGTGCATCAGGGGTTCTTCAAATGGGACATGGTGTAAAAAAAAAGGCCATCAAAATCTGCCTTCCAGGAACCATATGGCGTTCCTTTCCTTCTGCCCCTGCCGTGTGCCCATACAGCAGTTTACCACCACATATGGGGTATTTCTGTAAACTGCAGAATCAGGGCAAAAATGTTTAAGTTTTATTTGGCTGTTAACCCTTGCTTTGTTACTAGAAAAAATGGATTAAAATGGAAATTTGCCAAAAAATAGCTCTTTTGGCACCGTTTTTATTTTATTTTTTTGACCGTGTGAATCTGAGGGGTTAGGTCATGGGGTATTTTTATAGAGCAGTTTATTAAGGACGCGGCGATACCTAATTTGCCTACTTTTTTTAAATTTATTTAGGTTTAACACTATATTATCCTAGTTGAAACAAACTAAAAAAAAATTAACTATCTACACAGTCTAAGAGTCAGTTTTTTTAAAGTTTTTTACCCGATTGTCTTCGGTAGGGGATCATTTTTTGTGGGATAAGAGGACGGTTTTTTTGGCACTATTTTGGGGGGCATATGACTTTTTGATCGCTTGCTATTACGCGTTTTGTTATGTAAGGTGACAAAAAAATTATTTTTTTTGCACTTTTTTTTACATTGTTAATCTAAAGGGTTAGGTCATGGGGTATTTTTATATGGCAGATTATTACAGACGCGGCGCTACATAATTTGTCTACTTTTTAATAATTTTTTTAATAATTTTAGATTTATAAACTCATTAAAAAATTTTTTTTTTGGGTGTCTCAAGTCATGGAAAAGGAAGTGTGGTACTCCCTGAAGCAACCAATAATGCAGATGCCCGACGATCGGGGCACGTGTCACACTGAGTGGTGGTGTCCTTCCATATCTCCCTCCTGTGACACACTCTGAACCTTTTTTGGGTTCGTCCCATCTTTCCAGTATGGGGGACCACACCTGGAAAGTATTGGCCAGGGATGATCCGGGCGCCTCCAGTTCCCAAGGTACTCTGGCCTGCTCTTTCCCGGTCAGAAAAGATCAGGTCCTTGAGGACTGCATCATAGAACTGGAGGAATTTCACTGTGTTGCCAGCGCTCCGGGACAGCACAAAAGAGTTGTACATGGCAACCTGCACCAAGTAGACCGCAACTTTTTTGTACTATGTCCGGGTTTTGCGCATTGCATTATATGGCTTGAGGACTTGATCAGAGAGATCAACTCCTCTCATATACCAATTGTAGTCGACGATACAATGGGGCTTGAGGACCTTTGCCGTGGTACATCGCACAGGGACAGGTTTGATGCCGTTACCGTGAATTGTGGTCAGTACAAGGACATCCCTTGTCCTTATATCTGACCAGCAACATTTTTTCACTGGTAAGGGCACGGGTCTCACCCCTGGGGATAGGTACTTGGAGGGGGGCGGTAGGGAGGCCGCACTGATTTTTCTGCACGGTCCCACAAGCAGATGTGGGTCTGGCGGCGAGGGACTTGAACAAGTAAATACTTGTATAAAAGTTATCCACGTACAGGTGGTAACCCTTATCTAGCAGTAGGTGCATAAGGTCCCACACAAGTTTCCCGCTAACACCCAGAGTGGGGGGACATTCTGAGGGTTGAATACGGGAATCTCGCTACTCGTACACACGAAACTTGTAAGTGTACCCTGAGATACTCTCACAAAGTTTGTACAGCTTCACACCATACCTTGCCCGCTTTGAGGGAACATCCTGGCAGAAAATGAGTCTCCCCTTGAAAGCAATGAGAAACTCATCAACCACGACCTCCCTTCCAGGTACATAGGCCTCTACAAATTTGGCCCCAAAGTGATCGATGACCGGCCAAAATTTTGTACAGGCGTTCATAGGCAGGATCACCTTGGGGGGGACATGCTGCATTATCTGCATAATGCAGGCATTTTCAGGTGGCCTCAAACCGTGAGCGTGTCATGGCCGTACTGTAAAGTGGGGTTGGTAGAGGACATCCCCACTCCAGTACTTCCTGACACTAGGTTTTCTGACTAGGCCCATGTGCAGCACGAGGCCCCAAAACCTCCTCATCTCGGCTGCACTGACCGTCGTCCAGCCACCGGGCCTAGCCAAAAAAGAGCCCGGGTGTTGAGCAACGAACTGTTGGGCATACATATTCGTTTGCTCCACCATCAGATTCACAAGGGGGTCACTGAAAAAAAGACTGAAATAGTCGTATTCAGTGAATCCCACTGTGGATATCTGAGTTCCTGGTTGACTAACAAAATCAGGAATCACAGGCTGAAAATTCTCTGGGGTACACCATGCAAGTTCACCGGTTGGGGGCTCAGGTGAACTTATCTGGTGGGCCGGGAAACTAGTACGATCCCCAGATCTGCTCGTACTAGGATGGGCCACAGGGTCCCTAGCATGGCGGTCCCCTTGCTCCGCCTGGTGGCGTCTTCGCCGCCTTGGGAGCTCATCATCATCGCGGATGACAAAAGGAACGTGGGGTCATCCTCGTCTTTACTGGGAATCTCGGATTCAGAGGCAAGCTTTACAGGTGAACCTAATATGACCTTCTCTAAACTTTTTAATGCACATGTCCAACTGTTTAATGTTTCAGTACTTTTCGCACAACTTGCTGTTCTCTAAGATGGAGCTTTCACATTTTGACATCATGAGACCTAGACAACACCTAACAATTGATCAACAGTACCTCGTCAATGTGAGGTGTCAAGCAGTTCTTGGATGGAAGTGGCCACTGAGCTTAGAGTGTCCCAGAGTCTCATCAGCAGGTTGCAACAGAGATACAGAGAGAATGGAAGAGTCAGAAAGGAATAGAAATTGACATTCTTTGGCCACATCCCACACTGATGACCTCTAGATTGTGAACAATGCCCTGCGAAACCAAATGATGAATGCCACACAACTCCGGGCACATTTAATGTTGTCAGACCATTCAAAACCGTTTACATCAGAATGGTCTGGTTTTCAGTTAAAATTTATGGAAAACGTAAAAACTTCATGCTATAGTGATATTGTATACTGTATGTAGGGCATTTAAGTAGAAGCATGCAATGGTGATTTCCTCATCTCAAGCAATGTATTGAAACAAAAGCCAACAAAAGTGGTGTTGTTATGTGGCCTCGAGCATCAATTACAGCTTGACAACTACATCTCATGCTCTTCACAAGTCGACTTATTTCTGCTGAGGCATGGCATCCCACTCTTCTTAAAGGGCGGCCCTCAGGTCATTGAGGTTCTGAGGTACAGAGTTACGTGCCTCTACATGGTGACTCAGCTGATCCCATACGTTTTCAATGATTCGCATCTGATGAAAGTGCAGGCCACTCCATTTGAAATACCCCAGTCTCCAGCAGCCATTCCCTAATGATGCGACCTCGATGAGCTGGCGCATTGTTGTCCATGAAGATGAAATTATGCCTGTGTTTTTCATGCAGAGGCACAATGACTGGATTAAAGATGTTATTCAAGTAGCATGGGCTTGTCACTGTACAATTCACAAAGTGTAGGGCAGTTCTGTATTGACTAGACATACCTGCCCACACTGTAACACCACCACCAAAGGCTCATCTGGTAACAACAGTGGCTGATGCATAGCGCTTTCCTTGACATCTCCAACATCATTGGCGGCCATCATTTTCGCTCAGCAGGAATTGACTTTCATCAGTGAACAGCATCTCATCCAAATTACATGCTCCCTGGCCCATACAAGACACCTGTGCCAAGTGGTGTGGTCAGGTACCCTTGCAGGTCGTCTAGCACGCAGATGCAAACAGTTTTGAATGACTTTTTTCGGATTTTGGTGCCTTACAACCTGGAATTAACATGGATTGTTTGAGGATTTGCATCATTTAATTTACAGAACATGCCCACAACTTTGAAGATATTTGTTTTTTCTTTATTGTGAAGCAAACAACAAATAGGACAAAAAACCAGAAAAAGTCAATGTGAATAACTATTCACTCCCCTAAAGTCAATAATTTGTAGAGCCACCTTTTGCGGCAATCACAGCACGAAGTCGCTTTGGATAAGTCTCTATGAGCTTGCCACATCTTACAACTAGGATTTTTGCCCATTCCTCCTTGCAAAACGGCTCCAGCTCCTTCAAGTTGGATGGTTTGCATTTGTAAACAGCAATCTTTAAGTCTGACGACAGATTTTCTATTGGATTGAGATCTGGGCTTTGACTAGGCTATTTCAACACATTTACATGTTTTCCCTTAAACCAAGTGTTGCTTTAGCAGTGTGTTTGGGGTCATTGTACTGCTCAAAGGTGAACCTCTATCCTAGCCTTAAATCACGCACAGAGTGGTACAGGTTTTGCTCAAGAATGTCCCTGTATTTAGCACCATCCATCTTTCTCTCAACTCTGACCAGTTTCCCAGTCCCGGGCTGCTGAAAAACATCCCCACAGCATGATGCTGCTACCACCATGTTTCTCTGTGGGGATGGTGTTCTTTGGGTGATGTAATGTGTTGGGTTTGCGCCAGACATAGTGTTTTCTTTGATGACCGAAAAGTTCAATTTTAGGCTACTTTCACACTAGCGCTTCCGTTACAATAATATAACCACATGCATCCGTCATGAATGGATCCTGTTGTATTATGTCTTCTATAGCCATCCGTCTTGAACTCCATTGAAAGTCATTGGGGGACGGATCCGTTTTCTATTGTGCCAGAGAACAAGGAGTTTGGCTCCGCTTCGGCAGGCAGCGTTTTGGTGTCCGCCTCCAAAGTGGAATGATGACTGAACGGAGGCAAACTGATGCGTTCTGAGCAGATCCTTTTCCATGCATTAGGGCAAAACTGATCCGTTTTGGGCCACTTTTGAGAGCCCTGAACGGATCTCACAAATGGAAAGCCAAAACGCTAGTGTGAAAGTAGCCTTAGTCTCATCAGACCAGAGCACTTTCCTCCATACATTTTGGGAGTCTCCCACATGCCTTTTTGTTTTTAGCTGAAAGTAATGGCTTTCTTCTGGCCACTGCCATAAAGCCCAACTCTATGGAGCGTACGGCTTATTGTCGTCCTATGTACAGATACTCCAGTCTCTGCTGTGGAACTCTGCAGCTCCTCCATTGTTACCTCAGGTCTCTGTGCTGCCTCTCTGATTAATGCCCTCCTTGCCCGGTCCGTGAGTTTTAGTGGGCAGCCGTCTCTTGGCAGGTTCTTTCCATTTGGTTATGATAGATTTGTTGGTGCTCCTGGGGATCATCAAAGATTTGGATATTTTTTTTATAACCTAACCCTGACTTATACTTCTCAACAACATTGTCTCTTGCTTGTTTGGAGAGTTCCTTGGTCTTCATGACAGTGTTTGGTTAGTTATGCATCTTGCTTAGGTGTTGCAGCCTCTGGGGCCTTTCAAAAAAGGTGTCTATTTGTAATGACAGATCATGTGACTGTTAGATTGCTCACAGGTAGACATCATTTCACTAATTATGGGACTTCTGAAGGTAATTGGTTGCCCCAGAGCTTTTTATGGGCTTCCTAACAAAGGTAGTGAATACATACGCACATGCCAATTTTCTGTTTTCTATTTGTAAACAATAGTTTCATTCATATATTTTTCTCATTTCACTTCACCAATGTAGATTATTGTGTTCTGATCCATCACATAAAATTCAGACTAACAAAACATTGAACTTAAAGCAGTAATGTAACAAAATACGAAAAAAGTCAAGGGGGTGAATACTTTTGCAAGGCACTGTAAATTCCATCCCTAGTAACATCAAAGGGTCTCAGTAATTACTGAATCCGAATTTTTTATTTTTATCATGATAATCACCACTGCTCCCTCACTGAGCACTTTCTAACTAGCACACTAATGACTAAATGATAGAACTCACAAGCCCGCTCACAAATATGCAGATGACTCCAAAAGAAATGGGAGGGCAATGGGAGTTAGTATCAAGATAAAAGTTAGTTTCCAGTTCTGCCTCATTAACACTATTCACTCTTTAATGTAGTTTGAAAGGTATTTCTGTGTTGACCTTCTCTTTAATTAATGGAAATTATTACTTTTACTGGGCCAAATCCACCAAACTCTCCTTAATTGATTGAAATTTTAAGTAATTATGATTTGGTCCCTTTGTGTTCTTTTATTCTATCATCCACAATTCAATTCTGAATAGAATGCTATCCCAGACCTAACAAGTTTACACAATCTCTGACTTTGGACCACATCCCCAAAACATTTAGCAATCTCCAGTTCCAATAACCCTAATTCACCTCACTCTGTACAAAGCCTAGTGGATAATATTTTCTTTTAGCAGGAGGAAAATAAGACTTTGACTTTATCAATCCTCTGGCAGCTGCCAAAGCTTATCTCATTCCAAGCCATCCAAAAATAGACAAATATTAGTGAAGGCCAAATTTTTATTCTTTATACTGTGTAGCTGAGTTTTCTGGAGCTCTATACTGTTATTGCCAATAGTCTCATGTGAGATCTCTGTGTTTGGCAGACGGGGAAGTAATTTCTGAATCAGACTCTGAAAAAAATAGACAATGTTGAGTTCTCCCAACATTTCCTGTAGGATACGACTTTTAGTAGAACATTTAATATATTAATTTATTGTTGCAGGAATTACCCAGATATCTTACTGTTACATGTGACATATCACATCTGAGGCGTCCAAGGTCACATCCAGTCAATGTTTTTTTCTCTTCTAAAAATAAATAAAGATGCCTATACTTTTATGTTGGTTGAATGCTCATTTGGTAGACAGCTATTCCTAATGTGCATGTGCATGCAAATTTCTAATCTGCATGGGCATCTTTACTTCCATGAATGTCTCATAACCACCATAAAGTCTAATATTAGCCAAACATAATAGATTTCTGAATTAATTCTAGCACAACAGGACCGCAAACAATCTATATGGTATGGCTCCCAGAATATGGTGACACAAATTAATATTTTTGAAAGTATTTGTATTGTGCAAAAATAGTACAGCAAGAAAACTATATAAATTTGGTATAGCCACAATCAACTGACTTGCAGAAACAAGTTTATAACGTTAAAATTTTATTTATACTGTACGGTGGACATTGTAAAAACAAAACCTTGACTACATCTGTAAATTTTAGAATTGCTTATTTTTCCAATCCCCTAGAAAAAAACTACTAATAATAAAAGTTTTTCAATGCATGATATGCCCCAAAATGGTTCCATTAAGAATACAACTCACTCTGAAAAGCCAATACCTAAAAAAAAAGTTTATTAAACTGGCTGCGGTGGTCAAGGGTTAGAATCCAAATGTGTTCCAAAAAAGTGTTCTTTTGGCATACAGTTGGCTGGTACATATTGGCATACCTTTTGTCCCAATAACAGAGACACATGCAATGCTATAGATATACAGCTAGATAGGTACTAATAATACAGAGAAGGCCATTATACTGTATACTAATAATACAAAGGGGGCCATTATACACTAATATAGTGCATTATATATATTAGTAATACAGAGGGGGACATTATATATACTAATAATATAGAGGAGGCCATTACATGTACTAATAATACAGAGGGGGCATTATTTATACTAATAATACAGAGAGGGCCATTAGATATACTAATAATTCAGAGGGGTCCATTATATTTACTAATAATACAGAGAGGATTATCTACTACTAAATACAGGGGGGGCAATATATACTAATAATACAGAGGAGGCCATTATATATACTAATACAGAGGGGCATTATATATACTATCAATACACAGGGCATTATACATATGGGCACTACGGGGTGGGTGCATTATATTAGGTGGCACTACAGGGGGCATTATAATATAGGGGACACTCCAGTGGAGCTTTATAAATACTGGGGCTACTACAGGGGGCACTATAACTACTGGAGACACTATAGGAAGCATTATAACTACTGGGAACACTATAGGGGGCTATACTAATGTGGGCTCTATAGGGGTGCCTTATAGATCAGTCTCATTACTTCTTCTTGTCGTGTCTCAATACCGCTGGTAACACCATATGGGGCTTTATTTCTACTACGGTCCCTATGGGAAAATTATTAGGGTTGCTGTGGGAGAATTATTATCGAGTACAATATGGATGGTATTACTAATAGGGTTGCTATTAGGGGTACTGTAGGGGTACTATTACTAGTGAGAGCAGTCTTCGAGTACTATTCTGAGATTAACTGTATGGCACTGTTGCTTCTGCCAGGGGCATAGCTATAGGGGGTGCAGAGGTAGCAGTCGCTATCGGGCCCAGGAGCTTGAGGGGGCCCAAAGACCTATGTGCTGCATAAGAAGACACCGGTATTATAGAAAGTGCATGCTGGTCAAGTTACACATCTGGCTGGCGGGAAGGGGTTAGATCAAGAGTTTGGCATGGGGAGGGGGTGCCGGTTAAATTTTTGCCGCAGGCAACACAAAGACTATATGCCCTGCCCCTGGCCACAAACATTGGGGAGAACACAGGGCACAATATTAGAGGCAACAGCAGGGTGACAATGTTGGGGCACAAGAAGAATGATAGAAAAGTTAGGAATCTAATGATGTCTGTGTGTTAAACTCTACAGAAACGAGACACAGCTGAAATAAATTATCAAGGAGATCTGATCTCCGAATGGAGAAGATGAGAAAAAACATCTTGAGCAGGTGAGACATTACTGAATGTAAGAGGTATATGGTGCTGTATTTTCCTGTATGTTTTGTAGAGATGTACAGTGTATGTAATGTCAATTCAAATATCTCTCTAACAGAAGAGCTGGGAGAGTTGTTGGACTGAGAATTTTCCACAGGGGTAGCAGAAAGGCTATAATCGGCCGTTACTTTTTATCCACCGAGGGCATCTGCCACGGTGTCCACAATGCCCTTGTCTTAACATACTAATACATGGCTTGACCTGGGCGCTGGCGACCCATGCTACACCACTGCATCGTATTACAGTAGCACGCTGTAATTCAGCAAGCTCATTCTTTGGCCTCATGCACACGACCGTTGGTGTTTTGCGGTCCGCAAACCGCGGATCTGCAAAACACGGAAGCTGCTCCGCGTTCCGTTCCTCAATTTGCAGCCCATTATAGAAATGCCTATTCTTGTCCGCAAAACGGACAAGAATAGGACATGCTCTATTTTTTTTGCGGGGGCACGGAACGGAGCAACGGATGCGGACAGCACACGGAGTGGCTCGGACGCGGACCACAACAATGGCCGTGTGCATGAGGCCTTTCACAAATGTTTGTACAGGCAGGCTGCATGGCTAGTGCTTGATTTTATACCCCTTTGGCAATGGGATGGAATGAAACATCTGAAATCAATGATTAAGAAGTGTGTCCAGATAGATAGATAGATTTTTTTATCTATGTCTCTTTAATATTCTTTGTTTACAATGTATCCATGGTTACCTATTGATCAATATGGATGCAGTCATGACATGCACAGTCAGCATGGTTTACACTGGGAGTTCCATTCTTAGTACTGGCACAGGGACTCTGACGCATGCCGTGTGCACACACATTAATGTGCGCATGGGCAATGGAGAGCTTCCACTAGTACTGGGTGATTCCCATGCCCTGATGATGACGTTGCACCGTCGCAGGGTGCAATGGTCACCACAGGATGCCGAACCATTACTGCATGGACACTACAATGGAGGGTGAGCGTCTCACAGATGTAACATATTGGTACAGATGTAATTTATTGGCACATATACACTTTATCATCATTAATGAATCATAATAACACATTTTTACTATTTAGATATGAATTATTTCACTTTCATGATCTTTATTGAACACTTATAATCAAGCAATTTCAAAGGAATGATTCTGATATGAGTTTTATAGATTATCACTGTATTTACACGTATATAATTATGTTTATTTCTTGATTATTCTTATAATTGTATAATCATAATCACTTATGTATGGACCTATATATATCTGTGTTAGTGTTGGGCACGAATATTCGAATCGCGAATATCGGCACTTCGAGAATTGAGGAATATTTAGAATATAATGATATATATTTGTAATTTCAAATATTCGAGATTTTTTTTTTTTATCTGAACACATGATTCCTTCCCTGCTTCTTGCTTGTGGGCCAATGAAAAGGCAGCAATGTCTTTGTCTGAGCTTAGCAACATCCCTAGCAACCAATAGGAAAGTTGCCTACCCCTTACTATATAAGAACGTTCCCAGCAGGCATTTTCTGCATTTTTTTTACAGTTATGAGAGAGACAGCAGTGTCATTGCTGTACTCTGTGTTTTGCTGTCACATTACATAGTTAGTTAACTTATATATATATAATACAGATAGTTAGTGTGAGATAGTCAGTGTAGGTTAGATAGGGATATAGTGTAGCTGATAGGTTCCAGTGCAGGGTGTAAGGTAGTGTGATAAGTGTCCCAGCTGGGGTGGAGATTACAAAAAGAAGTTACTCAACAGGGAATGTTTTTGGATCTTTAAAATGGGCTCACGTGTGCCTTCAGAATTAAATCGCCGTCATGATTTGATCCTGCAATATTGATTCTTGTATTTTTCATGCCTTTCTTTTTATGCATTTTAAAGTTCACTTTTTCTGTCTGTCTCTTTTATCCCCATGTATGGGTTGTGCCTTCAATGTGAAATGTGTTCTGGGGGCGTGATCTGTGACTAATTGGATCCGCCAGATTTTTTTCCTGTGGATCACTATAAAGCCACAGATCTCTTGTCCTGACAGTATCATGATTAAGGATCCATATTTGGAGCGATCCGAAACGCGTCGATGATGCAATGCTGCTACTGATGGTTTTTTAAACATGCACAGGATTAAATAAAGTCTTTGAAACTTGTGAAGCTAGACCCGTGCTTTTGCGCTCTACTGATTCCAAGTGAACGCCTTGGCTCCCGGCGAGGTCCGAGCTCCTACACTCCCTAGGTGAGCGCACCATTTCTCTTGTGTGTTTTCCAAGGTAGTGTGATAGGTTCTGCTGTCCATACATACATGCTACATACATAGTGCTGTGATGTCATAAGTTCACAACAATACTTAGTTCACCAATTAGTAATATGTAGTCAGACATGCTAAAATGTGAAGTTGCCCATATTGCGCAAAAATATACGCATCAATTGCCAATTTGCACAATCGCGAATATATTGAGCACTCTATCTGCATGTAAACCTATTGTAATGTTCTGCCGTGCCAACCATTTTCTCCAGTCTCAGTAAACTTCTAGCAGCTTAAAAAATGCAGCAAAAGTGACCCACGCCTGTATTGCTCGCGCAATATGCGAATATTACACTGCAGATTTTTGCAATCAACAAAATAATCGCAAATTCGCCAATATATTACAAATATTCGCAAAAATATTAACAAAATATCGCGAACTCGAATATGGCCCCTGCCGCTCATCACTAATCTGTATTCAGCACTGTTATCACTGCTTAACAAAGGCTCCATTGAGATGAGCTGAAATGTTGCATTGGGTGTATTAAAAAGATCCACGTATTTGTTCACCAAGATCGGCTTGTATAGTTAGATAGATAGATAGATAGATAGATAGATAGATAGATAGATACTTTTTTGAGGAAAACACAATAGCCAGACTGTAGGTCTGGTGGCTTAAACGACCACGATTGGTTTGAGCATAACAAAAAAACGTAGTAAACGTGGTTATTTTTCACATGGTGCCGCCGTGCACTTGTTTTGCATCCAAAAGGTACATTTCTATTGTCCTGAGTACTTAATGTATGTTTGGCATTTATCTATGCCTCCAGCTTTTTGTTCTATTTGAAGGGATTGTATTTTAATTGACTTTGAGTAAAAGTTATGTTTTAACTACTCCCATTTACCACGTTTTTTTGTTATGCTACCTGGCCGAACTGTATGAGATCCTATCAGAGGCTAAACGAAACAAAATCATCTCCGCTGACTAGTTTGATTTCCTATACCCCAACTCCTCCACTGTCTCCACCTTTTATGGTCTTCCAAAAGTCCATAAAGGTACAACACCATTAAAGGGGCATCCAATAGTGTCGGGGGTTGGATGTATAGGACAAAACGTGGGCATATATATTGACCGTATCCTGTTACGATTCGTAACAGCCCTACCTTCCTATGTTCGGGATAGTATGGATTTATTGAAGCGTATTGAGGACATTGTACTGGACAAGGAGACTATTCTGGCCAGTATAGATGTCGAGGCGCTTTATTCCTCCATCCCGCATAGCTTCGGTTTACAGGCTGTCAACTATTATTTGTCCATGAGAGGAAACCAGTTTGAGGCACATAACCGGTTTGTCCTGAAGCTTTTGGAATACCTCCTTACCCACAATTTCTTCATGTTTGACGATAAGATGTACAACCAGCTCAGGGGCACCGCTATGGGGTGTTCCTGTGCACCGTCCTATGCGAATTTGCTGCTGGGCTGGTGGGAGTCAACCATGGTCTTTGTGGATAATTTTTCATCATGTACAGGGCCAATTGTTATGTTGGCCCGTTACATTGATGATATATTTATCATCTGGAACGACTCCAAAATATCTTTTCAACTAATGGTAAATCAGTTAAACCACAACCATATTGGTTTACGTTTTACATTTGAAATCGGGGGTGATGTTCTCCCTTTTCTGGACATCCAGATTTCCAAAAACAATGTGGGGTCCCTGATGACTAATATCTACCGCAAACCAACTGCCACTAATTCAGTATTACACTGGATTAGTAGTCATCCTTTGGCCTTGAAAAGAGGGATTCCACGTGGCCAGTACTTGCGACTCAGACGTGTCTGTTGTGAGGATCAAACCTTTATTGACCAAGTTTAAATTCTGAGGAGGAGATTCTTGGCAAGGGGCTATCCTGACTCAGTCCTGAAATCTGCATATCAGAATGCTTTATCATCATCACGGACTGAACTCCTAACCCCTCCTAAGCCTGACCTACCACAGAAAGTGAGATTGATTATGATGAGGCATCCCAAAAAGTGAGGGCAATCTTAAACAAGCACTGGCCTATTTTACTAATGGATCCAGATATTAGGGACAGTATTCATGACTACCCACAGGTTACCTTCAGGCGGGGAAAAAGCCTCAAAGACTTGCTGGTACACAGCCACTACAAACCAGGACCCACTGGCTGCTCATGGCTCATACGAAAACCTGTGGGCTCATTCAAATGTAGTGGTTGTGTGGCGTGCGGTTCCATACAGACTGGAAAATCCTTTTATAGCAGCAACTTGGATAAATCCTTTCCAATAAAAGATTTTATAAATTGCCGTACCAAAGCGGTCATTTATAAAATTACCTGTATATGCTGGATGGAATATATCAGTAAGACAAAAACATACACAAAGTTCACTCAGGGATATTACCTGCATGAGGTTTATGGGTATTGCTACCATTCCCCCCCCCCCCCAGTACGAGGAGGCGATTGGGATAGGTCTCTCCTCCAACTTGAGGCACGCTGGATCCACACCCTCCGCACAGTGCACCCATCTGGTTTAAATTAACAACTCAATTTTGCATATTTTCTCTAATAAAAAATCTCCCCTCACGATTCTGTAGTCTCTGACTCCACTGCAGTGTTAGCATTTAATGTGTATTGCAAGTTTTCTCTATTCATTTAAATATTTGTAATATCTTACTAAATATGCCTATGTTGTACATGCCGCTCTGATATATACTTATGACCGGGTGGTCCAGTTGACCTCAAGTATCCAGCGCCAGTCAATGCTCCTATTTGGCTTTCTTTTACTGCACCAATGTTAAGTGCGGTTACTGTTGTTCCTCCTGGTGGCTCTCATCCCGGTTGCAAGGGGACGTGACAACAAACATGTCCACATGTATCGCATCAACGCGTTGATGCACTGTGCAGCTGTGCGTGTGCGCCGTGACTGGTCACGTGATTGTGACGTCACGGCACTCTCTGTTATTCTTTTTCTCGGACCTGTTCCTCATGGCGCATGCGATGATCGGGCGCTTGCTGTTGACGCCATCCCGCGCGAATACCTGGCGTTGTTACACGTGGGTATAAAGGTCCATTACGAGTGCAGTTCTAGGCAGGATATCATTTGCCTCAATACTAGCGGCCCATCAGCTGGTAGGACGGTCCAGTAGTTTATCATACACTAGACTCCGTCCCGCTTTGGTTGCCCTTATCAACGGGCACCCTCTTTTTGACCCTGGTCATTCTTCTAGACCACATTTTTTTCTATTTTGGTGACCTTTATTTGAATGTAACCATATTGTTTATTTGTTGGTACTATCTGGTATGCATGATACTATCCATTTGTCTGTATGCTGCTTGTGCCCTCTATACTCTCCTTCCCCTGTGTACATGATTCCCCTGATGATTCTACTTGATGAAACATGCATGTAGGGTCTAGCTGCACTAGGGTGTTACAGGGTCTCTAAACCGTTAAGGGAAAGGTCCTGGACGGGGTCATTCTTTTCAGGGCGGCAGCCCTGTGGTTAGGACGGTAGTGGAAAGTGTAGTCCCTTTATCATAGGGACGTCTAGGACTTGACATCTAATTATTGTACCCTTGCTTCCTCCTCCTGCCTCCCCGTGTTCTTCCCGTCCGGTCCCACACATCTATTCCCATACTGCCAATATTGACATCGATAAGGTAGGACCAACGGTTATTTTTCACATGGTGCAGCCGTGCACTTGTTTTGCATCCAAAAGGTACAATTCTATTGTCCTGAGTACTTATTGTATGTTTGGCATTTATCTATGCCTCCAGCTTTTTGTTGTATTTGAAGGGATTGTATTTTAATTGACTTTGAGCAAAAGTTATGTTTTAACTCCTCCCATTTACCACGTTTTTTTGTTATAGATATTTTTTTCCCTAGAAATCCCTTTGATGGGGACTTATACCATTATGTCTAAAACATTACTTGTAGGGTGTGGTCTCCTTTGTTCATTTTATTTCCATATGCTGTAAAATTAAGAATCCACACCAAGAAGAAAGTAGAGAAAAATCATTACATGAGAAGCAGATATTCTTATTCACAAGACTGTACCAAAAATAAGGTCGTGTAAGGCCTTGTGTCTGATGCCTAAAAATTGAATACAATATATTAGCTCTCCAGTGTACTAGTTTCGGTGGCTGGGTTTTGTGAAATAATGCCAAAGATACTTTCTCAGAGCTTTTACAAAATATATGAATCAGTATGGCAAGCATTCTTTTTTCAGATATTGTTTTCACAGGCGGAATATAAATCCAAGCCAAACAAATCTTGTCTCTGGACTCAAACGTCCCCATAAAAAAGCCTCAGCTTGCAAAACACATACTCTCTCCGTATGGTTTAGAAGCTCATTCAGAAGGGTTGGCTCAGTTCCCTTTGACACAGTTTTATGCATAAAATTACCCAGAAACCCTTGGCTTTTCCTTTTGAAAAATATAAGTGTAGTGACATGGCTAGGCTGATCAAGTTCCCTGGAGATCATCTTGAGACATACCAACAAAGCCTTGAATTATAAATTAATAAATTAATAGCAAGCTGGTGAAACAGAAATCTTGGAATAGTCATGTCTTCTTTGGTGGTTCATGGCTGAGTTGGCTATTTTTAAAATGTAAAAAATGTACAAAATAAGAACAAAGCAAAAGAAATATGTTGGACTACACAACACAAGACACTTTTTTGTTATGCTTTTATGCCTGATCTGATGAATTGGTTTCATTTTAGATTATCAAACACATAAAAAGGTTAAGGATTAGACAGATGAATCTAAAGAATTTAAAGAGTAAGAAATAGAGGACAGACATTAATATACAGCAATGTCATCCTAAATAATTCCTAATGTTCTAGCATTGTAGTATAGATTACAAGCGTGTACACGTCACAGGCTGGGGAAGAGACAACAGTGCTTACCCCATCCCTGCAGCCTCTCCTAACACATTGTCCTGGAAGGGAGGGGTGGCTTGCCCACAATCACCCTGTTTGGCTGACAGCCTCTGAGACAATCAAGGGGCAGGAGTTTGGCAGGTCCTAGCTCTGTGCTATGCATAAAACACAGATGCCTTTCTGAGCTCAGCCTGCCATGTAAGAGGACCAATTTCCAATGTCTCATGCCAGACAACAATTACAGAAACAAGCCAGCCATTTTGGGGTATTGCAGGGATAGTTTAGAGATATATATAGTTAGGTAGATGGGATTACTAGGTAGAAACATCATGGTTTTATCAGAGAGGGAAAGCATAAAGTCAGAGTTGTATGTGTTTTTTAGAGTGAGGGGAGGGCAGCTGCTGGAAAGTGGAAAGGTTCATGTAATGCACAGCAATCAAAAAAAAGCCTGCATTGCCAGTAAAAAAAAACTTTTTCCTGTGCATCAGCAGCCAGCTTTCAAAAAACAAACAAAAAAAACAAAAAACCTCAAGCTTCTACAGTTCATAAGTGTTTTATATACATATTCCTGGCACCTTCAGCAGCAGCATACACTGTGCAATTCAGCCATTATCTATTTCTAAAAAAAAGAAGCAATTTTGCTATTGTTTGAAACTATATAGTTCAATGCATTCTACTGCGTTTACTAGTTTAAATTTTACACATTGTACTGCACTAGTAGAACAGTTTTAATTTGATACATTGTACTGTGTTAGTATAGAAGTTTATATTCAATGCATTTTACCATGATACTATCATAGTTTAAATTTAACACAATGTACTGAATTAGTATAACAATTTAAATTTAGCACATTGCACTGCGTTAGTTTAACTATTTCATGCAATGCATTGTACTATGTTAGTCTAATATTGTACTGTATTAGTATAACAGTTTAAAGTATAACTGTCATATTTTTTTTATTTGCTAGTTTATTAGAGCTAGGCATACATACCTGAGTTAGTCTGTCAATGATTGCCAAAAGATCTATAATTATATTCCAATAACAGCTTTCATTAATGTCCCCTGTCCCTTTCCACTGGCCCCTTAAAAGACCATTGCTATGGCATGCCTGTCTTCCCTTTAGTATAAAAAGAAGACATGGAGGCATTGCATGCCTGCATTAGGCTTCAGAGTGAGGAGGCGTGTCTCTCAGTAATCCAGAAAGGTTGAACGGCACTCCTCTTTAATGCAGATGGTGCTGAGTGGTATTGGTGAGGTCATATGGTAGAAGATAATCCAATCTGATTGGCTGACAGGAAGCTGCTGGCTACAGCAAGTGTGTATGTGAAGTAAGGGAAGGCAGTTTTGGCCTCAGAGAACTGGTAGAGACGTCATCTTAAATAGGTCCTCATATTGTAGGGTTCAAAACAGCTGTAGCTAAGGGAAAATCTCAAGAAAAACATTATGTGAAGAAACTAAAGATTGCTTAGTGCATAATGCTGCAGCAGCAATAACATATTCAAAAATTGATTTTTCGATGAAAACATGACAGTTACATTTAAAATATATTGCTTTGGTATAACATTTTAAATATAATGCATTGTACTGCATTAGCATAACAGTTTCATTCAACAAATTGTACTATATTAGTATAAAAGTTAAAATTTAACACATTGCATTGCATTGGTATAACTTTTTATATTTAATGCATTGTACTGAGTTAGTATAGCAGTTTCTTTCAACAACTTTTACTGCATTATAACAGCTTAAAGGGATTATCTGGGCCTTTAATATTGATAACCTGCATTAGTTTAACAGTTTAATACATTGCACTGCGTTTGTACAACATACTAAATTTAACGCATTGTACTGCATTAATAAAACATATTTAATATAACACATTGTAGTGCATTAGTATAGTAGATTAAATTCAACCCATTGTACTGAGTTAGTATACCAGTTTAAATTTAACATATTGTAATGTGTTTACATGTAATACATTATACTGTGTTAGTTATAACAGTTTAATTCAATACATTGTACTGTATTAGTATAACAGCTTATATTCAACCCATGGTACTGCATTAGTATAACAGTTTAAACGTAACACATTGAACTCAAGCAATAGTAATATCAGGTGTGCATTGCTCAACAAACAATATGAAATGAAGAGTCACTTATTGTTCCTTCCATCCTTCCACCTTCCAATCTAAATTGAATTTCAATAAATTGACTTATTATTAGCAACAACTGACTGGAGGCAAGAAAGCCTCAACAAATGTAAGAGCTGAAAATGTTCCAGTTTTTGCTTGAATAGAAGCATGAATTACTATTGGTTGAAGGATAGAAAGAGACTAGTCACTGTGTCCCACAATATGCAGTAGTGTGCATGCTTTCTTGCTGAGTTGCCTGCTGCAAGGACAATTTCACATGGCAATATTTGGCTTAGTATTTAGCATCAGAATTTGGAAGTGGAATGTAAACAGGGAGAAACTATAATGGATAAAATTGTATGTGCTCTATACTGACTAATATATGCCAATGTAGCAGTCATCATAGTAAGTATAGTCTCAGTGTATTCAGTGGGTCAGACTCTGTGTCATGTCAGAATGTACTGGAAACCTGGTAACACTGTGTTGTAATAAACAAATAGTGTAATCTGATCACTACACTAGCAGAGCCGCAAATAGATAAATGGAAAAACCCCTAGTTTAATATAATAGCACATAAAATGTCACATAAAAAATCAATCAATAAAAATGTCGCAGACAAATGTGATAATAATGTCCAATGAATCCTTTACAATATAAGTCCTATTTAGGAGCTATCCCCTTTAATAGAAACTGCCACCAAAAGATACAAATGTGGCGTGGGTATTATGGTGCGTCTCCTCATGCATAGATATATTATCCTTGTGCGATAGATGTTAGTGAATTCGTCTGTCCCATTCAATAAATGGTCTGTCCCATTGAGCCGATGTTAAAGTTCTGGTGTTATATTTCTTTGTATTAAGTTTCACCCTATAGGTGCAGCAAATGCCAAGGTATAAATTGGTACATTAGTACATTACCACTCCTTAGTACAAGCGCCGGCCGATTCCACCTTCCTTACAATCGCCCTTCCAGGACCTGCCGCGGCGTCCCACGTGGTCCCCTACGTCACACACGTGGCGTCCCACGTGACGCGGGCTTTCTTCTCTGATTGGTCCGGCTCGTATCCTTAGGTATTTGCACTTTCGGATGTTTTGCTTAGACGTCTTTCTGGCCTCAATTAATAATCGCTCTCACTATTGCTGAACCCAGACGCGTTTCGGGACGCAACTTGACCCTTCCTCAGTGGTAGCAATAGTGGGAGATTTGTGAGAGCTTTCTTATATAGGGGTCTGACATAAGAGTGGAGTGTCCCATTGGCTATTAATTAACCCGCCCCCAATGTGGCACGTCATTGGGTGTAATCCATGTCCAGCCTTTAAAAATATAGTCGCACCTCAAAATGCACATATACCCATTACATACACAATATAAAATGAGTAAGACAGATAAATAAAACAATTAAAACAAATACAAAAGATCCAAGTGACATCTTTCAGAATACTTCAACGTGAAATTTCTTATTCATATGTGTCAATTCATACGATCCTAGCATAGATAGGTGTAGATATCTAGGCATAGGCGTGGGAGCACATGGGAGAGGAGAGATCGGCAAGCTGATAAACAGCCAGTTGCCGATGTCACGTCGCCCTTGGCTCCCAGGCCTTACAAAAAGCCAAACAGCTCCGTTTCCGCGTTGAGGCCCCTAGGAATCAATGTTTCGAATTCATATATTCTCCTAGACTCCTGCCTAGACATTTGTGCTATATAGTCTCCTCCTCTCCATGGTTTGACTACTTTTTCAATTGCTATAAAGCACAAAGAGCTAGGGTCACTGTCATGAACTTCTTTGTAGTGTCTAGATAGTGGGTGTTTCATACAGCCCTTACGGATATTATTCATATACTCTGCCACCCTCTTCTTAAATGGTCTTTTCGTTCTACCCACATATTGGCGGGGGCAGGGACATTGTAGGATATAAATTAATCCCTCTGAGTCACAAGTTAACATTTCTCTAATCTCCATACTAAACGAGTTCTGTGTGGAAGTTATTTTAGTGGTTCTACGAGCAAAGGAGGTTGTTTTGCAATTGCAGCATCTATTGCATCTAAAAAAACCTTGTAAAGATAACCACGAAGATGCCCCTATAGTTTTCTTTTTCTTTAATGAGGGTGCCACTTTTAATCCGATGTTAGGGACCTTGGTATATGTTATTTTAGGTTGTTCCATTAATAAACCCCCTATATATTTATCTTCTAGGAGGTGACACCAATATTTCCTAATGATATCTTCCACCTTCTTGTAATTAGATTGGAAAGGTAATATTAGTCTGATGTTATCATCCTTTGTTGCTACTTTATTTTTAAAGAAAGTCTCTCTATCCATCTTATTTACTTTAGTGAGAGCCTCTTCTAATATTGTATCTGGATAGTCTCTGTCTAGCAATTGCTGTTTCAGGATTCCTGCTTCTACCTCAAATTGATCAGGTTTAGTACAATTTCGTTTGAGGCGTCTGAACTGACTAACCGGAATATTCGATAGCCATCTAGGTAGATGACAACTTGAATATCTCAAAAAACCATTTTTGGCAACGTCCTTCTGATATGTGCTACATACCAGCTTGGTCCCCTCAACACAGATATTCAGGTCCAAGAATTGAATTGATTCTTGACTAACAGTTGACGTAAACCTTAAATTAAGTGAGTTGATGTTAACTTCTTCTAAAAAATTGTTTAGGGCTTCCTTAGAATCCCTCCATATGAAAAAAACATCATCGATGTATCGATGCCAGAGGACCAGACTCGTCCCCAGCTTGGGCCCAATGTGATGAGATTCCCACTGTTCCATGAATAGATTGGCGTAGCTGGGGGCGAATCTGGTCCCCATGGCCGTACCCCTTTGCTGCACATAGAAGTCTCCCTCAAAATAAAAATAATTGTGCTCCAAAATAAACCGGACACCCTCCAATAGGAAAGCCAGTTGGGTCTCCGATAGGTGATCAGAAAGTTGTCTCCTCAATGACTCTAAACCCTGCGAGTGTTCTATAATGGTGTAAAGCGTATTCACATCTAGTGACCCTATATACCAGTTGTCATCCCACTCCAAACCCTCTACCAATTTCACAACCTCCGTAGTGTCCTTAACATAAGAAGGCATACATTTCACTACGGGTTGTAGTAACTTGTCGATATATTGGGAGAGGTTGGAGGACAAGGAGTTTATTCCCGACACTATTGGTCTCCCTGGTGGTCTAAAAGGGTCCTTATGTATCTTAGGGATGCAATAGAAAATGGGGATTCTTCTTTCTGTCCCCATTATAAATCTTTCTTCCTGTTCCAAAAGTAAACCCTCTCGCGTTCCCTTTTTACAATAAATCTGTAACTCTCTATAGAACTCCTCTGTCGGATCTGATTTCATTTTCTTATATGTAGTGGTGTCTTCTAACTGTCTCACACATTCTTCTAAATAATCCTTAGTGTTTAGAATCACTATCGCCCCACCCTTATCTGCAGGGCGAATAGTGAGATTATTATTTTTCTGTAAGTCTTTCATAGCTTTCTGTTCCTTGTGTGTCAAATTATTATATCTCTTATACACTCAAAGTGCTCTAATCTCCTTTTCCACATTATTTTTAAAAGTCGCAATTTCTGGACTGATCTCCTGTCTAGGGTATTTTCTAGACCTCATTTTTAATTCTGTATGTACATATTGATCTGGAACCGGTTGGTCACCCCTTCCCATTACCCGACTGTGTGCCCCTCCATTTTGGATATACATTTCTCTTTATTGGTTTGCGGGTAAACCCGGAGGTGAGCACCTAATTCCATCTGTTGAACAGGAGTGCCGACACTACTTTTTCTCTGTTTATTTGATCACTACACTAGTCAGTGGAATTGAAGGGAGGCATACGCCATTTTGCCAAAAATAATCTTGGGAAATACAAAAAAATTAAAAAATAACAAGCATTACTTAGTGTCCAGCTACTAACAGACAAAGGAGTAACTTGGGTATATACCTTCAAACCCAAATCAGTTTTGATACTGTAAATTAGATAAAACATTATGGAAACTGAGTTCACTGGGCTATAGAGTGTGTGTAAAATAGAAAAATGACTTGATAAAATAAACTAAAAAATCTGACTCAGAAATGGCCCCAGCAACCCCAGCTTAGGGGTTATTAAGCTTAGGAATTTATTAATAGCGGGGTCTAAAACACCGGTCTTAATAAATGTGCCTCTATGTATACCAACTCCGATAATGCATAGAGTGAAAAAACAGGAAAATCCAGCTTCTTAAAAGTTGCAATTTTATTCCATCAGGTTAAAATCTTCAGTACAGGAAATGGACTCAACAAACAACACGTTTCAGACCTTAAAAAACATTACGGTCCTTACTCATGAACACCATTGAGCTGAATGTTATCCTGTATATACCATGCATCCTCCAATCAACCGACTGGAACCGGTCACATGGCTCACAGGTGTCAACCTAAGCCCAATTAGTTGAGCGGAGAAAAACCACCACCACCCAGGAAGGAAAATGTAACCCTTACTGGTAATGACATACAAAAAACACCACAGAAAAAATGTCAATACTAAAAACATAAAAGTTTCTTAACGAAGGAAGTGGTTTTCAATATTGTAAGATTAAATCATACTTTTTGTTGAGACAATCAGGTATGCAAGTTTTTAATTAATGTATCCAGAACGATTCTTGACTGAAAAGTTTTTTCTTGTGGTCCCCGCCCCTGCTCGGTAAGAAAACCCTCTCCACTCCTTGAACAGTAAGGCAGGATACATCTCCATGATGCACAATTGCAAAATGGAGACTGGCTGCGGATACATTCCATGTTTTATAATGTGGTATGTCCGAGATATGTTTACGGATTCTCACTTTAATCGCATTATTCGTACATCCCACAGCCTGCAAGTTGCAGGCTGTACATGTAATTACATATACCGCATACGTAGTGTTGCAATTAAGATAACACTTTAGATCAAATGTCAATTGCCTAGAAGTGGAGAAAAAGGTTTTACTGACCATCATATGTTTACAACAAATAAATTGTTTGTGCCCACATTTGTAATTGCCCTTTTGACTGAGCCAAGTGGGTTTTATTTTTGGAGTATTCCTATATAGGCTTGGACTCAGCATTTGACCCATGGTTGGGGCCCTTTTCGCTATACAGCTTACTCCCTCCTCCACAATGGGAGCCCAGTCCTGATCAAAACTCAGAACAGGGAGATGGCGTTTAATGATCTTACATATTAAATTATACTCCCTACTATACTGGGTTACAAAAGGAACCTGTTCGCTTTCTTTTACCTCATTTCTTCCATGTTCTCTTTTATTATGACTAGTAGGGAAAACCAGAGAATTCCCATTCATAGAGTGTACTTGCGTTATTGCCTGTTTAATTAATCCTCTTGAGTAGTGTCTCTGGGTAAGCCTCTCATATATACTATCTGTTTTCCTAAAAAAGGAATCATCATCAGAGCAATTTCTCCTCGCTCTGATAATTTCCTCTCTAGGGATATTACGAACCACATGTGGTGGGTGGCATGATGTCGCTAATAGTATGGTGTTACCTGCAGTGTCCTTTCTGTATGAGGATGTGTGCACACAACCTTGCACTTCATCCCCCCTCAATTTCAAATCTAGAAAACAGATCGATTCAGGCTCCCAATGTATAGTGAAGGAGAGGGACACATAGCATGAATTTAAATACTGATCAAAGGTGGAAATAGTTTGTATGTCCCCAGACCACACCAGCAACAGGTTGAGGTTGACACCTGTGAGCCATGTGACCGGTTCCAGTCGGTTGATTGGAGCATGCATGGTATATACAGGATAACATTCAGCTCAATGGTGTTAATGAGTAAGGACCGTAATGTTTTTTAAGGTCTGAAACGCGTTGTTCGTTGAGTCCATTTCCTGTACTGAAGATTTTAACCTGATGGAATAAAATTGCAACTTTTAAGAAGCTGGATTTTCCTGTTTTTTCACTTGAAGTTTCACAGTCCTGACTGCATCCGTGCTTCTTCGCTAAGTCACGACAGGTGAGAGCTGCTTCTGTTGGTTTTGCCCATAGAGTGAAAAGACTACTTACAGTCCAAACTACTCCACACCTGCACACAACCAAAAGGAGAGGTGAAAACTTTTATAACCCTGTATTTTGTTTCACAAAATGCACAAGGACATTGAGTCTGTTTTCATTTCCTTTGCTTTCTGGAATAAAAGGACACTGCACATGCGGCACACAGCCATGAACGCCATACCTGCTTGAGAAAGGGTACCGCAACAAGACCCGAAACGTCGCATATAAATGTACTCAGCTTGTACCACTGTACGTGAATAAAATTGTTAAACGCAACTCTCATCTGTTGTCCTGACTCCGCCGCATTTTGTGAATACTAAATTCAGATGAACATAGCACAATAGGATTTGGAGGGTTACGTCAGTACAAAAAGAAAGAAATTAAGAAAAAATAAAAGATATAAAGCCCTGGCTGCACTGACTGCTCCACAATATTAACTTATAATAATAATTTAACTGGCTACATGCCATGTTTCTCATTGTAGCTGTGAGCCATGTGCTGTGTACTCAGCCCCGTGCTGGGGGTGAGAGTAAGTTAGGCACTGCTGCAGATGCTGCTGTGACATGGAAGGGCAGGATCCTGCCCTAATGGCTGCTCCAAGCCAAGGGGAGCAGCTTATGTAAGGGTTACAGCCAAGCTCTGAAGAAACAGGGCCAAGCAGATCAGACCTGGAGCAAATTCCTGGTGAGGGAAATGAGCAGCAGTCATTGGCCTAATGGCATAGAAGGAGAAGGAGTCTCTCTTCCACAGGCATGCCATAGTAGGTGTGATGTCTGGAAGTAAAGAGCTGCAGAAAGTGGAATGACCTGCTGGTGAGATAGCTTTAGATTAAGCAAGCTACAGCAGTGCTGAAAGAGATTGAGGTGTCATGTGAAACTCAGGTCCTTTGGAAGAGACAGTGGGAGAAGGGTTACGGCTGTCGACCTAAAGAGGAACCAATGGCCTGGTCAGTGAGTCAGCACCTGGGAAGCAGCCAGAGGAGCAAGTTGTGTATGGACATATAGTAAAAGAATTAACACTGGTAGTCTTGGTTAGGTTGTCAAAGAAACCAGATGGTCCACCCGTTTCTGGTTAGTTAATAGGTCTTAGCTGAGCAGAGCTAGTAGAGAAAAGACCTACATGTATGAACTCCTGCCAAGTAGGCTCAAAGAGAAGACTCATCCAGAAAACACCATTCCTGAGACTGAAAAGCTGCCAAATAACAACTCAACTAGGAGACTACCCCCGAGGGAAAGAGACGAGATATCTACAGAAGGTTCAGAAGCATCAAGGCTATGCACTGGACTCTGACAGTAAGGTATTGGTCATTTATGGCATTAAGACTATACTGCTTCTGGAAAGGGTAAATTGCCACTGACACCAAATATACACTGAGGACTAGCCATCCAAATTTAAGATCTGCACCCCTCAGCCTGGAAATTACAGAAACAGTTCATTAAAAAGGAATTGCACACCTGTGGTTATTTAGTAAAATTGCAAAGTGTGTTTAGAGTGAGACTCGGAAAACTCCTACTACCATCATTTCTATTGCTGATAACTATTGGGAGAATCCTACTCTGTAACATAACTCAGAAATGTACTTTTTGCTGCTGTACGCACTACTGCTCCCATATCTATTCAGTAAAGGGATGCTTTATTTATTGCAACCAAACTGGCTTGGTCATTGACTCCACCGTCTATCATGTAACAATTCCTATATTTGCCCTCCCACCTTGTGCAGCAAGCCCCTGAAGAAGCAGTGCCAAAGATGAAAGCATTAGTGGCCCTGATGAGATTCTGTTTCATAGTGTACTCCCTCAGTACAAAGTGCAGTTTCTGGCACCAGAGGAGGAGGTATGGTGACTGGTTGTATGGCAACTAATTGGCGCTACCAGGCACTTGTGGATATAGGTGTCCACTGTGATAAAGGCTTGATGTTAGACTGGCTTAGTGTTTGTTTAGGTGATGAGTCTCTGAACAGTAGTCTCTCACTGTAGCAGTGTTTTGTCATCACACTCATCACACTGCTGCCTTGGCACACTGATGCTTTCTGTAAGCAGTGTTCTGGATTCTGGTAGTCTCCCTGCAGTGATGGTCTCACAAAAGAATTGGATAGGGTTTCTATGAGTAGGAGCTCAGGCATGTGCTTCCTCTCCCTTTGTTGTCTCAACTTGAACTCCCTCTCCCAGCAGGAAGTAGGACAGCCCACTCCAATCCATTGCCAACCATTACCTCCTTTGCTGGAATAAATGGGCAAAACATGAAAATGCATAACATGACATAACAATACACAATAAATATTTGCAGATTACATCTACCTAACATTAAGGGTACCCCACCTAACACCAGGTAGGAGTCCCAATAAGGTCCCAGGAATGCCCTGAGATATGTCATTGCGCCGCCTGAGCTGTACATCATGGGTACAGGCCGGAAGAGGCCTGTATCGCTGCCATGGAGGTAAGTAAAAGTGTTTTGGTTTTTTTGCTTGTTTTTTAATATAACGGACTATTTGTTACTGACACATGGGGTGAGGGGGTTAAAGAGGCACTTGTAACTGGCACATGGGGTGGGGGGTTAAAAAGGCACTTGTAACTGGCACATGGAGGTAGGGGGGGTTAACAAGGCACTTGTAACTGGCACATGGGGAGGGTAAAGAGGCACTTGTAACTGGCACATGGGGGGTTAATAAGGCACTTGTAACTGGCACATGGGGGGGTAAAGAGGCACTTCTAACTGGCACATGGGGGGGATAAAGAGGCATTTGTAACTGGCACATGGGGTGGGGGGGTTGAAGAGGCACTTGTAACTGGCACATGGGGTGGTGGGGGAGTAAAGAGGCACTTGTAACTGGCACATGGGGTGGGGGGCTAAAGAGGCACTTATAACTGGCACATGGGGTGGGGGGGTAAAAGAGGCACTTGTAACTGGCACATGGGGTGGTGGGGGGGTAAAGAGGCACTTGTAACTGGCACATGGGGTGGGGGGGTAAAAGGCACTTGTAACTGGCACATGGGGTGGGGGGGTTAAAGAGGCACTTGTAACTGGCACATGGGGTGGGGGGTTTAAAGAGGCACTTGTAACTGGCACATGGGGTAGTTAAAGAGGCACTTGTAACTGGCACATGGAGTGGGAGGGTTAAAGAGGCACTTGTAACTGGCACATGGGGTGGGGGGGGTTAAAGAGGCACTTGTTACTGGCACATGGGGGGGGCAGAGAGGCACGTGTTACTGGCACATTATTATGGGGAACTATGGGGGCTTCTACTGAGGCCACAAAGAAGGGGTATTTTATATGGGGGGCTCTGTGTGGTACTAGTATTATCAGGGGATTATCTGTTTCTGCAGTGTAGTATTGGGGGTGATGGAAAAGTAGTAAACTAAGATTCTTTTTGTTGTTGTCAAACTGCAGAGACTGAAAATGGCGACAAAATGGTGGTTTGGTCTGAAGGTCTAAAAGGAGAAGACGAGGTCAGAGAACATCTACATCAAAGGAGACATCACTGGATGTAAGAGGTATGGGGCGCTGTATTACTGTATGCTGCCATGGAGGGGGGTGAGAAATAATGTGACGCGAAGGGGGTGATGTAAAAAGGAGGGGTTGATGACGTGACATGGAGGGGGAGAAATGTGCCATTCGGGGGTGGGGGGGTATGCTGTCATGGAGTGGGGGGAATAATGTGACGCGAAGGGGGTGATGACGTGACATGGAGGGGGGGGGACCCGTATTGTTTTTCGCCCCAGGGCCCCACTTCACCCAGGTTTGGGAATGACAGTAATGTGAGCTTGTAAAGATGAGGAAAGGGACAGTCTTTAGAGATCGAGTTAAAAGCTTGTAGAATAGCGAGTGCTAATTCCTCCCCTAATACCTTGTAAAATCGGGGAGTTAGGCCATCAGGTCCTGGACGGAATTTAATGGTCTTTGATGACAGATAACTCTCGGATGAAGAGAAATCTTCATCTAAACTGGTAGATGAAGTGTCTGGGATGGGTTTAGGTCCAAACTCATTTAAATATGATAAGATGTCCTCTGAGGCAGAATCAGATGTGTTGACTGACCTTGAGGTTATAAATAGAGATGAGCAAATCGAGGTTGATGAAGTGGAATTCGATCCGAATTTCAGGAAAAATTTGTACCAAATCCGAATTTCCTGATGCTTCGTGGTAACAAATTGGATTTTTTCCTAAAATGGCTGCTGCACATGTTAGGACATGAAGCAAAGAACTCTGGGAACGAGGGATTACCCACAATTCCATGCATGCAGCCAATCAGGAGCCAGCCCTGTGATGTCACAGCCCTATAAATAGCCTCAGCCATCTTGGATTCACCCATTTTAAAGTGTGCTTAGTGCAGGGAGAGACGTCAGCAGGCGCTAGGGAAGAATTGAAAACTTTTATTTTATTGATTCAACATTATTATCAATTTTTATTTTTATTATTTTCTAAATTTCATGTCTGTTACAATTGAAAAATTCAATAAAAATCATTCTAAATGCTGAATAGAAGTTCAGGGAAAGAGCATTAGAAGTGTAGGGAAAGGATAGGAAGGAATTATTCCACAGTATTTAAGCAGAACAGGGTTCAATAGGGGAGTGTACAGCCTGGGTAATAGGAACAATCCTATTACACCTTGCTGCACTGACTGGGGATCCAAACTCCAGTTATACTTCTGCTTCAGGTTTGCAATAGATGATACCTCTGTAATTCCAGCAAACCGTTCTCTTAATTGGAGTGCAAGTGCTGTGTGATACAGCCATTAACAGGGTGTATTACTAGGAAATATTTCTATGTCTTATTAGCCTTTGTGAGGTGCAGTTATATGTTCAAAAGCCTTTTTTGGTGTGTATTAGGGTACTTTCACACTTGCGGCAGAGTGACCCAGCAAGCAGTTCCGTCGTCGGAATCCGGATGCTTGTCATGCGGTAAGACGGATCCCGCTTGTATTTTTTTTACAGTTTTAAAGGTCCGTGAATGCGCAGACAGGAAGGACAGATCCGTCCTTCAGGTATTTCTAATGCTGGATCCGGCACTAATACATTTCAATGTAAATTAATGCCGGATCCGGCATTCTGGCAAATGATCCAGCATTTTGGACAGAGATAATACCGCAGCATGCTGATCAGTTCTTTTCCGGTATTGAGCCCCTTTTGACGGAACTCAATGCCGGAAAATAAAAATGCTAGTGTGAAAGTACCCTTAGTGGTGAAAAAAAGGGCTTATTAGCCATTCAGGGGTGCAGTTATATGTTCTAAGGCCTTTTTTGGTGTGTATTAGTGGCAAAAAAGCATTATTTGCCGTTCAGCTGTGCATTTATGTGTTTTAAAGCCTTTTTTGGCGTGTATTATTGGGAAAAAAGGGCTTATTAGCCGTTGTGTGGTGAAATTGGGAAAATTGCAACCCTTTTTGGCATGTGTTAGTGGCAAAAAAAAAAGTATTTTTTGCCGTTCAGCAGTGCAGTTATATGTTATAAAGTTTTTTGGCGTGTATTAGTGGCAAAAAAAAGTATTATTTGCCATTATGTGGTGAAGTGAGTAAATTATAGGCCTTTTAAGCTTGTAGTAGTGACAAAAAAAGTATTAATTGCCGTTCAGCGGTGCAGTTATATGTTCTAAAGCATTTTTTGGCATGTATTAGTGGCAAAAAAGTATTATTTGCTGTTGTGCGGTGAAGTGACAAAATTACAACCTTTTTTGAGGTGTATTAATTTACTTTTTATTTACTTATTTTATCTAACAGTATGTCAGACAGAGAAGATACAGGCCCTGCAAAAGGGAGGGGCAGAGGCCTAAATGTTTCTAGCGAAGGCACAGGTCAAAGCAGAGTAAAGGGGTGTGGCAGAAGGGGTCATTTCCAGAGGCCTGAGCTCCCGGTGTCATCTAGTGGTCATGTGTTGACCAGCAACCAAGCGGTTCTTGAATGGTTGACTCGGTCATCCACTTCGTCCCAAGTGACATCAGACACCCCCAGCCAAAATTCGGTGGGTTTGTAAGCTGAAACCACTGATTTATGGTATTGCTATTTTGGCAATTGAATTTCACCCTAGAACAAAATATATCCTTTGCCGGACACTATGAAACTTGTCCAATCACAGCTGGAACACCAGATTTAATGTATTTCTATTTTTGCTACTGAATTTCACCCCAGAAAATAATAAATCCTTTGACGGACACTATTAAACTTGGCCAGCCACTGCTGGGACACCAGATTTACAGTATTGCTATTTTGGCAATTGAATTTCACCCCAGAACAAAATATATCCTTTGCCGGACACTATAAAACTTGTCCAGTCATAGCTGGAACACCAGATTTACTGTATTTCTATTTTTGCAACTGAATTTCACCCCAGAAAATAATAAATCCTTTGACGGACACTATTAAACTTGGCCAGCCACTGCTGGGACACCAGATTTACGGTATTGCTATTTTGGCAATTGAATTTCACCCCAGAAAAAAATATATCCTTTGCCGGACACTATTAAACTTGGCCAGCCACAGCTGTAACACCAGATTTACGGTATTTCTATTTTTGCAACTGAATTTCACCCCAGAAAAAAATATATCCTTTGCTGGACACTATTAAACTTGGCCAGCCACTGCTGGGACACTAGATTTAGGGGATTGCTATTTTGGCAATTGAATTTCATCCAGAACAAAATATATCCTTTGCCGGACACTATTAAACTTGGCCAGCCACAGCTGGAACACTAGATTTATGGTATTTCTATTTTTGCAACTGAATTTCACCCCACAAAATAATATATCCTTTGACGGACACTATGAAACTTGTCCAGTCACAGCTGGAACACCAGATTTAGGGTATTTCTATTTTTGCAACTGAATTTCACCCCAGAACAAAATATATCCTTTGCCGGACACTATTAAACTTGTCCAGTCACAGCTGGAACACCAGATTTACGGTATTTCTATTTTTGCACCCGAATTTAACCCCAGAAACAAATATATCCTTTGCCGGACACTATTAAACTTGGCCAGCCACTGCTGGGACACCAGATTTAGGGGATTGCTATTTTGGCAATCGAATTTCACCCCAGAAAATTATCTATCCTTTGCCAGACAGCAGACAGTATTACACTTGGCTAGCCACAGCTGGAACACCAGATTTAGGGGATTGCTATTTTGGCAATTGAATTTAACCCCTCAATAAAATATAGAAATTTCTATCCTGAGTTTCTAGGGGTGACAATAAGCACAGCCAAGCCCCTGATGTAGGATATAGCAAAAAAAAAAAAACTAGTACTGATGGATTGATGGACTTAGTGGCAGCTTGTGCTGGTGCACCACAAGACACAAAATGGCCGCCGATCACCCCAGAAAAAAGTGACAGAAAAACGCTCTGTGCAGCCTAAAAACCAGTGAGCAATTAACTAGCAGCAGTTGAATGATTCACAGCTGTAGATCGATCACTTCATTAGGTGTTTTTGCTGAGTTTTTCCTGCCTAATCTCGCCCTCACAGCAGCTGCGTGCTATCCCTACACTAATCAGAGCAGAGTGACGTGCGGTGCAACGTGACTTCAGCTTAAATAGAGGCTGGGTCACATGGTGCTCTTGGCCAATCACAGCCATGCCATAAGTAGGCATGGCTGTGATGGTTTCTTAGGGCAAGAAGTAAAACGCTAGCTGATTTGCTGCTGTGCAGCCCATTAGAAAGCGGGAAGAAATCGCCGAACAACGAACCCGAACCTGAACTTTTTTGAAAATGTTCAAGTCCGGGTCCGTGTCCCGAACACCCCAAAATTAGGTATGAACCTGAACTATACAGTTCGGCTTCGCTCATCCCTACCCAAAAGCTTTTAAAAGACTGAAAGATTTGATATTAGTGAGATCTACAGTAGGCCATCAGAAAACAGTGTGTTTAGCAGACATTATAAAAAGGGGCTTATTTACAAGAGTGTGCCTGTGAGATATACACCGTACCATCAGAGAAATTTTTTTTTCTGGGGAAATTAACCTAATTTGTGCAACATCTGTGTGTGTGTTCAATCTGCAACCATTATATTAATTACTCCAGCAGAGAATTATTTATATTTTGGGCAAATTTAACTAGTGTTTGGCACATCTGTGTGTGCGTTTAGGCCGCAACCGTAAATACAGCATTCCAGCAGAAAATACATTTTATTTGGGACAAATTTGTGTCCCATACTGAACTGATTCTGTAAACACTGTGTATATTAGTAATATTACAACTTCCATTAATCTGGGCCTAGTAAAGTGTCCAAAATCTGTTGGTTTTTGTATCCCATACTGAACTGAATCTAAAAACTCTGTTTATATTACAACTTCCATTAATCTGGGCCTAGTAAAGTGTCCACAATCTGTGGGTTTTTGTATTCCATACTGAACTGAATCTGAAAAAAGTGTGTATATTACAATTTCCATTAATCTGAGCCTAGTAAAGTGTCCACAATCTGTGGATTTTTGTATTCCTTACTGAACTGAATCTAAAAACACTGTGTATATTACAACTTCCATTAATCTGGGCCAAGTAAAGTGTCCACAATCTGTGGGTTTTTGTATCTCATACTGAACTGAATCTGAAAACACAGTGTATATTACTTCCACTAATCTGGGTATAGTAAAGTGTCCACAATCTGTGGGTTTTTGTATTCCATACTGAAATGAATCTGAAAAATGTGTGTATATTACCATTTCCATTAATCTGGGCCTAGAAAGTGTAAACAATCTGTGGGTTTTTGTACTCCATACTGAACTGAATCTGAAAAAAGTGTGTATATTACAATTTCCATTAATCTGGGCCTAGTAAAGTGTCCACAATCTGTGGGGTTTTGTATCCCATACTGAACTGAATTTGAAAAAACTGTGTACATTACAAAGTCCATTAATGTGGGCCTAGTAAAGTGTCCACAATCTGTGGGTTTTTGTATCCCATACTGAACTGAATCTGAAAACACAGTGTATATTACTTCCATTAATCTGGGTCTAGTAAAGTGTCCATAATCTGTGGGTTTTTGTATTCCCATACTGAACTGAATTTGAAAACACTTTGTACATTACAAGTTCCATTAATCTGGGCCTAGTAAAGTGTCCACAATCTGTCGGTTTTTGTATTCCATACTGAGCTGTTTCTGAAAAAAGTGTGTATATTACACTTTACATTAATCTGGCCATTAGAGAAACGTGGTGTGGTGTTTAACAAGCAGGATATGCTCAACCCATTTGCAGTTGTGCATGTCTATAGGGGAGCACATCTTGCACTTGTAGTCCGTTGCTAGGGGCAATCAACAGCAAAAAATGCATACAATGGAAGATGCCAGCAACGGACTACAAGTACCACAATAACCATCCTACATATGATAACGATAATGTGGATGTGGAGAACAATCAAAAATATAACCATAGCAAAGGCAGGTGCACTCTACAGCAATACTAAACCCTCACACTGATAAAATTGAGAGGTTAGTTTGACATATCCCACTAGGAGGACATGTTGGCATCTTCCATTGTATGTACATTACAACTTCCATTAATCTGGGCCTAGTAAATTGTCCACAACCTGTGGGTTTTTGTATTCCATACTGAACTAATTCTAAAAACACTGTGTATATTACAACTTCCAATAATCTAGGCCAAGTAAATTGTCCAAAATCTGTGGCTTTTTGTATCTAATACTGAACTGAATCCAAAAACATTGTGTATATTACAACTTCCATTAATCTAGGCCTAGTAAAGTGTCCACAATATGTGTGTTTTTGTACTCCATACTAAACTGAATCTGAAAACACTGTGTATATTACAACTTCCATTAATCTGGGCCTAGTAAAGTGTCCAAAATCTGTGGCTCTTTGTATCCAATACTGAACTAAATCTGAAAACACTGTGTATATTTTAACTTCCATTAATCTGGGCCTAGTAAAGTGTCCATAATCTGTGGGTTTTTGTATTCCATACTGAACTGAATCTGAAAACACTGTGTATATTACAACTTCCATTAACCTGGGCCTAGCAAAGTGTCCAAAATCTGTGGTTTTTTCTATCCAATATTGAACTGAATCTTAAAACACTGTTTATATTACAACTTCCATTATTCTGGGCCTAGTAAAGTGTCCAAAATCAGTTTTTTTTTATCCCATACTGAACTGAATCTGAAAACACTGTATATTACAACTTCCATTAATCTAGGCCTAGTGTAGTGTCCAAAATCTGTTGTGTTCTGTAACCAATGCTGTACTGCATCAGAAAACTGTGTCTTTAGCGGACAGTAATACAATCTCCGCCACATCTACAGACAAAACCAATAATATGAAGAAGGAAGCACAAAGGGACGGGGATATGGGCGTGATGCTGATGGTGCAAGCAGAGAACACTGTCCAAGTCGGACCAGTGCGAACAGGTGGAAGGTTGGATGGCTGAAGATAATGCTTCCAGTCGATTAAGCATCACCCTCTCTTCCACTAAGTCCAGTGTCTGTAGCCAAGAGTCTGGTCATCTGAATCCTCACCCTGATCCTCCTTCCTCCCACCATGTAGAGTTTGGCCAAACAAGTGATCCCACACTCCGATATCCACATGACCTTTTTTCATCGCCAGTACTTGGCTCTCTCGCCAAGTACGCTTGAGGAGGGACCTGAGATTTTGTGCCCTGATTCCCAACCTCTTGAGCCTTCACAGTCTCAAGAAGATGACGGTGGTGAATGGCAATCATTCGTTTACGAGGTGGATGAAGATGAGACACAGTTGTCAATCACTGAGGTTGTGGTTAGGTCAAGTCAGGAGGATGAGCAGAGTGAGGAAGTGGAAGAGGAGGTTGTAGACAATGAGGTCACTGACCCAACATGGGAAGACGAAAAGCCGAGCGAGGACAGCAGTACAGAGGGGGAGGGATCCGCAGCACATCAGCAGTATGGAAGAGGCAGTGGGGTTGCAAAAGGGAGACGTCGGCGAACACCAAACAGGCCCATAACTGTTACACCGAGCATCCCCATGCATAAATCTATCTAGAGCTACTAGTGAAGGCGCGCCGCATGTGTGCCTATTTCCGCAAGTCGTCCACAGCTTTAGCCAGTCTGTCAACGCTGCAGCAGCGCTTGCGGCTTCCAGCTCACTGACTGTTCTGCGACGTGAGCACACGCTGAAACTCTACATTCTACATGTTTGGCAGGCTTTGTGAGCAGCAGAGGGCAGTTGTGGAATACCAGCTGCAACATGATCATCGCCTTTCCAGTCAACTGCCACTATTCACAAGCGAGGAGTGGGCATTGATGTCAGACCTCTGTGAGGTTTTTAAAAACTTTGATGAATTCACACAGATGGTTATTGTCGATAACGCTATTTTCAGCGTAACCATCCCACTGCTGTGTCTACTCAAACGGATGCCCCTCGCCCTGCACCTGGACCTTCACATGAACCATCAACAACAACATCCACTTCCCTGTCCCAGCGCAGCATCCAAATGTCGATAACACAGGCATTTGAACGCAAGCACAAATACCCACCCACCGACAGGCCATAACACTAAATGTGCAACTTTCAAAATTACTGGCCCTTGAAATGTTTCCATTTAGGCTTGTGGACACTGAGACCTTCCGCAGCCTTATGTCGGTGGCCGTCCCTCAGTATGCAGTCCCCAGCCACCACTATTTTTCACGGTGTGCCACGCCTGCCTTACACCAGCATGTGTCCCAGAACATCACCGGTACCCTGACCAACGCACTTACTGGGAATGTCCACTTCACCACGGACATATGGACAAGTGCTGGTGGCCAGGGACGCTACATTTCCCTGACCGCACACTGGGTGAATGTTGTGGAGGCCGGGAGTGAGTCGTACCCTGGGATGGCACAGGTGCTACCCACGCCCAGGATTTCCGGCCCTACGTCCATCAGGGTCTCCGCCAAGGATACAGACAGTTACATCCCATTTTATATTTATACATATATATTTTGCTTTTTGCTTTTCCTATATTCTATTTTTTTAATCTGAATAAATTAACGTTTTACCTGATAAAACACCAGATATGTGTGCCTTCATCTTTATAATAACCATTTCTGTAACTAATATTGGCAAGGGTGTCGCCATTGGATAGTGCACCTGCTTTTCACATTGAATGAAGCAATTCAAAACCACTGGCTGTCTATGTCATCACTGATCAGAATCGATAATAAACAAGATTTGAGCTGTGTACAAACGTAGGGGGAGATTTATCAAACTTGTGTAAAGGAAAACTGGCTTAGTTGTGCATAGCAACCATTTTACCTTTCATTTTTCATTTACAGATTTTACCTTTCATTTTCCAGAGGAGGTCTGGAAACCGGTTGGTTGCTATGGGCAGGTAAGCCAGTTTTCCTTTACACCATTTTTGATAAATGTACCCCATAGTCCTAGAAAGTTGACCAGGCTAACTAGTCCACAGCATGGCATATCTTTAGAAACCATCTGCGTTATAAGCTGTACAGGATAAAAATTCATCACGATTTGGAACCAGACAAGAAACTGAAATGATGTTTAGTAATGAGGCTACCTTTCACCTTAGTGGGAAGGTCAATTACCGCAACTAGGGTAGAGCGGACACCTGGAAGTTCGGGTTCAACGACCCCGAACCTGAACTTTGGGGCATTAAAATGCCTGTAAAATAGTCATAGTAAGGGCTAGAGGGCTGCAAAATGAAGCAAAATGGGGGTAAGGGCAGGAAAATTGCCCTGCAAACAAATGTAGATAGGGAAAATAACATAGAATAGAAAAAAATAATAATCTTGAACTAGGAGGTGGAGGTCAAAGTGGAGTAGGAGGTTGAGTAGGTAGAAGCAGTGGCGGAGGAGGAGGTGATAGCCAACACTATTTGTGTTGTTTTTTTATTTATTAACTTTTTTTTTTTTATTAATTTGGGAAGACCCCAAAACATTGTGAAATAGAAAAGAGAATGCAAAGAGAAAGTTCACTGGAGTATAACAATGGCTGGGTGTGGCCGGTATACTTGTCTATTCAGCACAAGGTAGGACAAGTCCTGTGGGATCCATGCCTGGTTCATTTTAATGAACGTGGCTTTTCCACATTGGCTTTGGACAGGCGGCTGCGCTTGTCTGTGATAACCCCTCCCTGCTGTGCTAAACACACATTCGGACAATACACTGGCTGCAGGGCAGGCCAGCACTTCCAAGGCATAAAGGGCAAGCTCAGGCCATGTGCCCATGTGCAGACCCATTAGTCAGTACAAGTAGGCATGTGCACATGTTGCTGAAATGCTGCCTCCTGCTAAGACGTTCCATATCAGTGACAGAATTAAGGATGGCATGTTGTCCTTGTAGCGGGGATCCAGCAAGGTGGCCACCCAGTAATCAGCACTGGTTAGAATGTGGGCAACTCGGCTGTCCTCTGTGGGAGGTGTATCGTTTGTGTCCTCTGTATCCCCCCAGCCACGCTCCAGTGATGCCCATGAGCTGCTTTAGGTGCCACCCTGCTGTGAACACGGTTCCTCCTCATCATCATCCTCCTCCTCCTCATCCTCCAGAACTGTGCCCTGGCTGGCCTATTGTGTACCTGGCCTCTGTTGGTGCAGGAACCCACCCTCCAAGCCACTTGTGAATGACTGGCCTGATAACCATGGAAAGTACCCCTCTTCCTCCTCCTCTTCCTCCTGTGCCATATCCTACTCCACCATCGCCTGAAGTGTTTTTTTCAAGGAGACATAGAAGTGGGATAGTAACGCTGAGGACGGCGTCATCGGCACTGGCCATGTTGGTGGAGTACTCGAAACAGCGCAACACGGCACACACGTCCTGCATGGAGGCCCGCTCATTGGCAGTGAAGTGGTGCTGTTCCGCAGAGCGACTTACCCATGCGTACTGCAGCTGAAACTCTACTATCTCCTGCTGCTGCTCTCACAGTTTGTCCAGCATATGCAAGGTGGAGCTCCACCTTGTGGGTACATTGCATATGAGGTGATGAGCAGGAAGGCCGAAGTTACGTTGCCTCGCTTTAGGCTCTGATTGCACAGCGTCCAAACCACTCGCGTCTTGTCAGCAACACATTGTCTGAAGAACTACCACACCAGGGAACTCCTTGGAGCTGGCTTTGGTGTGCTCAGTCTCTTGGTGTGGTGGGCAGTAGCAGGTGTACTGGCTAGGGGATGGCCACTTTGCTTTTTCACCCTGCTCCCTCTTTTGATGCTCCGCCAACACCAGCAGCAACACAACCACGGCCACATCCCTTATTTGATACTCTCCAAATTCTTTGAAGTCACCCACCGAACTAACAGACGGATTAAATATACTAATTTCCCTTTCACGTATGCAATGCAGGTGTACCTCACACAAAAATTGGGTATATTTTACCCACCGAACTAACAGACAGATTAACTATATTTATTCCCCTGTCAGGAATGCAGTCCAGGTGTACCTCACAACAAGAATGGGAATATGTCACCCACCAATCTAACAGACAGATTAAATATATTATTTCCCTGTCACATATGCAATGCAGGTATACCTCACACAAAAATTGGGTATATTTCACCCACCGAACTAACAGACGGAGTAACTATATTTATTTCCCTGTCAGGTATGCAGTGCAGGTGTACCTCACAACAAGAATGGTAATATGTCACGCACCAATCTAACAGATGGATTAACTACCGTATTTTTCGCCCCATAAGACGCACTCCCCCCCAAAAGTGGGGGGAAAATGCCCCTGCGTCTTATGGGGCCAATGCTGCCATTTTATATCGCAGTCTGCGATGCTACTGCATTGCAGACTGCAATGTATTAGGGGGGAGGGGGGAGGAGCTGGAGGTCGGCAAATGCGGCGGGGCCAGGTTCAGTCACTGTACTCTGGCCCCGCCGCTCACGCTAAGGTGCAAATATTGAGAGTAGTAGAAAGGATGAGGAGACAGTTGTAGTAAACAACAATTGAACTTTTACTGAATCAATAGTCTCAGGACAGTTGTTACAGTTAATTTGCAAATCAAAAGCAATAATCCAGATGTTGGTTTAACTGGAATTCCTTAATACAGGTCTGGCAATTATCAGTTGAGGAGTTCTCTAATGCTGTTACTTTACAGGCAAAGAATTAGCAAATTTGCATTAAGTCCAATTACTAGCACTCAGGGATTGAATATAATGATTCCCTATTTATCTCGAGCAATCCAATAAGGACATTCTACCTCGTGGCAGGCAAACTCTCTGCTACATTATTTGATGCAGGATGCTCTCCTGAGATATTCAGGTTCACTATGTTCCCAGAAGGCATTAAGTGAAAAGAGAACAATTCTGCACACTAATTATCCAGTTGTGTCCAGGTACCTTTAAGTTCCTCCCGGTCACTGGTGCTTGTGAAGTTCCTTGGCTAGACTCAGCTCTAATATTCACTAGAATGGCTTTATATCCATACATAGACTTACTGTCTTGTGCTGGGCTGCTGTGACTCCTTGGTCTGTCGTCTCCTTGGCTTGATCAGGGCCCAGAGGAAAGAAATGCAGCTATATCTTGGACTGAGCCTGTCCTCCTCCATACACCTCCTTCTCCTCTCTCTTTCACTTACTACTTCCTCTCCAACTCTCACACACTCTCCTCTCTCTTAGCATACCCCAGCTATATATAGTATATGGTGCCAGCACCACCTAGGGGCGAATGGGTGTAAGGACAATGCCAGCCTGATATTAGGAAAACACAATATATTAAATACAATAAATTTTGACATTTAGCAGAAATTTTAAGTTCCCACATAATGCTGCATAACCCACTGCTTAAAGATTAGTTGTCCTGGAAGATATAAAATATGCACCGCAAACACAAACATGCATATAATTTTTCTTTTGCAAAGTACTATTATGATAATTAGATAACCTCAAGTAAGAAAAGGGTTAAGCATAACAATACACATTTATTATAATATATTTTTCTTTTGGTTTTCTTGACGCAGAAAAGGGGAATTGGGCGTTGTAACCTTTGGTGCTTGATGGTGACAAAAAGGGCAGTGATCTCACAAAGGGGGAATACAGTCCATAGCATAGTCCTGAGACAAAGTCCATCCCTGATTTGGGGTATGAATAATTTTGTAATCCAAAGGGTTAAAGTGCAAAAGTTTTTGTTTGTAAGAGCATGTGCGTTGCATACAATAAGGCACAGAAGAGTCTTTCTGGGTACATTTCTTTGAACGTTGCATAAAACTTTTGTTTTAAGGTCTCAGACAAACTGAGAAGGCGGTAAAAAGTGAAATAAAAGGGCGCAAACTTTGGCATAACTGGGATTATTCTTCTAAAATCACACTGGAGTCCATAAAAGAGGCCTTTTAAAAAGGGCAGAAGCACTCTAGTGGTATAGGGAACAACAACTTGAACAAAAACGGAAAGAGAGTTCCCCAAGCAAACAGTGTCTTCTGCTCCATTTTAGTGTTGGCCAACCGTCCTACTTACGGATATAGAGCTAATTTCCGGTGGGACTTTTTCTTCTCTAGGGTCCTATAGCGCTGGTCTAGCAGCGGCTGGTTCTGGATACTGCTGTGATCTTGACTCTTTGGAAACGAACTACGGCCCAGAAGGGATCTTGTGCATGGAACCATGGAAGAAGTAACCTCTGGGGAGGTAGCTGGGTCGGCAGTGTTGTCCAGCTCCAAGAGGATGTCTGGTGAAATGTGAGGTGGGATCTGAGGCCAATAGGATCCATAGTTGGAGACACATTCCTTCCATGCCTCGGTATAGGGTTCATCTTGCTCTTCGGCCGCAAGGGGTTTGAGACTCTTTAAGTCCCTCTCACTTTTCAAATCAGGAAACAGGTTCCTGGGCCTAAAATGGCTGCCCGAGTCTTTTCACTGCAGTGGCATATAGTCCGCGGGTGCCCTCTGCTGGAGTAAATTCCACAATCTCCACAAGTTCTTCCCTTTCCACAGACCAGTGATTTATAGAATAATCTTTATCTATCTCCTGGTCTTTGATAAATCCGAACCCTCTCTGTTTGCAAAAGGAGAGAACCCGGCCCAGTCTACGGATGGGAAACAGGAGTGGCTCCAGGGGTTCCTCCATGACAGGGGTGGCAGGGGAAACATCCTCCACTTTCTTTTGCTCTGCCTCCATGGTGAGGTCCAGGCTTCCCTCCGGTGCTTGCGCAACACTCTTTTCCGCCATACTTGAATTCTCTATCGCTCTCTCCTCTTTTCCTTCACAGTAAAGCACTTCCTGTTCCTCTGAGGAGCTGGCGGTTATCGCTTTCTCCGGTCCACCCCCTAGGTTCACTTGCATTATGGGGGCGATATTACCAGGCGGCATAATGAAAAGTCTATGGTGGCGCAGCCAATATTTTTTTCCCGCTCTTTTAAAGGGTCGGGACTCAATTTTCCTGCTTCTGAGGGGGTGTCACTTACTTTTTCTCACCAGTAGCAGTGCGTTTTCACAGTGATAAAGCAGTAAAACAACAAGAAAGCCTTCAAACGGCCATTTTAGGTTCAATCCAAAAGTCAATTAACTAACAGCAAGCAGTTTTAGGAACATAGTAACATAGTATATAAGACCGAAAAAAGACATTTGTCCATCCAGTTAGGCCTGTTTCCTACAAGTTGATCCAGAGGAAGGCAAAAAACCGCTGTGAGGCAGAAGCCAATTTTTCCACTTAAGGGGAAAAAAATTCCTTCCCGACTCTAATCAGGCAATCAGAATAACTCCCTGGATCAACGACCCCTCTCTAGTAGCTATAGCCTGTAATATTATTACACTCCAGAAATACATCCAGGCCCCTCTTGAATTCCTTTATTGTACTCACCATCACCACCTCCTCAGGCAGAGAGTTCCTTAGTCTCACTGCTCTTACCATGAAGAATCCTTTTCTATGTTTGTGTACAAACCTTCTTTCCTCCAGACGCAGAGGATGTCCCCTCGTCACAGTCCTGGGGATAAATAGATGATGAGAGAGATTTCTGTACTGACCCCTGATATATTTATACATAGTTATTAGATCTCCCCTCAGTGAGACAAAAATATGCAATTTTTCCCACTTTTAACAATGCGAAGGGGTTCTTGTATGTTATTTCCATTCAATTTATAATCCACAAAGATGTTTAGAGTTTCCACTGTATTAAAGCACATACAAAGTCTCTCAAGCAAACAAGTGGGGCTTATTTTCATAAGGCACAGAGGAGTTTGTATCCTGTTCATATAAGGCGCAAGGGATTTTGGATGCTGTTCGTGACACCAATTCAAATGCAGCGTGTCGGGCCACAGGGGCAACACGTGTGGCTACGGTGGGCCGATGGGGGTAGTAGTAGTTAATTTACTCTCGGTTAGCAGAGCCTCTCTAGGCCGGCAGTGCAGTGGATGGGAAGACAGCACTAAATCCTCTTGGGCACTCTCTATTTCAGTGAAACCAGCCAGATGGAAGTTGAGGTGCCCTTGATGGTAATGGGTATGCTTAGGGTGCTTTGATGGCTGGGCCCCCTGTGTTCGTGACGCCAGCACCGTAAGGTGCAAATGTTGAGAGTAGTAGAAAGGATGAGGAGACAGTTGTAGTAAAAAGCTATTGAACTTTTACTGAAACAATAGTCTCATTTAGCAGCAATTTTATTATTTTCCGTTATAACATGGTTATATCGGAAAATAATAGCATTCTTCAGATAGAATGCAAAAGAACATGGCCATTTAGGGGTTAAGAAAAACACAAACAACTCACCTCATCCACTTAATCATGCTGCAGCAGTCTCTTCTATCTTCATTCAGCAGGACCTACCAAAGGACCTGCGATGTGTGCGATGACGTCACCGTGCTCACCACAAGTTGGTTTTTTTTAACCCCTAAATGGCCATATTCTTTTGCATTCTGTCTGAAGAATGACCCTTCAATTTTTATCTGTAGGGGTACATCAAGAACTCAGTGTATCTGCCCCCCTTCCCAAGCAACAGGATCTGAATAACCTATGAAGATGCATCACTAAAAAAGTGGAATCCATGGATAGATAGAAGTGTGGATAGAACTGGACTACTGCCTAGACATCTGTCGTGTTACCAATGTAGCTCACATGAAATGTTGTTAGTGGATAGATTCAACTTAGAAATACAGTGTGTCTTTTCTTATCAACAAGTTTGCATTATGTTCTCTCAGTTATGAATACCAAGGCTATAATTTCGCACCATTAATTTTGAATCACCCTGTAGATACACTCATTGACAAAAAAATAATGCGCTAAGAAGCAGTTGTTGGAATTAAATGAAACTTTCTATGTGTGACTGTAATGATGATATATGTAAGTTATTACAATATTAAAGCAAAAGGATAAGTTTAACCCCTTAAGGACCAGGCCATTTTTTGCAAATCTGACCAGTGTCACTTTATGTGCGAAAAACTTTAAAACGCTTTTACTTATCCAGGCCATTCTGAGTTTGTTTTTTTTGTCACATTATTGTACTTCATGACACTGGCAAAATGGAGTAAAAAAAAACTCATTTTTACTTATAACAAAATACCAAATTTACCAAAAATGTAGAAAAATGTGCAAATTTCCAAGCTTTAATTTCTCTACTTCTATAATACATAGTAATACCTCTAAAAAATAGTTATTAATTTACATTCCCAATATTTTAACTTCATGTATGGATCATTTTGGGAATGCCATTTTATTTTTTGGGGACGTTACAAGACTTAGAAGTTTAGAAGCAAATCTTGAAATTTTTCCGAAATTTTCTAAAACCCACTTCTTAAGGACCAGTTCAGGTCTGAAGTCACTTTGTGAGGCTTACATAATAAAAACCACCCAAAAATGACCCCATTCTAGAAACTGCACCCCTCAAGGTATTCAAAACTGATTTTACAAACATCATTAACCCTTTAGGTCAAGGGTCCTCAAACTTTTTAAACAGGGGGCCAGTTCACTGTCCCTCAGACTGTTGGAGGGCCGGACTATAGTTTAACTATGAGGAAATTCCTATGCACACTGCACATATCTTATTTAGAAGTGAAAAAACAAAAAGGTAACAAATGCAACATAAATAAAATGAAGAACTTGTAAAGTTAAGTCAACAGACTTACCAGTATTTCAATAGGAACTGTGGGCCTACTTTTGGTTAATGAGATGGTCAATGTCCGGTTCCATATTTGTCACTGCTAGTGGCTAGTTTGTGTTTGTGTATCAGGTATGTATTGTGTGTTTCTGATCGTGTGTATGGAATGCGTTGTGAGAATCTGTGTTTGTATGTGTAAGGGCTGCAAGGTGTGTTTCTGTGTCTGTAGGCGGTGCATTATGTGTGTGTGTAATGGATGTCAATCCCCCCTCACCTCTTTTGTCACTCTCTCTCCATTTTTGTCACTCTTTCTCACCCCCTCTCTTGTCAGTCTCATTTCTCAGCCCCCCTCCCTCCCTTGTCACTCTCATTTCTCAGCCCCTCCTCCCTCCCTTCTCACTCTCATTTCTCAGCCACACTACCTCCCTTGTCACTCCCCCCCCCTATTGTAATTCTCTTTACCCCCTCCCTTGTCACTCTCTTTCTTCCCTCCCTCCTTTGTCACTCCCCCCCCTTCTTGTCACTCTCATTCCCCCCTCCCTTGTCACTCTCTTTCTCAGCACCCCTCCCTCCCTCATCACCTTGTCACACTCATTTCCCCCCCCCCTTCCTTGTCACTTTGTTATACTCATTCCCCCCCTACTCCCCTAGTGCAGCGTGGCCGAGCTTTGTGAGGTCTGCGGTACAGGAGCATTTGTTTCCTGTACCTGGCCGGACTGATAGGAAATGCACACTAAGTGAGTACTTCCTGTCAGTCCGGCCAGTTACAGGATACAAGAAACAAAAGTTCCTGTACCGCGGACCAGACAGAGCTCGGCCATGCTACACTGTCCGTCCCTCTCTTCGTCCGCCGCAGCCCCCTCGCGTCACCACTGGGAGGAGGTGGCGGCACCCTGCTGAGCCGTGAGAAACGGCAGAAACACCCGGCGGGCCGGATCAGTGTCCTCGGCGGCCCGCATGTGGCCTGCGGACCGTAGTTTGAGGACCCCTGCTTTAGGTGTTCCACAAGAGTTAATGGCAAATGGAGACAACATTTCAGAATTTCGATATTTTGGCAAATTTTTCATTTTAATCCATTTTTTGAAGTAGCAAAGCAAGGGTTAACAGCCAAACAAAACTCAATATTTATTGCCCTGATTCTGTAGTTTATAGAAACACCCCATATCTGGTCTTAAACTGCTGTATGGCCAAACGGCAGGGCACAGAAGGAAGGGAACGCCATATGGTTTTTGGAAGGCAGATTTTACTGGACTGGTTTTTAGACACCATGTCCCATTTGAACCCCCCCGATGCACCTCTACAGTAGAAACTCCAAAAAAGTGACCCCATTTTGGAAACTACAGGATAAGGTGGCAGTTTTGTTGGTATTATTTTAGGGTAAATGTGGTTTTTAGTTGCTATATATTACACTTTTTTTGAGGAAAGGTAACAAAAAATTGAAGTTCTGAAATTTCATCGCCATTTGTCAATAACTCTTGTGGAACACCTAAAGTGTTAACAAAAATAATTAGTTAATAAAATAGTTAATAAAATCAGTTTTGAATACCTTGAGGGGTGTACTTTCTTAGATGGAGTCACTTTTTTGGAGTTTGTACTCTAGGAGTGCATCAGGGGGGCTTCAAATGGAACATGGTGTCAAAAAAACAGTCCATCAAAATCTGCCTTCCAAAAACCATATGGCGTTCCCTTCCTTCTGCTCCCTGCCGTTTGGCCATACAGCAGTTTACGACCACATATGGGGTGTTCTGCAAACAACAGAATCAGGGCAATAAATATTGAGTTTTTTTGGCTGTTAACCCTTGCTTTGTTACAGTAAAAATTGATTAAAATGGAAAATTTGCGAAAAAATTGCTGTTTTGGGACAGTTTTTATTTTTTATTTACATTGTTGATCTGACAGGTTAGATAGTGTGCTATTTCCGTACAGCAGGTTGTTACGGACGCGACAATACCAAGTATGACTAATTTTTTGGGGGGTTTCTTTCAGTTTTACACAATAAAGCATTTTTGAAAAAAATGATTTTTTAGTGTCTCCACATTTTGAAAGCCATATATTTTTTTTTGGGCGACTGTCTTATGTAGTGGCTAATTTTTTGCGGGATGAGATGTCTGTTTGATTGGCACTATCTTGGGGTGCATATGTCATTTTGGTCGCTTGCTATTAAGCTTTTTGTGATGTAAGGTGACAAAAAAATGGCTTTTGACACCGTATTTATATAATTTTTTTGCTGTGTTCACCTGAGTGGTAAGCTCATGTGTTATTTTTATAGAGAAGGTTGTTACGGACGCGGCGATACTTAATATGTATACTTTTTATTTATTTAAGTTTTACACAATAATATCATTTTTGAAACAAAAAAATCATGTTTTACTGTCGATACTGGTGATTGTCCCATGTAGGGTATCATTTTTTGTGGGATAGGATGATGGTTTGATTGGCACTATTTTGGGAGGCATATACCTTTTTGTTCGCTTGCTATAACACTTTTTGTGATGTGATGCGACAAAAATGATTTTTTTAAAATGGTTTTTAGTAAAAAAAAAAATTAAGGTATTTACCTGAGGGGTTAGATCATGTGATATTTTATAGAGCAGGTTTTTACGGATGCAGCGATACATAATATGTATCCTTTTTTTTATTTATTTTACTTTAACACAATAACAGCATTTTAGATAAAAAAAAATCATGTTTTGGTGTCTCCATAGTCTAAGAGCCATATTTTTTTATTTATTTATGTGATTGTGCTATGTAGGGACTAATTTTTTGAAGGATGAGATGGCAGTTCGATTGGTTTTATGTTGGGAGGCATACACCGTTTTGATCACTTGGTATTACACTTTTTGTGATGTAAGGTGACAAAAAAATTTTTACACCATTTTTTTTTATGGTGTTCATCTGGGGGGTTAGGCCAAGTGATATGGACGCGGTGATACCTAATATGTGTAGTGTCTTTTATTTTATTTATTTTTATTCAGTGATAAATGTGTTTTTTATTTTTTCACTTTTATTTACATTTTAGGACCCAGACCCACTTGGTTTTTGAAGATCCAGTGGGTCTGATGTCTGTATAATACAGTACAATACATTATATAGTGTACTGTACTGTATTTTTTACTTTACTACTGTATTTTTTACTTTACACAGTCTGATCAGACTTCTGCCTTTAGCAGAAGTCTGATCAGAGTTACTATTACCAGGGCAAGCAGGATGCCTGTGAAGGCGTCCTGTTGCCATGATAGCCATCACTCGCTGCCAGAACAGAGCAGGGGGTAATGAGAAGGGAGGGGGGCCCCTCCCTCTGTGATCCCATCCTGTTGGGTGGCTGCAAAGGTACAGCAACCCCCGATGGGAGAGGTAGGGAGACAGCTCCCTCCCTGTTAACCCCTTCCATACAGCGGGGATCAGAAACTACCGAAAGCACTGCAAACCGCAGGTCAATGCAGCAATCGCCGATATGGGGGGTTCACAGGACCCCCCTCGGCATTGTCACAAAGTGCCTGCCGAATTATTTCGGCAGGCACTCTGTTCTGATCACCGCCAGCCGCGCATGTACATCATGTGTCCTTAAGTACCAGGGCATCATGACGTACCAGTACGTCATGTGTCCTTAAGGGGTTAAACGGGAAAGCTGTACAAATCAAAAGAGACTTTAGTACTCTGTTGGCCCACCTCTAGCCTGAATACAAGATGAGATACAGTTGGGCATGGAGGCATACAGGTTCCAAATGGTATCCTGCAGCACATTTTCCCACAAATGTTGCAGCTGGGCCTTTAGGTCCTGCACACTTTTAGGTTGCGCACCCTGGTGTTCCAGCTGATCCCATAAATGCTTGATTGGCGAAAAATCTGGCAACTGGGCAGACCAAGAAAGTCAATCTGGTGGAGACATTCCTTGGAAACCCTTGCTGTGGGTACTGCTGAGAAATGCCAGTTGGAAGCCACATGTAGCCACAGGATGTCCTGCACATATCGTTGAACTGTTAGTGTCCCTAGTATCACTACTATTGGTGATTGACTGTCATATGCAATAGCCAGGCACACAAAGGCAGGTGCCTAGGGTGGGGTCCAGTAGGAAGGCGTAATCTGCAGAGAGGTTTTAAAAAAAAAAAAAATCCCACTTCTCCCTGCCAACAAGGAAACTTTGTCACCGGAGAGTAGGATGGTTAGTTGAAAGCTGTAGTGCTCTGTAAAACAACAGCAGTGAGTACAGACTAGGACATGCTCTGCGTCTAATATGCAGGAGCTGAAGGACCTCTGATGATGTCACCATCATTTGATCAGTGCAGTAAGAGGCTCAGCAGTCTGGTAATGACCTTTGATGATGTCACTGTAATGTGATCAGTGCAGGAAGAGGCATCGCTCAACAGTATGATAAAGGACCTGTGATGATGTCACCATTATGTGGTCACAGCAGGACTGGGTAGAGCTCAGATCAATGGAGAGAACTGGTGAAGAACCTGTGATGACACTGTGGATTAAATATGAGAGCCACAGAAATGCTGGGAGTTGTATTTTTCTACTCTTGCCTAGAGAGAGTGATGCTACTTACCAGGGACTGTATGTTTGAAGGGCTAGTAACTGGTTTTAAATGCAACATAAATGTTTTATGTATGTTTGTGAAAATTGAAGCTATTAATGAATATATATGTAAATGTGAAATGATGATGATGGAAAGAGATTGTATTTAAAGTGCATGGTTACAACCCACAAGCACGCATGATTAAGGGGGCGTAACCCCCGAAACATCGCGCAGCATGGGGTAGCAATCAGTTCAGCGCTCTCAGGATTACTATGCATTACATGAAGAATAAAAGGACTGAAAAAATACAAGCAAAGCTTCAAAAGAGTGATTATTATTTATACCTCATAAATAACCTTTTAAACAAGACTAATACAACTGAGTGGATTATGTGGATATAATTGTGAGCCTGAGTAAGGTTCTGAATCAGGTTGTGGTATGCTACAGGTGGAGCAATAATCGATGATTGAAGGGTCTAAAAGGATGCCTTATAGAGGGGCATTATTACTACTGAGGCCACTATGCCACTATAGGGGGACCTTATTTAAACTGAGGGCGTTGTTGGAACCTTATTACCACTGGCGGTACTGTTAGGGGCATTATTATTAATATTGGGCACAATATGGAGGGCACATCTTCTAATGGAGGCTCTCCTAGGGAGCATTATCACTATTCGGGCACTGTAAAGGGCACTATTAGTAATGAGGGCACTCAGGGAGGGAATTACTGTTGGTGTAACTTTAAGAAGCACTAATAATATATGGGGAATATCTATATGGAGCATCAGGGAGAACAGTGCGCATGGTATTGGTAGAAGCAGCAGGATGACAATGTTGGGATATCAGGAGGAGGATAATGGTAACATGATAACATAGTTTGTAACGCTGAAAAAAGACATCTGTCTTTCTAGTTCGGCCTGCTATTCTGCAACTTCTTCCAGAAGAATGCAAAAAAAATACCCTGTGAGGTAGAAACCAATTTTCCTCATTTTAAGTGGGGGGGAATTCCTTCCTGACTTCAATCAGGCAGTCAGAATAACTCCCTGGATCAACGACCTCTCTAGAAATCTTGTAACTATAACCTATACATATTATTACACTCCAGAAATACATCCAGGCCCCTCTTGAACTCTTTTAGTAAGTTCACCATCACCACCTCTTTAGGCAGAGAGTTCCATAGTCTCACTGCTCTTACCGTAAAGAATCCTCTTCTATGTTTGTGTACAAACCTTCCTTCCTCTAGACACAGAGGATGTCCCCTCATCACAGTCACAGTCCTAGGGATAAATAGATGGTGGGAGAGATCTCTGTACGGCCCCTGCTATAATTATACATGGTTAATAGATCTGTCCTCAGTCTTTTTCTATCTAAAGTGAATAACCCTAATTTTAATAATCTTTCTGGGTACTGTAGTCCACTCATTCCAGTTATTACTTTAGTTGTCCTTCTCTGAACCCTCTCCAGCTCTGTTACATCTGCCTCACAGGAGCCCAGAACTGTACACAGTACTCCATGTGTGGTCTGACTAGTGATTTGTAAAGTGGCAGGACTATGTTCTCATCACGTACATCTATGCCCCTTGATACAACCCAATCAACCCCTAATCTTATTGGCCTTGGCTGCAGCTGCCTTACACTGGTTTCTACAGTTTAGTTTTCTGTCCACTAAAATTCCTGTTCTTTCCCATGTTCGTGTTACTCACTGTTTTACCATTTAGTATGTATGGGTGACTTGCATTATTCCTTCCCACGTGTATAACCCAACCTCATCTTCCACTTCTCTTTCCAAACCTCCAATCTATCCAGGTCCATTTGCAGCAATATACTGTCCTCTTCTGTGTTAATTTGTACAGTTTAGTGTCATCTGCATGGCAAAATGAGGAACGTAAGATCTCTGTGGGTCAGACTCTACAGAGGGAAGACATGAGTGAAAGAAGTCATGGCAGTCTGGACCAAAGGGAGAAGTTAAAGAAACAGAACGTCTTTCAAACTTGAATACTTGGGTGTTCTTTTGTACCACATTGTGCCTATATATGTGAGTGAGCACTTTTTACTACCTCCAGTTGAAAAAACGAGGTGAAACTACTGTTGCCCGACATTTTTATGATCAGGCCCATCAGGTGTCAGATCTCAGGTGGCAGGTCCTGGAGGTAGTAAAAATTGGGGAGACAATGAGGAAGCGAACAGTAGGAAATTGTTACAAAGGGAGACCTTTTGGATAGTGAAACTGTAGTCTTTAAAGAGGACCTTTTATCAATATGGGAGCATAGAAATAAATGTCCTACCTATCTGGGCACCTTACAGTGATGTGTCCACTTTTTTTTTTTTTTAAATGACCCCCGAATCGCGTTATAATAGCCCCGTTTCTTCTGCCGCCTCATATGCAAATGAGGCGGACTTTTGTATGGGGCGTTGACAAAGATTTTGCTGTAGGCGTTCCTGCGATTCTCTTTGGCTGAGAGTGCAGCCAATCACAGCGCTCGGCTCTCAGCCAGGGAAAAGGAGCTCAAGTTCTCACAGGAATCGCGAGAACTTGAGCTTCCAAACATCCGGGACCGGCTCCATCTTGGATTCCCCGACAAGGATCGTGACGGACGAGGAAGAAGCAGCACCAGCGGCAGGGTAAGTATTAGAATCATTGAGTAGGAAGTGGGGGCACACTCCAGAATATCTGTACATGGACTTTTATTAAGCAATAAATATTAAAAAAACACATACATGGTGGACATATGAACCAAAGTAATAATGGTTGCAATATATAGTATCTCCACAGAGCACTTGAACCATCCAAATATTCAATTATCCTATAATCGTAAAAATTTCTCCAGGTTTGGCCAAACCGTATGGTGAGAGGTCGCAACAGTGGAGTATCGCAACAATAAATTATCGCAACAAATATCACAGTAATAAAAAAGATAATAAAACACAGCAGTCCAATTCATAAAATCCTATAATCCAAAGATCAAATCCTCTAAGCAGTCCTTGAGGAGATATCCAGCCAGCAATCTAAGTCCATATACTGGAAAGTGGCGTCCCGCCTCCAGTAGGGAATCAATGCGGCGTCCCGCTATATTAATTTATTATGATCGCGATCATGTACTGTAAGTCAGAACAGTCTTACCGGTGCGATGATGTTGCCCTCTACGTGGTCTCTTCTTTTCGAATATATAGAAGCACGGTTTCAAGGGGCGGTCGGCCACACGCGATCTCTGTATTGCACGTGTCTCGCTATGCGAGTATATACCTCCGTGAGCAACGCCAGATTTTCGCGCGGAAGTCTGTATTTCGCAATAATGTGCCGGATTTGACTTCTTACAGTGTCGTTACCATATTCGGGGAAGTATCTCACCAAACGCGTTTCGGGGTAGAAGTAAATGACCCCTTCATCAGTGGCTAAAGTTCCCCTTCCATTACCCCTCCTTTATAGGGGGTGCAGGTTTTTTGGAAAAGCTGGCATGGAATCCTGTTACCTAAACCTATTTATAAAATTATATATAATGTATAAAATCATTAACAGTATTAGTATATATGATATAATCGAAAATAGAGTAAATTCATAATATATATCGATGCACTCCAATATATCTTTTCTACATATAATCGCTTATATGAACTTTAGAAAACGCACCGAACGTTGAGACGCAGTTCCAATGCGTCTTCCAAATCATGGTTCCACATAAGCTTACAAATGATCGGTCTCTTACTCTATGAGCAATATTCTAATTCGTGTCAAAAAACTCTTAGTGAGTTCCATATCTCAGATACATACTAATATTCTCGACATTTTTCTAGAGACAGTCGCACGAAAAACGCATCAGACCCCAATTGTGGTTTCAGTGCGTCTTCCATGCGGCAATTGTCCATATAGCATGAGATTGTAAAAAATCGGTCTGTATAACAAATCATGATTATCTGAGAAATAATATAAGTTCAACTTCATATTGTAGGTAAGCAAGTTTCAATTTAATAATCCTTACATACAAATGTTCCCAACGTTTTTCTGGGGATTATGGTACAAAAAACGCATCAAACGCCTATTGCCGTTTTGGTGCGTTTCTCATGCGGCAATTATCCATATAGCTTGAGATGGTAAGATATCAATCTATCCAACATATTATGGTCATCTGAGTGATAATAGGATCAAAAGTGAGGTGAAAAGAGAAGCAAAAAAAAAAAAGAGAATCATCTTTCGTTTATGCTATGGAGAGACCATCATGGTCATGGTATATTGCACTCCAATCATACTTCAAGGGGAATATCATGTATTATGGTCCATAGTACAGATAAGTAAATTTCGATCCACTAACCCTTGTATACCCGTATAGTGTACATTCTTCTGGGGATTATATTGTAGGAAACACATCAAACGTCGTTGCGGTTTCGGTGCGTTTCCCATGCGGCTATTGTCCACATAGTCAAAACTGGTCATTCTATCAGTTCATATGGAATATAATCATTTGGAATATAATCATTTGTACAGTCATCATTTAGGGGATGTAATGTATCGGAGGTGGAGGTCCAGCTCAGAGAGGAACCAGAGAAGATAATAAAAACCCATTTGGTTGCTGTCGGAGATGGACGCCCACCCCGGTTCTAGGCGCACCCAAATAATTCGAATTCCGCATTCAAGCCATGGGGTGTTAATGTATTGAACTCGAAGATGCGTTGGGTTTCTAGGCATGACATTTTTTCAATGTGATTTCCACCACGCCAATCCCTTGGTACTTTATCTATTGCTGCAAACTTCAATTTAGATGGGTCCTGGTTATGATGAAATTTAAAATGGCTAGACACCGTATGTTTTACGTCCCCTTTTCTGATATTGGCAAAGTGTTCCGCTATCCGTTTTTTGAAAGGTCTTTTAGTACGTCCTATATATTGTTGTTTACAGGGGCATTCCATGATGTATATAACACCTTCAGATTGGCAAGTCAAAAAGTCTCTTATTATATGTTTATATTTAGTGGTAGTAGCTATCACTTCCGTCGTGCGTTTTTCAAACTTAGTGGATCTACAGTTATTGCAGTTGCCACATCTGAAGAAGCCTTTGATGTCGGCCCAGTTCTGGATAGTGGTACTATTTTTTTCTTCCCTTTTAATGGTTGGTGCTATTTTTAAATGTAAATTTGGGGCCTTAGTAAAGGAGAATTTTGGACAATCAGATATGGATGGCCCTATTATCTTGTCCTTTTTCAAAAAATGCCAATGTTTAATGATAATATTCTTTATCTTTTTATAATCATCACTAAAAGGTATTACAATTCGTATGTAATCTAATTCGTTATCAATTTTATGGGGACTCTGATCTTGTTTCTCTTCAAAGAAATCTTCCCTCCTTATTTCCCGGTGGGAAATCTTGGTGGGATAATTTTTCTCCTTAAACTCATTCCTCATTGTTATTGCCTCCAATTCAAATTGTGTGTTTAAAGTGCAGTTTCTCTTTATTCTTCTGAGTTGACCTTGAGGTATATTAATTATCCATTCCGGTAGATGGCAACTCTCAAAAAGAATGGAACTATTCCGTGCTATTGGTTTAATGTAAGTTTTACAGTGGATCCTTCCATCTTGAATATACACATCAATGTCTAAAAATTCAAGGGATTGTCTACTTGTAGTCCCTGAGAATTTTAAGTTACAATCATTAGTGTTAATATCTTTTAAAAATTCCCCCAACGCTTCTTCTCCTGACTGCCAAATAAAATAGACGTCGTCAATGTATCGCTGCCATAGTACCAGGTCCGTCCCCATCCTAGGCCCTATGTGGTCTAATTCCCAATGAGCCATAAATAGGTTGGCATAGGTGGTGGCGAACCTGGTACCCATGGCTGTTCCCTGAGTTTGTAAATAAAATGCATCCTCAAAGTTAAAATAATTGTGTGTTAAAATGAAATTGATACATTCTATTAAATAATTTATTTGTTCCAACTCCAATCTTTCTTCAGACAATAATTGGGCCCTTATTGCATTCATTCCCTGTTCATGCTTAATTATTGTGTACAGGGACTGTACATCAAGTGTACCCAAAATCCACCCCTCCTTAAACTCCAAATTTTCAATTTTTTTGATTATCTGTGTTGTGTCCCTTGTATATGATGGTATTTTTTTCACTTGGGGTTGCAGAAGTGTATCAATATGCTGGGACAAATTGGAGGTCACAGATCCTATCCCAGAAACTATGGTCCGTCCTGGGGGATTATCTATATCTTTATGAACTTTAGGTAAACAGTAAAAAACCGGAATACGGGGATGTTCATTAATTATAAACTTGTATTCATTTTCATTCAAAATGCCCAGGGTTTTGCCTTTGTCGCAAAGACTAATCAACTCTTTAAGGAAGGATTCAGTGGGATTAGATGGGAGTTTTCTATATGTATTCGAGTCTGATAGCTGCCTCAAACACTCTCCATTGTATTTCTCCTTATCTTGTATTACAATTGATCCCCCCCTTATCTGCGGGGCGGATCACTATCTGCATATCTTCTTGGAACTTCTTAATTTCTTTCACCTCCTCTTTTGTCAAATTATTCCGCTTATACCTATGATAGTGCATTGATATATATTATGAATTTACTCTATTTTCGATTATATCATATATACTAATACTGTTAATGATTTTATACATTATATATAATTTTATAAATAGTTTTAGGTAACAGGATTCCATGCCAGCTTTTCCAAAAAACCTGCACCCCCTATAAAGGAGGGGTAATGGAAGGGGAACTTTAGCCACTGATGAAGGGGTCATTTATTTCTACCCCGAAACGCGTTTGGTGAGATACTTCCCCGAATATGGTAACGACACTGTAAGAAGTCAAATCCGGCACATTATTGCGAAATACAGACTTCCGCGTGAAAATCTGGCGTTGCTCACGGAGGTATATACTCCGCAACGAGACACGTGCAATACAGAGATCGCGTGTGGCCGACCGCCCTTGAAACCGTGCTTCTATATATTCGAAAAGAAGAGACCACGTAGAGGGCAACATCATCGCACCGGTAAGACTGTTCTGACTTACAGTACATGATCGCGATCATAATAAATTAATATAGCGGGACGCCGCATTGATTCCCTACTGGAGGCGGGACGCCACTTTCCAGTATATGGACTTAGATTGCTGGCTGGATATCTCCTCAAGGACTGCTTAGAGGATTTGATCTTTGGATTAAAGGATTTTATGAATTGGACTGCTGTGTTTTATTATCTTTTTTATTACTGTGATATTTGTTGCGATAATTTATTGTTGCGATACTCCACTGTTGCGACCTCTCACCATACAGTTTGGCCAAACCTGGAGAAATTTTTACGATTATAGGATAATTGAATATTTGGATGGTTCAAGTGCTCTGTGGAGATACTATATATTGCAACCATTATTACTTTGGTTCATATGTCCACCATGTATGTGTTTTTTTAATATTTATTGCTTAATAAAAGTCCATGTACAGATATTCTGGAGTGTGCCCCCACTTCCTACTCAATTGTTCAGCCCTTTGATAGTTTTGGTGAATCTATCGGTGGGTAGTGCACCTCCCTTGGGTACTACACCGCTCAAGTGCGACATATAACCAGCATTAAAGTATTAGAATCAACCCCTAGACATCGAGAAAATGTCTGCACCAACAAGCAATACTTAGCTTCCACAACACCCCACTGGCAATAAGCATTATGGGGGTCATGATTGTGGCCCCCCCACAGGCAACCAGCAGTATCGGGGTTATGAACATGCCCTCCCCCAGCACCCCCTCATGCAATGAGCAGTATGGGGGTCATAATTATGGCCCCTCCCAGCGGCACCCCCTCAGGCAACGCGCATTATGGGGGTCATGATCATGGACCATGGCACCAGCAGGCTAGGGTTGTGGTCAGGCCCCCCGCAGGCACCCCTCAGGCAAGTACGTGGGGGTCTAAAGACACCCCCACACACACAGGTGGTCTGGCCCCCACAGCACCCCCTCAGGCAACAAGCATTATGGGGGTCATGATCATGGCCCCCCCACACACACATGCAACCAGCAGTATGGGGGTTATGATCATGTCCCCCCAGCACCCCCTCAGGCAACGAGCATTATGGGGGTCATAATTATGGACACCCCCCACACACACACACACAGGCAACCAGCAGTATGGGGGTTTGATCATGGCCCCCCCAGCACCCCCTTAGGCAACGAGTAGTATGGGGGTTATGATCATGGCCCCCCAACCCCACAGTCAGCGAGCATTTCAGGGGTCCTAATCACCCCCCACCCCCACAGGCAACGAGCACTATAGGTGGTCATATTCACTCACCATGGTAAGATGGACCATGTGATTGGACCATGTGATGTGACATCATCACAGGTCCTTTAGATCTTAGCTGATGCAGAGAAAGAGAGGACAGATCGCAACTACGCGATCAAGTGGCTAAGGTAAGTTAACTTTTATTATTTTTAACCCCTTCCACTTCATTTTACTATGCATTCTATATTAAGAATGCTATTATTTCCCCTTATAACCATGTTATAAGGGAAAATAATAAAGATCGGGTCCCGTTGCTAAGCAACCAGGCGGGAAAATCGCAACGCATCCGCACTTGCTTGCGGATGCTTGCGATTTTCCCGCAGCCCCATTCACTTCTATGGGGCCTGCGTTGCGTGAAAAACCCACAATATAGAGCATGCTGCGATTTTCACGCAACGCAGAAGTGATGCGTAAAAATCACCGCTCATGTGCACAGCCCCATAGAAATGAATGGGTCCGGATTCAGTGCGGGTGAAATGCATCCTCCTCACGCATTGCACCCGTGCGGAAAACTCACCCGTGTGAAAGGGGCCTTACACTGATTTGTGTCTGCCATCTCTGTGAAAGAAACGCAAGACTCTCAATCCTTGTTCACATAGAGCTTATTCTCCCAACTCTTAAAATTAATTTAAAACGGCGTGTAGATCAAAATCTACATTTAGACCCCATGGTTGCAACGTTCCTAGTTCATATATCCATTTACTCTCTTTTTATTAATTTTTTCTAGAAAATTTCCTCCTCTCCAGTGGCTTTTAACTAATTCTACTCCCATAACTTTCAATCCTTCTGGGTTCTTATGGTGACATTTTTTATAGTGCGCAAAGACTCCATGAGTCTCAAGCCCCTTCTTAATATTTCTTATGTGTTCTTGCACCCGAACTTTCAGGGGTCTGATGGTACGCCCTACGTACTGGAGGCCACATGGGCACTCAAGTACGTAAACGACCCCTTTACTGTAACAGGACATCTCTCCCACTACTTCTAACTGTTTTTCCTTCACAATACTATATATATAAAACTATTTTAACTTTTTTTTACTTATCTCCTCAGGCACTATATACTAGCTTGTTTTGTAGATTCGGTGCTCTTTTATATATGACCATCGGTCGTTCAGGGATCACAGGTCCAAGCACTGGGTCATTTTTCAGGATAGACCAATTTTTTTTTATTGCGTTTTTTAATGCTCCGGAACATTGTGTGTACTGCGTTATAAGGGAAAAACGAAAATCTATTTTTTCTTTAGTATTTTTTAAATTTTGTGGATTTTTTTTATTTTTATATTTTTTCCTTTTTTCGGATTACTTATTACAGTTTCCTCTCTTTGCGTTTTTATATCTGTAATACATCTCTCCAGTTCCACGCTTTTATACCCTTTCTCTAGAAAATGATCTTTATTATTTCATTCTGCTCTTTGAACACAGTCGTGTCCTTCAAAAAGGAGAAAGAATATATTAAATTAAGTGAAGAATGTCAAGCGAGGATCATAGCAACAAAAAAGGACAAAAGACCAAAAAAGTATATAAGTAGAGATTTAGATCTGAGATGAATAGAAAGACTCATAAAGCAGACCAGGGTGAACAGAAGGAGACCGAGGAAAGTAATCTGTGATCCCTAAACGACCGATGGTCATATATAAAAGAGCACCGAATCTACAAAACAAGCTAGTACATAGTGCCATACAGCCTGGAGTCTTTGCGCACTATAAAAAATGTCACCATAAGAACCTAGAAGGATTGAAATTAATGGGAGTAGAAATAGTTAAAAGCCACTGGAGAGGAGGAAATTTTCTAGAAAAAATTAATAAAAAAGAGAGTAAATGGATATATGAATTAGGAACGTTGCAACCATGGGGTCTAAATGTAGATTTTGATCTACAAGCCGTTTTAAATTAATTTTAAGAGTTGGGAGAATAAGCTCTATGTGAACAAGGATTGAGAGTCTTGCATTTCTTTCACAGAGATGGCAGACACAAATCAGTCTAAGTGTATGCAAAAGAGAAGAGGAGGTGTTTGAGGAACACAACAGGTGTGCTAGGAGGTTTAGGCTATCGAATAAAAGGAGAAGGGGGAGGGTAAGATAACGTATGCCCCTGACGAAGCTTGAGGAGCAAAACCTGGGTCGGGCAGGAGAAAAAACGCTGGGATTGTTTTAATGGCTTTTAAAAGAAGATGTTTGTAAGTACATACAAAATAAAACTTTTATAAAGATACCGGAGCTTCACTATGGTGGGAATGGATTGTGTTTACAGAAACCTTTGAGTATAAGAAGGATTGGAGACAACAATACTTCCCTTCGGTGCTTGGTGTGGTAAAGTCCGTGGCTGACCCCTGCATGCAAGTGTGGAAGCGATAATATAAACGCTGGGAAGAAACAGAGTTGCGGATGATATTTTGATACGCCTTCAATTACTAGACCTGCTGTGAGTACAATCTGTGTAATAGGGGTTTGTGTAGCCCTACGGTATTTCACTATTAGTTTCCTTTTTACAAGTTGCAGGATATCCAGCAGCAGGATATCTGCAGACCTCTGGTCTCTTTCAGAAGGAAAAAGGAAAACTGCTTTTTGGGGATCATCTATTCCTATGCGCGGTTCGAACTTGTGTATGTATAAATTGTGAAAGTGTGTTTGATCCCGCAACATCGGACTCGCAGCACGATCATTTGTGGACTGGTGATTAAGTGTTTTATATTTTGAATTATGGTGGTCATAATCATGCCTAACATCACCACCACCACCCCCAAAGGAAAGGACTATGAGGGGGTTATAAATGTAGACAACCCCAAGCCCAAAAGGTAACGAGCATTATGTTGGTCACTCACAAATATAGACTCCTCAAACAACCCTCGGGCAATGAGCATGCTGGGGGTTGTAGTGCCAGACCCCTCAAACACCACACAGGCAACAAGCTTGCTGGTTGTTGTCAATACCTTTCCCATTTTCATTTCACCAAATTAAGTTTTATTATCTAATCATGTGTCTTTCTATTCTGATGGATTCTCTAACACCCCACACTGACTCTTTTCTTTTTATTGCTTTGTTTATTAGATTGTTTCTCCGACTACTCCAGAGCGTCCGAAGAGTTGATAATCATCTATTGGTATTTATATAATAAACTGGCCAACGACAGCATGAGTCGGGGAGTGATCATTTCAATAAACTGATTACAAACATGGCAATTCTACTTGTGGTTATTATGAACTTGCAGTGGTAGGAATGGGTGAATCTTTACAGAGGCTCCCATCACTATGACTGGGTCTTACTGTCAGCAACCGTTGAATTTATATTGTCAACAAGGCTGACAGTAAAACCCCTAACAATTACCCCGGCACCCAAGGCCCTCCGGGTGCTGGGAAGAGCCAGGTTGCCAACAAGCATGAAACCATGTATTTTTTTTATGGTTTCGCTCTTGGGGCAGCTGTGGGCTGTTGTTACTAGGCTGAGAAGGACCCAAAAACCTTGGACCTCCTCAACCTGCTAACGCCAGCCCACAGCTGTTGGTTTAACCCTTGGCTGATTATGAAAATAGGGAGGGACCCCACGTTTTTTTTTTTTTAACAATATCTTGCCAAACAAACCCTGGGGACTCCTCATGTTATCATAGTCGGCCGTGGGTTACACAACAGATTCCAAACCAGCTTTACCAACCTCTAAGACAAACGCTTGCTCCCAATTTTGGTAGGGAGCATTGATTATATCTCCTATCTGGTCACAATCTTCAAAGTTGGTTTGAAATTTGAAAACTAAGTTTATGCTCTGTTATATAAGGGTGGCTTCCTTTTCTACCACTGCAAGTGATTTCACCACACACAGAGTAGCCGCAATTGTGAATGAACAAACTTTATTGAATTGTACCCGTCAAATTTGCACCATGCTCTATACTGTGTTGCAAAAATGCCACAGTACAATCTTGAGACTGCGGCAACCAAGTTACTTTTGTTTCATTTTTTCATCAGTGTGACATGTGATATCATTGTGTTTTTTTGTTTTACATATGTACTACGCTAGTGATACACAGAAAGTACTGACACCCTTTTTTCAAATGTAATGTCGGTTGACTACAGTGAGCACTACCACTAAAATTCACAACATAACTCTACTACAGTTCTGCTAGTACTAAAAAATTGACTTGCTAAGATGCATTTAATTTAAAAATTTGTTTATTTTTCACAGATCTGAGAATGGATATTTTATCATTTGAATTACCACAGAGTGCTTTAGCGTCAATATCTGAAAAAGTAATTTCCATTATAACAAATTTTTGTGTTAGTTATTCATGTATTATCACCCTATCTGGCTGTTTATTGCTCATCTAATTTTTTATTTTTTTTATCAATAGTTGGAGTGGCTAAAGAAACGTCTTCAACGGAAATACGGTGGCAACGATAAATCTAAACCGTGTTTTCCAGAAAACCCCACTCGTTCAACATTAGATAACAGTATTTAAAGCAACTGAAAATGAAGAGACGGACAGTGGTAGAGTAAGAAATAACCAATGGTGCACATGTACTAACTGTAAACCGATGCCAACCGCCATAGAATCTATATGCTGTCAAGAAATTTCAAATATTGAACCATATGTTACTGAAAGAGGTTGCGTAATTGAACATGATTATTTTCAACAATTTTGTCAAGATTGGGGAAGGGTGGAGGTGTCCATGCAGGCAATAGGAGAAGTGCTTCGCCCTCCTCCAGATAAAGATTTGAACAGGTGTTCTAATTCATGTATTGTTCTCTTCATTGAAAACTAAATCTGCCACGTTATGCTCTGATCACCCAAACTTATGTTTATATAATTATAATATTGTCTATAATTTTACAATAAATATTGGATACATGGATATCTTGGCGTTGGAAGAAGATGCCCTATTCCATCTTGTGCAGTGACGATCATAAGAGAAGTTTTTTCAGACCCACATCAAGATTATTGCATATTTCTGATGTTCAGAGAGGAGCCTGCAGAGTATCTAGCAATGGAGTAATGTCAAGTAGTTTACTGTTAAATATAATATATTCTGTTAAAAAGACTGTAAAATTATCAAGTTATGTAATAAAGAACCAAATTTACAATGTATGTTTTTATATTTTATTTATAAATATCAAAAGTCAAAAATACTAGGGAAATTAAAGCACAATATTTTGGTATCCAATGTTACAATAAAATATTCTCGATTGCAGAAATGTAACATTTACAGAAATGATAGACCTATTAAATAAAAAAACACATATATATCTGAATTAAAATACATTTTTAACTAAAAAAAAGGCCTCCTCCATATCCCCTCTCAGAGTACCTTCACACTTGCAGAAGGGCAGTTGGTCAGGCTCTCCGAGCAAGTCAAAATGCTTCCGGATCTGCACAACTACTTGATCATGTTTATGACTGTGATAGCGCACCATCACCATTGCCTATAAGCGGACCAAAGCGCACTGCGAAAGATAGATGGACTGAAATTCACTCATGCTGTATTGTTAGTACCTCAAGCTCTCGCAGTGGGACGCCCACGCCCCCATAACTGTCAATAGTGTTTATATTGCTAAAAAATAAAGTACATGCAGGCTATTGGCCCGATGAATCACCCTGTCGCTAGTGTGAAGGTACCCCTAGCCTTTACCAAACCTCACACAATGTTTATCGATATCCCTTACATATCTGGAATAAAGCGGTAGAGACTAATATACTTGCCAACAGGAAATAGATAAAATGTATTTAAAAAAAAAGTTTTGTAATACTCAAAACTGTCAAATATTTTTCTACTTAAATTTTTTTTCTAATTCTACTCTATAAACTGTTGGCCTTTTCCTCATTTTATTATAGGTATATAGGTATGCAAGGGATGTCCATAAAATGTAAAGAATTTATATGTAATTTTTATTTAAATTTTTAAAAAATAAATAGTAATTTTTATTAACACATTTTAGTCAGAAATTAATAAAAATACAGTTCAAATTCCTGGATAATATGATTGGTCCTGGTCAAGTCCTTCACCGTGGTTGCTCGATTGTCCGCCAAAAGACTTGGTCAGAAAATAAAATGTAGAGGAACACTCCCTGTGTGAGGAAAAGGGTCAATCAAGGGACTGTAGCTACATTTACTCTTTTCATGGAACACACCATGGAGTCTAATCTGATGAGCGTCCTCCACGGCTTGACAGCACTAGGTGGGCCTTCCCGGGCAGGTCCGCCACGGTGGTTTCGTTTACTGTCAGCCTGTGGACAAAAGACTTGGTCAGAAAATAAAATGTAGAGCAGGGGTCCTCAAACTTTTTAAACAGGGGGCCAGTTCACGGTCCCTCAGACCGTTGGAGGGCCGGACTATAGTTTAACTATAAGTAATTGTATATATTTACCAGTATTTCAATGGGAATCATTCCTCCCCTCCCTTGTCACGCTTATTCCCCCCCTCCTGCCTTGTCACTCTTATTTCTCAGACCCCTCCCTTGTCACTCTCATTTCTCAGACCCCCTCCCTTGTTACTCTCATTTCTCAGACTCCCTTCCTTGTCACTCTCATTTCTCAGCCCCCTCACTTGTCACTCTTATTTCTCAGACCCCTTCTTTGTCACTGTCATTTCTCAGCCCCCCTCCCTCCCTTGTCACTCTCATTCCCCCCTCCCTTGTCACTCTCATTTCTCAGCCTCCCTGCCTTGTCACTCTCATTTCTCAGCCTCCCTCCCTTGTCACTCTCATTTCTTAGCCCCCTCCCTTGTCACTCTCATTTCTCAGCCCCCCTCCCTTGGCACTCTCATTTCTCAGCCCCCTCCCTTGTCACTCATTTCTCAGACTCCTCCTTTGTCACTCTCATTTCTCAGCTCCCCTCCCTCTCTTGTCACTCTCATTCCCCCCTGCGTTGTCACTCTCATTTCTCAGCCTCCCTGCCTTGTCACTCTCATTTCTCAGCCTCCCTCCCTTGTCACTCTCATTTCTCAGCCCCCTCCCTTGTCACTCTCATTTCTCAGCCCCCCTCCCTTGTCACTCTAATTTCTCAGCCCCCCTCCCTTGTCACTCTAATTTCTCAGCCCCCCTCCCTTGTAACTCATTTCTCAGACCCCTCCTTTGTCACTCTCATTTCTCAGCCACCCTCCCTCCCTTGTCACTCTCATTCCCCCCTGCGTTGTCACTCTCATTTCTCAGCCTCCCTGCCTTGTCACTCTCATTTCTCAGCCTCCCTCCCTTGTCACTCTCATTTCTCAGCCTCCCTCCCTTGTCACTCTCATTTCTCAGCCCCCTCCCTCCATTGTCACTCTCGTTTCTAAGATCCTCCCTTCCTTGCTTGTCACTCTCATTTCTCAGCCCCCTCTCTCCCTTGTCACTCTCATTCCCCCCTCCCTTGTCACTTTCATTTCTCAGGCCCCCTCCCTCCCTTGTCACTCTCATTTCTCAGACCCTCCCTCCCTTGTCACTCTTATTCCACCCTCCCTTGTCACTCATTTCTCAGGCCCCCTCCCTCCCTTGTCACTGTCATTTCTTAGGCCCCCTCCCTCCCTTGTCACTGTCATTTCTCCTGTCAGTCCGGCCGGGTACAGGATACAGGAAACAAAAGTTCCTGTACCGCGGACCAGACAGAGCTCGGCCGCACTACACTGTCAGTCCCTCTCTTCATCTGCCGCAGCCCCCTCGCGTCTCTGCTGGGAGGGGTTGGCAGCACCCTGCCGAGCCGTGAGAAACACCCGGCGGGCTGGATCAGTTTCCTCGGCGGGCCGCATGTGGCCCACGGGCCATAGTTTGAGGACCCCCGATGTAGAGGAACACTGTCCCTGTGTGAGGAAAAGGGTCAATCAAGGGACTTTAGCTACATTTACTCTTTTAAAGGAACACACCATGGAGTTTAATCCAATGAGCGTCCTCCACGGCTTGACAGCCCTTCTCCTGCACACAGGAAAAACTTCTGGAAAAACACAGTAAAGTTCCATTGTTAGTGAAATAGAATATGAACTTTTGGGTGGTAAAGCCAAATGGTCACTAGCTTGAGGTAGATCTACTCGCGCTCTCCTTACCTGTTGCACTTGGGGTGCAGTCCCGGGTCGGTAAACGAATATCAACTGCACAAACTAAAGTAAACTAACTAAACAAAAAAGTTAGTTCTCATAAAATTTTAAAACATAACATTTTACTGGACATGAAAGTACCGGAAAAGCAAGATTTTTTGTTTTGAGGGACTGAAATTTTTTTCTTGATACAATATGCACTGGATTCGTTTTTCCCAAAACGTGACCAATGTTGCCGTAGAATGTCTTCCTTTTTCGGGCGTTCTACATTAGCAATGTTGGGTGGAAGATCAGGTGTTCAACTCTTCTATTCTGCTGTGATGTCTCCAACAGCTAACTTTAAACAATCGACCAAAATAGGAGTAACATGTTCCACGCTCATTGCTTCATAAACGTTCTTCACCATCCAGCGTTTTTTTCCCTTCGGAAGTATTAATTTTGTTCTTCTTGTTCCAATGGGTGCTGAGACAGATGTTGGGAAGTAAACAACTGCTTGTGGTCTTCCAATATTATTATTATGTGCCAAAATTGCCAGTTTGGTTCGCGCTTCCATTCCATCAATACCGAAATGTATTCTTTTTGTTCTGTACTTCAAAACTAAACTGTTGAATGCTTCTAGAGGTCCAGTGTAGCAATTTCGGATCAGGTGTGGTACATCGCTGCTCATCTGATCGTTTTTGAGGATTTCTTCTAGTCTTTGAAAAGCAGTTCTTTCCTTTTTGAGCCAAAAACTAAAGTGTCTTCAGGTCGCAGTTCTTCGTGGGCACACTTATTATAGTGTTCTCCATCTTCCCATTCATGCCTGTTGACTACATGATATAGAACAGAATTCCATATTTCCTGGAAAAAAAAGCATTGTGGTCACAAGTTTTAACACACCACTAGAAATGGTTGACTATCTTTTCTATCCATGGTTTCAGATCCTTTCCGGCTCTTCCATTACTTGCCTTGATTAATTTTTTCTTAATGGACTTTGCGTAGTGCCAAATGTCAAACTGATGATCTATGTCAGTGTAAAACTCACGCATCATTTTTGAATACTGACATGTCGATCAGAGACAAAGACACATACGTCAAATCCATTGTTGATAACTCGTTCCATCACAGCTTGGAATCCAAACTTCTCCATACCTACCGAAGAACTGCACTGGCTTCTATGTACTTCGAAATCTATAATTTTTTCAGTGTACAGTGTTTCAGTGTAGGTACAATATTTAGCGGAGTGGCCGGGGCTATCACATTGACTATCTCCTGCTAAACAAATGGGCAAAGCATTCAAATCTTCCTGTAATTTTCTTTTTTCTTGCAGCCAGACAATAGTAATGAGAGTGAATATTCGAATAGCGAATTTTTATCTCGAATATCGGCACTTCGCTAATTTGCGAATATTTCGAATATAGCGCTATAAATTCGCTATTTCGAATATTCAGGGTTTTTTTTGTTTTTTTTTAGTTATATTTTTTTCTTTCCCACTTCCCAAAAGTAGTTCTTACCTGTCCTGAGGATTCCTGGCTGCTCCAGTCAGTGCCCGTTGCCGCTTCCGCTGACTTCCGTGCTCATGGAGCGTCCCCATCACCATGGGAACGTCTCTATATACTAAAATGTACTGTCAGATTTGAGAATTACGTTGAAATCGCAATGCGATTAATTCAAGTTATATTAATCGCATTGCGATTACAACTTAGCAGTGCACTGCTATCTTACATATTAGGCTAGAATTAACAAATATGGAATATAGCAGCAGTGTTAAGTAGAAATCACAATGCAATTACTCCAAGTTACATTAATCGCATTGCGATTTCAATTAGCACTGCTATAATATATTCCATATTCGTTAACTTCGTTAATTCTAGCGAGCTGACCCATTATAAACCCAGCTCTAAGTTGAAATCGCAATGCGATTAATATAACTTAAAGTAATCGCATTGCGATTTCTACTTAGCAGTGCTGCTATATTCCATATTCGTTATTTCTAGCCTAATATGTAAGATAGCAGTGCACTGCTAAGTTGTAATCGCAATGCGATTAATATAACTTGAATTAATCGCATTGCGATTTCAACAGACATGGTTTACTATGGTTGCTAAAACGAAGATGGAGAATACTTTGTTATCTTCGTTTTGAGGAATATGTCTAAGTAGAAATCGCAATGCGATTAATTCAAGTTATATTAATCGCATTGCGATTTCAACGTAATTCTCAAATCCGACAGTAAATTTTAGTATGGAGACGTTCTTGGCTTGGTAGAATTAGCGAATATGACGAATGTATTCGTCATATTCCTCAAAACAAAGATAACGAAGTATTCTCCATCTTCGTTTTAGCAACCTATTCGTCAACTTCGCTAATTCTAGCAATCAAATAGGGAAGGTTGACTATAGAGACAGCTGTGTTTAATTCGCTATGCGATTATATATATATATATTTTTTTAATAAATAGAATAATTATAATAATTATCAAGTAATATAATTATTCTATTAAAAAAAGCAAAGTAATATAATCGCATAGCGAATTAAACACAGCTGTCTCTATAGTCAACCCTCCTATTTGATTGCTAGAATTAGCAAAGTTGACGAATAGGTAGCTAAAACGAAGATGGAGAATACTTCGTTATCTTCGTTTTGAGGAATATGACGAATACATTCGTCATATTCGTCATCTTCGCTATAATTCTAGATATGAAACCAATAGGAAAGTAGCCTAAGTTAAAATCGCAATACGCAATTATTTAAATCGCATATTAATCGCGATAACTAGAATAATGACGAATATTCGATTTCCACGAATATAAAAAGAACATTCTTTCGAATATTCGCGAATTTCGTCAAATCGAATATGGCACCTGCCGCTCATCATTACCAGGCAATATCGATAGCAGGGAAAATAAATTTGGTTTGGTAACAGTAATAAGTGGTCTACGAAAAATGTGCTCAAGCTAAAAATACCAAACAACTCATTCACTTGTTGATAGTTTAGTCCACTGCGGAGTATTGACGCTGCCAAAAGGACATTTCCACTCCAGAAACGCCCAATTTTCAGCTGGGTATGCCATAATAAAGACGAGTGGCCGCTCTGACAACTACCGCAAATTATTACAGCTGATCCTTTCCTTTCTTTGGAAATAGAAAACACAGTTAGATTGCAATCAACATACACTTCACCTGACGTAGCAGTACATCGAGGCAACTTTCGTTTACAATCAATTTCGTATCTTTTGTCATGTCTTGAACTTGCAGATCTGGAAAAGAATTATCATGGTCAATTTCTAAAATTGACTGTAAAGGAAATTGATCAGAAGAGCAGTGGCTTACCATCACAGGATCGTATGAGTTGTCTCTTGAATTCCGAATTTCCCCTGCGTCAGCCTGACTGCTAATATTGTAAGAATCCTCCATGTCACCTGTCAATGGAAATATCCCACTAACCTGATCATCATTCTTACCCTCTTCTTCCGGTGGCTGGGAGATCAGTTTTTTTCCGAAAACAATCGGAGATAGAAAGCTAATAAATGGAATATTAATTTGGTTCCGATTTCAGGATTCTGAACAATCGGGCAATGGGGTGGATTCCTGTACAATATTTGTATGTTGACGTAAAGGCGATTCTTCTTCACTAAGGCCAAGATTTTGTTCCGTACTAATAATTATTGAATTCATCAAATTTAACTTGGTCTGAGTGGAAGCATCCATGAATTTAGTACTTGGAATTTCCACATTCTCAGAGACTTGTTGAACTTCCAAGCACGAAAGGGATACAGTTTGACCACTAAATTTTGTTTGTATAGATGATTCTGATGATGAAGGTGTTACGGACTGCTGGGGACCAGTCGGATTCTGAAGTCGTTGTTTCTTGAATTGTTTTGTCTCTAAAATTTTTCTTTCAGAATCAAGCAAATTATCAAAAATTGAAGGGATTGCTACTGGGCAAAGCAAACGGCCGCCAGTGTTGATAATAAAACTATCATCATAAAAATGTAGCAAATAAATCTTATACTTATTGTGTTGTTTTTTTTCATAACCTAGAATCTCCTCAGCTAGTGAAATAACTTCTACTTCTCCTGAGGGAATTACATTTCGAAGCCAATCTAATATTCTCTCCCTAGAATTGGGAAAGCAATGTAATTTTATTTTGTGGCCATTGTGTATACGGCCAGCCTCGAAAATACAATTTTTTGCCCAACAGGCATTCGGCATTTTCTCAATTCCTGTTAGAAAAAAAAATGAAAATATTAATAAATGCATATTATTTGGATACATGCTATAAGGTAAACTCAAACTTACCATATTTGTTGAAAAACGTTGAACGGTTAAAAATAGATTTTCAACTAGAAATCGATATTCGGATCGGAATAACTCGTTAAATCTTCTTTCTTCAATTATTTTTTTTAAAGGAAAGAAACTTAGGTCCCTATTTTCATAACCAGCCAATGGTTAAACAAACAGCTGTGGGCTGGTGTTAGCAGGGTGAGGAGGTCCAAGGTTTTTGGGCCCTTCTCAGCCTAGTAACAACAGCCCACAGCCGCCCCAAGAGCGAAATCATAAAAAAAATACATGGCTTCACGCTTGTTGGCAACCTGGCTCTTCCCGGCACCCCGAGGGCTTTGGGTGCCGGGGTAATTGTTAGGGGTTTTACTGTCAGCATTGTTGACAATATAAATTCAACGGTTGCTGACAGTAAGACCCAGTCATAGTGATGGGAGCCTCTGTAAAGATTCAACCATTACTACCACTGCAAGTTCATAATAACCACAAGTAGAATTGCCGTGTTTGTAATCAGTTTATTGAAATGATCACTCCCAGATACATGCCCTCGTTGGCCAGTTTATTATATAAATACCAATGGATGACTATCAACTCTTCGGACGCTCTGGAGTAGTCGGAGAAACAATCTAATAAACAAAGCAATAAAAAAAAAAAGAGTCAGTGTGGGGTGTTAGAAAATCCATCAGAATAGAAAGACACATGATTAGACAATAAAACTTCATTTCGTGAAATGAAAATGGGAAAGGTCTTGACAACAACCAGCACGCTTGTTGCCTGTGCGGTGTTTGAGGGGTCTGGCACTACAACCCCCAGCACGCTCATTGCCCGAGTGTTGTTTGAGGAGGCTATATTTGTGACCAAAATAATGCTCGTTATCTTTTGGGCTGGGGGTTATCTATATTTATGACCCTCCCCCCCTTATCGTCCTTTCCTTTGGGGGTGGTGGTGGTGATGTTAGGCATAATTATGACCACCATAATGCCTCATTGCCTGTGGGGGGTTCTTGATTACCACCCCCTATAATGCTCGCTGCCTGTGGGGGTGCGGGTAGGGGGTGCCATGAATATGACCACCTATAGTGCTCGTTGCCTGGGGGTGGGGGGTGATTAGGACCCCCTATAATGCTTGCTGACTGTGGGGGGGCCATGATCATAAACCCCATACTGCTCGTTGCCTGAGGGGGTGCTGGCGGGTGGGCCATGATCATAACCCCCATACTGCTGGTTGCCTGTTGGAGGGGGCTATGATCATGACCCCTATATTGCGCATTGCCTGAGGGGGTGCCGCTGGGGGGTGGGGGGCCATGATCATAACCCCCATACTGCTAATTGCCTGTGTGTGTGTGGGGAGGGGGTCCATAATTATGACCTCCATAATGCTAGTTGCCTGAGGGGGTGCTGGGGGGGGGGCCATGATCATAACCCCCATACTGCTGGTTGCCTGTGTGTGGGAGGGGCCATGATCATGACCCCCATACTGCTAGTTGCCTGTATGGGGGGGTCCATGATCATAACCCCCATACTGCTGGTTGCCTGTGGGGGCCATGATCATGACCCCTATAATGCGCATTGCTTGAGGGGGTGCCGCGGGGGGGTGGGAGGCCATGATCATAACCCCCATACTGCTGGTTGCCTGTGTGTGTGGGGGGGTCCATAATTATGACCCCCATAATGCTCGTTGCCTGAGGGGGTGCTGGGGGAAGGGGCCATGATCATAACCCTCATACTGCTGGTTGCCTGTGTGTGGGGGGGGCATGATCATGACCCCCATAATGTGCATTGCCTGAGGGGGTGCCGCTGGGGGGGGCATGATCATAACCCCTATACTGCTGGTTGCCTGTGTGTGTGGGGGGGAGTCCATAATTATGACCCCCATAATGCTCGTTGCCTGAGGGGGTGCTGGGGGGCCATAATCATAACCCCCATACTGCTGGTTGCCTGTGTGTGGGGGGGGGCCATGGATCATGACCTCCATAATGCTCGTTACCTGAGAGGGTGCTGGGGGGGGCATGATCATAACCCCCATACTGCTGGTTGCCTGTGTGTGGGGGGGGCCATGATCATGACCCCCATAATGCGCGTTGCCTGAGGGGGTGTTGGTGGGGGGGGCATAATTATGACCCCCATACTGCTCGTTGCCTGAGGGGGTGCTGGGGGGGAGGCATGATCATAACCCCCATACTGCTGGTGGCCTGTGGGGGGCCACGATCATGACCCCCGTAATGCTCGTTGCCAGTGGAAGCTAAGTATTGCTCCTTGGTGCAGACATTTGCTCGGTGTCTGGGGGTTGATTCTAATACTTACTTTGCCGCTGGTGCTGCTACTTCCTCGCCCGTCGCGATTCTCGCGAGAATTTGAGCTCCTTCTCCCTGGCTGAGGGCCGAGCACTGCGATTGGCTGCGCTCTCAGCCAGGGAGAATCGCAGGAACGCCTACAGCAAAATCTTTGTCAACGCCCCATACAAGAGTCTGTGAGTTGTGAGTTGCTTATATGGCACTTACTAATATGACCTTTACATTCTGCACCATTTTCTATATTTTATAATGTATGTCCCCTTGTTTGCAAATTCTTTTGTGCACTGAAACTGTGCGAACCAGTGGCGTAAGGGGAAGCGACTTTTTCGGAGCCCGAGTTAAGAAGGGGCCTGGGAACAGTGTCTTTTCTAGTACAATTCAGGCCAGACCAGGCCCTCTCCAGATACAGTCACATTGGGGGGCCTTGACTGTCATAGTTGTCCATACCAGAGTATAAAGCATATCAAAGAATGCCCTCCCTGACCTGACAATACAAAGACAAATAGTTTTTTTTCAAAGTTTTTCAGTAACTGAGAGGGGCCCCATAAAAAAATTGCTTTTCGGCCCAGCCAGCCCCTGGTGGGAGCTGCTCAAGCTTCTCAGTGCATCAAACAATCCTCTCTACTGGTGGTCTGTCTGGGTGGTCCGGAGCCTGTATGCCATGTGTCTCACCTCACATAACCACTGCTCCCAACACCTCCTAACAGCTAGGTCAGAAAGTTAGCCTAGATGGCGGACAATTTGTCAAAACAACAATCCTGCTTCTGTCAGTCCAATGAGGCGCACTCTCTTTAAGTCTGTCAACTTTCCAAAATGTCTTCAAGTACATCACAGAGGCATGTCTAGCAGTCAAGGATCTCTCACCATAAGGTAAATTACCCAAAAGTAGCTTCTGAGAGACTTTTTTTAGAGCAGCAGGGGACCCACTTTTACACCCTCTTGTGGCAAAACCCAATATCTAATCAGATCACACCTGAAATCATCTAAAGTTTTACAGCAATCTGTCATTACTATCTGGAGGACCATGACTAGAAAATTCTAATGAATTTTCAAATGCATAATGAAAAAGCATATTGCAAGGTCTCAGCATTGAAATGTACTTTGCATAGTTGAGGCATTTCTAAATGGACAAACTATTTATTTAAATTTCAAATATAGATTTACTAAGTTTGACTACATAGGCACAAATGATATTGAATTATGGAATATTTTTTTGCTAGTATGCAAAAGAATAATACTACTAATTCAGAATGCTACTAAAGGGAATCACTAAAATCCTACTTGTGCGCAGTTCACAGCCGGGCCCAGCGCTAGCTATGTTTAGTAGAATGCCGTTAGCTGGCACATGCTCACTGCTGTGAATGATGCGGATGCCCACAGTCAGAACAATGCCCATGCCAGCGCCTGGAGGTGAACTACACAAGCATGGCTTCTTGGCCACTCAACAGGATGACAGGATGGGGCAGACGAGGGGTTAGGGAGGAGTTATGTACGCAGAAAGCAGAGGTGCCTGGGCACTTACTGCCCAAACGTTGCCCCTGGACACTTGTGAGCTCTCATTTGCATATCATTAAAACCACATTTATGAACATCAGAAGAAAAGAACAAAGGTATCATTTAAATCATGTTTATTTTTGCCACAGCGTTATGTTATGACATTTTGGTGACAGACTCCCTTTAAGTAGTAGTAGACCTGCATACCTTCTGAAGTCATAAATCAGACAGCACAAGACAGACCTATAAGTACCCCTCAACTGGATGCCATAATCTAAAATAACCATGTGTGCCTGTTCTATGTATGGAAGATGTCAGTTCCCAAATAGAAATGTCGAACTTGTCAGCTGATAAGAAGCCACTGGCTCTCCCTGTCTGTCTGCTGTAAAAATGGAGTTTGTGACTTTTTTCGAGAGTAGATAAACAAAGTCTGAGTTTCCTTCTGGTTTTCATGGAAAATGATTACGTATAATGGGAGTCATTTATCAAGTCTTTATGCCAGCTTTTTGGCATTAAAAAATAGCTAAATTTGGAACAAAGGGCATTTTGCACAAAAGAAGAAAAGAAATGTGTTTTCTGCCACTCTCCACACTCCCCCAAAAATGTGTGGAGCTTACTGAAAGGGGTGGAGTCACCATAAGCAGACACATTTACTGTAGCGTTTCGAAATGTCAGCTTTATGCAATCATGCATCTGTGAGAGAGCCGTCTCTATGCGCACTGAGGTGACTTGTTGAATCAGACATTCTCCACTTACAGTTTATGCATCAGACACACAGGAGTTAATCAAGTAGCTTTTTAATCCGGAGATTGTATTACAAGATGTTGCAGGGAATCCAGATGGTAAAAGAATTATGCCAACAATATCTCCTTGCTAAGAAGATTTAGCTTCTCCTCAGAAAGCTGAGCACACACTAACAACAATGCATCACTGGGAAAACAGGGAGTGGCTAGGCTGAACTAACTAGAAGCTGAAACAGAGGGGGGAGGAGAAGAGAGGGGCATACCAATACACAATGCAAGATACTGAAACAGAACACTCCTCATCTGGCATCGGTAGATACCACTATCTATATATGTATACAATGGAATTGTATAAAATAACAATGAATAATGTCCATAAACCTGATGAATAACCAGATGAATAATGTCCATAAACCTGAAAAGGAAACTTAGAAGATGATGAGCAGCTTTGGTTGAAGGGATCTCAACCTGGAAGTTCTGCAGGCATGAGTAACACAACTTCTGTAACAGGGCGGAAGAAGGTCTTGATTACTCCACCATTCGCGGTTCTCACTTCCATCTTACGAACTTTCCCATCCGAACTGGATACAACTTTAATAATAAGTCCAGTAGGCCAGTTGAGACGATCAACTTGTTTGTCTCTTAACAGAACAAAATCTCCTTCCTTTAAATTAAGCCTTGGTTCTTGCCACCTTCTGCGTTCTTGCAAGAGGCAGCGGAACTTTCTTCTCCACCTTTTCCAGAACTGATTGGCAAAATGTTGTACCTGCTTCCACCGAAACTTATAAAGGTTGTGCTCTTTGAAAACGCCAGATGGCACAGGAATATTTCCCATCTTTTCTGGTTTATTCTTGAGTGATCTTTTATGCACCCCAGATGTGGATTTCTTCTTTTTTACTACAGGAGATTGACTGTTGCTTTCATTAGAAGCTGAGTAAGACTTGGTTCTCCTTGATCTTGCCAAAGATTTAGAGCAAGAGCGCTTATTTTGTGAGGCTGATTTAGATGTAGATTGCTTTCTGTCTATGGATCGTGAACTCGAATGCTTATGTCTGCTTTTCACTTCTGAAATGGGATCTGTCTTTGTACATACAGACTTGGGTTGTTAACATGCAGTATTTGTCATGGACATTGGCTGTGAACTTTTCCCTGTGGTTTCCAGAAAAGGCTGAGCAATATGAAGGTCCTCATCCATTAAAGACTGGGAAGAACTATGATCCTCTTGGGTGCAATCAACAACTGCAGATGGAACTGAAAGTTCTTACAAAGAATCTGAAATAATCTGTTCCTCTGTTGAAGGAACCTCCTTTATAAAACGTTCAGAAGATACTTCCTTTACAGAATTAAACTCATTGTCAAACAGTTGAATGGAAGGCTCACATTTCTGCGGTGTCTCATCAGAACTACATAAATCAGAAGGTCTGTTGTCAGTGAAGATATAGGATTCATTATGATAAACTGTGTGAGGACTGCAAAGCTGGGAAGGGCTTGAAGAGGGCTCCAATTGAGATCCCGAAGGCCTTTCTACAAGCTGCCCTTCTGTCCAAGAACATTCTTCTGCAGCTGACTCCTTGGGAATTAAGCTGCTTTCTGATGAACAAGTTTTTAGAATATTTGGGCAAGGAACCTCTTGCACATAGTAGTGGTTAGGACACCGCCTGAAGTAAGAAGTTTGTCCCCCTATTAATACGTCAGTTCTGAAGGAGTGTACTTGGCAGGGCTTGCTGCTCTGTCGAGACATATACTCCCCACGATGACCCAACCCACTGTAAGTTTCTGGGCATATGGAGCGTTGAAAGGGCCATTGTGAAGTTCAAGGCCCTTGTGAGCCTCAAGAATGTCTCTACCTAGCAAGAGTAAGATCTCGGCATGGCTATAAAGGGGAGTAATCTCTCTGGCTATGTTCCTAAGATGAGGGTAATGCTGTGCGACTTCAGGTGTGGGAATCTTATCCCTTGCATCTGGCAATTTGTCAGACTCAATAAGGGTTGGAAGAGAGAGTTTCTTATCTCCTTTGATGGGCTTCAAGGTGAAACCATTAGCTCTTCTTCCTGAGGTTGTCACAAGACCAGAGCATGTTTCTAGGGTGTAGGGTGTAGTTTTTCCCTCTATCCTGAACAGATCAAAGAACTGAGGGCTAGCTAGGGAACGATTACTTTGGTCATCTAGAATAGCATACATTCTTATGGTCTTCTCTGGTTGTGCAGTAGGAAACACATCCACGAGGCAAATCTTAGAACAAGATTTACCGCACACAAGTCCTTTTCCGCATACCTTTGTGCATCTGGGCGTAACGGTAGTGGTTGGTTGGTTGGCACTCTCCCTGCCATGACTCTCCCCGCCTTGATCGGAATGGGGCTTGTGCCAGCTAACTGGTTCTAGGTTCCACCTGATTTGTCCCAGGTGAACAGCGGACACATGTAGATCACTATTACATTCAGAACACTTGACTGGAACCTCCCAGTCACTGCTGAAATGCTTAATGGGTCCACAGCATCTGAAGCAGATATTATGACTCCTTAGGAACTCCTTACGTTCCTCAGAGGGCTTTGCTATGAAGACACAGCATTTCCTTAAAGGATGTGGCTTTTCATGGATAGGGCAATGATGATCGGGTTCCTTAGGGCTTTCATTTCCATTGAAAGCGGCTGCGTTAGTAGTGGGCACAACCCCTGTCCTTTTTACGGAAATGAGACTTTTAGGGTTTCTCTGTCTGAGACTGAAAGTCTTGTGTCTCTGTTTAGTAGAGCCAAAGATGTTGGTCCCCAAGGTGTTGAAGCTCGGATCGTTTTTAGCTGTAGCTAAGTCCTTGATTAATTTACAGAAGAATGAAAATGCTGGAAAGGGAACAGGATGTTGCTCCTTGTATTTTGAACCTGTTGTTGCCCATTGGTCTTAAATATTTAGGGGTAATTTCTCCACGATCAGGCCCACACCATGGGAGATATCAAGAAAGCTAAAACCTGGTAGCTGCAGGTCTCCCTTGATGATTTCAAACTTAGGAAGAAGGTCGCTTAATTCCTGGAACCCTCGACGGTCTGTATTGGATAATTCAGGAAAGTCGTATAGTCGTTTAAATAAGCCGCGTTCAACTACTTCAGAGCCGCCATATGTCTGCTCTAATCTTTACCATGCGAGACGAAGGCCTTTGACTGGTTCGTAGATATGAATGGTTTTGAGTTTCTTAACACAGTTTAATGACAATGGACCTAGCCATCTAATTAGTAAATCAAGTTCTTGTATAGGCGGTACAGCAAGGGTTTGAACTGTTGTCTTGAAGGTGGCCTTCCAACTTCTATAGTTCTCTGGGCGATCATCAAAGTTCGTAAGCTTAGTACTGATGAGGACCCTGAGGGTGAGGGACTTAGAGATTTCTGATCTGTCATTTCTTTCCTGCATCATAGCGACGGGAGCTTCTTCCTCTCTGGTGTTGTTGGCACCATCTGGTACCCTATGTTTGGGGGTTGGAAGATGGAATGGATTGGCAGCTGGATTGAGCGTAAGTGAAGGCTTCACATCTGGTAATATTGGCGCCAGCATCTTGGTCGCAATGCAACTAGTCTCAGGAGGTTTTATTGTGATTTAATGAGCTTGAAGCGGCTTGGTCTCTAATGGCACCTGAAATACTGTGTAAGGTGCCAGAGGTTTGAAAGAAAGAAATGTCCACTGGACTGGGGTCAACTGTATAGTTATTTAATAAAGGGGGGGCAATAAACTTAGATAAAACATCACTTTTAATCATGAAACTAAGTTAAACAACACACACATGAGCCCCAAAGCACGAAAACTAAATGTGGACACACATTGAGCAAACTACAAAAAACTAAAGCAGACACTGCCCCAGCCCAAAAAAGTAGTAAAGCAATCCTACCGAGACAGAGACTCCACTGGGCGGCCCAACCACAAGGCAGTGGTCGCATGATGTGTGGTGGAGTCAAAACGTAGGGTGAAGGAGGGAAAAAATTGGTAAGAGGCCCCTAGTTTCACCCTACTTGGCCTATTGTGCCCTAAGTAGACTACCACTGGATCCAAAAAGCCCCGCAAGGGGTGGCCCAGTGCCGGAACCTGACCCTAAAACTACTTACCCTAGAATGTAATAAGGGAAGGGATCCAGACTGATACAGTAGTCGCAGGGCACAAACAACAAAAACCAAACAGAGCCTCAACTGTATAGTTATCAGCTGCCTCTTTTTCTACTTGCATGAGTTCATAAGGCTGGCGTGCAGAGGCCAAATCATCTGGTGCAAATGCATTGACTTTGCTTTGGTCTAGGACAAATTGCATGGTACGCCCTTCTGAGTCATAAGATTTCTTTAACATAGGATGATAAGCTTCTTCTTCTTCAGCAGCTTCTTCAAATACTCTGAGTTGCTGCTTCTTCCCTTCTGAAGGACCTCCAACTCAGCTTTAGCCTTGGCTTTGGTCGCTTGCACCTGAGCCTATATAGCTTCTTGATTAGCTTGAGATTGGGCTTGTATAGCTTGCGCTTAAGCCTGTATAGCTGATTGATTAGCTTGAGATTGGGCTTGTGTCTCTGCGACTTGTGCATTAATGGCTGCTTCCTTTCTAGTGCAGTTAGCTTGTACCTTAGCTGCTTCCGCTTTTGCGCGTGCCAACACCAATGAGGTACTCAGCAAAGAGTGCTATGAGCGAGACCTTAGCGATGAGGACTGAGCAATAGATTTCGAGGAACGGGATGAAGCCTTAGAGTGCCTTGAAAAGTTAGAATGGTGGGATGCAGTTTCATATTGTTGTGATATCTTGTCTTCTAGCATTGACTTGACTGCCATAAATCTGCTATATCTTTTATCATTAAGTGCAGTGTGGGTCTTTAATTCTAGGATGAATTCCTCTGAGTTGAGACTTGATAACAGAGAAGAATATTTTTCAGACAGTCTCTTATAACTTTCATAGGTCTTATTCAATTTTGCACACATTGCCTTTAATTAATCTTTATTATAGCCTGATCCATGTGCTGCATCCATACATTGTTCAGTCTTTTCCCACAAACTGGATAAATTATTACATATCTCCATTTTGTCGGTTAGAAGGGCCTTTTTCATTTTTAATGATGGCTTAGAAATCCTTTTAGCTGTGTCTTGCATCTCATTTGTAACACAGCAGCGACCTCTAGTGGTGGTTCAGTGTTTTAATAGCTTACAGCAGGCAGACGATATTTAGCTCAGAAAACAGGCTGAATGCAGTTCCTAGCCTGTATGAAACTGCAATTGCTAGAAGCTTCTGTGATCCTAGTAAATGCAGTACTGAGCAGTTGTGTTGAGCGCGAATTATACTTCGATAATTCACGAATATTGCGAATATAGCGCTATATATTCGCAATTTCGAATATTCGTTTTTTGTTTTTTTTTAGATGTTAATCCTTGTTGCTCTCTGGTTGTCTTCCCACTTCCCAAAAGCTGTTCTTACCTGTCCGGAGGATTCCTGGCTCCCTGCCCGCTCCAGTTAATGCCAGTTGCCGCTTCTGCCAACTTCCTGTGTGCATGGAGCATCCCCATCCCAATGGGGACGCATCCATGCTAAAATGTACTGTCGGATGTGAGAATCACGATCTTACAAATTTGACTAAGTTGTAATCGCAATGCGATTAATATAACCTGGATTATTCGCATTGCGATATTCGATATATTCTAGAAATATAACCATTAGGAACACAGCTTTAAGTTGAATTCGCAGTGCGAACATATACTCGCATTGCGAAATCAACTTAGAGCTTAGTTCCTAATGGCTGTATTGCTAGAATATAACGAAGATTGAGAATATAGTGCTATATTCGTGAATTCGTGATATTCATCATCTTCGTTATATTCTAGCAATACAACTATTAGGAACTTAGCTCTAAGCTCAATTCGCAATGCGATTATGTGTTCGCTTCGCAAATTCAACTTTGAGCTGCTCGAATATAGTCGTTGCTTGAATATAACGAAGATTGAGAATATAGTGCTATATTCGTGATATTCGTTATATTAGAGCAATACAACCATTAGGAACCCAGCTCTAAGTTGAATTCGCAATGCGAGTAATACAGGTTATATTAATCGCATGGCGAATTCAACTTAGAGCTGAGTTCCTAATGGTTGTATTGCTAGATTATAACGAAGAATGAGAATATAGTGCTATATTCGTGATATTCGTTATCTTCGTCAATTCTAACAATACAAGTTACAACCATTAGGAACTCAGCTCTAAGTTTAATTCGCGTTACGAATATAAATTCGCGTAACATTCGCAATATATAGAATAATGACGAATATTCGATTTTGACAAATATATGACGAATATTCAATTGAATATTCGCGAAATATCGCGAAATCGAATATCATCACTACTGAGCAGTAAAAGATATTACCCTCCACTGCAGCAAGCAGGAGACTAATGATGATGGTTTATTACTTGGAGGAGGAGAATATTCTTTTCTTAGCGGGAGAAGGAAAATACTAAGACAATTCTTTTACGGTGGCGTTTCAAAATGTCAGCTTTATACAATCATGCATCTGTGAGAGAGCAGCCTCTATGCGCACCGAGGTGACTTGTTAACCGCTTCAGCCCCCCTAGCTTAAACACCCTTAATGACCAGGCCACTTTTTACAATTCCGCACTACACTACTTTCACCGTTTATTGCTCCGTCATACAACTTACCACCCAAATGAATTTTACCTCCTTTTCTTCTCACTAATAGAGCTTTCATTTGGTGGTATTTCATTGCTGCTGACATTTTTACTTTTTTTGCTATTAATCAAAAATTACCGAAATTTTTGCAAAAAAATGACATTTTTCACTTTCTGTTGTAAAATTTTTAAAAAAACTACATTTCTATATAAATTTTTCTCTAAATTTATTGTTCTACATGTCTTTGATAAAAAAATCCAATAAGTGTATATTTATTGGTTTGGGTAAAAGTTATAGCGTTTACAAACTATGGTGCAAAAAGTGAATTTCGGCATTTTGAAGCAGCTCTGACTTTCTGAGCGCCTGTCATGTTTCTTCAGGTGCTAGAATGCCAGGATAGTATAAATATCCCCCAAATTACACCATTTTAGAAAGAAGACACCCCAAAGTATTCGCGGAGGGGCTTGGTGAGTTCATGTATCATTTCATTTTTTTCACAAGTTAGCGGAAATTGACACTTTCTGAGAAAAAAAAAAAAAAAGTTTCAATTTCTGATAACTTCTGGCAAAAAAAAAAATCTCAGACGGACTCACTATGCCCCTCAGTGAATACCTTGGGGTGTCTACTTTCCGAAATGGAGTCATTTGTGGGGTGTGTTTACTGTTCTGGCATTTTGGGCGGGCTAAATTGTGAGCCGCCATGTAAAACCTAAAGGTACTCGTTGGAATTTGGGCCCTTTGCACACCCAGGCTGCAAAAGCGGCACTTATGGTATCGCCGTACTCAGGAGAAGTAGGGCAATGTGTTTTGGGGTGTATTTTTACATATACCCATGTTGGGTGAGAGAAATATCTCTGTAAATTGTCAACTTTGTATAAAAATTTTAAAAGTTGTCGTTTACAGAGATATTTTTCACACAAAGTATGGGTATATATAAAAATACACCCCAAAACACATTGCCCTACTTCTCCTGAGTACGGCGATACCACATGTGTGCCACTTTTTGCAGCCTGGTGCTAGAAGGCCCTAAAACCAAAGAGTACCTTTAGGATTTCACAGGGCATTTTTACGCATTTGGATTCCAGACTTCTTCTCACCCTTTAGGGGCCCCTAAAATGCCAGGACAGTATAAATACCCCACATGTGACCCCATTTTGGAAAGAAGACACCCCAAGGTATTCTGTGAGGGGTATGGTGAGTTCATGCAAAATTTTATTTTTGTCACAAGTTAGTGGAATATGAGACTTTGTAAAAACAAAATTAAAAAAAAAAAAAACAATTTCCGCTGACTTGTGCCAAAAATAAAAATTCTGTGGACTCACCATGCCCCTCACGGAATACCTTGGGGTGTCTTCTTTCCAAAATGGGGTCACATGTGGGGTATTTATACTCACCTGGCATTTTAGGGGCTCCTAAAGTGTGAGAATCCAAATGCATAAAAATGGCTCATGAAATTTAAAGGTACTCATTGTTTAGGCCCATTTGGCTGCAAAGTGTCACTCATGTAGTATCGCCGTACTCAGGAGAGTGGGGCAATGGGTTTGGGGTGTATTTTATATATACCATGCTGCATGAGAGAAATATCTCTGTAAATGACAACTTTTTACATTTTTTATTCAAAGTTGTCAATATACAGAGATATTTCTTCACTCCAGCATGGGTATATGTAAAAATACACCCCAAAACACATTGCCCTACTTCTCCTGAGTACGGCGATACCACATGAGTGACACTTTTTGCAGGCAAGATGCTAAAGGGGCCCAAATTCCAATGAGTACCTTTTAGGAGGGCATTTTTACGCATTTTCTTCTCACGCTTTAGGGCCCCTAAAATGCCAGGGCAGTAGAAATACCTCACGTGTGACCCCATTTTTGAAAGAAGACACCCCAAGGTATTCCATGAGGGGCATGGCGAGTTCATAGAATATTTTTTTTTGGCACAAGTTAGTGGAAATTGATTTTGTATTGATTTTTCTCACAAAGTCTCCCTTTCCGCTAACTTTTGACAAAAGTTTAATTTTTCATGAACTCATTATGCCCCTCAGCGAATACCTTGGGGTGTCTTCTTTCCAAAATGGGGTCACATGTGGGGTATTTATACTGCCCTGGCATTTTAGGGCCCTAAAGCGTGAGAAGAAATGCGTAAAATGCCTCCTAAAGGTACTCATTGATTTGGGCCTTTCATCTTGCCTGCAAAGTGTCACTATGGTATCGCGTACTCAGGAGAAGTAGGGCGATGTAGTTTGGGGTGTATTTTATATATACCCATGCTGGTGAGAGAAATATCTCTGTATATTGACAACTTTGAATAAAAAATGTAAAAAGTTGTCATTTACAGAGATATTTCTCACCCAGCATGGGTATATGTAAAAATACACCCCAAAACCACATTGCCCTACTTCTCCTGAGTACGGCGATACCACATGAGTGACACTTTTTGCAGCCAAGATGCGCAAGGCCCTAAACCAATGAGTACCTTTAGGTTTCACAGGCCATTTTACGCATTTGTCTTCTCACGCTTTAGGGCTCCTAAATGCCAGGGCAGTAGAAATACCTCACGTGTGACCCCATTTTTGAAAGAAGACACCCCAAGGTATTCCATGAGGGGCATGGCGAGTTCATAGAATTTTTTTTTTTTTGGCACAAGTTAGTGGAAATTGATTTTTTATTGTTTTTTTCTCACAAAGTCTCTCTTTCCGCTAACTTTTGACAAAAAGTTTAATTTTTCATGAACTCATTATGCCCTCAGCGAATACCTTGGGTGTCTTCTTTCCAAAATGGGGTCACATGTGGGGTATTTATACTGCCCTGGCATTTTAGGGGCCCTAAAGCGTGAGAAGAAAAATGCGTAAAAATGCCCTCCTAAAAGGCACTCATTGGAATTTGCCCTTTGCGCATCTTGCCTGCAAAAGTGTCACTCATGGTATCGCGTACTCAGGAGAAGTAGGGCGATGTGTTTTGGGGTGTATTTTACATATACCCATGCTGGGTGAGAGAAATATCTCTGTATATTGACAACTTTGAATAAAAAATGTAAAAAGTTGTCATTTACAGAGATATTTCTCTCACTAAGCATGGGTATATATAAAAATACACCCCAAACCACATTGCCCCACTTCTCCTGAGTACGGCGATACCACATGAGTGACACTTTTTGCAGCCAAGATGCGCAAAGGGCCCTAAAACCAATGAGTACCTTTAGGATTTCACAGGCCATTTTACGCATTTGGATTCTCACACTTTAGGGCCTCTAAAATGCCAGGTGAGTATAAATACCCCACATGTGACCCCATTTTGGAAAGAAGACACCCCAAGGTATTCCGTGAGGGGCATGGTGAGTCCACAGAATTTTTATTTTTGGCACAAGTCAGCGGAAATTGTTTTTTTTTTTTTTTTTTTACAGTCTCATATTCCACTAACTTGTGACAAAAATAAAATTTTCCATGAACTCGCCATGCCCCTCACGGAATACCTTGGGGTGTCTTCTTTCTAAAATGGGGTCACATGTGGGGTTTTTGTACTGCCCTGGCATTTGAGGGTCTCCGCAATCATTACACGTATGGCCAGCATTAGGAGTTTCTGCGATTCTCCGTATATTGAGCATACGGGTAATGAGATTTTTTCCGTTCAGCCTCTGGGCTGAAAAAAATGAACGGCACAGATTTTTTCATTCGCATCGATCAATGTGGATGAAAAAATCTCTGCCAAAATCAGTGACTGCGGTGCGGTGGGCTGGGCGCTAGCTACCTAACAAGTAGCTAACTAACTGGCGGTGATAAGGGACCCTTATGCCCCATTCATACGTCCGAAATTCTGTTTGCGGAACGGAATTGCGGACCCATTCATTTCTATGGGGACAGACTTTGTCCCGCTCGGATCCGGAATTACGGATCCGCGCTCCGGGTCTGCACTTCCGTTCCGCAAAAATATAGAACATGTCCTATTCTTGTCCGCAACTGCGGACAAGAAAAGCATTTTCTATATAGTTCTGGCAATGTGCGGATCTGCAAAATGCGGAAAGCACATTGCCGGTGTCCGTGTTTTGAGGATTCGCGGATCGGATCCGCTGGATCCGTGAATCCACGGATCCGTGAATCCACGGATCCGCAAAACACATATGGACGTCCGAATGGAGCCTTACAAGGGTGTGATCAATGACAGGGGGTGATCAGGGGTCTAGATGGAGTGATCAAGGGGTTAATAGGTGAGGGGGGTGGGGGTTAGTGTAGTGTTTGGTGCAACTTTTACTGTGTTACCTGGTCCTATGGTGGTCGATCCCAGAAAATGGGACCACCAGAGGATCAGGTAGCAGCTATATCAGACGCTGTTCATAAAACAGCGTCTGATATAGCTGTTTGATGCGATTTATATCGCATCTAGCAGCCTGCCAGCGATTGATCATCGCTGGCAGGCTGTAGTCCAACTCTCGAGCCGCGCTCACTGTGAACGCGACAAGCGCGCTGCTTCACAGGAACTCTCGCGTCTCGCGAGATGACGCCCCGGCGCGTCCAAACAGAAGATCCCGGCCGCCCGCAGGACGCAATCCTGCGTACGGCGGTCGGGAACTGGTTAAATCAGACATTCTCCACTTACAGTTTACGCATCAGACACACAGAAGTTAATCAAGTAGCTTTTTAATCCGGAGATTGTATTATAAGATGTTGCAGGAAATCCAGATGGCAAAATAATTATGCCAACAATATCTCCTTGCTAAGAAGATGGAGATTCTCCTCAGAAAGCTGAGCACACACTAACAGCAAGGGAAAACAGGGAGTGGCTAGGCTGAACTTACTAGAAGCTAAAACAGAGGGGGGAGGAGAAGAGAGGAGCATACCAATACACAATGCTAGAAAACTGGTGTATATTATACCTGAATTTTAATTTAGCTCTTGACTGGGGTAGATTTCACTTTTCTGGCGCATTGAAGTAGAAGATGCACCAAACATTACCTAAAGATAGGCAGTAGTAATGATCGAGCACAAGAAGGGCATCACACACACCCTTGAAAAATTATCATTGATGGCCTGCTGGTGACCCTCCAAAACATTAGGGGCTAGGGCCTGCTACTGAGCATTGCAAAAAATGATGGGCGAGTGTCTGCTGCTTAGCTGACCATTGAAAAAATGATGGGCGAGTGCCTGCTGCTGAGTTTACCCTGTACAATATTGTACCTGAGGGCTTGCTGCTGAGCTGACCCTGTAAAATATTGTAGTTGAGGGCTTTCAGGTGAGCTGACCCTGTAAAATATTGTAATTGAGGGCCTGCAGGTGAGCTGACCCTCTAAAATATTGTAGGTGAGGGCTTGCAGGTGAGCTGACCCTCTCAAATATTGTAGTTGAGGGCCTGCAGGTGAGCTGACCCTCTCAAATATTGTAGGTGAGGGCCTGCAGGTGAGCTGACCCTCCCTGAAGAGGAGATCTTGTGCACTGATTCCCAAACTCTTCAGCATCCACAGTCAGAAGAAGATGATGGTGGGGAATGGCAATTAGTGTTTCATGCGGTGGATGATGCGAATGAGACACAGTTGTCAATAAGTGAGGGTCTTGTTAGGTCAACAACTCAAGTCAGTAGGATGACCCGAGTGAGGAAGTGGAAGAGGGGGTGGTGGACGATGACATCACTGACCCAACCTAGGAAGGTGGCAAGCCAAGTGAGGACAGCAGTACAGAGGGGGAGGGATCCACAGCACTGCAACAGGCTGGAAGAGGCTGTGGGATGGCAAAAGGGAGAAGGCGGGCCACACCAAATAGGCCCGCATACCGATGTCCTTAATCCAGGCCTTTGAACGTAAGCGCAAATACCCAGCCACCCACCCACAGGCCATTGCACTAATGCACAACTTAAAAATTGCTGGCCCTGGAAATGTTGCCATTTAAACCTGTGGACACTGAGGCTTTCCTCAGCCTCATGACGGTGGACATCCCTCGTTACTCAGTCCCCAGCCGCCACTATTTTTCTCGGTGTGCCGTCCTCGCATTACACCAGCAATTGTGTCTCGTAATATCACCCGTGCCCTGACCAACACAGTTATTGGGAAGGTCCACTTAACGACTGACACACGGACAAGTGCTTTTGGCCAGGGACGCTACATTTCCGTGACGGCACACTGGGTGAACCTTGTGGAGGTTGGTAGCTAGTCGTACCCTGGGATGGCACAGGTGCTACCAACACCAAGGATTGCGGGCCCCATTCCATCAGGATTTTCACCACCCCCTACATTAGGCTACATACACACACGACAGTGAAAAATGGCCGTGTGACGGCCATTTTTAGCATCAGTGAAAGTCTATGGGGCTATTCACATGGCCGTTCTTTTAACGGCCAGTGAAAAGTGTACATCCAAAAATAGGACATATCCTATTTTTTGGCCGTTTCCACGGCCGTGCGGACCCTATTAAAATCAATGGGACCGTTTTTAATGGCCGATTTACAGGAGTGCACCCGTCTAACGGCCGTTAAAAACGGGTAAGAAAATGTCCCCCGTGGTTAAATATTGCTCCCATAGTGCCCCGCAGGAAAAAAAAAATAATAATCTTACCTCATCCACTTGCTCGCTGTGCGGCAGTCTCTTCTTGGTAATGGCTAAATACTATACTCCGTAAGGACCTCCTGACGTCACAGTATCAAGTGACATCCCTAGGTCACATGGGTCGGCAGCCGGCGCGCTCTTCTATCACGAGCACTGGCTGACTGGAAAGGTCACGGATGGCTGCTCAGCAGTAGAGATGTCGCGAGCATAAAATTTGTCGCGAGCATAAAAAACACGAACAGCGAACGCGAACTTCCGCAAATGTTCGTGAACGGGCAAACCGGCCATAGACTACAATAGGCAGGCAAATTTTAAAACCCACAGGGACTCTTTCTAGCCACAATAGTGATGGAAAAGTTGTTTCAAGGGAACTAATACCTGGACTGTGGCATGCCGGAGGGGGATCAATGGCAAAACTCCCATGGAAAATTACGTAGTTGACGCAGAGTCGGGTTTTAATCCATAAAGGGCATAAATCACCTAACATTGCTAAATTGTTTGGATTAACGTGCTTTAAAACATCCAGTATGTGTATACGATCAGGTATGATGTTGTATCGATCAGGTAGTGGAAGGGTTACGACCGCTTCACAGTGACAGACCAAACTCTGACAGACCAAACTCCCGTTTAACGCACTGCAAACAACCGCAAACAGTCCATTTGCACAACCGCAAACTCCCCATTTGCACAAGGTTGGATACCAAGCTAGCCATGTCCCGTTCCTTGTCCTCACTGACGTCATTAAAGGTCTCTTCCTCCACCCAGCCACATACAACACCAAGGGTCCCCGAAAGGTGACAACAAGCCCCCTGGGACGCCTGCTGTGGTTCGTCATCCACCTCCTAAAAAGCCACCTTCCTCCTCTGACTCCTCTTCTTCAGACTCTTCTCTCTGCGTTGCCGCAGGTCCAGCAATTGGTGGTGATGGTGACCACAACTCTTCCTCTTCATGCTCATCTACGGCCTGATCCAGCACTCTTCGCAGGGCACGCTCCAGAAAAAACGCATATGGGATGAGGTCGATGATGTTGCCTTGGGTTTGACTGACCAGGTTTGTCACCTCCGCAAAAGGACGCATGAGCCTACAGCCATTGTGCATGAGCGTTCAGTAACGCGGCCAAAAAATACCCAGCTCCGCAGAGGCTGTCCTTTTTTTTAAATTAAAAAAATATGTTCTTACTAGTTTAATCTCTGTTTTGTCCCCTATCAGGGGCCAGTATTACAGTACTAACCTCAGTATCTGAGGAAAGGGATTTAGGGGTCATTATATCAGATGACCTAAAGGTGGGCAGACAATGTCATAGAGCAGCAGGTAATGCCAGCAGAATGCTTGGGTGTATAGGGAGAGGCATTAACAGTAGAAAGAGGGAGGTGCTCATGCCGCTCTACAGAGCACTAGTGAGACCTCATTTGGAGTATTGTGTGCAGTACTGGAGACCATATCTGCAGAAGGATATTGAAACTTTGGAGAGAGTTCAGAGAAGAGCTACTAAACTAGTACATGGATTGCAGGACAAAACTTACCAGGAAAGGTTAAAGGACCTTAACATGTATAGCTTGGAAGTAAGAAGAGACAGAGGGGATATGATTGAAACTTTTAAATACATAAAGGGAAGCATCACGGTAAAAGAGGAGAGAATATTTAAAAGAAGAAAAACTGCTACAAGAGGACATAGTTTTAAATTAGAGGGGCAAAGGTTTAAAAGTAACATCAGGAAGAATTACTTTACTGAGAGAGTAGTGGACGCATGGAATAGCCTTCCTGCAGAAGTGGTAGCTGCAAATACAGTGAAGGAGTTTAAGCATGCATGGGATAGGCATAAGGCCATCCTTCATATAAGATAGGGCCTGGGGCTATTCATAGTATTCAGTATATTGGGCAGACTAGATGGGCCAAATGGTTCTTATCTGCCGACACATTCTATGTTTCTATGTTTCTAAGTGTATGGAAAAGATTTTAGGAACCGGGAGATGGAAAAAGATGGTTGGTCGGTCCTCTTCCTTCCAGTGTGGGGCACTGCGCGTGCGCCGTGCAATGTACTGTGCCACCCTATATGAGTGGTGTGTTAAGTTGTACTATTCCTATCAATTTAATCCCTGTTACGTCCTCTATCAGGGGACGTGTATCGAATAGATTTTAGGAACCGGGAGATGGAAAAAGATGATTGGTCGGTCATCTTACTTCCAATTTGGGGCACTGCGCGTGCGCCGTGCAATGTACTGTGCCACCAATACAAATAGTGTGAACTACTATTCTTACCATTTTAATCTTTGTTAATTCCCCTATTAGGGGACGTGTATTGAATCCTTGCATGGGGAGAAAAAAGCTTGCTCTGTCCGCTTCCTTCTAATTTTGGGCACTTGCAATGGAATTTGCCACCAATGCAACTAGTGTTAACTAAGTACTATTACTATCAGTTTAATCTCTGTTTTGTCCCTTATCAGGGCCAGGGCCGATGTAGTGAATAGATTTTTGGAACCGGGAGATGGAAAAAGACCCATGCTTGGTCTGCTTAGTTTGAATTTTAGGTCACTGTGCGTGCGCCGTGCAATGTACTGTGACACCCTATATGAGTGGTGGGCAGTGGGCACAGTACAGTCTGTGGGCCTGACACACACTGGCAGGCAACTGCAATTATATCAAAGGGTAAAAATTAAATGACTTTTTTATCTGCAAGGTACTGTGCCACCCTATATGAGTGGTGTGCACACTGTACAGTCTGTGGGCCTGCGGCCTCTCACACACAGGAAGGCAACTGCAATATATATATATATAGAAAAAATAAATAAAAGCAGACTGATGTACCAGCCCTAAAAAGGGCTTTTTGGGGTGCTGTCAGGACGCTGTCCTTACAGCAGATGGCCCCTTTCACACGAGCAAGTTTTCCGCACGGGTGGAATGCGTGACGTGAACACACAGCATCCGCACTGAATTCTGACCCATTCATTTCAATGGGTCTGTGTACATGAGCGTTTTTTTCACGCATCACTTGTGCGTTGCGTGAATATCGAGGCATGTTCTATATTCTGCGTTTTTCACGCAGCCCTAGCCCCATAGAAGTGAATGGGGCTGCGTGAAAAACGCATTGCATTTGCAAGCAAGTGCGGGAGCGTTGCGTTTTTCACTCATGGTTACTAGAAGATGTTGTTTGTAAACCTTCAGTTTTTTATCACACTCGTGAAAAACGCATCAAATCGCGGAAAAAACGGAACAACTGAACGCAATCGCAGGCAAAACTGAATGGCTTTGCCTGTGAAATCGCACAATTTTCACTGAACGCATCCGCAATGCATCCGGACCTAAGGCCCCCTATGTGCTCTCCACTTCCACAAAAGATAGAGCATGTCCTTTTCTTGGCCGCAGCCTGCGGACAAGAATAGGCATCTCTATGGGGACTGCCGACAATTTGCGTATCTGCAACTCACTACGGACGTATAAATGGGGCCTAATCCAGACACGCTCGTCTGAAAGAGGCTGATGAGTCTTTGAGGACTGGAGTGGACACAGAACACTGGCCTAGCTAACGCTTGCCCTATTAATTCAGCAGCAGCAGCACTCTCCCTGCTCTAACTAACACTGCAGCTTCAGAATTAATCTAAGATGGATGCTGTCCTTGCTTTTTGATAGGAGGTGGGAGGGACTGGGAGGGAGGTTATGCTGATTGGCTGGAATGTGTTGGCTGACTAATTTTTACACTTTAGTCTAATTTCAGTTGCTTGCCTGCTACCAGTGTGTGTCAGGCCGACTTCCACTGACTGTAGTGTGCCCACTGCCAGTGCCCACCACTCATAGTGTGGCACAGGACTTTGCATCAAAAAAAGGCATTTCATTTTTACACTTTAGTCTAATTTCAGTTGCTTGCCTGCTGCCAGTGTGTGTAAGGCCGACTTCCACTGACTGTAGTGTGCCCACTGCCAGTGCCCACCATTCATACCGTGTGGCACAGGACTTTGCATCAAAAAAAGGCATTTCATTTTTACACTTTAGTCTAATTTCAGTTGTTTGCCTGCTAGTGTGTGTCAGGCCGACTTTCACTGACTGTAGTGTGCCCACTGCCAGTGCCCACCACTCACACTGTGTGGCACAGGACTTTGCATCAAAAAAAGGCATTTCATTTTTACACTTTAGTCTAATTTCAGTTGCTTGCCTGCTAGTGTGTGTCAGGCTGACTTCTACTGACTGTAGTGTGCCTACTGCCAGTGCCAACCATTTATACCGGGTGGCACAGTAGCTTGCCGATAAATAAGGCATTTAATTTTTATACTTTAGTCTAAATTCAGTTGCTTGCTTGCTGCCAGTGTGTGTCAGGCCAACTTCCACTGACTGTATTGTGCCCGCTGCCAGTGCCCACTACTCATACCATGTGGCACAGGATTTTGCATCAAAAAAAGGCATTTAATTTTTACACTTTAGTCTAATTTCAGTTGCTTGCCTGCTGCCAGTGTGTGTCAGGCCGACTTCTACAGACTGTAGTGTGCCCACTGCCAGTGCCCACCACTCATACAGGGTGGCACAGTAGCTTGCCGATAAATAAGGCATTTTATTTTTATACATTAGTCTAAATTCTGTTGCTTGCCTGCTGCCAGTGTGTGTCAGGCCGACTTCCACAGACTGTAGTGTGCCCACTGCCAGTGCCCACCACTCATACCGGGTGGCACAGTACCTAGCACGCGTAGTACCACTTATCAAAAAAAAAAAATGACAGGCAGAGGCAGGCCACCCGCAGGGGCCGTCGTGGTCGTGGTGCTGCGATTTCCACTGGCCCTGGAATAATGCCCAGTGTTCAGAGGCCACGTACCCTGAACCCGAAAAATTCTGAGGACATAGTTGACTGGCTTAGACAGGACAACCAATCTTCAACAGCTTCTGCTAAGAACCTTGACGCACCATCCTCCTCCAGCTCAGCTTCGGTCACCTGCTCTCAAGTTACCACGCTCCCGCCCGCCTCCACCACCACCACTACCACCACAGCCACCACAGCCGCTTCACTTGATCCGTCAGAGGAGTTATTTACACATCAGTTGGATGCAATTAGTGATGCGCAACCATTATTGCCAGATGATGTAGATTACAGGGATATGTCTCAGTCAGGCAGGATTATACACATGGACGTACAGTGTGATGATGATGATGTTGTACCCGCTGCTGCTTCTTTTGCTGAGGTGTCAGATACAAGTGAAGCGGTTGATGATGACGATGTGTCCACGGATGCTACGTGGGTGCCTGCTCGAAGAGAAGAAGAGGGGGAAAGTTCAGAAGGGGAGACAGAGAGAAGGAGGAGACGAGTTGGAAGCAGGGGGAGGTCGTCGCAAGGAGTTAGTGGCACAGTCAGACAGCATGTATCGGCACCCGGGGTCAGCCAGACAGCACGCCAGTCAACGCATGCTGTTGCCACCACCATAATGCCGTCATTGCAAAGCTCAGCAGTGTGGCATTTTTTTTGTATGTCTGCCTCTGATAACAGCAATGCCATTTGCAACCTGTGCCAAAAGAAACTGAGTAGTTGGAAGTCCAACACCCACCTCGGTACAACTGCTTTGCGAAGGCACATGATCTCACATCACAAACGCCTATGGGATCAACACATGAGTGCAAGCAGCACACAAACTCAAAGCCACCATGCTCCTCCTGGTCCAGCATCTTCAGCCACGTCAACCACTGCTGTCCTCCCTGCCCCCTCTCAACCAACCGCCACTCCGCCTCTTACCTTCAGCAGTTACTGCTCATCTGCCCACAGTCAGGTGTCTGTTAAGGAAATGTTTGAGCGTAAGAAGCCAATGTCACAGAGTCACCCCCTTGCCCGGCGACTGACAGCTGACTTGACGGAACTCTTAGCCCGCCAGCTTTTACCATACCAGCTGGTGGAGTCTGAGGCCTTCAAAAAATGTGTCGCTATTGGGACACCACAGTGGAAGGTACCCGGACGAATTTTTTTTTCAAAAAATGCAATCCCAAACCTCTACTATGTTATTGAAAGGGAAGTCATGGCATCTCTGGCATACAGTGTTGGGGCAAGGGTCCATCTGACCACTGACACCTGGTCTGCAAAGCACGGTCAGGGCAGGTATATCACGCTGGCTTCGCAGCGGAGTTGGTGACACCGCCACGACTTGCAGGCAGGCCTACTGCCACCTTCTCTCCTCCTACTCCATCCTCTTCGATATCCTCCTCGGCTGAGTCCTCTTCTGCTGCGGCGTCTGGCTGCACATCAACTGAATCCCCCCAGCTCCCCAGGGGCTATTCCACATCCCGGATACGACAGTGTGATGCTGTCTTGGGGTTGACTTGCCTGAAAGCAGAGAGCCACACAGGACCAGCACTCCTGTCCGCTCTGAACGCACAGGTGGATCAGTGGCTGACCCCGCACCAACAGGAGATCGGCAAAGTGGTGTGTGACAATGGAACAAATTTGTTGTCGGCATTGAATTTGGACAAGTTGTCACATGTGCCGTGCATGGCACATGTGTTGAATCTCATCGTACAACGCTTTGTGTCTAAGTACCCAGGCTTACAGGACATCCTCAAGCAGGCCAGGAAGGTGTGTGGCCATTTCAGGCGTTCCTTATTTACTTTTCCGATATTTAGTGGCGAAACAACATGCCAGTGAGGCGCTTGATTCGCGACAGCCCGACACTTTGGAATTCAACACTCCTAATGTTCGACCGCCTGCTCCAACAAGAAAAAGCCGCCAACGAGTATTTGTATGACCGGGGCGCTAGGACAGCCTCTGCGGAGCTGGGAATTTTTTTGCCACGTTACTGGACGTTCATGCGCAATGCCTGTAGGCTCATGCGTCCTTTTGAGGAGGTGACAAACCTAGTCAGTCGCACCGAAGGCACCATCAGCGACCTCATCCCATTTGTTTTCTTCCTGGAGCGTGCCCTGCAAAAAGTGCTGGATCAGGCTGTAGATGAGCGTGAAGAGGAAGAGTTGTGGTCACCATCACCACCAGAAACAGCCTTGTCATCATCGCTTGCCGGACTTGCGGCAACGCTGGAAGAGGAGTATGAGGAAGAGGAGTCAGAGGAGGAATGTGGCGGCTTTGAGGAGGAGGAAGACCAACCACAGCAGGCACCCCAGGGTGCTCATTGTTGTCAACTATCTGGGACCCATGGTGTTGTACGTGGCTGGGGGGAAGAACAGACGGTCAATGACATCAGTGAGGACGAGGAACGGGAAATGAGTAGCTTTGCATCCAACCTTGTGCAAATGGGGTCTTTCATGCTGTCATGTCTGTTGGGGGACCCTCGTACAAAAAGGATGACGGAGAACGACCTGTACTGGGTGGCCACGCTACTAGACCCCCGGTATAAGCAGAAAGTGGCAGAAATGTTACTAAATTACCGAAAGTCGGAAAGGATGCAGCAGTTCAAAACTAAACGAAAAATTATGCTTTACACAGCTTATAAGGGGGATGTCACAGTACAACGGGAATCTAACTAGGGAAGAGGTCAATGTAATCCTCCTCCTACCACGGCGGCAAGGACTAGACGATTTACAGATGTGTTGTTGATGGAAGACATGCGGAGCTTTGTCAGTCCTACACATCGCCACTGCCCTTCGGGATGCAGCCTTAGAGAACGACCGACAGGTAGCAGACTACCTCGCCTTAACAGCAGATATCGACACTCTGAGGAGCGATGAACCCCTTCACTACTGGGTGTGCAGGCTTGACCTGTGGCCTGAGCTATCCCAGTTCTGGCCTGGCCTGTTTCAAGTGTCCTGTCAGAAAGGACCTTTAGTGCAGCAGGAGGCATTGTCACTGACAAGAGAAGTCGCCTCGGTCAAAAAAGTGTTGATTACCTCATCTTCATAAAGATGAATGAGGCATGGATCCCGAAGGGACTGACAGTGGGGGATACGTTTGACTAACAAAAGGCCTGATGACATGCCTTGGCCTCAAAATGGTCCCCACGCTGCTGTATATAATGTCTGCATACCGGATGACTTTCGTGAATTCTCCGCCACCAACTAGGGTTCAAGCCGAAATGATTTAGTCACTTTTCTGCCTGGAAAACATACATTTTTCCGGCCACTGCTACAACAGCGGCTGCAACAATGCCATTATTTTTCAGGCATATGTACATGCCTAATTTTTCTGTCCTATGGTGCAGCACTGTGGCTGCAAAAAAAAAAAAAGGCACATACAAGTGTCAATTCCCCTTCGTGATCGTTACCTTGTTGTGGTGAAGGGGCTTGCGTATCAAAATGAAGCAATCATCACCTCTATGAGTGTGTTGGCAATGTTGACACACCCCAGATCATAAGGCCGTTGCTTCATTATGGTCAGACCAAAAGCGATCGGACGGCTGGAAAATATTTTATAGAAAAAACATTAATTTACCTTTTTTTTAAGTTGTATGGGTTTTTAATACAGGGAGTGCAGAATTATTAGGCAAATGAGTATTTTGACCACATCATCCTCTTTATGCATGTTGTCTTACTCCAAGCTGTATAGGCTTGAAAGCCTACTACCAATTAAGCATATTAGGTGATGTGCATCTCTGTAATGAGAAGGGGTGTGGTCTAATGACATCAACACCCTATATCAGGTGTGCATAATTATTAGGCAACTTCCTTTCCTTTGGCAAAATGGGTCAAAAGAAGGACTTGACAGGCTCAGAAAAGTCAAAAATAGTGAGATACCTTGCAGAGGGATGTAGCACTCTTAAAATTGCAAAGCTTCTGAAGCGTGATCATCGAACAATCAAGCGTTTCATTCAAAATAGTCAACAGGGTCGCAAGAAGCGTGTGGAAAAACCAAGGCGCAAAATAACTGCCCATGAACTGAGAAAAGTCAAGCGTGCAGCTGCCAAGATGCCACTTGCCACCAGTTTGGCCATATTTCAGAGCTGCAACATCACTGGAGTGCCCAAAAGCACAAGGTGTGCAATACTCAGAGACATGGCCAAGGTAAGAAAGGCTGAAAGACGACCACCACTGAACAAGACACACAAGCTGAAAACGTCAAGACTAGGCCAAGAAATATCTCAAGACTGATTTTCTAAGGTTTTATGGACTGATGAAATGAGAGTGAGTCTTGATGGGCCAGATGGATGGGCCCGTGGCTGGATTGGTAAAGGGCAGAGAGCTCCAGTCCGACTCAGACGCCAGCAAGGTGGAGGTGGAGTACTGGTTTGGGCTGGTATCATCAAAGATGAGCTTGTGGGGCCTTTTCGGGTTGAGGATGGAGTCAAGCTCAACTCCCAGTCCTACTGCCAGTTTCTGGAAGACACCTTCTTCAAGCAGTGGTACAGGAAGAAGTCTGCATCCTTCAAGAAAAACATGATTTTCATGCAGGACAATGCTCCATCACACGTGTCCAAGTACTCCACAGCGTGGCTGGCAAGAAAGGGTATAAAAGAAGAAAATCTAATGACATGGCCTCCTTGTTCACCTGATCTGAACCCCATTGAGAACCTGTGGTCCATCATCAAATGTGAGATTTACAAGGAGGGAAAACAGTACACCTCTCTGAACAGTGTCTGGGAGGCTGTGGTTGCTGCTGCACGCAATGTTGATGGTGAACAGATCAAAACACTGACAGAATCCATGGATGGCAGGCTTTTGAGTGTCCTTGCAAAGAAAGGTAGCTATATTAGTCACTGATTTGTTTTTGTTTTGTTTTTGAATGTCAGAAATTTATTTTTGTGAATGTTGAGATGTTATATTGGTTTCACTGGTAAAAATAAATAATTGAAATGGGTATATATTTGTTTTTTGTTAAGTTGCCTAATAATTATGCACAGTAATAGTCACCTGCACACACAGATATCCCCCTAAAATAGCTAAAACTAAAAACAAACTAAAAACTACTTCCAAAAATATTCAGCTTTGATATTAATGAGTTTTTTGGGTTCATTGAGAACATGGTTGTTGTTCAATAATAAAATTAATCCTCAAAAATACAACTTGCCTAATAATTCTGCACTCCCTGTACATAAAATAAAAAATCATAATAAAGTCTCTTAATAGTTTATTAGAAATAATGCAGACAATTAAAAAAATCCCCATCAGTTCCAATACAAAGCAAGTACAGAGCTCAGAACTAAATTATTTCATGATGTCGTAATGGTTCGTTAATTCGACAATGGTTAATCAATTCGACACACGTCCTCGGATAGGGTGCGTAACAGGGATTAAACTGACAGGAATAGTACTAGTTAAGACACCACTCATATTGGGTGTGACAGTAATTAACAGGGATTAAACTGATGAGAATAGTACTACAGAAAATACCACTCATATCGGGTGTGACAGTAAATTGCACGGCGCAGACGCAGTGACCGTGGATTAAAAGAAAGGGGAGGGAGCCAGCATTTTTTTAACCATCTCCCCGTTCGAAAAATCTATTCAATTCACCTTTCGGGGACCCTTGGTGTTGTACGTGGCTGGGTGGAGGAAGAAACCTTCAATGACATCACCGGGACATGGCTAGCTTGGTATCCAACCTTTGCAAATGGGGAGTTTGCGGTTGTGCAAATGGACTGTTTGCGGTGCATTAAAAGGGGAGTTTGGTCTGTCAATGTCTGTAAAGCGGGCGTAACCCGTACACTACCTGATCGATACAACATCATACCTGATCGTATACACACACTGGATGTTTTAAAGCATGTTATTCCAAACAATTTATTAATGTTAGTTGATTTATGCCCTTTATGGATTAAAACCCGACTTTGCGTCCACTACGCAATTTTCCATGGGACGTTTGGCATGGATCTCCCTCCAGCGTGCCACAGTCCAGGTGTTAGTCCCCTTGAAACAACTTTTCCATCACTATTGTGGCCAGAAAGAGTCCCTGTGGGTTTTAAAATTCGCCTGCCTATTGAAGTCTATGGCAGTTCGCCCGGTTCGCCCGTTCGCGAACATTTGCGGAAATTTTTTTATGTTCGCGACATCTCTATGTCACAGACTAGCATACACCGTCTACGGATAAAGTACAGTATATGTCAGTGATATGTATTAACTGCTTGCCGACCGCCGTACGCAGGATTGCGTCCTGCGGGCGGTCGGTTTATTCCTCCTGGACGCATCGGCGCGTCCTCTCGCGAGACGCGAGAGGACGCGCTGATGTGCCCGCACATGCAAGGTGCGCTCCATCGGCGCACTCGCATGTAACTGTAGTACAGCCTGCCAGCGCTGTATAAGTTAGAAAAAAACGCATATCAGACGCTGTTTTATGAACAGCCGCTGATATGCTTGCTGTCTTCTCCTCTCGTGGTCCCTTTCCTTGGGACCACCATAGGGGAAAAAAATCAATCACCGCACCCCCACCCACCCCCCCTCCCCGTCACTGATTAACCCCTGATTAACCCCTGATCACCCATGTCACCCCCACTGATCACCCATGTCACCCCCCTGTCACTGATCACCCCCTATAAGGCTCATTTAGACGTCCGTAAATCACGGACACCGGATCCGCAAAACATGGACACAGGCAATCTGCTTTTCCCATTTTGCGGATCCGCACATTGCCAGCGCTATATAGAAAATGCCTTTTCTTGTCCGCAATTGCGGACAAGAATAGGAGATGTTCTATATTTTTGCGGATCCGGAAGTGCGGATCCGCAATTCCGGATCCGAGCAGGACAAAGTCTGTCCCCATAGAATTGACTGTATCCACAATTTCGTTCCACAAAATTTAGCGGAACAGAATTGCGGACGTGTGAATGAGGCCTAAGGGTCCCTTTAGCGATCGTAGCTTTCCCCTCTTTTTTTTTTTTTTTGCACATTTTTTAGAGATTTTTTCATCCACATTGATTAATGTGAATGAAGAAATCTGTGACGTTTAGTTTTTTCTTTCAGCCCAGCGGCTGAACAGAAAAAAAAATTCTCATTACCCTTATGCTCAATATAAGGAAAATAGCAAAAACTCCTAATTTTGGCCAAACATGTAATGATTGCGGAGACCCTCAAACGCCAGGGCAGTGGAAAATCCTCACAAGTGACCCCATTTTAGAAAGTAGACACCCCAAGGATAAAGTTAGAGAAACATTTAAATTGAAATATAGTGTTATTTGAAAAATTTTACAACAGAAAGCAAAAAATGTCGTTTTTTGCAAAAATTTCATCAAAAAAATTTAAATATCAAAAAAAGTAAAAATGTCAGCCAGAATGAAATACCACCAAATTAAAGCTGTATTAGTGAGAAGAAAAGGAGGTAAAATTCATTTGGGTGGTAATTTGTTTGACGGAGCAATAAACGGTGAAAGTAGTGTAGTGTGGAATTGTAAAAAGTGGCCTGGTCATTAAGGGGGTTTAATTAAGGGGGGCTGAAGTGGTTAAACACACACACAGTAGATGTGGCACAAACTTTTAAAATTTGCGCTACAGACACTGTTTTCTGATTTAGTACAGAATTTGTCACAGAAAGATACAGTATGGACACTACATTAGGCCCAGATTATTTAAATTATGTGTATACTAGCACACATGGGGGCACTATGGAGAAGGGGGGAAAGGAGCACTATGGGGCTTTATATTGGGACATTTTATACTGGCACAAACTATATATGCACTATGGGGGTGGGGATGAACACTATAGGGGAATTTTATACTGGAACACATTATGGGAGCACTATGGGGAAGGGGGTGAGGAGCATTATGGGGGCATCTACTTGGAGCACTCTTTAGGGGCATTTTATACTGGCACATTATGTCAGGCACCATGGGGACTGGGGGAGGAGCATACTGTGGGCATTGTGTTGTAGACCCATAACTGGGGCTCCACATTTATTTAGCATATTACTGTTTCCCAGGGAGCTTTGGACTTCGGATTGCTTTGTTGAGACTCTTAAATGAGGCTTCGCAGTGTTTTTTGTAGCTGGTCTCCCTGAGATCAGCTATTGGTGTGTTTGAGTAGTCTCTGAGGCATTGCTCCCGGTTAGCCAGAATCCTACTCCGCACTGATGAGGGGCAACACCCTGAAACAGCTGGCTGTGGATGGATAACTGGCTTAGGTTTTCCCCGTCACATCCTTAAAGCTTGTAAAAAAGCAGGATCTTGACATAGGGGCCACTTAATATGGTGGATTTGGTGATCTCTGTAATGGAGATACCCCTTTGCTCGGTTTTTTTTCCTTTTAAGGAATCTGGCTTTCATTGTGTTGTAGACCCATAACTGGGGCTCCACATTTATTTAGCATATTACTGTTTCCCAGGGAGCTTTGCACTTCGGATTGCTTTGTTGAGACTCTTAAATGAGGCTCCGCAGTGTTTTTTGTAGCTGGTCTCCCTGAGATCAGCTATTGGTGTGTTTGAGTAGTCTCCGAGGCATTGCTCCCGGTTAGCCAGAATCCTACTCTGCACTGATGAGGGGCAACACCCCGAAACAGCTGTCTGTGGATGGATTACTGGCTTAGGTTTTTCCCGTCACATCCTTAAAGCTTGTAAAAAAGCGGGATCTTGACATAGGGGCCACTTAATATGGTGTATTTGGTGATCTCTGTAATAGAGACACCCCTTTGCTCGGTTTTCCTTCCTTTGAGGGATATCTGGCTTTTATTGTGTTGTAGACCCATAATTGGGGCTCCACATTTATTTAGCATATTACTGTTTCCCAGGGAGCTTTGCACTTCGGATTGCTTTGTTGAGACTCTTAAATGAGGCTCCGCAGTGTTTTTTGTAGCTGGTCTCCCTGAGATCAGCTATTCGTGTGTTTAAGTAGTCTCCGAGGCATTGCTCCCGGTTTGCCAGAATCCTACTCCGCACTGATGAGGGGCAACTCCCCGAAACAGCTGTCTGTGGATGGATAACTGGCTTAGGTTTTCCCCGTCACATCCTTAAAGCTTGTAAAAAACGAGATCTTGACATAGGGGCCACTTAATATGGTGTATTTGGTGATCTCTGTAATGGAGACACCCCTTTGCTTGGTTTTCCTTCCTTTGAGGGATATCTGGCTTTCATTGTGTTGTAGACCCATAACTGGGGCTCCACATTTATTTAGCATATTACTGTTTCCCAGGTAGCTTTGCACTTCGGATTGCTTTGGTGAGACTCTTAAATGAGGCTCCGCAGTGTTTTTTGTAGCTGGTGTCCCTGAGATCCTCTATTGGTGTGTTTGGTTACACTACATTAAGCCCAGATTATTTAAATTTGCGCTACAGACACTGTTTTTGGATGCAGGACAGTTTATGTCACAGAAACCCACAGAATATGGACACTATATTAGGCCCAGATTATTGGAATTTGTAATACAGACACTGTTTGCAGATGTAGTACAGTATTGGTTACAGAACACCACAGATTATGGACACTATATTAGGCCCAGATTATTGGAATTTGTAATACAGACACTGTTTGCAGATGTAGTACAGTGTTGGTTACAGAACACCACAGATTATGGACACTATATTAGATTATTTAAATTTGTGCTAAAGAAACAGTTTTCGGATGGAGTACTGTATATGTCACAGAAAGCTATGGCTCTCAGACTATAGAGACACTAAAACATGATTTTTTTTTGTTGCCACTTCCGTAAGAACTTGCTGTATAAAAATAACACCTTACATCACATAAAAGTGTAATACCAAGCGATCAAAAAGTTATATGCACACTAAAATAGTACCAATCAAACCGTCATCTCATACCGAACAAAAAATGAGCCCCTACTTAAGACAGTCACCCAAAAAATAAAAATAAACTATGGTTTTCAGAATATGAAGACACAAAAAAATCATTGTTTCAAAAATGCTTTATTATGTAAAACTGAAACAACCCAAAAAATGTGGTATTGTGGTGTCCGTAACAACCTGCTCTATAAAAATGCCACATGATCTTACCTGTCAGATAAACAGGTGCCAAAGGTGCCAAAACAGCTATTTTTTGTTACCTTGCCTTACAAAAGGTGTAATATAGAGCAACCAAAAATCACATGTACCCAAATAGTACCAACAAAACTGCTACCTTGTTTGGGGTCATTTTTTTGGAGTTTCTACTTTAGGGGTGCATCAGAGGGTCTTCAAATGTGACATGGCAACTTAAAGGGGTTCTGCATATCCTCTGGATAGATCATCAGCATCTGATCGGCGGGAATCCGACACCCGGGACCAGGGCCGGCGTCAGCACCCGGCATAACCGGGCAAGTGCCGGGGCCCACTGCTCCTGGGGGGGGGCCACTGCGCTGCTATGAGCGCTTCCATCAATACAGATGGAAGGGGCCCTCTCCGCGGACTTTCTCTCCCATTCTCACCAGCACTCCCGGGTCTCAGTTCAAACACTCTGTGTCACTGTTTCTCGCCGCTGATGTCACTGTGGGCATGTCTGCGGCATTGCACTAGAGGCCGGACGCTGCACACTGAAGTCCCTTCAACGGCCGCCATTTTTTTGGAGCCAAGAGCACACCTGAAAGAGCTGAGGTCCTCCTTCAGCTTCTCCAGCAGTACATGTCAGCTGAGGCCGCAGGGCAATTGCTGGGATTTGTAGTGTCGCTCGCTGCTCCCCCTCAGAGTGTATCCCTCCCGGGCTGAGGTTGGTGCACTCAGTCTCCTGTGTGTTTGGCTTGTTTTGGTGGGGGTCAGCAGTTCTGAGGCTTACAGGGGCGGAAGCTGATGACCGCACAAATCCTGGGGCTGTACTACTGAGGGCTGGGCTTGATAAGATGGCCCCCTTACAGGAGGCTACTTCCACATCAGTATGTACATCCTGCTGGGAAAGACATTCTACTGCAGTTGTCAGAAGGGACATAAGGAGTTGTCAGTAGTGCAGCCTCAGGCCCTGGTGTATACAGAACCACAGGCCGGCATGGACAGAAGCCAATATTACCTCCATTTCGTATGTTCTGATTTCCTGGCGGGGGAATATTTGCTGTGGGGCCCAGTCAGCTCTATCTAGTAAGTTCCCCTTACACAGTATAATGACCCTCAGTGCCCCCTCCATACAGTATAACCCCCAGTTATAGCGCCGCAGCATTTTCACTGTTTACCGCAGGACCAGTGGCGTCATGACTTGTATCAACTGGCCTGGGCGTGGCTAAGCTCCATTCAAGTAAACAGAGTTTAGCCGCACCCAGGCCAGTTGATACAAGTCATGACGTTACTGGTCCAGCAGTAAATAGTGAGAAGACTGCGGCACTCCAGGAGCGCCGCTGCCTTCTCAAACAGCTGATCGGCAAGGGTTCCGGGTGTCGGACTCCCGCCGATCAGATGCTGATAATCTATCCAGAGGATAGATCATCAGTTTAAACAAACTGCAGAACCCCTTTAACCACATCCCGACCGCCGAACGCAGGGATGCATCCTGCGGGCAGCCGGGATGTTCCTCCTTGACGCGTCGGAGCGTCATCTCGTGAGAGGTGAAATTTGTTGTGAGCGCACGCGCACGCTAACAGCATCACGTCGGGAGGAACTTTAACCGCTTGCCGACCGCCTAACGCACGGATGCGTCCAGGCGGCGGCAAGTTTGTTCCTCCTGGACGCATCCGCGCGTCATCTCGCGAGACGCGAGATTTGCTGTGAACGCGCGCGTTCACAGTGGCGAGCGTCTCGGCAGTTATACTGCAGCCTGCCAGCGATGATCCATTGCTGGCAGGCTGTAGATGCTAAATGAAAAGCATCAAACATGTATATCAGACGCTGTTTTGTTAACAGCGTCTGATATACCTGCTACCTGGTCCTCTGGTGGTCCCATTTGCTGGGATCGACCACCTGAAGACCAGGTAGCTATGTAAAGTTGCACCAAACACTACACTAACCCCCCACCCCCTCACCTATTAACCCCTTGTTAACCCCTTGATCACCCCATCTAGACCCCCTGATCACCCCCTGTCATTGATCACACCCCTTGTAAGGCTCCATTCAGACGTCCATATGTGTTTTGCGGATCCGTGGATTCACGGATCCACGGATCTGATCCGCGGATCTGCAGATCCTCAAAACACGGACACCGGCAATGTGCTTTCCGCATTTTGCAGATCCGCACATTGCCAGAACTATATAGAAAATGCTTTTCTTGTCCGCAATTGCGGACAAGAATAGGACATGTTCTATATTTTTGCGGAGCGGAAGTGCAGACCCGGAGCGCGGATCCGTAATTCCGGATCCGAGCGGGACAAAGTCTGTCCCCATAGAAATGAATGGGTCCGCAATTCCGTTCTGCAAACAGAATTGCGGACGTGTGAATGGGGCATAAGGGTCCCTTATCACCGCCAGTTAGTTAGCTACTTGTTAGGTAGCTAGCGCCCAGCCCACCGCACCGCAGTCACTGATTTTGGCAGAGATTTTTTCATCCACATTGATCGATGCGAATGAAAAATCTGTGCCGTTCATTTTTATTTTTTCAGCCCAGAGGCTGAACGGAAAAAAATCTCATTACCCGTATGCTCAATATAAGGAGAATCGCAGAAACTCCTAATGCTGGCCATACGTGTAATGATTGCGGAGACCCTCAAATGCCAGGGCAGTACAAACACCTCACATGTGACCCCATTTTAGAAAGAAGACACCCCAAGGTATTCCGTGAGGGGTATGGTGAGTTCATGTAAAATTTTATTTTTGTCACAAGTTAGTGGAATATGAGACTTTGTAAAAAAAAAAAAAAAATCAATTTCCGCTAACTTGTGCCAAAATTTTTTTCTGTGAACTCGCCATGCCCCTCACAGAATACCTTGGGGTGTCTTCTTTCCACAATGGGGTCACATGTGGGTATTTATACTGCCCTGGCATTTTAGGGGTCCTAAAGCGTGAGAATCCAAATGCGTAAAAATGCCCTGTGAAATCCTAAAGGTACTCATTGGATTTAGGGCCCTTTGCGCATCTTGGCTGCAAAAGTGTCACATGTGGTATCGCCGAACTCAGGAGAAGTAGGACAATGTGTTTTGGGGTGTATTTTATATATACCCATACTTTGTGTGAGAAATATCGCTGTAAACGACAACTTTTACATTTTTTATTCAAAGTTGTCAATTTACAGAGATATTTCTCTCACCCAGCATGGGTATATGTAAAAATACACCCCAAAACACATTGCCCTACTTCTCCTGAGTACGGCGATACCACATGAGTGACACTTTTTGCAGCCAAGATGCGCAAAGGGCCCTAAATCCAATGAGTACCTTTTAGGAGGGCATTTTTACGCATTTTTCTTCTCACGCTTTAGGGCCCCTAAAATGCCAGGGCAGTATAAATACCCCACATGTGACCCCATTTTGGAAAGAAGACACCCCAAGGTATTCGCTGAGGGGCATAGTGAGTCCATGAAAATTAAACTTTTGTCAAAAGTTAGCGGAAAGGGAGACTTTGTGAGAAAACAATAAAAATCAATTTCCACTAACTTGTGCCAAAAATTTTTTTCTATGAACTCGCCTTGCCCCTCATGGAATACCTTGGGCTGTCTTCTTTCCAAAATGGGGTCACATGTGGTATTTATACTGCCCTGGCATTTTAGGGGCCCTAAAGCGTGAGAAGAAAAATGCGTAAAATGCCCTTCCTAAAGGTACTCATTGAATTTGGGCCCTTTGCGCATCTTGGCTGCAAAAGTGTCACACATGGGTATTGCGTACTCAGGAGTAGAGGCAATGTGTTTTGGGGTGTATTTTTACATATACCCATGCTGGGTGAGGGAAATATCTCTGTAAATTGACGACTTTGTATAAAAAATTTAAAAAGTTGTCATTTACAGAGATATTTCTCACACACAGTATGGGTATATGTAAAAATACACCCCAAAACACATTGCACTACTTCTCCTGAGTACGGCAATACCACATGAGTGACACTTTTTTGCAGCCAAGATGCGCAAAGGGGCCCTAATTTCAATGAGTACCTTTAGGATTTGAAAGGGCATTTTTACGCATTTGGATTCCAGGCTTCATCTCACGCTTTAGGGGCCCCTAAAATGCCAGGGCAGTATAAATACCCCACAAGTGACCCTATTTTAGAAAGAAGACACCCCAAGGTAATCACTGATGGGCATAGTGAGTCCGTTGGAGATTTTTATTTTTTTTGCAAGAAGTTAGCAGAAATGGAAACTTTATTATTAATTTTTTTTCCTCAGAAAGTGTAATTTTCCGCTAACTTGTGAAAAAAAATGAAATCATACATGAACTCACCATGCCCCTCCGCGAATACTTTGGGGTGTCTTCTTTCTAAAATAGTGTCATTTGGGGGGTATTTATACTATCCTGGCATTCTAGCACCTGAAGAAACATGACAGGTGCTCAGAAAGTCAGAGCTGCTTCAAAATGCGGAAATTCACTTTTTTGCACCATAGTTTGTAAACACTATAACTTTTACCTAAACCAATAAATATACACTTATTGGATTTTTTTTTATCAAAGACATGTAGAACAATAAATTTAGAGAAAAATTTATATAGAAATGTAGTTTTTAAAAAAAAAAATTACAACAGAAAGTGAAAAATGTCATTTTTTTTGCAAAAATTTCGGTAATTTTTGATTAATATCAAAAAAAGTTAAAATGTTAGCAGCAATGAAATACCACCAAATGAAAGCTCTATTAGTGAAAAGAAAAGGAGGTAAAATTCATTTGGGTGGTAAGTTGTATGACCGAGGAATAAACCGTGAAAGGGGTGTAGTGCAGAATTGTAAAAAGTGGTCTGGTCATTAATGGTGTTTAAGCTAGGAGGAGTGATGTGGTTAAAATTATCCCATTAAATTTCTGCCCTCCAAAAATCATATGGCGTTCCTTTCCTTTTGCGCCCTGACGTGTGCTTGTACATCTGTTTACAACTACATATGGGGTGTTTCTGTAAACTACAGAATCAGGGCAATAAATATTGAGTTTTGTTTGGCTGGTAACCCTTGCTTTGTTACTGGAAAAAATTGATTAAAATGGAAATCTGCCAAAAAGTGAAATTCTGAAATGGTATCTACATTTTCCTTTAATTCTTATGGAACATCTAAAGGGTTACTAAAGTTTATAAAATTAGTTTTGAATACCTTGAGGAGTGTATTTTCCAAAATGGGATCACTTTTTTGGAGTTTCTACTCTAGGGGTGCATCAGGGGGTCTTCAAATGTGACATGGCAACTTAAAATTATCCCAGTGAAATCTGCCTTCCAAAAACCATATGGCGTTCCGTTCCTTCTGCACCCTGCTGTGTGCCCGTACAGAAGTTTACGACTACATATGGGGTGTTTCTGTAAACTACAGAATCAGGGCAATAAATATTGAGTTTTGTTTGGCTGTTAAACCTTGCTTTGTTAGCGGAAAAAAAATGGATTAAAATGGAAAATCTGCCAAAAAGTGAAATTCTGAAATTCCATCTACATTTTCCTTTAATTCTTGTGGAACACCTAAAGGTTTACCAAAGTTTGTAAAATCACTTTTTACTGATTTAGATTTGCTTCTAAATTCCTAAGCCTTCTAACGTCCCAAAAAAAGAAAATGTAATTTACAAAATGATCCAAACATGAAGTAGACATATGGAAAATGTAAAGTAATAACTATTTTAGGAGGTATCACTATCTGTTTTAAAAGCAGAGAAATTGAAATTTTGAAAATTGCTAATTTTTCTACATTTTTGTTAAATTTGGTATTTTATCTATATATAAAAATGAAATATTTTTACTCAAATTTACCACTGTCATGAAGTACAATATGTGACGAGAAAACTGGCTTGGATAAGAATGGCTTGGATAAGTAAAAGTATTTAAAGTTATCACTACATAAACTGACACATGTCAGATTTGCAAAACATGGCCTCGTCTTTAAGGTGAAAAATGGCAGGGTCCTGAAGTGGTTAATGGCCCCTCTGTATTATTATTATTATTATTATTAATATTATTATTAATATTAACCCCACTATATTATTATTATTATTATTATTATTAGTATATATAATGGCCTCCTCTTTATTATTAGTATAATGGACTCCTCTTTGTTATTAGTATAATGGCCCCTCTGTATATGGCCTCCTCTTTGTTATTAGTATAATGTCAACTCTTTGTTATTAATATAATGGCCCTCTCTTTGTTATTAGTATAGTGGCCACTGTTATTAGTATAATGTCCTCGGTCCTCCTCTCTCTGCATCTCCCCCACCATATCACCCCAGTTTGTGAATCAGGGCCTAATAGAGTTGCTTATCTATTAATCAATGTGGACACATCTATAACAGAACAGATTAAGTATTAGTGGTGCAGTGAATGTACTAGATAAACGTGCCTATATATTAGACCGCCTGTTGAGACTGAATCTGATGCAAAGTACAGTAAGTCTATGTATAACAGAATAGATTAAGTATAAATGGCACAGCAGTAGAGATGAGCGAACACCTGGATGTTCGGGTTCGAGAAGTTCGGCCGAACTTCCCGAAAATGTTTTCGGGTTCGGGATCTGAACTCGACCCGAACTTTATCCCGAACCCCATTGAAGTCAATGGGGACCCGAACTTTTAGGCACTAAAAAGGCTGTAAAATAGTCCAGGAAAGGGCTAGAGGGCTGCAAAAGGCAGCAAAATGTAGGTAAATGCCCTGCAAACAAATGTGGATAGGGAAATAAATTAAAATAAAATAAAATAAATTAAAATTAACCAATATCAATTGGAGAGAGGTCCCATAGCAGAGAATCATGCGTCATATCACCCAACACTGGAGAAGGCCACTTTCAGTTATTTCGGCCCCAGCACCCAGACAGAGGAGAGAGGTCCCACAGCAAGGAATCATGCGTCATATCACCCACCACTGAAGAAGGCCACTTTCAGTTATTTCGGGCCCAGCACCCAGACAGAGGTGAGAGGTCCCACAGCAAGGAATAAGGCATCATATGACCCACCACTGGAGAAGGCCACTTTCAGTTATTTAGGCCTAGCACCCAGACAGAGGAGAGAGGTCCCACAGCAAGGAATCATGCGTCATATCACCCACCACTGGAGAAGGCCACTTTCAGTTATTTCGGCCCCAGCACCCAGACAGAGGAGAGAGGTCCCACAGCAAGGAATAAGGCGTCATATCACCCACCACTGGAGAAGGCCAATTTCAGTTATTTCGGCCCCAGCACCCAGACAGAGGAGAGAGGTCCCACAGCAAGAAATAAGGCGTCAAATCACCCACCACTGGAGAAGGCCACTTTCAGTTATCTAGGCCCCAGCACCCAGACAGAGGAGAGAAGTCCCACAGCAAGGAATCATGCGTCATATCACCCACCACTGGAGAAGGCCACTTTCAGTTACTTAGGCCCAGCACCCGGACAGAGGAGAGAGGTCCGACAGCAAGGAATCATGCGTCATATCACCCACCACTGGAGAAGGCCACTTTCAGTTATTTCGGCCCCAGCACCCAGACAGAGGAGAGAGGTCCCACAGCAAGGAATCATGCGTCATATCACCCACCACTGGAGAAGGCCACTTTCAGTTATTTCAGCCTCAGCACCCAGACAGAGGAGAGAGGTCCCACAGCAAGGAATAAGGCGTCATATCACCCACCACTGCAGAAGGCCACTTTCAGTTATTTAGGCCCCAGCACCCAGACAGAGGAGAGAAGTCCCACAGCAAGGAATCATGCGTCATATCACCCACCACTGGAGAAGGCCACTTTCAGTTACTTAGGCCCAGCACCCAGACAGAGGAGAGAGGTCCGACAGCAAGGAATCATGCGTCATATCACCCACCACTTGAGAAGGCCACTTTCAGTTATTTCGGCCCCAGCACCCAGACAGAGGAGAGAGGTCCCACAGCAAGGAATCATGCGTCATATCACCCACCACTGGAGAAGGCCACTTTCAGTTACTTAGGCCCAGCACCCAGACAGAGGAGAGAGGTCCCACAGCAAGGAATCATGCGTCATATCACCCACCACTGGAGAAGGCCACTTTCAGTTATTTCAGCCCCAGCACCCAGACAGAGGAGAGAGGTCCCACAGCAAGGAATAAGGCGTCATATCACCCACCACTGCAGAAGGCCACTTTCAGTTATTTCAGGCCCCAGCACCCAGACAGAGGAGAGAGGTCCCACAGCAAGGAATCATGCGTCATATCACCCACCACTGGAGAAGGCCACTTTCAGTAATTTCGGCCCCAGCACCCAGAGGAGAGAGGTCCCACAGCAAGGAATCATGTGTCATATCACCCACCACTGGAGAAGGCCACTTTCAGTTATTTCGGCCCCAGCACCCAGACAGAGGAGAGAGGTCCCACAGCAAGGAATAAGGCGTTATATGACCCACCATTGGAGAAGGCCACTTTCAGTTATTTAGGCCCCAGCACCCAGACAGAGGAGAGAGGTCCCACAGCAAGGAATAAGGAGTCATATGACCCACCACTGGAGAAGGCCACTTTCAGTTATTTCGGCCTAGCACCCAGACAGAGGAGAGAGGTCCCACAGCAAGGAATCATGCGTCATATCACCCACCACTGGAGAAGGCCACTTTCAGTTATTTCGGCCCAGCACCCAGACAGAGGAGAGAGGTCCCACAGCAAGGAATCATGCGTCATATCACCCACCACTGGAGAAGGCCACTTTCAGTTATTTCTGGCCCAGCACCCAGACAGAGGTGTGAGGTCCCACAGCAAGGAATAAGGCATCATATGACCCACCACTGGAGAAGGCCACTTTCAGTTATTTAGGCCTAGCACCCAGACAGAGGAGAGAGGTCCCACAGCAAGGAATCATGCGTCATATCACCCACCACTGAAGAAGGCCACTTTTAGTTATTTCGGCCCCAGCACCCAGAGGAGAGAGGTCCCACAGCAAGGAATCATGCGTTATATCACCCACCACTGGAGAAGGCCACTTCCAGTTATTTAGGCCCCAGCACCCAGACAGAGGAGAGACGTCCCACAGCAAGGAATCATGCGTCATATCACCCACCACTGGCGAAGGCCACTTTCAGTTATTTCGGCACCAGCACCCAGACAGAGGAGAGAGGTCCCACAGCAAGGAATCATGCGTCATATCACCCATCACTGGAGAAGGCCCCTTTCAGTTATTTAGGCCCTGGTGCCCAGATTGAGGAGAGGTTCATTCAACTCTGGGTTGCACCGCAAGATCATGGTAAAGTTATAAAAATGAGGATTCAATAAAGAAGTGCCCCGGAGTACAAGAATACATGGTTGAGGGGGAGGCAGTTATAAATGTCTATTCTGCACAAGGGAGAGACAGGTCCTGTGGGATCCATGCCTGGTTCATTTTTTGATGAACGTCAGCTTGTCCACGTTGGCTGTGGACAGGCGGCTGCGTTTGTCAGTAATGACGCCCCCTGCCGTGCTGAATACACGTTCAGACAAAATGCTGGCCGACGTACTGTTCAACCATGTTAGTGAAATGCTGCCTCCTGCTAACACGTTCCGTATCAGGTGGTGGTACAGTTAGCTGTGGCGTGGAGACAAAAGTTTTCCACATTTCTGCCATGCTAACCCTGCCCTCAGAGGAGCTGGCTGTGACACAGCTGCGTTGGCGACCTCTTGCTCCTCCTCTGCCTTCGCCTTGGGCTTCCACCTGTTCCCCTGTGACATTTGGGAATGCTCTCAGGAGCGCGTCTACCAGCGTGCGCTTGTACTCGCGCATCTACCTATCACACTCCAGCGCAGGAAGTAAGGTGGGCACATTATCTTTGTACCGGGGATCCAGCAGGGTGGCAACCCAGTAGTCCACACACGTTAAAATGTGGACAACTCTGCTGTCGTTGCGCAGGCACTGCAGCATGTAGTCGCTCATGTGTGCCAGGCTCCCCAGAGGTAAGGACAAGCTGTCCTCTGTGGGAGGCGTATCGTCATCGTCCTCCGTATCCCCCCAGCCATGCACCAGTGATGGGCCTGAGCTGTGTCGGGTGCCACCACGCTGTGAACCTGCTTCATCCTCATCCTCCTCCGCCTCCTCCTCATCCTCCTCGTCCTCCAGTAGTGGGCCCTGGCTGGCCACATTTGTACCTGGCCTCTGCTGTTCCAAAAAACCTCCCTCTGAGCCACTTCTAACAGACTGGCCTAAAAGTGCTAAAAATGACCCCTCATCCTCCTCCTCCTCCTCCTCCTCCTGGGCCACCTCCTCTTCCATCATCGCCCGAAGCGTTTTCTCAAGGAGACATAGAAGTGGTATTGTAACGCTGATAACGGTGTCATCGCCACTGGCCATGTTGGTGGAGTACTCGAAGCAGCGCAACAGGGCACACATGTCTCGCGTGGAGGCCCAACCATTGGTGGTGAAGTGGTGCTGTTCCGCAGTGCGACTGACCCGTGCGTGCTGCAGCTGAAACTCCACTATGGCCTGCTGCTGCTCGCACAGTCTCTCCAGCATGTGCAATGTGGAGTTCCACCTGATGGGCACATCGCATATGAGGCGGTGAGCAGGAAGGCCGAAGTTACGCTGTAGCACAGACAAGCGAGCAGCGGCAGGATGTGAACGCCGGAAGCACGCACAGACGGCCCGCACTTTATGCAGCAGCTCTGACATGTCGGGGTAGTTGTGAATAAACTTCTGCACCACCAAATTCAGCACATGCGCCAGGCAAGGGATGTGCGTCAAACCGGCTAGTCCCAGAGCTGTGACAAGATTTCGCCCATTATCGCACATCACCAGGCCGGGCTTGAGGCTCACCGGCAGAAACCACTCGTCGGTCTCTTGTTCAATACCCCGCCACAACTCCTGCGTGGTGTGGGGCCTGTCCCCCAAACATATGAGGTTCAGAATGGCCTGCTGACGTTTACCCCGTGCTGTGCTGAAGTTGGTGGTGAAGGTGTGTGGCTGACTGGATGAGCTGGCGGAAGCAGAGCAGGAGGAAGCCGAGTAGGAGGCTACAGGAGGCAAAGATTGATGCCCTGCGATCCTTGGCGGTGGAAGGACGTGCGCCAAGGAACTCTCCGCCTGGGGCCCAGCCGCCACTACATTTACCCAGTGTGCAGTTAGGGAGATATAGTGTCCCTGGCTGTGCTTACTGGTCCACGTATCTGTGGTTAGGTGGACCTTGCCACAGATGGCGTTGCGCAGTGCACACTTGATTTTATCGGATATTTGGTTGTGCAGGGAAGGCACGGCTGTCTTGGAGAAGTAGTGGCGGCTGGGAACAACATACTGTGGGACAGCCATGGACATCAGCTGTTTGAAGCTGTCTGTGTCCACCAGCCTGAATGACAGCATTTCAAAGGCCAGTAGTTTAGAAATGCTGGCATTTAGGCCCAGGGCTCGAGGGTGGCCAGGTAAGAATTTACGCTATCTCTCCAAGGTTTGTGAGATGGAGAGCTGAACACTGTGGAGATGCTTGGTGACACAGGTGGTGGTGTCGGTGGCACATCCTCTGTTTGGAGGGTGGCAGGTGCCAACGTTCCTCCCGAGGCGGAAGAAGAGGCCGAGGCAGCAGCAGAAGAGGGAGCAGGGGGCGCCAGAGTGAGTTCCTTGCTTTTAAGTTGTTTACTCCACTGCACTGTTTATGCTTTGCATGTAGATGCCTGGTCATGCAGGTTGTGCTAAGGTTCGGAACGTTAATGCCTCGCTTCAGGCTCTGATGGCACAGCGTGCAAACCACTCGGGTCTTGTCGTCAGCACATTGTTTAAAGAAGTGCCATGCCAGGGAACCCTTTGAAGCTGCCTTTGGGGTGCTCGGTCCCTGGTGGCGGTGGCCAGTAGCAGGCGAACTCTCTTGGCGGCGGCTGTTCTGATTTTGCCCCCTGCTCCCTCTTTTGCTACGCTGTTGGCTCGGTCTCACCACTGCCTCTTCCTCTAAACTATGAAAGTCAGTGGCACGACCTTCATTCCATGTGGGGTCTAGGACCTCATCGTCCCCTGCATCGTCTTCCACACAGTCTTCCTCCCTGACCTCCTGTTCGGTCTGCACACTGCAGAAAGACGCAGCAGTTGGCACCTGTGTTTCGTCATCATCAGAGACGTGCGGACTCCGATTAGGTGGTATTCCCATGTCCTCATCATCAGGAAACATCAGTGGTTGAGCATCAGTGCATTCTATGTCTTCCACCACTGGGGAAGAACTAGGTGGATTCCCTTGGGAAACCCTGCCAGCAGAGTCTTCAAACAGCATAAGAGACTGCTGCATAACTTGAGGCTCAGACAGTTTCCCTGATATGCATGGGGGTGATGTGACAGACTGATGGGCTTGGTCTTTAGGCGCCACCTGTGCGCTTTCTGCAGAAGACTGGGTGGGAGATAATGTTGTGAACGTGCTGGATCCACTGTCGGCCACCCAATTGACTAGCGCCTGTACCTGCTAAGGCCTTACCATCCTGGTGGGTACTGGAACCTGAGGTAGTTGGTTCACTAGGACGTGTGGCTGTGGCAGAATGGCCACGTCCTCTCCCAGCACCAAAGGGTACACTAACACCACCACGACCGCGTCCACATCCCTTACTAGATGTTTTCCTCATTGTTACCGTTCACCAAGCACCACAATAAGAAAAAAAAATATTTGGCCCAATGTATTGATTTCAAATTCAGGCCATTTTTTACAGGCACCTAACACTATCTGCCTATTTATTTATGTAGCGTATTACACTAATCCAGGCACAGCAGTAACCACTGATTTGGGGGAATATCTCTTTTAGGGCTAGTATTTAGGCCCTGGATGAAAGGTATCCTTTTAAAAAACAGATTTACACTTGGAGATGCACAGTAACGTAAGAAAAAATTATGTAGGATTATGCCTTCAGCAATTGTATTTTAACACTTTGTGTAATATACCCTTTAACGGACAGAAATACAATGGAAGATGCACGGTAGCGTGTGAAGTTAATGAGGATGACCCTCTCAGCACGTGTATATACACCTTGTGTGTAATATACCCTTTTACGGACAGATTAACACTTGGCCTGCAACAGCTGGAACACCAGATTCAGGGTATTGCTATTTTGGCAACTGAATTTCACCCCAGAACAAAAAATACCCTTTTACGGACAGATTAACACTTGGCCTGCAACAGCTGGGACACCAGATTTAGGGTATTGCTATTTTGGCAATTGAATTTCACCCCAGAACAAAATATACCCTTTTACAGACAGATTAACACTTGGCCTGCAATATCTGGGACACCAGATTCAGGGTATTGCTATTTTGGCAATTGAATTTTACCCCAGAACAAAATATATGCTTTGGCGGACACTATTATACTTTGCCAGACACAGCTGAAACCACTGATTTATGGTATTGCTATTTTGGCAATTGAATTTCACCCCAGAACAAAATATACCCTTTTACGGACAGATTAACACTTGGCCTGCAACAGCTGGGACACCAGATTCAGGGTATTGCTATTTTGGCAATTGAATTTCACCCCAGAACAAAATATACCCTTTACGGACAGATTAACACTTGGCCTGCAACAGCTGGGACACCAGATTCAGGGTATTGCTATTTTGGCAATTGAATTTCACCCCAGAACAAAATATACCCTTTTACGGACAGATTAACACTTGGCCTGCAACAGCTGGGACACCAGATTTAGGGGATTGCTATTTTGGCTATTGAATTCCACCACAGAACAAAATATATGTTTTGGCGGACACTATTATAGTTTGCCAGCCACAGCTGTGACACCATATTTAGGGGATTGCTATTTTGGCAAGTGAATTTCACTCCAGAACAAAATATATGTGTTGGCGGACACTATTATAGTTTGCCAGCCAGTGCTGAGACACCAGATTTATGGTATTGCTATTTTGGCAATTGAATTTCACCCCAGAACAAAATATATGTTTTGGCGGACACTATTATAGTTTGCCAGCCAGTGCTGGGACACCAGATTTAGGGGATTGCTATTTTGGCAATTGAATTTCCCCACAGAAAATAATCTATCCTTTGTCAGACAGCAGACAGTATTATACTTGGCTAGCCAAAGCTCGAAAACCAGATTTAGGGGATTGGTATTTTGGAAATTGTATTTAACCCCTTAATAAAATATAGAAATTGCTATTCTGAGTTTCTAGGGGTGACAATTAGCACAGCTAAGCCCCTGATGTAGGATATAGCAAAAGAAAACTAGTATTGATGGATTGATGGACTTGGTGGCAGCTTGTTCTGGTGCACCACAAGTCACAAAATGGCCGCCGATCACCCCAGAAAAAAGTGACAGAAAAACGCTCTGTGCAGCCTAAAAACCAGTGAGCAATTAACTAGCAGAAGTTGAATGATTCACAGCTGTAGATCGATCACTTCATTAGGTGCTTTTGCTGACTTTTCCCTGCCTAATCTCGCCCTCACAGCAGCTGCGTCCTCTCCCTACACTAATCAAAGCAGTGTGACGTGCGGCGCTACGTGACTCCAGCTTAAATAGAGGCTGGGTCACATGCTGCACTTGGCCAATCACAGCCATGCCATTAGTAGGCATGGCTGTGATGGGCTCTTAGGGCAAGAAGTAAAACACTAGCTGATTGGCTGCTGTGCAGCCCTTCAGAAAGCAGGAAGAAATTGCCGAACAACGAACCCGAACTTTTTTGAAAATGTTCGGGTTCGGGGCCGTGTCACGAACACCCCAAAATTCGGTACGAACCCGAACTATTCTCGAACTGTTCGCTCAACACTACACAGCAGGTGAACAAGATGCACAGGAGAATTACCATCAGCCTGCACTATTACACTATGCTCTCCCTACAGTGTCTAAAAACTCTCCCTACGATCTTCCTACACTGTCCCTATCCAATATTCTACAATTAAAAACTTACTAAAAAAAACTGTCCCTAGTGCTTGTAATATCTCTACCTATGCTCGGTTCCCAGTGAAATGGCAACAGCTGCTCAGGATGAGGCTTTTATAGGGCTGTGACATCACAGGGGATGGCTATCTTCTGATTGGTTGGCTGCACAGCATTATGGATCATATTGCATTCCTGGGCTTCTTTCTTTCATTTTGTAACATGTGCAGCTGCCATTTTAGGAAAAAAAATTATTCCTTACTACAAAGCAAGAAGAAATTTGGATTCATTGAGAATTTAATTTTTCCTGAAATTCGGATCAAAGTCAATTTGTTTCACTTGAAAGAGTCTGTCAGTTATTTTAACCATCCTAAACTGCACTGCTGCCAGCAGCAGGCACTGGCAATGGAGAGAAATATAGAAAAGAAGAATACTTTTTGTGGAGCTTTTATCATCAGGTGTGGTATGAATATAAACTTTTATTCTGAAAAGTAACCAAAGAAAGCAATAATTTACACCTCTCTCAGAGTTCAGGGAAAAGGTTGCAGTTCACCTGGAATAAAGGGTGAGCGAACCAGTTTGGCCCAAACCCGGTTCAATCCGAACTTTGCTACCACACGGAATTAGTAATATGATCCTTTTATAGATTAGGTTGTTATGGATGCCATGTGTACATTGTAGTCATTGTTTTAAATCAATTATAAACGAGCAGATATTTTTATTTTTACACTTTTGCTTTATAAATTCCTACTATACTCTGCTATACTCTTCTATGACATAGTATAGTGCTGTCAGTTTTAGACTAAAACTAAGCCTGATCAGACCCTCTGGGTCTGTCAGGCTTAGATACATGGCAACCTAAATACAAAATACCAGACCGCGTACCATTACAAAAATATCTTTATTAATCCATGTTAAAATTGTGCACATGGCACATACACATAAAAGTTACATTGAGGGGGTGCATAGATGGGCGGCATCCAAGAGAAGAGACAAAGGGCAATTTACAAACATATTAATTAAAGGGGTTGTCCAAGTTATATTAATTGATGACCTATCCTCAGGATAGGTCATCAATATCAGATCGGCGGGGGTCCGACACCCGGCACCCCCGCCGATCAGCTGTTTGAAGAGAAGGCGAGCGCCGTGCCAGCGCTGCCTCCTCTTCATTGTTTACCTACTCGCCGTTGCATCTGCAGCGGTGAGCAGGTGTAATTACACCCAAGCCGTTCTAATCATTTCAATGGGACGGCTCTGTAGTATACACTTGTATAGGAACGAGCCGTCCCATTGAAATGAATGGAACGGCTTGGGTGTAATTACACCTGCTCACCGCTGCAGATGCAACGGCGAGTAGGTAAACAATGAAGAGGAGGCAGCGCTGGCACGGCGCTCGCCTTCTCTTAAAACAGCTGATCGGCGGGGGTGCCGGGTGTCGGACCCCCGCCGATCTGATATTGATGACCTATCCTGAGGATAGGTCATCAATAAATATAACTTGGACAACCCCTTTAAACAAAGTGCAAGTGCATACAATCATAGAATAACATACCCACATTGTGTCTCTCCTCCGGGATGGCGCCAGCCCTGACGCGCGTTTTGGCGCAAGCCTTCGTCTGGGGGTGGCGTCATCATCGGGGGACAGCACATTTATGTGCTGCATCAGCCAATCAGCCGTAGCTAATTACAATAACAATACTTCCTGGTGACGCGTCCATTTGCGTCACAGCCCATGTGAGCTGTCCGGTCATGTGACCGGATCACGTGACCAACAAGGTCACATGATCGGATCCCAGGTCCTAACAGAATAACCACTCATTCACAGGTCCTAACAGGGTAATCACTTATTACATATATATTATCTCCAAAGGCACCCATACATTATATCGACATAGTCATTTAGAATCAATCAAAAATACCCATGGCGGAAAAACATTAACCTCACGTTTTGATCTACTATTCTCTGATAAAAAGAAAAAAGAGAGTCATGAGGAGAAAAAGGTGCGGTTCATTACCACATACCACTCACGTTGGGATGAAATGAAAAGTTGTGTTGAAAAATATTGGCCCATTCTATTGGCTGATCCAGGGGTATAGCAGTACACTTCGGGGGGTCCATCTTTGGTCACAAGGAGGTATAAGAATCTAAGAGACCATCTGGTTAAAAGTGTTTATGTGAGATCATCTCCACCTCTGTTTCCAGGGATTGGTAAACCATCATGGGGTTTTTTCCCATGTGGAAGATGTGTGGCGTGCCCCAATTTGAAACGGGCCACCCATTTCCAACATGCAACAGAGGATAAAACCTTCAAAATTAACCAACCGATTAACATGTTCAACCACAGCTGTGGTATATTATGCAAATTGCCCATTTAAAAAGATATACATTGGACTTACCACTCATGAACTGAAAGTTCGGGCAAGAGAACATGTTTTAAAAAGATCTAGTCTAGATTTTTACCTGAACTCTTTACACATTCTAGCTCTTGACCAGTTCCAGTCCACACTAGAAAGAGATTAAAACAAACAAAAAAAAAAAACTAATAAAAAAATAAATGAAAAATAAATAAATAAAATATAAATAAATAAATATATATATATATATATATATATATATTTATATATATATATATATATACACACACACCTGGAAAAAAGGCAGCACTCCAAATGTAAAAAGCAAACTATCAGTTTATTCACCCATGTGGGCAGTGCGACGTTTCGGCTCCAAACAACTGAGCCTTTCTCAAGCAATGTGTAAGACAAAGTATCACATATTTATGCGTGCAACAATCAAAACATAATTACAGATCAATTAAAAATCAATTAAAATATAAATGTGTAGATTACACTATTGTGTGCAAAAATATTCTACCAAATTCATGTGTCCATGTTCCAATCTATTGTGCATAGCTGTATTCAACAACGTGGCCATATATACAGGAACTTGATTCAGTAAAAAATATAAATAATCATCAAGTACATGATTAGTGACTATTACAAACACCTGATTAAAATAAAGTGCTAAAGTGCATTATGCAGAGACTGTAGTAAGTATACTCAGCTGAGGGAGGAGGAGCTCCATGAGATCGATGGGTGACATGCTGTACTGGAGGAATGGCGTCCTGATGCATCAGATCGCGTCCTGTACATCAATCTGCGCATGTCCGGAACCAGGTAGCGTCACTGACCAGGGCTCCCGGGCGCGCATGTCAATAGAAGCTTAAATCGCCTTTTGGTCTAAGGGAAAATCTGCCAGCTTTCTATTTGTATTATATACCGCTCTGGTTACGAAGACAATACTAATCCCTCTCTATAAAGGGAGTATAAAGAAATGTTTCAGGGACATGTCACTATGACTACAAGCGGCAACTGTTGTATCGGGTTCCGAAATCCGAGACCCTGCCCCAATGGGACAAAAGGCCCGGAATCGGAGTGAAGTGGGGTCACAAATAGTCACCATATTATTGGGGACCAACTGTCATACCCCAACTCCACCCAAAAACCCACAACTAACGCCGCGGGAGGGATCTCCTCCCATATGTCATATCAGTGGCAATATCCCAAAATTAACAGATATTTTAGCTATATAATCCCCAGTATTATCAAAGATCTTTATCAACACAAGTGTACAGGAGCTTCATTATGTTCAGGACAACCTCCAAGTCACCAAATCTTCTCCGGGCTGACACCTCCCACCTCTGGCATCCCACAATCTGCAAAAAAAGATTTTCTATTATTATTATGTGAAAAATGTAAAATCATTGTCTAATAGTTTCTACCATATACACAGTCATCAGTGGAGCGCGTTAGACCAAGAGGAATCAAAGGGAAGCAGCCCATATTAAATTACGTTCTCACACCCAAGTTATAGTCTACATTTAAACCACCTGGTTTAAGGGACCCCAATGTATGGATCCACATAAGTTCTCTCTTTTTCAACAGGACTGATCTGTCCCCCCCTCTTTTAGGCATAGGGACATGATCGATTATGCAGAATCTCAACTCCTTCTCTGAATGTTTGAATTCAGAGAAGTGCCTAGAGACTGGCAAATCGGTTCTCTTTTGTCTAATTGAAAAGCGATGATTAATGAGTCGTGTCTTGAAATCAGTAGAGGTCTCCACCTACATATAATTTGTGGCATGGACAGACAAGTACATAGATAACGTAATTGCTATCACAGGTTAAGTGAAACTTTATTGGGAAGACCATCCCCGTTTCTGGGTGGACAAAAGATCTCCCTTTAATGATGTATCGGCAGTTCACACAATGAAGACAGGGGTAGCATCCCACCCCCGTGCCCATTATAGTGGACTGTCTACTGACAGTAGTAGGTCCAACATCAGCCCTAACCAGCCTGTCTCGCAGACTTTTAGACCTTCGGTAGGACATCAGTGGTGGCATTTGGAACTCAGGAATTGCACTATGGCAACTTTTCAATATTTTCCAATGTCGTCTAGCTATTTGTGCAATTTCTGCACTCAACTCAGTGTATGTAGATATAAATGCCACTCTGGGTTTTCTTACTGTTACATTAGTGACCTCTAATAACGTATCCCTATCAATCTTGGATACCCTATCCATCTGAATTTTCAAAAGTTCCCTGGGGTAACCTCGTTGCAAAAACCTGTTAGTGAATTCATCCAGAGTGTCATTCAGCAGCATAGGGTCGGTTGTGATCCGCTTGGCCCTCATATACTATGAATATGGGAGACTTTTAATCATAGGCCTAGGGTGGCTGCCACTGTAGGTTAATATGGTATTCCTGTCAGTAGGTTTTGTAAATACCCTTGTGCTAAATTTGCCATCTTCAAGTATCACGTTGGTATCCAAAAACTGAAGTTCAGTCCTTGAGTATACCAATGTGAACTGTAATCTTTCATCAATACTATTGAGATATACCTGAAACTCAAGCAGTTGTTCAACGGTTCCTGTCCATATGAGGAAGACGTCGTCAATGTAACGCCACCACTCCAGCACATGGCTGAAGTAATGTGAAGCATAGACGACATCCTCCTCAAATATACGCATGTAAATATTAGCATATGTTGGGGCCACATGGGACCCCATTGCCACGCCCTGTCTTTGTATGTAATAGTTATCCCTAAAAAGAAAATAGCTATAATCAAGTACTATTCTGAGCATTGTTAATATAAAATTACTGGCTTCCGAAGTAAGAGTGGACATATCAAGCATACGTGTAACTGCCTGAATCCCCTGCTTGTGCTCAATGGAAGTGTATAATGAAACTACATCGAATAATGCCAAAATGACACTCTGCGTATTCACCAATTTGACTCCCCCGAGCTTCCTCAAGAAATCAGTTGTATCAATAACATATGATTTACTTCCCGTTGCAAAGGTACGTAATATTCTATCCAAGAAGATGGAAATGCGGCTGAAGATGGAGTCAGACCCTGAGACAATAGGCCGACCAGGAGGGTCAACCAATGTCTTATGAATTTTTGATTGTTTCACGCATAAATATGTGGTACTTTGTCTTACACATTGCTTGAGAAAGGCTCAGTTGTTTGGAGCCGAAACGTCGCACTGCCCACATGGGTGAATAAACTGATAGTTTGCTTTTTACATTTGGAGTGCTGCCTTTTTTCCAGGTATACTATTTTTGAGACTGGCTGGTCTCTGTAAGGCTTGCACCCGCCGTTCAAACTCGATACGGTGCTGCCACAATTTTCCCTATATGTATATATATATATATATATATATATATATATATATAATGTCACCAGACACAAGAAATCAGGTTTCAATATGACCCTTGTACAAAGTAAAACTTCAAGACCTCAAAAATGGTGATCAAATGATCATCATTAGCAATACAGGCAAAGGAGGCAAAATTGTTGTATTCGACAGAAACTTGGAATTTGAAAAACGTGGCTTTGTGCATACTGAATTATACTGACACCTGCAGAAAGTTACTTCATAATTCCACGATGACACTCATGCCTGCCCTAAAGAACATTGTTCTGGAGGGAATCAAGATGGACATTCTATTTGATGAACAGGCCACATGCTTTTGGAAAATCCAACAACACTTATTTTCCATGGTCTACCAAAAGTACAAAAACATGTTCCATCCCCCTCCTTGACCCATCATATCAGGCGTAGGGTCACTTAAAGAGGTTGGCCACTTTCTTGCTACTTGTGCCTAATATGTACGTAAATTGACTACAGTATATGGCAATTGCTAATATAGATTTTAAGGATATTCTGTGCTATTTGCTATATTTCATAAGTCATGTCCCCTTGTTAGGCAAATCGTCTGTGCTGTTCACACAGAGGTCAGGTCCATAAAATGGTCCCTGATGGAGGGCCATGTGACCAAGCAAATCACCTCCATGTAATGCCCCCTCAATTCAGATACACTGTACCTGTGCTAAACTCTCAACAATACTGATGCAGATGGCAGGTGCAGTGTATCTGAACAGAGGAGACATCACATGGAGGTGATTTGCCTGGTCCCACGACCCTCCATCAGCCGCCATTTTATGTTCATGACCTTTATGCGGACAGCACAAAAGACATGACAAACAAGGGAGCACACTTTATAAAATATACAAAATGGTTCAGAATTTCAACAAAGACTAGCAAGTGCCATATAATCATTTCACAAACACATTGGTCAACAGTAACTAAGTTAGCCGACAGCTTTAATGAAAAAATATTTCATTGGGTAGATGATCAATTACAACCTTTGGATACTTTTTGGCCACTACAGTATCCCAAAAAAGTACACCCCTCACATTTTTGTAAACTTTTTTTATTATATCTTTTCATGAAACAACACTTAATATATGACAGTTTGATACAATGTAAAGTAGTCAGTGTAGTTTGTATAACAGTGTAAATGTGGTGGGCCCTCAAAATAGCTGAACACACAACCATTAATGTCTAAACCGCTGGAAACAAAAGTGAGTGGCAAAAAGACAGCAGTTTAGACATTAACGGATATGTGTTGGGTCATGCAACACACAGTTGCACATATCAGCATATGTATGGTGTTTTCAATGTATTTCTGCTATAAACTGCCATACATATGCTGATTAATCTCAACCAGTGAGCTCAATATGATAAAGATTTTGCTGCATGCAGTCACCACTTAGGGGAGCTATATACATATGAACTTAAACTGCTACAATTGAACAATTAAAGTTGCAGCTGTATTAATTTCTATGCAGTGACCTGCATTTGCAGAAAATTATTTTGACTATGTCAGGATTCTGTGAAAGCAGTACAGTGTTGTCTGCCTTCATGGCATTAGGTGATGTATTGATAACTTTAATCCATTTTTTGGTGGGTCTGAAAATTAAAAATGTCATTTGGTCATATTTTGGATTGTGTGACTCCACATTTCAGAAGACCTACGTGGGCTTATATTAATTTTCATTGATACTATTTTAGATTGAATACAATTATTAATCAGCATTTATTTATTTTTTGCAAGCGGCATGAAGTGTAATTCTGGATTTATTTTCTTAACACACAGGATAAATAATGTTTTCATTTTTAGTATTGGTCAATATGGTTACAGCAATACCAATTATGTGTACTTTTATTTTGTTTTTAAAAATGTTTCTCAAAATAAAGAATTTTCTAAATAGAAGTCTTTTTACTTGTGATTATTTTTTTTTTTTTTCTGTAAGCTTTATTAACCACTTCATTACCAGAGTGTTTATCCCCCTTCCTTACCAGGCCATTTTTTCGGTTGTAGTAATGCATCTATCTAACTGCAAATAACCGATTAATTTCTGAGCCAGCCTACATGCATTTGATATTATTTTTCTCGGGACACCTTAGACCTTTCTTTTGTGCCATTAGATGGATATAATATAAAAAAAAGAAACATATTTAAGGAAAAACTGTGAAAATTCAGAAAAAAAATGTTTTTCCTTGCTTATCAATTTTTTTTCTAACTATTACAAAAGGTTACAAGACAAAACATTTCTAAAACCATTACCGTATGCTTGTACCCTGAAAATGGACGCTATTTATGTAATTTATCTACTGCCTGGCCCGCCACAAGACTTCAAAAGACTGAAGCGCATTTTGGATTTTGGCGGCCTATTTGTCACTGCCTTCCCTGTGAGAGATCTAAGAAGATCAGATAGACTTGCGGCACGTGAGTCTATCTGACAGGACTCTCTGTTTTTCCTTTCTGTTTGTTATTGTAGGCAGGATCCCACCTCTCAACAGGTTCTGCTTGTTATCAGTGAGAAGGCTCTATTTAAGTCCGCCTCTCACTGCTGACCATGCGGTTGATATTTCCCGCTGGAGTTCTATGCTAGTTGTTTGTGGATCATCTGCTTCCCTTTCGTCTCAAGCTAAGTTCTCCTGTTGTCTCCTTGGTGTGTGTATTGTTTCTAGGTCTCAGGGAGACACTGGTCCCTTCACAGTGGAAGGAACCGGCTGTCTCATCTCCTGCTATGAGTTCGTTCACCATCAGGACTTGCTCATACTGTCAGCAGTCAGGGAAAGGCTCAGGGATTGTTAGGAGGTTACCATTCCCTCTTCCCTAGCTTTGAGGCCTAGTATGCTTTCTGTCGCTGTTTGTTTATTTGGTGTTCCTCACATCCCCACCTATCCGTGACACTATTTTTCTATTGCTGCTTCTATAGCACTGTACTGCCAGAAAAATCTTGTACAGAGCCAAAATGTTACAAGCCCCTTCAAATTGACTTTTTTTTAATGTAATTTATCTTGGGGAAATTTGGACATTTTAAGGGAGGGGGGTATTAATTTTTTTTATTATTATTATTTATTTATTTTTTATGTACTTTTTTAGTTAATTAACCCGTTTGTGCCACAGTCAAGGCAGGAAGAGGTTAATTCCCAGCCTGCAGGCTGACATTTCATTTTAAAGCCAGCAGGCGGTGCTCTTACCTAACAAAAAGCACTCCCTTCCGGCTTTTATATTTTACAATGTAATAGACGCTTGTTGGTGGATGCTACAAGCGTCTATTACTGCCTGTCCGCTCCCGCTGGCCACGGCACACTTCCATGTGACCGCAGCTGTCTAATGACAGCGCGGTCACAGTGATCTGCAGCAGAACAGGCCACCGGCAGATCGCAATGTAACCCGGCACTGCGTATGTGCAGATAGGATGTATATACAGTGTCAGACTGGGGTACCTAGGGCCCCCCAGTAAAATTTATTTTGGGGGCCCACTGTATGGATACATTCAAGTATAAGAAATAATCTAACAAGTTTTTACATGAACATAGGCTGGTTGAGGTGCTGTACATTGAATATATGTATGTAGTGCAGTAAATCTAATGTGTTATGTGCCACTTGTGCAGGGGGTGGGAGACTAGGAGCCCACCTTGCTCAGGGGCCCACTGGGGGATTCCCCTGTACCCCTGTGGGCCAGTCCGAGCCTGTGTATATAGTCAGTGGGCAGTCAGAAGAGGGTTAGACAGCACAGTGCAATAACAGCAATAAGGTGTGATACATATGCAGCAAACCCAGGAGGAGGGAGTGGAAGAGTGGGTCTGGCTCTGGCAATGATAGTTGTGCACACAGAACACAGTGACAATCCTCACATCAACGCTCCCTACAGCTGCACAGTGATACAAGGACACTCTCTGGTATTGGAGCTTCTGCCTGGTGGTAGTTGAGTAGAACATCCAACAGTATCAAGAAAAAATTCCTAGCAAAACATAATGCGATTTCCTTTCCCAATAGCAATATATGGATGGATAGTAGCATGGATGGGGGTTGTGGTACTCCTTCTCTCTGTCTTTCTAAAAATCTCTCTGCAGAACCTTAGACATACAAGTGAGGCTTTTTTTGTATAGATTCTGTAATTCCCAGCTGAGGGGTACAGTTTTAAGACATGACTGGCCAAACTGTCTCAAAGTGTGGAAGGGTCCCTCTCTCCCATAAACATGCACAATACCTTGCTGCCTGGCTCATTTAGCGGCCTTGCATATGGTGGACCTTCTAATTTCCTCTCTCTTTGTCTATCTGGATTACTTTTGGCAGGAAAACTGATTGAGGCCTAGCTCTGAAGACTCTTGTGACTGTAAATAATATTATAAGTGATAACCAACATGGGTTTACGAAGGACAGAAGTTCTCAGACTAACCTGATTTGTTTTTATGAGAAAGTGAGTAGAAGCCTAGACAAAGGGGTGGCTGTGGATGTAGTGTTTCTGGATTTTGCAAAGGCTTTTGATACTGTCCCTCATAGATGTTTAATAGGTAAAGTAAGGTCTATAGGCTTGGAAAGTATAGTTTGTAATTGGATTGAAAACTGGTTTAAAGGGAATCCGTCACCTGCTTTTAGCATTTTAAGCTTTCAACATTGTTCAATAAAGTACCTTATTTCCTGCAGTGGTCTTCTTACTTCATTTCGTTTTGTCATTTTGATGGTAAAGGTCCACTCTGTAACACAGCTGGACTACAACTCCCTCTAAACTGGGGAGGATGCAGGTTTGTCTCCTGCCAAGCTAAAAGTGCTGAGTCAAGGTGTTTAACACTGACCTATCCATACAGTGTTATTAGGTACAAAAACATATTAAACATTTCACTTTAGCAATATAACATTATAACAGTCAACCTTTTGCAGTAACCCTTTCCTGGGGTGCTTCACATATGACACATGAAGACATGGGGACATGACACCAAGGTATTGTGGGTATCAAGGTTATACTGATAGGTTCACATACAGTGGCATGCAAATGTTTGGGCACCACTAATCAAAATTGCTGTTACTGTGAACAGTTAAGCAAGACGAAAATGAAATGATCTCCAAAAGGCACAAACTTAAAGATGACAAACACCTTTCAACATTTTAAGCAATATCAGTGTATTATTTTGGTTTTGTACAATTTTAGAGTGAAAAAAATAAAAGGGGTACCTTGTAAAAGTATGGGAAATCAAATAAATTTGAGCACTCAGATAACTTTGACCAAGGTCTCAGAACTTAAATAGCCTGTTAAAGTTAAGGCTTGTTCACAATCATCGTTAGGAAAGGTCAGGTGATGCAAATTTCAAAGTTATAAATACCCAGACTCCTCTAACCTTTTCCCAAAAAACAGCAGCCATGGGTTCTTCTAAGCAGCTGTCTTTGTGAATGACATGAGGCTGTTGCATAGTATTTCCTATGGAGCCCTTGCCTGTAATATTAATCATCATAGATTCCAATGCAAGTGCATTGGTGTCCAGGATAATAGCAATCTAATGATTGTATGTTATAGTTCTCTAAGGGAACTATTAAAAAGTGTAAAAAATAAATAAATTTAAATCACCCCCCTTTCCCCCCCAAAAAAAATAAAAGAACTAAAAAAATAAAAAATACACATCATGAGTGTCGCGATGTGCAAAAACAACCGCAAACAGCAAAACGAAAAAAGCGTCCAAATGGCCGATTTAACGTTTTTGGTCGCTTCATTTTCTACATTCCCATTTGAAATTTTTTCCCCGCTTCTCACTACATCATATGCAATATTAAATGGTGACGTTGGAAAGTACAACTTGTCCTGAAGAAATCAAGCCCTCATATGGCTATGTGAACAGACAAATAAAAAAGTTATGGCTCTGGGAAGGCAGGAAGCGCAAAATGAAAAAAAAAAAAAAATCTCTGGGCCTGAAAGGGTTAAATTACAAAAATATTACCCCATGTAGTATGGAAACAGGATGCAAACACGGGATAGGACCCCCCACACAATTTGGCAAGATATATCAAACAGTGAGCCAGACATTATGTAGTGGCACCAAATAATTCATGAGTATGGGTTTCTTTAAATGCATTTTCCCTGAACCTGGTGACCACTAACTAACAACTGGTGACCACTAACTAACCAACAATAAAGATTCATTTTAAGGGTAAATGGCTGTAGCTTAACCCTACTGTAAAAAAAAAGCTGAAAGTTGGTTTCTACAAACACACCTTTCAACATTTTAAGCAATATCAGTGTATCATTTTGGTTTTGTACAATTTTCATGGCCTTCACAGTCCCCTGACCTGAACATCATTGAAAATTTGTGGATAGACCTCAAAAGAGCAGTGCATGCAAGATTGGCAGAGGAATCTCACAGAACTGGAAGACTTTTGTAAGGAAATGGATGAAAATCCCTCAAACAAGAATTAAATGACCCTTGGTTGGCTACAAAAAGTGTTTACAAGCTGTGATACTTGGCAAAGGAGGTGCTGCTAGGTACTAAACATGCAGGGTGCACAAACTTTTGCTTTGGGTCTTTTTCCTTTTTTTGTGATTTTGAAAATGTAAAAGATAAGAATTTTTAAAAAAATGTTTTGCTTAAAATGCAAAAGGTAATGTGTGATTGTAGCTTTATGCCTTTTGGAGATTATTTCATTTTCAACTTGCTTAACTATTCACAGTAACAGTAATTTTGACTAAGTGTACCCAAATTTTGCATGCCATTGTATATGGTAGATTTAGGGGTGTCTGTTAGGCCACCAATGCCATGGCAGCCTCCATGGGTTTCAATAAGGAGCCCTTGCCTTCTGTAAAATTACAGGTGTCATGGTCACTATTGACCAGGGTCTTTAAAAGGTTAAATGCCTGGGACTGGAGTAATTGCCATCTCTCACCGTTAGACTGAGCTGCAAGCTGTATACATCTAGAAAACACAAGTGCTGGTGTGGGCACAGATCGTGTGCCAACATCTTGACTGCCTTGTAACAATATAGAGGTTCACAGGAACAATCCACTCATGATGACATGCAACTGTGCTACAAGGTAGGAAGGGGTTACCCTCATTCAATGCATTTTACTATATTGAGTAGCTGAATATCAGTGCAGATTTAAATTGAAACTTCACAGGTAATTCTTTTTTTTTCGGCTCCACTACTGATTTTGGAATAAAATATAAATTACACCAAAACAACATTAATTGAAGACCTTAATTCTAGAGTACATTTATATAGAGCTCTTAGAGTAGCAAAGTTCACTTGTAACACTTTTACCATCTAAACAGCAAATTCTGTCATGACCTTTTGGCTGTGTCTAAGTATTTTCTGGTCTTTTGTTCGGAAAACACAGACAAATTTGGCTTTAAACTGACGTGTTTTAAGCTAATTTCTTTTTAGAGGAAGTAATGGATTTACCATAATTGCAGGTAATGTCTAAGCATTAACCGCACCAACCAAAATGTTTTTCAGAAGTAATGTTACTTAAAACTTGCCAGAGTGCATCATCAAGCTCTGATTTGCGGTCAATTTTTGTAAGATATATATAGAAAAAGCAAAAGTACAAATTTGTGGTGTGGCATTCCCTACATTTTGCCTCTGCCTTTTAGAACTGAGTAATGGAAGTTAAAGCTAAAGAGGTACACCATAAATTACATTGATCATTCCAAATAAAACTATCAGATATCCAGGACAACAGGAGCTGTCCAGCAAGGCTCTAGAATGAAAATAGAAACCTGAGAGGTGGAGCAAATCATTTTATGAATGGTGTGGTGCGCATACACTGGCCCGTCCACACTGCAATATCTATGGAAGACAATATAATCACTAGTGCACAGCCTAAGACCAAGGTTACATTATATTAATTTAAAAGGGTTTTCCAGGATTTTTTTACAGATGACCTATCCTCAGGATAGGTCATCAGTATCTGATCGGAGAAGGCACCCACACTCCTGTGAGCACCCATCGGAGAAGGCACCCACACTCCTGTGAGCGCCGCTGCCTTTTCGAAGCTTACCAAGCACAGCGTCGTACATTGTATAGCGGCTGTGCTTTGTATCGCAGCTCAGCCCCAAAAGATCTCTATTAGGGTGAATAGGACAAGGGATCAAAAGACCTCAGGTTCTAACCCCCTAAGGGGCTAATAGTTAATAAAAGTAAAAAAAAAAAGTAAAAAAAAACAAAATTAATTGATTAAATCACCCCCCTTTCCCAATTTTACTTCTAAAAATAGATACCTTTTCTCCTCCCAAAAATTGAATAACAGTGCCACATTCCTAAATTCCTCAAAAAACAAGATCTCATTCAGCTCTCTAGACGAAATATACATATCCATACATATTCTACACATTTGTTAATTGCCATAGTATACAATCACAAATCTACAAAATACTGTTTAGCTTTTAGCTGATATGAAAAATGTGAGCATTCCCCCTAGATATATCCTACAACAAGACACACAGTAAGTAATGTTTTAAATATTTGGGAAATAGTGAGCGAGTGTGAGAGACTATATATATTATAATATATATATATATATATATATATATATGGTCTTCTAGCAACTAGAGCATTATTTAATGTCCAAGAGTGGATTGTGGAGGCATTGAGGTCATTCAGCATATTTTTTTGAGTTGTCTCTTTGCCAGACAATGTTTTAAGATTTTAGAAAGGACTTTTATGGCACTTACAGGTCTTAGCAATTTTACTTTTGAATTAGTTTTAGTTTGTCAACATTTTAAAGCCCAAAAAGACTCACGTGTTTATTGGATTACTTTTTGTATTTTTAAAGAAGTTGTATGGGATACAAGAAATGTAATCTTTGCCTCTGTCTCCCGAGGATTGCAGCTAGTTTTTTTTTAATCTAGATTATACACAGTTTATTTGGTCGACAAGAAAAGAATGGGAGAAGGTAGGGCAGAGGATGACTAGAAATTTACACAATGGAGAAGACTTCTTTGAGGCAATCTTGACTACCAATTTTGTTGTTTTTTGGAAATTTCCTGATGATGTTTTTTAACCACCTCAGCCCTCCTAGCTTAAACACCCTTAATGACCAGGCCACTTTTTACTATTCTGCACTACACTACTTTCACCGTTTATTGCTCCGTCATGCAACTTACCACCCAAATGAATTTTACCTCCTTTTCTTCTCACTAATAGAGCATTCATATGGTGGTATTTCATTGCTGCTGACATTTTAACTTTTTTTGCTATTAATCAAAAATGACCGAAATTTTTTCCAAAAAAATGACATTTTTCACTTTCTGTTGTAATTTTTTTTTTTAAAAACTACATTTCTTTATCAGTTTTTCGCAAAATTTATTGTTCTACATGTCTTTGATAAATAAAAATCCATTAAGTGTATATTTATTGGTTTAGGTAAAACTTATAGCGTTTACAAACTATGGTGCAAAAAAGTGAATTTCCGCATTTTGAAGCAGCTCTGACTTTCTGAGCACCTGTCATGATTCTTTAGGTGCTAGAATGCCAGGATAGTATAAATAGCCCCCAAATGACACAATTTTAGAAAGAAGACACCCCAAAGTATTCACGGAGGGTATGGAGAGTTCATGTATCATTTCATTTTTTTTCACAAGTTAGCGGAAAATTACACTTTCTGGGGAAAAAAAAATTAATAAAGTTTCCATTTCTGCTAACTTCTGGCAAAAAAAAAAAAAAATCTCCCACGGACTCACTATGCCCCTCAGTGAATACCTTGGGGTGTCTACTTTCCGAAATAGGGTCATTTGTGGGGTGTTTTTACTGTTCTGGCATTTTGGGTGGGGCTAAATTGTGAGCAGCCATGTAAAACCTAAAGGTACTCGTTGGAATTTGGGCCCCTTTGCGCACCCAGGCTGCAAAAAAGTGTCACTCATGTGGTATCGCCGTACTCAGGAGAAGTAGGGCAATATGTTTTGGGGTGTATTTTTACATATACCCATGTTGGGTGAAAGAAATATCTCTGTAAACTGACAACTTTGTATAAAATTTTTTAAAAAGTTGTCATTTACAGAGATATTTCTCACACCCAGCAGGGGTATATGTAAAAATACACCCCAAAACACATTGCCCTACTTCTCCTGAGTACGGCGATACCACATGTGTGACACTTTATGCAGCCTGGGTGCGCAAAGGGGCCCAAATTCCAATGAGTACCTTTAGGATTTCACAGGGCATTTTTATGCATTAAGATTCCAGACTTCTTCTCATGCTTTAGAGACCCCTAAAATGCCAGGGCAGTATAAATACCCCACAAGTGACCCCATTTTAGAAAGAAGACACCCCAAGGTTTTCCGTGAGGGGTATGGTGAGTTCATGTAAAATTTTATTTTTTGTCACAAGTTAGTGAAATATGAGACTTTGTAAAAAAATATATATATATATCAATTTCCGCTAACTTGTGCCCAAAAAATTTCTGTGAACTCGACATGCCCCTCACGGAATACCTTGGGGTGTCTTCTTTCCAAAATGGGGTCACTTGTGGGGTATTTATACTGCCCAGGCATTTTAGGGAACCTAAAGCGTGAGAACCCAAATGTGTAAAAATGCCCTGTGAAATCCTAAAGGTACTCATTGGAATTAGGGCCCCTTTGCGCATCTTGGCTGCAAAAAATTGTCACACATGTGGTATCGCCGTACTTAGGAGAAGTAGGGCAATGTGTTTTGGGCTGTATTTTTATATATACCCATACTGTATTTGAGAAATATCGCTGTAAATGACAACTTTTTAAACAATTTTATACAAAGTTGTCAATTTACAGAGATATTTCTCTCACCCAGCATAGGTATATGTAAAAATACACCCCAAAACACATTGCCCTACTTCTCCTGAGTACCGCAATACCACATGTGTGACACTTTTTGCAGCCAAGATGCGCAAAGGCCCAAATTCCAATGAGTACCTTTTAGGAGGGCATTTTTACGCATTTTTCTTTCTCACGCTTTAGGGCCCCTAAAATGCCAGGGCAGTATAAATACCCCACATGTGACCCCATTTTGGAAAGAAGACACCCCAAGGTATTCCGTGAGCATGGCGAGTTCATAGAAGATTTTTTTTTGGCACAAGTTAGCAGAAATTGATTTTTATTGTTTTTCTCACAAAGTCTCCCTTTCCGCTAACTTTTGACAAAAAGTTCAATTTTTCATGGACTCACTATGCCCCTCAGCAAATACCTTGGGGTGTCTTCTTTCCAAAATGGGGTCATTTGTGGGGTGTTTGTACTGTTCTGGCATTTTGGGTGGGGCTAAATTGTGAGCAGCCATGTAAAACCTAAAGGTACTCGTTGAATTTGGGCCCTTTGCGATCTTGGCTGCAAAAATTGTCACACATGTGGTATCGCCGCACTTAGGAGAAGTAGGGCAATGTGTTTGGGCTGTATTTTTATATATACCCATACTGTATTTGAGAAATATCGCTGTAAATGACAACTTTTTAAACAATTTTATACAAAGTTGTCAATTTACAGAGATATTTCTCTCACTCAGCATAGGTATATGTAAAAATACACCCCAAAACACATTGCCCTACTTCTCCTGAGTACCGCAATACCACATGTGTGACACTTTTTGCAGCCAAGATGCGCAAAGGGGCCCAAATTCCAATGAGTACCTTTTAGAAGGGCATTTTTACGCATTTTCTTCTCACGCTTTAGGGCTCCTAAAATGCCAGGGCAGTATAAATACCCACATGTGACCCCATTTTGGAATGAAGACAACCCAAGGTATTCCGTGAGCATGGCGAGTTCATAGAAGATTTTTTTTTGGCACAAGTTAGCGGAAATTGATTTTTTATTGTTTTTCTCACAAAGTCTCCCTTTCCGCTAACTTTTGACAAAAGTTCAATTTTTTATGGACTCACTATGCCCCTCAGCAAATACCTTGGGGTGTCTTCTTTCCAAAATGGGGTCATTTGTGGGTGTTTGTACTGTTCTGGCATTTTGGGTGGGGCTAAATTGTGAGCAGCCATGTAAAACCTAAAGGTACTCGTTGGAATTTGGGCCCCTTTGCGATCTTGGCTGCAAAAAATTGTCACACATGTGGTATCGCCGTACTTAGGAGAAGTAGGGCAATGTGTTTTGGGCTGTATTTTTATATATACCCATACTGTATTTGAGAAATATCGCTGTAAATGACAACTTTTTAAACAATTTTATACAAAGTTGTCAATTTACAGAGATATTTCTCTCACTCAGCATAGGTATATGTAAAAATACACCCCAAAACACATTGCCCTACTTCTCCTGAGTACCGCAATACCACATGTGTGACACTTTTTTGCAGCCAAGATGCGCAAAGGGCCCAAATTCCAATGAGTACCTTTTAGAAGGGCATTTTTACGCATTTTTCTTCTCACGCTTTAGGGCCCCTAAAATGCCAGGGCAGTATAAATACCCCACATGTGACCCCATTTTGGAATGAAGACAACCCAAGGTATTCCGTGAGCATGGCGAGTTCATAGAAGATTTTTTTTTTTGGCACAAGTTAGCGGAAATTGATTTTTTATTGTTTTTTCTCACAAAGTCTCCCTTTCCGCTAACTTTTGACAAAAAGTTAAATTTTTTATGGACTCACTATGCCCCTCAGCAAATACCTTGGGGTGTCTTCTTTCCAAAATGGGGTCATTTGTGGGGTGTTTGTACTGTTCTGGCATTTTGGGTGGGGCTAAATTGTGAGCAGCCATTTAAAACCTAAAGGTACTCGTTGGAATTTGGGCCCCTTTGCGATCTTGGCTGCAAAAAATTGTCACACATGTGGTATCGCCGTACTTAGGAGAAGTAGGGCAATGTGTTTTGGGCTGTATTTTTATATATACCCATACTGTATTTGAGAAATATCGCTGTAAATGACAACTTTTTAAACAATTTTATACAAAGTTGTCAATTTACAGAGATATTTCTCTCACTCAGCATAGGTATATGTAAAAATACACCCCAAAACACATTGCCCTACTTCTCCTGAGTACCGCAATACCACATGTGTGACACTTTTTTGCAGCCAAGATGCGCAAAGGGGCCCAAATTCCAATGAGTACCTTTTAGAAGGGCATTTTTACGCATTTTTCTTCTCACGCTTTAGGGCCCCTAAAATGCCAGGGCAGTATAAATACCCCACATGTGACCCCATTTTGGAAAGAAGACACCCCAAGGTATTCCGTGAGCATGGCGAGTTCATAGAAGATTTTTTTTTTGGCACAAGTTAGCGGAAATTGATTTTTTATTGTTTTTTCTCACAAAGTCTCCCTTTCCGCTAACTTTTGACAAAAAGTTCAATTTTTCATGGACTCACTATGCCCCTCAGCAAATACCTTGGGGTGTCTTCTTTCCAAAATGGGGTCATTTGTGGGGTGTTTGTACTGTTCTGGCATTTTGGGTGGGGCTAAATTGTGAGCAGCCATGTAAAACCTAAAGGTACTCGTTGGAATTTGGGCCCCTTTGCGATCTTGGCTGCAAAAAAGTGTCACTCATGTGGTATCGCCGTACTCAGGAGAAGTAGGGCAATGTGTGTTGGGGTGTATTTTTACATATAACCATGTTGGGTGAGAGAAATATCTCTGTAAATTAACAACTTTGTATAAAAAAAATTCAAAAGTTGTCGTTTACAGCGATATTTCTCACACAAAGTATGGGTATATATAACAATATACCCCAAAACTTATTGCCCTACTTCTGCTGAGTACGGCGATACCACATGAGTGACACTTTTTTGCAGCCAAGATGCGCAAAGGGGCCCTAATTCCAATGAGTACCTTTAGGATTTCACAGGGCATTTTTACGCATTTGGATTCTCACGCTTTAGGACCCCTAAAATGCCAGGGCAGTATAAATACCCCACATGTGACCCTATTTTGGAAAGAAGACACCCCCAAGGTATTCCGTGAGGGGCATGGCGAGTTCACAGAAAAAAAATCTTTTTAGCACAAGTTAGCGGAAATTGATTTTTTTTCCAAAGTCTCATATTCCACTAACTTGTGACAAAAAATAAAATTTTACATGAACTCATCATACCCCTCATGGAATACCTTGGGGTGTCTTCTTTCTAAAATGGGGTCACATGTGAGGTGTTTGTACTGCCCTGGCATTTGAGGGTCTTCGTAATCATTACCTGTATGGCCAGCATTAGGAGTTTCTGCTATTCTCCTTATATTGAGCATACGGGTAATGAGATTTTTTTTTTCCGTTCAGCCTCTGGGCTGAAAAAAATAAATAAATGAACGGCACGGATTTTTTCATTCATATCGATCTTCGTGGATGAAAAAATCTCTGCCCAAATCAGTGACTGCGGTGCGGTGGGCTGGGCGCTAACTACCTAACAAGTAGCTGACTAACTGGCGGTGATAAGGGACCCTTATGCCCCATTCACACGTCCGCAATTCTGTTTGCGGAACGGAATTGTGGACCCATTTATTTCTATGGGCACAGACTTTGTCCCGCTCGGATCCGGAATTGCGGATCCGCACTTCCGGGTCTGCACTTCCGTTCCGCAAAAATATAGAACATGTCCTATTCTTGTCCGCAATTGCGGACAAGAAAAGGCATTTTCTATATAGTTCTGGCAATGTGCGGATCTGCAAAATGAGGACAGCACATTGCCGGTGTCCGTATTTTGCGGATCTGCGGATCGGCAAAACACATATGGACATGTGAATGGAGCCTTACAGGGGGGTGATCAGTGACAGGGGGGTGATCAGGGAGTCTATATGGGGTCATCAAGGGGTTAACAAGGGGTTAATAAGTGACGGGGGGGTAGTGTAGTGTGGTGCTTGGTGCAACTTTACATAGCTACCTGGTCCTCTGGTGGTCGATCCCAGCAAATGGGACCACCAGAGGACCAGGTAGCAGGTATATCAGACGCTGTTAACAAAACAGCGTCTGATATACCTGTTTGATGCGATTTATTTCGCATCTACAGCCTGCCAGCGATTGATGATCGCTGGCAGGCTGCAGTATAACTGCCAAGATGCGCTCCACTGTGAACGCGCGCGTTCACAGCTAATCTAGCTTCTAGCGAGATGACGCGCCGATGCATCGACCCAGAGTAAGAGGACCGCCCGCCGGACGCATCCGTGCGTTAGGCGGTCCTCAGGTGGTTAAGGCCTCGATTTTTTGATTCATATTGTATAAAATGATGTGTGATTATCGAGAGTCTTTGAACTGAGGAAAAAGAAAAAAGTCCTGAAATAACTACTTGCAGTTGTAAGGCTGACTTAGCTATTTTTCTTGCTTTACTATATAAGCATGTTTAAAAGGCAGTAAGGTATCTTTATATATTGGTTATTTTGTTTTGGAACCATTTCTAAAATTAAATTGTGTTTTGTCGCCATTTTGTCTAAAGACCGATAACTTACGGTATTTATTTTTCTATTGACATAGTAGTCTGAGGGCTTTTTTTTGCAGGGTGAACTGTAGTATTAATTAATACTTTTGGGAAGTTGTAATAGTCTAAAGACCGATAACTTACGGTATTTATTTTTCTATTGACATAGTAGTCTGAGGGCTTTTTTTTGCAGGGTGAACTGTAGTATTAATTAATACTTTTGGGAAGTTGTAATAGTTTGCAAGTTGTCCCAAAAAAATGGCAATTATGGTGTTAGGATTTATTTTTTATTTTTTACAGTGCTCACCATAAAGGATAATTAACATGATATAAATCTAAAGGAGTCGGCCCTCTACATAGCAATGAGGGGGGTGTTGCAGAGAGCGACGAGGATAAAGCAAAACTATTAAATATTTTTTTTTCCACTATATTCACTGAGGAAAATAAACTGTCAGATGAAATGCAGAATGTAAAAGTTAATTCCCCATTAAAAGTGCCCTGTCTGACCCAGGAAGAAGTACAACAGCGACTTAAAAAGATTAAAATAGACAAATCGCCAGGACCGGATGGCATACACCCCCGTATCCTAAGGAAATTAAGTGATGTCATAGCCAGACCTTTATTTCTGATATTTACGGACTCTATACTGACAGGGAATGTTCCACAGGATTGGCGCATAGCAAATGAGGTGCCAATATTCAAAAAGGGTCCAAAAACAGAGCCTAGAAACTATAGGCCGGTAAGTTTAACATCTATTGTTGGTAAACTGTTTGAAGGGTTTCTAAGAGATGCTACTTTGGAGTATCTCAATGAAAATAAGCAAATAACGCCATATCAGCATGGCTTCATGAGGGATCGGTCATGTCAAATGAATTTAATCAGCTTCTATGAGGAGGTAAGTTCTAGACTTGACAGCGGCGAATCAATGGATGTCATATATCTGGACTTCTCCAAAGCATTTGACACTGTACCTCATAAAAGGTTAGTATATAAAATGAGGATGCTCGGACTGGGAGAAAATGTCTGTATGTGGGTAAGTAACTGGCTGAGTGACAGAAAACAAAGGGTGGTTATTAACGGTAGATACTCAGATTGGGTCACTGTCACTAGTGGAGTACCTCAGGGGTCAGTATTGGGCCCTATTCTCTTCAGTATACTTATTAATGATCTTGTAGAAGGCTTGCACAGTAAAATATCTATTTTTGCAGATGACACTAAACTGTGCAAAGTAATTAACACTGAAGAGGACAATTTTCTGCTACAGAGGGATCTGGATAGATTGGAGGCTTGGGCAGATAAATGGCAGATGAGGTTTAACACTGACAAATGTAAAGTTATGCACATGGGAAGGAATAATGCAAGTCACCCGTACATACTAAATGGTAAAACACTCGGTAACACTGACATGGAAAAGGATCTAGGAATTTTAATAAACAGCAAATTAAGCTGCAAAAACCAGTGTCAGGCAGCTACTGGCAAGGCCAATAAGATAATGGGTTGCATCAAAAGGGGCATAGATGACCGTGATGAGAACATAGTCCTACCACTTTACAAATCACTAGTCAGACCACACATGGAGTACTGTGTACAGTTCTGGGGTCCTGTGAACAAGGCAGACATAGCAGAGCTGGAGAGGGTTCAGGGGGTTCAGAGGGACGACAACTAAAGTAATAACTGGAATGAGGGATCTACAGTACCCTGAAAGGTTATCAAAATTAGGGTTATTCACATTAGAAAAAAGACGACTGAGGGGAGATCTAATAACTATGTATAAATATATCAGGGGTCAGTACAGAGATCTGTCCCATCATCTATTTATCCCCAGGACTGTGACAAGGGGACATCCTCTGCGTCTGGAGGAAAGAAGGTTTGTACACAAACATAGAAAAGGATTCTTCACTGTAAGAGCAGTGAGACTATGGAGCTCTCTGCCTGAGGAGGTGGTGATGGTAAGTACAATAAAGGAATTCAAAAGGGGCCTGGATGTATTTCTGGAGCGTAATAATATTTCAGGCTATAGCTACTAGAGATAGGTCGTTGATCCAGGGAGTTATTCTGATTGCCTGATTGGAGTCGGGAAGGAATTTTTTTCCCCTTAAGTGGGGAAAATTGGCTTCTGCCTCACAGGGGTTTTTTGCCTTCCTCTGGGTCAACTTGTAGGAAACAGGCCGAACTGGATGGACAAATGTCTTTTTTCGGTCTTATATACTATGTTACTATGTTACTATATTTTAGTAGCTTGAATATTTTTGAACATGGCTATACCAATTATTCATTTTTTAAAATATGATAAATTAGGAAAGGAGTTGAATTGAATCTTGAATATTTATAGGTTTTTATGTTTTGTTTTTAAAATTTTAAATACATTTTTACATTTTCTTTACAGGACTTGAACATGCAATCCCTCGATTGCTTGTACCGTACACTGCATTTCACAAGGCCCCACTGCCATAACAACTGCTCAAAACTGACCACGTCATATGACAAATTAAGTATCCAGGATCAGCGTTATCCCCAAAGGATCCAATACCAGCCAATGCACAGTATAACGCAGCCAGCATCTACTGTGTATGGAATAGGATCATCTCCTCAGTCCTCTCCATACACTCTTTGCACACCTGTAATATACAGTTAGTGGCCCTCTGTTTTGAACTTGCAGGTGCGCATAGCATTATTATGATTTATAATGATGTGTGTCTCTGCTTTGACCATACTTGTACAGAATCATAGTGATATAAAGCTGTCAGTATGAGGTCAAGCAGAGGCACCTAGTATTATAAATCATGATAATGTCCTGCACTCCTGGAAGTACAAAACAGAGGATTATGCTCACACACAGAGCGTGATTTCCATAATGGACTCGCTCTTGTGAAACAGCCCTAAGAGAGGCAGTAGCCCTGTATTTCATGATGAAAGAGGCAATTATATTATTCTGAAGGGGGAAGAAGAATTCCTAAGGAAAGAATTATTGGGAGGACGAAAGGATCAGACACCTTCAGTTCACAAGGGGATCAAGAACTGATGAAAGCTAAAGAGAGATGCAGTCCTCTACAGTAAAAACGTTTTTAGAAAATGGGAACCTCAAAGAGTATGATATAGGCAGGTAAACTCTAAGATACAGCAGACATATTGTATTAACAGCACAGAGGGAGAAATAAAAGAGGACTTCCAAGAAACACCAATGTACTACTACAGAACTGAAGGCTCAAAGAGTTCAAACCTCCAAACAATTCGTATCCAGGAAAGGATTAAGAATAACAGAGACTGGCTTCTCCAGAGTAAGAGGAGACTCATATGAAAAGGAAGTCAACACTATGAACATCTCATTTGCATGGTTTCTTTAGCCAGTACACCAGGTACAATGGCCCCTGTGGATTGCTGGGAAAGGTATTCAAAGCTTTCTTAAACCTATCTGGTGCCAGCAGATGTTAGACATGATAATTTGCATATATTTTACCCAGAAATCCAGATGAGCATAGCCTACAATATTGGTCACATGCATCAACTGGTCTCCATAACAAAAAATAGTACTTGCAGTAATGCAGTGCTCATCTTGCTGTTTACTTACTTGAAATGCAGAAGATAGGTATTCACCTGATCATACAGCACCTATAGCAATTTTATTTCACCATTTTGATTCAAGATCATATGAACCAAAAAGACCTTCAAAGTAACATTCAACTGAAAGTGAGACAAGAGAATTACAACATGCCACAAAACATATACATCTCTCAATGAAACAGACAAAGTTGCTGCGCGTGTTGTCTGTCTCTGCTATACTGATTATATATTCTCAGGTGAATGGGAAGGAGCTATAATCATACTTAGTTGCTGCTGCACAGCAAGTAGAAAATCAGCAAGGAGAATACAGCAGCAAGTGCTGCATTGTTTTCACACAGCAAATTGGCAGTCATGCTTTCCTGCCTTGCAAACAGGCTTGTGTAGTAAAGATAGAAAATAACTAACCAACCTCAGATCTATAACTAGCTCTTTCAAGACAAAAGCCCTTAATTAAAGAAATGCAAATGAAAAATAACATCATTTCTAGTTGCAAGGCATTAGGGGAAACCTCTGGGTGGGTACTTTTTTATGGAGACTAGTATATATCTTTAATACATATATACACACACAGTATATACACATTATCTCACAACAGTGAGTATTTTATTACATCTTTTTATGGGACAACACTGAAGATATAACACTTTGATACAATGTAAAGTAGTCAGTGTACAGCTTGTATAACAGTGTAACAGTGTAAATTTGGTGTACCCTCAAAATAACTCAACACACAGCCATTAATGTCTAAACCGCTGGAAACAAAAGTGAGTACACCCCTAAGTGAAAATGGCCAAATTGTGCATAAATTTACCATTTTCCCTGCCTGGTGTCATGTGACTCATTAGTGTTACAAGATCTAAGGTGTGAATGAAGAGCAGGTGTGTTAGATTTGGTTTAATTGCTCTCACACTCTCTCTCATACTGGTCACTGGAAGTTCAACATGGCTTCTCATGGTAAAAAACTCTCTGAGGATCTGAAGAAAAGAATTGTTACTCTACATAAAGATGGCCTAAAACTGAGTGTAGCAGCACAGTGGCCAAGATCATACAGTGGTTTAACAAGACAGGTTCCACCAGAACAGGCCTCACCATGGTCAACAAAAGAAGCTGAGTGCACAAGCTCCGCATCATATCCAGAGGTTGTCTTTTAAAAATAAACATATAAGTGTATGAGTGCTACCAGCATTGCTGCAGAGCTTATAGGGGTGGGGGGATCAGCCTGTCAGTGCTCAGACCATACGCCGGACACTGCATCAAATTTGTCTGCATGGTTGTTGTCCCACAAAGAAGGCTTTTTCAAAGATGATGCATAAGAAAGCCGGCAAAAAGTTTGCTGAAGACAAGCACACTAAGGACATGGATTACTGGAACTATGCCCTGTGGTTTGATGAGACCAAGATAAACTTATGGTTCAGATGGTGTCAAGTGTGTGTCATGGCAATCAGGTGAGAAGTACAAAGACAAGTGTGTCTTGACTACAGTCAAGCATGGTGGTGGGAGTGTCTTGGTTTGGGGCTGCATGAGTGCTGCCGGCTCTGGGGAGCTACAGTTCATTGAGGGAACCATGAATGCCAACATATGACATACTGAAGCAGAGCATTATCCCCTCCCTTTATAAACTGGACCGCAGGGAAGTATTCCAACATTATAACAACCCCAAACACATCTCCAACACAACCACTGCCATGCTAAAGAAACTGAGGGTAAAGGTGCTGGACTGGCCAAGCATGTCTCTAGACCTAAACCCTATTGAGCATCTGCGGGGCATCCTCAAACGGAAGGTTGAGGAGAGCAAGGTCTCTAACATCCACCAGCTCCGTGATGTCACCATTGGGGAGTGGAAGAGGATTGCAGTGGCAACCCGTGAAGCAAAATATTGACACTTTGGGCACAATTTGGCCATTTTCACGTAGGAGTGTACTCACTTTTGTTGCCAGTAGTTTAGACAATAATGGCTGTGTTTTGAGTTAATTTGAGGGCACACCAAATTTACTGTTATACAAGCTGTACACTCACTACTTTATTTTGTATCAAAGTTTCATATCTTCAGTGTTGTCCCATGAAATTATATAACAAAATATTTACAAAAATGTGAGGGGTGTACTCACTTTTGTGAAATACTATGCATATATATATATGTATATATATATATATATATATATATATATATATATATGTGTGTGTGTGTGTGTGTGAAACGACTGAACCGATCTGCACCAAATTTAGCAAATAGGTATGTCACGTGTCCAGGAAGGTTTTAGACTGAGTCTCAGTTCTCTAGGATGTACCAATCCTAAGATATTTAAAAAAAAAAATGCAAATATGGCACTATCACATGACCTGCATTAGCCAATAAAAGGCACAGGTGTTTCACTCATATCCCAACTGCAAAACACATAGTCACATGACCTTTATCAGCCAATAGAAGATTGCAGGTCCTTCAGTCTTTACATACACACAGTTTTACACCAGATTTCCATATCAACCCAGCCCTTTTTCTTCATAGCTGTAGGTAACATTTAAGGGGGCAGGAAGCTGTGGATGAAACTGTTAAGGCAGTGTAGTGCTGTGGAGGTCACAGTTAAGAGGGCAGGCTGCTGTGGAGGTCACAGTTAAGGGGATATTTCGCTATGGAGGTCAATGTTAAGGGGCGGGGTGTTGTAGAGGTCACTGTTAAGGGGGAGGGGTGTTGTGGAGGTCAAATTTTAAGGGAACGAAATCTGTGGAGGTCACTGTTAAGGGGTTGGGCACTGTGGAGGTTACTGTTAAGGAGGCAGGGACACTGTGGAGGTCAATGTTACCTTTACCTTTACTGTCTCTGTATAAACATTGTCCCTTTATGGTTCTCAACTTTCTGTAATAGTTTGATGTTTCTTTCCCTCAGAGGTTGGTGCTTAGCAAAGTTTCTTTTCTGGTAGCTTGATATTTCACTGGTATGGTGTCTCCCTGTCGAAGGCTTCTGTCTTGGCCTATTTGGAAGCAGCACACATAAAATAGGTCTTCACTCTGGTTTGTTTACCAAAGACAAACTAACTGGGGAGTTTGATCAGCCCACTACCTGGTAACTAACGCTAAGAACTACCTATATACATAGCCTTTTCAAATACATAGTTCATAGTTAACATCACTGTAAATGTTTTAACAGCTTTAACAGTAAACCATGGCAATAAGCCTAACGCAGTGAACCAGTGGGTCACAGCATTAGCAGTTAAACATGGTCTGACAGACCCCAGTTGAGCCATGACATAACATCTGCGCCATTTGAGCTAAAGACAACATGTTTAACATCCCTACTGGGTACTCTAACATCTCGGAAATTCGGTCAAGCATTCATTTGTGACATCGCAGGGTCAAAAGTGTTGGCTCATTCTTGCCACACAAAGGAATATTTAGACAAAGCTGGTAAATGTAACGCAAAGTGTGCACACCAGTTTCTTGTTGCAAAATGCATAAAAAAACTGTCGTATTTTCAATAGTAAATCTGCCCCATAGTGTTTGCCATGAGCCAGAAGATATGAACCTACTGTGCCACGTTTCCTACCTCCCCTAAGGGCATCATCTAAGTGAACCCCTCGATTCTTCACAGTACCCTGATGGTGATGATAGACTTTCCCAAGGGGAACACCAGGTCGCTACCTCTTGAGGAGGTGAGGCACAGGAAAGCAGCTGGTCTGGGCGGACCAGGAGGTACCTGAGAAAGGTACCAAAAGTACAAGCGTAGTCAGGCAGGCGGAGTCGTTACCAGGAGAAACAGTGCAGGACTAAAGAATAAGACAGAGTCGTAGTCAGACAGGCAAAAGGTCAGGGCAGATGGCACAGGTACAGGTCAGGTAATCCGGATCGACAACAGTGGAGTCAAGGCAAGCAGGCAGGGATCCGATGGTTAGCAGAATCCAGGAACGAAGTACAAGTCAGGAACACACATGAGTATCAGGCTCTTTAGCAAAACACAAGGACCTTGACACTAAGGCATCTGGGAAGGGGGCTGAGTCACTTATATATGTGCAGGAGGGCTAGGGTTAGTCAGCGAGGTCACATGACCTAACCCATAAAGCCCAGGAAGTGATGCGCGCCGGCCCTTAAGGAAGTGCTGCAAGAAACCAGCAGCAAGCATGCTGTGGCCAGGGCTGAGAGGAAACTGTGGCACAGATCCTCAGAACCACAGCACCTACACAGACAGAGCCCAGGACTGCAGCGGTGAATGGGAAGCACTGGCTACAGATTACTGCTTAGCACTGCGCCCGGGACCCCGGTGGTAAGCAGGGGAACAACTGCGCACAGCAGCCGCTGTTACAGTGTTCATACATGTCACACACTATGATAGAGATTTATCAAAACTGATGTAAAGAAAAACTGGCTTAGTTGACCGCAATCAGAACCAATCAGATTTCACCTTTCATTTTACAGAGCTCCCTTGGAAAATGAACACTGGGATCTGATTGGTGGCTAATGGACAACTATGACAGTTTTAATTTGCACCAGTTTTGATAGATTTCCCCTATAAGTTTTTTGTGTTGTCATTCTGTAACTCATTAGAACACTAGCTTGACTCCCATTCTGTAATCAGATACCGATTTGGTCATAGTGATTTATTATATTTTCAACTAATAGAACAGCCTGCATCCTTTGGGTTTTGTACTTTGTACTCAGTTTTAAGACTTTTGCGGGATTTCATGTTCTACAATATGAAACATTTTTCCTGGACTACACGAATCCAAAGTGCAATAGTTCAGCACAGAAAGTTGATTCTTAAGGTCATTGTTACAAGCAGAGGTTCATTCATATTATTTTCCTCTACTATGTCTTTTTTCTTCAGTATATATTTAACACATCAAGATGAGGGAAATAAAATATATTGTTCTGACTTTGTATAAGAAACTACACAGTTAAATATTAACCCCTTAATTTTCACTTTTTCTTTTTTTCCTCCCCACATTGCAAGAACTTTTTTCATTTTTTCATTCACATAGCCATATGAGGGCTTATTTTTTACGGGACAAGCTGTTTTTAATGGCACTATTGAACTTACCATAGCCTACATTGCAATACAGGAAAAAATGATTTGTGGGGATTTTTTATTTAATTTTTTACACTGTCATTTTTAGATCACTTAGGAATCTTGAATATATGATTAGGGATGTATAGTTCGGGTTCATACCGAATTTTGGGGTGTTCGGGACACGGACCTGAACATTTTCAAGAAAGTTTGGGTTCGGGTCCGTTGTTCGGCGATTTCTTCCAGCTTTCTGAAGGGCTGCACAGCAGCCAATCAGCTAGTGTTTTACTTCTTGCCCTAAGAAGCCATCATAGCCATGCCTACTAATGGCATGGCTGTGATTGGCCAAGTGCAGCATGTGACCCAGCCTCTATTTAAGCTGGAGTCACGTAGCGCCGCATGTCACTCTGCTCTGATTAGTGTAGGGATAGGATGCAGCTGCTGTGAGGGCGAGATTAGGCAGGAAAAACTCAGCAAAAACACCTAATGAAGTGATCTACAGCTGTGAATCATTCAACTTCTGCCAGTTAATTGCTCACTGGTTTTTAGGCTGCACAGAGCGTTTTTCTATCAGATTTTTCTGGAGTGATCAGTGACCATTTTGTGTCTTGTGGTGCACCAGCACAAGCTGCCACTAAGTGCATCAATCCATCAATACAATTTTTTTTTTTTTGCTATATCCTACATCAGGGGCTTGGCTGTGCTTATTGTCACCCCTAGAAACTCAGGATAGAAATTTCTATATTTTATTGAGGGGTTAAATTCAATTGCCAAAATAGCAATCCCCTAAATCTGGTGTTCCAGCTGTGGTTAGCCAAATGTAATACTGTCTGCTGTCTGGCAAAGGATACATTTTTTTCTGTGGTGAAATTCAATTGCCAAAATATCAATCCCCTAAATCTGGTGTCCCAGCAGTGGCTGGCCAAGTTTAATAGTGTCCGGCAAAGGATATATTTTTTTCTGGGTTGAAATTCAATTGCCAAAATAGCAATACCATAAATCAGTGGTTTCAGCTGTGGCTGGCCAAGTTTAATAGTGTCCATCAAAGGATATATTTTATTCTGGGGTGAAATTAAATTGCCAAAATAGCAATACCGTAAATCTGGTGTCCCAGCTGTGACTGCACAAGTTTCATAGTGTACAGCAAAGGATATATTTTGTTCTGGGGTGAAATTCAATTGCCAAAATAGGAATACCGTAAGTCTGGTGTCCCAGCAGTGGCTAGCCAAGTTTAATAGTGTCCGGCAAAGGATAGATAATTTTCTGGGGTGAAATTCATTTGCCAAAATAGCAATCCCCTAAATCTGGTGTCCCAGCAGTAGCTTGCCAAGCTTAATAGTGTCCGTCAAAGGATTTATTATTTTCTGGGGTGAAATTCAGTTGCCAAAATAGAAATACAGTAAATCTGGTGTTCCAGCTGTGACTGGACAAGTTTCATAGTCTTGGGCAAAGGATATATTTTGTTCTGGGGTCAAATTCAATAGCCAAAATAGCAATCCCCTAAATCTGGTGTCACAGCAGTGGCTGGCCAAGTTTAATAGTGTCCAGCAAAGGATATATTTTGTTCTGGGGTGAAATTCAATAGCCAAAATAGCAATCTGCTAAATCTGGTGTCCCAGCAGTGGCTGGCCAAGTTTAATAGTGTCCGGCAAAGGATATATTTTTTTCTGGGTTGAAATTCAATTGCCAAAATAGCAATACCATAAATCAGTGGTTTCAGCTGTGGCTGGCCAAGTTTAATAGTGTCCGGCAAAGGATATATTTTATTCTGGGGTGAAATTCAATTGCCAAAAGAGCAATACCCAAAATCTGGTGTTCCAGCTGTTGCAGGCCAAGTGTAAATCTGTCCGTAAAAGGGTATATTACACTCAGTGTGCATCTCCAAGTGTATTTCTTTCCGTTAAAGGGTATATTAAACAAAGTGTTAAAATACAAGTGCTGAAAGCATAATCCTATATATTTTTTCACACGCTACTGTGCATCTCAAAGTGTAAATCTGTCCGTAAAAGGATACCTTTCATCCAGGGCCTAAATACTAGGCCTACAATTGATATTCCCCTAAATCTGTGGTTACTGCTGTGCCTGGATTAGTGTAATACGGTACATAACTAGATAGCCAGATAGTGTTAGGTGCCTGTAAAAAAAAGGCCTGAATTTGAATTCAATACATTGGGCCAAATAATTTTTTTCTTATTGTGGTGAACGGTAACAATGAGGAAAACATCTAGTCTGGAACGCAGACACAGACATGGTCGTAGTGTTGTTAGTGGACCCTCTGGTGCTGGGAGAAGACGTGGCCATTCTGCCACAGCCACACGTCCTAGCGAACCAACTACCTCAGGTTCCAGTACCCGCCAGAATTTACAGCGATATTTGGTGGGGCCCAATGCCGTTCTAAGGATGGTAAGGCCTGACCAAGTACTGGCGCTAGTCAATTGGGTTGGCGACAGTGGATCCAGCACGTTCACAACATTATCTCCCACCCAGTCTTCTGCAGAAAGCGCACAGGTGGCACCTGAAAACCAAGCCCATCAGTCTGTCACATCACCCCCATGCATATCAGGGAAACTGTCTGAGCCTCAAGTTATGCAGCAGTCTCTTATGCTGTTTGAAGACTCTGCTGGCAGGGTTTCCCAAGGGAATCCACCTAGCCCTTCCCCAGTGGTGGAAGACATAGAATGCTCTGACGCACAACCACTTATGTTTCCTGATGATGAGGACATGGGAATACCACCTCATCAGAGTCCGCACGTCTCTGATGATGACGAAACACAGGTGCCAACTGCTGCGTCTTTTTGCAGTGTGCAGACCGAACAGGAGGTCAGGGAGGAAGACTGTGTGGAAGACCATGCACATGGAATGTGTCCTAGACCCCACATGGAATGAAGGTCGTGACACTGACTTTCATAGTTCAGAGGAAGAGGCAGTGGTGAGACCGAGCCAACAGCGTAGCAAAAGAGGGAGCAGGGGGCAAAAGCAGAACAGCCGCCGCCAAGAGAGTTCGCCTGCTACTGGCCACCGCCACAGGGGACCGAGCACCCCAAAGGCAGCTTCAAGGAGTTCCCTGGCATGGCACTTCTTCAAACAATATGCTGACGACAAGACCCGAGTGGTTTGCACGCTGTGTCATCAAAGCCTGAAGCGAGGCATTAACGTTCTGAACCTTAGCACAATCTGCATGACCAGGCATCTACATGCAAAGCATGAACTGCAGTGGAGTAAACACCTTAAAAACAAGGAACTCACTCAGGCTCCCCCTGCTCCCTCTTCCACCGCCTCGGGAGGAATGTTGGCACCTGCCGCCCACCAAACAGAGGATGTACTACCAACACCACCACCTCCACCTCCACCACCAAGCATCTCTACCATGTCACACGGCAGCGTTCAGCTTTCCATCTGACAAATCTTGGAGAGAAAGCATAAGTTCCCACCTACGCACCCTCGAGCTCTGGGCCTGAATGCCAGCATTTCTAAACTACTGGCCTTTGAAATGCTGTCATTCAGGCTGGTGGACACAGACAGCATCAAACAGCTGATGGCGATTGCTGTCCCACAGCCGCCACTACTTCTACAAGACAGCCGTGGCTTCCCTGCACAACCAAGTATCCGATAAAATCAAGTGTGCACTGTGCAACGCTATCTGTAGCAAGGTCCACCTAACCACAGATACGTGGACCAGTAAGCATGGCCAGGGAGGCTATATCTCCCTAACTGCACACTGGGTAAATGCAGTGGCGGCTGGGCCCCAGGCGGAGAGTTCTTTGGCTCATGTCCTTCCGCCGCCAAGGATCGCAGGGCATCATTCTTTGCCTCCTGTAGCCTCCTCTTCTTCTTCCACCTGCTCATCCAGTCAGCCACACACCTTCACCACCAACTTCAGCACAGCCCGGGGTAAACGTCAGCAGGCCGTTCTGAAACTCATATGTTTGGGGGACAGGCCCCACACCGCGCAGGAGTTGTGGCGGGGTATTGAACAACAGACCGACGAGATGTTGCTGCCGGTGGGCCTCAAGCCCGACCTGGTGGTGTGCGGTAATAGGCGAAATCTCGTCGCAGCTCTGGCGCATGTGCTGAATTTGGTGGTGCAGAAGTTCATTCACAACTACCCCGACATGTCAGAGCTGCTGCATAAAGTGCGGGCCGTCTGTGCGCGCTTCCGGCGTTCACATCCTGCCGCTGCTCGCCTGTCTGCAATACAGCGTAGCTTCGGCCTTCCCGCTCACCGCCTCATATGCGACGTGCCCACCAGGTGGAACTCCACCTTGCACATGCTGGAGAGACTGTGCGAGAAGCAGCAGGCCATAGTGGAGTTTCAGCTGCAGCACGCACGGGTCAGTCGCACTGCGGAACAGCACCACTTCACCACCAATGACTGGGCCTCCATGCGAGACCTGTGTGCCCTGTTGCGCTGTTTCAAGTACTCCACCAACATGGCTAGTGGCGATGATGCCGTGATCAGCGTTACAATACCACTTCTATGTCTCCTTGAGAAAACACTTAGGGCGATGATAGAAGAGGATGTGGACCAGGAGGCGGAGGAGGAAGAGGGGTCATTTTTAGCACTTTCAGGCCAGTCTCTTAGAAGTGGCTCAGAGGGAGGTTTTTTGCAACAGCAGAGTCCAGGTACAAATTTGGCCAGCCAGGGCCCACTACTGGAGGACAAGGAGAAGGAGGAGGTGGAGGAGGATGAGGATGAAGCATGTTTACAGCGGGGTGGCACCCTACACAGCTCGGGCCCATCACTGGTGCGTGGCTGGGGGGAAACGGATGACAATACGCCTCCCACAGAGGACAGCTTGTCCTTACCTCTGGGGAGCCTGGCACACATGAGCGACTACATGCTGCAGTGCCTGCGCAACGACAGCAGAGTTTCCCACATTTTAACGTGTGCGGACTACTGGGTTGCCACCCTGCTGGATCCCCGGTACAAAGACAATGTGCCCACCTTACTTCCTACACTGGAGCGTGATAGGAAGATGCGCGAGTACAAGCGCACGTTGGTAGACGCGCTACTGAGAGAATTCCCAAATGTCACAGGGGAACAAGTGGAAGCCCAAGGTGAAGGCAGAGGAGGAGCAAGAGGTCGCCAACGCAGCTGTGTCACGGCCAGCTCCTCTGAGGGCAGGGTTAGCATGGCCGAGATGTGGAAAAGTTTTGTCACCACGCCACAGCTAACTGCACCACCACCTGATACGGAATGTGTTAGCCGGAGGCAGCATTTCACTAACATGGTTGAACAGTACATGTGCACACCCCTCCACGTACTGACTGATGGTTCGGCCCCATTCAACTTCTGGGTCTCCAAATTGTCCACGTGGCCAGAGCTAGCCTTTTATGCCTTGGAGGTGCTGGCCTGCCTGGCGGCCAGCGTTTTGTCTGAATGTGTATTCAGCACGGCAGGTGGCGTCATTACTGACAAACGCAGCCGCCTGTCCACAGCCAACATGGACAAGCTGACGTTCATAAAAATGAACCAGGCATGGATCCCACAGGACCTGTCCATCCCTTGTGCAGAATAGACATTTATAACTACCTTCCCTTAACCATATTTTCTTGTACTCCAGGGCACTTCTTTATTGAATCCTCTTTTTTTTATTTTACCATTATTTTGCGGGGCAAAACAAAGCTGAATGAACCTCTCCTCCGTCTGGGTGCCAGGGGCCTAAATATCTGAAAGTGGCCTTCTCCATTGGTGGGTGACATGAAGCCTGATTCTCTGCTTTGGGACCTCTCTCCTCTGTCTGGGTGCTGGGGCCTAAATAACTAAAAGTGGCCTTCTCTGTTGGTGGGTGACATGATGCCTCTTTTGCTGCTATGGGACCTCTCTCCTCTGTCTGGGTGTCAGGGGCCTAACTTCCACGTACTTGCTTGCTGTCTTGGTTGCAGACATTTAACTCTTTTTACTGTCTAATGACCGCCCCATTGTCTGGGTGTCAGGGGCCTATATAAATGATAATGGCCTGTTCCGTTGCAGGTTGACCTGAGGCCTGTGTTGCTGTTATAGGACCCCTCTCCTCTTTGCGGGTACCATGGCCCTGTGTCTGTGAATGAGGCCTGTGGCATTGCAGGCAGACATGAATCCTTTTTGGCTGTGATGAGAACATCAACTCCCATAGCATTCCCACCTGATGCCGACCCAACCTCCTATTCCACCTCCTCCTCCTCCAAGTTGCCAATTGATATTGGTTAATTTTTATTTTTTTTATTTTATTTTAAGTCATTTCCCTATCCACATTTGTTTGCAGGGGATTTACCTACATTTTGTTGCCTTTTGCAGCCCACAAGCCCTTTCCTGGGCTATTTTACAGCCTTTTTAGTGCCCAAAAGTTCGGGTCCCCATTGACTTCAATGGGGTTCGGGTTCGAGTGAAGTTTGGGTCAAGTTCAGATCCCGAACCCAAACATTTTCGGGAAGTTCGGCCGAACTTCTCGAACGCGAACATCCAGGTGTTCGCTCAACTCTATATATGATCTTCTGATCACTTGATTCACTTGTACCATAAACTCCAATATAATATTATAGCAATATATGGATTTTCACTGCCTGTCTGTAAAGCTGTACTCAGGCAGCCACGAAGATTAACTAGCAATATGACACACAAACTGGCCAAACTCTTTGCCAACATTGCCAGAACAGCAGTGCCCAATTGAAAGTAAGTTTGTAATAGGCTGGTGACCAGTATATATCAGGAAACAAGCTGTCCTTTGGCTGTAACATGGCTTAAATAGTTTGGCCCTGAAATATTAGTGGACTGAAAGGAAGTGTAAGAAGGGAGCTAAGGTAGCTCTTTGGGTGGGGTAGAGCCAGGTGCATGGATGGTATTTCTTCTCCTGGGGAATAACTGTTGTACTTTATTCAATTACCTGTGCCAAGTTGTAGTAGCCATGATGCTAATAACTAGTGTTTAGCATTCGCAATTAAACGCTTTGTGGTAACGAATCAGGTTTAACTAAAATAGCAGCTACATGTGTTACAAAGTGAAACCAAGTGTAGATGAGCCAAGCCTGGTAACGCAAGATCACTCATAATGCCGTGCAGCCAGCCAGTCCACATTTAGCTATCCCTCGTGATGTCACAGCCCTATAAAACTGCTCATGCGCTAGGGACAGTGTTGCTAAAAACAATTAATAGAAGATTATTGGAGAGGGGGCATGCAGGGAGACTTTTGCTGCGCTAGTTTTATTTAATTACTTCTACATTTACTTATTCCTATATCAGCCATAAACTAAGATATGTAATTCAATACTAATAAGATGGAAGTCTTTATTATTCCAGTGCCAGTGTGCCAACCAATACCATCCATTCTGCACCCATTAGGGAGGCCTGGTCTTAATGATGACCATCCTGATGTTTTGCTTTACTTCTTCCAAATCATCCTTCAAAGTCTCCATGTCCTAGAAAAGAGAGAGGAGGAGTTGGATGTTCCTGATGACATATTATCACCGATATTAGATGATGTAAAAAAATAGAAAAGCGGATGGCAGAAGAAGAGCTCCTACCTACAAGGCAGGAGAGCACTGGGGTTGGAAAAGTGGGTACAGCCCCTGTTTGCAATAAACCAACTATACAATGCGGTCTTCATTATAAAATAAAATGTAACTGCTGGCTAATTGGCAGCACGGTTCTTCACTGCAGCAGGGCCGCTCCGTGTGATTGTATCCTAAAGCAGAGTGGCCTGGGTATATCTGATTTATAGCGATTCATGACAAATTAATTCATAAAGAATCAAATTTCTTGTGGAACTTCCGCAAAGCTTCCAAATCGAATTTCCAAATTGAAAACTTCGCTCATCTCTAATAATAACCTTTGCCTGACTGAAGTTTTGTGAAGTGTTTATGTGCGAATGATTTTAATTCAAAGTCCTAGCATGCTCATATCTTTCCTACCACCAAGTGTGACCAGGAATCGACGTGGATAACTACACCTCCTAGCATGTATTGCAACCACCAAGCACCATTTATTGTGAACTGCAACCATCTTGTGCCTTGCGTATTGCGCCTGGACTGGCGACTGTATAAAGAGGGAAGGTCTATATAAACAGGAACTCCAGTTTACGGTATAAAATACACCCTGCTTGGAATAATCACACTACCTCCTATGTCAATATAGTCACCATGCAATTATAATAAATAATTCAATTTTATTATTATTACATAATCCAATGACAGGAGATATACAAAGTATATATATCATAAAATACAAGGAATGTGGAGAGATAGAACACCAGGACTGGGAATTAAATCATCTAATCACAAGGCTCTACAGTCAAAACAATAGTAGGTGTGTTTAAATCCATGATATACATCAGCAACCAACACTTTGCTTATTAGTTGTCAAAAGGCTTACTAAAAGAGTATCCGTGCTGATGTATTCAAAAACAGCAATCCCAACAAAACGGGGGCTGTGAAAGGTAATAAATATAGACAGAGAGCACAAATAAAGTAAATACTACTAACCCAGACTGGAGAACACGGCCCAACGTCCGTTTCGCTTTCTTCTTAGGGCACGCCCCACCTATCATCCAGTCCCTCCTAAATACTATCCCTACAGTCCAGAGCATCCAATGAGCCGCGCGCGCCCAGCACCTCCTATTGAGAGGCCCAAACAACACACAAGTGTATATAAATCACTCACACAAAAATTGAACAAAGACCTCTCCGGATGAAATAAAAATAAAAATGTACTTTATTAATTATATAACAACATTTAAATATGTGTAATAATAGCAGCAAAGCAAGGAGAACATTTGATAAAAAACAAGCACCTAAGAGAGGGCTGGGGGATCAGCATGAAAAGAAAGGGGTGTACAGAAAAAATACAATAATCACACTGAGCCCATAAGTACAATTAAAGACATGGTAAACAGGTAAATAGGGTGAAGTGGGAACTGGCTTCTTCCGGGTAATTCTTACTATGTATTTTCACACTTAGCCCTTTTTACCTGTTTACCATGTCTTCAGCCGACATTTTCTTGGCAGAGTAATATTTACTGTCCTGCTACAGTATCCTTTTATTTATCCTCCATTGGCTAACCTCTCTCCTTGCCTCCATATCAATTCATTAATTTCATATACATATCTTTCTTTTCCTGTATACATAGAAACATAGAATGTGTCGGCAGATAAGAACCATTTGGCCATCTAGTCTGCCCAATATACTGAATACTATGAATAGCCCCTGGTCTTCTCTTATATGAAGGATGGCCTTATGCCTATCCCATGCATGCTTAAACTCCTTTACTGTATTTGCAGTTACCACTTCTGCAGGAAGGCTATTCCATGCGTCCACTACTCTCTCAGTAAAGTAATACTTCCTGATATTACTTTTAAACCTTTGCCACTCTAATTTAAAACTTTGTCCTCTTGTAGCAGTTTTTCTTCTTTTAAATATTCTCTCCTCTTTTACCGTGTTGATTCCCTTTATGTATTTAAAAGTTTCTATCATATCCCCTCTGTCTCTTCTTACTTCCAAGCTATACATGTTAAGGTCCTTTAACCTTTCCTGGTAAGTTTTGTCCTGCAATGCATGTACTAGTTTAGTAGCTCTTCTCTGAACTCTCTCCAAAGTTTTAATATCCTGCAGATATGGTCTCCAGTACTGCACACAGCACTCCAAATGAGGTCTCACTAGTGCTCTGTAGAGCGGCACGAGCACCTCCTTTTTTCTACTGTTAATGCCTCTCCCTATACACCCAAGCATTCTGCTGGCATTACCTGCTGCTCTATGACATTGTCTGCCCACCTTTAGGTCGTCTGATATAATGACCCCTAAATCCCTTTCCTCAGATACTGAGGTTAGTACTGTATCACTGATTTTATATTCTGCTCTTGGGTTTTTACTCCCCAGGTGCATTATCTTGCACTTATCGACATTAAATTTTAGTTGCCAGATTTTTGACCATACCTCTAGTTTTCCTAAATCCTTTTCAATTTGGTGTATCCCTCCAGGAACATCAACCCTGTTACAAATCTTTGTGTCATCAGCAAAAAGACACATCTTACCATTGAGGCCTTCTGCAATTTCGCTGATAAAGATATTAAACAATATGGGTCCCAGAACAGATCCCTGAGGTACCCCACTGGTAACAATACCATTGTCTGAATATACTCCATTGACTACAACCCTCTGTTTTCTGTCCTTAAGCCACTGCCTAATCCATTTAACAATATGTGAGCCCAAGCTCAAAGACTGCAGTTTATTGATAAGCCTTCTATGTGGGACAGTATCAAAAGCCTTACTAAAGTCCAGATAAGTGATGTCTACTGCACCTCCGCCATCTATTATTTTAGTCACCCAATCAAAAAAGTCAATAAGATTAGTTTGACATGATCTCCCTGAAGTAAACCCATGCTGTTTTTTATCAATCAACCCATGGGTTTTTAGATGTTCCACATTCCTCTCCTTGAGTATGGTTTCCATTAATTTCCCCACTATTGATGTCAGGCTTACTGGCCTATAGTTGCCCAATTCCTCTCTACTACCTTTCTTGTGAATTGGCACAACATTTGCTAATTTCCAATCTTCTGGGACGACTCCTGTTACCAGTGATTTGTTAAATAAATCTGTTAATGGATTTGCTAGTACACCTCTAAGCTCTTTTAATAGCTTTGGGTGTATCCCATCAAGCCCCTGTAATTTATTTGTATTCATTTTAGACAGCTGACTTAGAACCTTTTCCTCTGTAATGACACATGCATCAAAGGATTCATTAGTCTTCCTCCCTAACTGAGGTCCTTCTCCTTCATTTTCCTTTGTAAAAACTGAACAGAAGTATTCATTGAGGCAGTCAGCTAGTTCTTTATCCTCTTCCATATACCTTCCTACTTTTGTTTTTAATTTAGTTATTCCTTGTTTTAATTTCACTGACTGAGCTAATTTCTCTTCTGCCTGAGCTTTAGAAGCTCTTATAACTTGGTTGGCCTCTCTCTGCCTAATCTTATAGATTTACCTGTCATCCTCGTTTTGGTTGTTTTTATACTTACTAAATGCCATCTTTTTGTTTTTAATGATTTTGGCCACTTCTACTGAGTACCACAGTGGTCTGTTCCTTTTTTTGCTTTTACTGACAAGCCTAATGCACTTTGCTGTTGCCTTCAATAGTGCCACTTTTAAGTAGTCCCATTTCTCTTGGACTCCATTGAAATTGTTCCAGTCTCATAGGGACTCGTATACCACTGATCTAATTTTAGAAAAGTCTGTTTTTTGAAAATCTAAAACTTTTGTTTTTGTATGGAGTGGAGTGTGGTGTGTCACTGTACTTACAGTGAACCACACTGACTGGTGATCACTAGATCCTAAGCTTTCCCATACAGTAATATCAGATACCAAATTGCCATTTGTGAATACTAAATCTAAAATGGCCTCCTTCCGGGTTGGCTCCTCAACTACTTGCTGTACAGATAATCCTAGTAGGGAATTTAGAATGTCTGTACTCCTGGCAGAACTATCTATTTTGGTTTTCCAGTTTATATCAGGAAGACTAAAGTCTCCCATAATGACAACTTCCCCTTTCAATGTCATTTTAGCCATTTCCTCAACTGAGGAATTGAGGAAATATACTTTCATATATACTTCTCTCATACATAGAGAACGAAGACGTTCCCATAATTTCAGAAAATCAAAATGTTGAATTTATTGATGAAAATTTACTGCAATCCATGGTAGACCAATCGGTCTCTAAATCCGTGCAGACTGCAGTTCGCTCAGCAATGTCTTCCATTCTTTAAGTAATTGCAAAATCACTTACATCAGAAATGAACCGCACTACCCCCATTGAATCACCTTTAGGTCCATCCACACCCTCAGATTTATTTTGGTCTGCAGAGGACTCAACCTTGCATATGGAGGAAGGTTTAAAACAAGGCAAAGCAAGCCAAAAAAGACGACATTTAATTACCGGTCCTCCTGTAACCAAACACCAAAGAATGGTGTCAAAATTAGAGGATCAGGTTCTTTTGGGAGCTTTATCAAAAAGCACTAGTCAAGAGGTCTCTAAATTACCTCAGAAACCCTTGGTCCTTGAGGAAGTATACCCAAAGCGGGCAATAAAGGCCTCTTTTAACAGAAAGCCAAACTCCTTCGCCATATCACCAAGTCAATCCTCCTCTATTGAAGCTGATATTTCCTGATGACAAATCCGAATATGAGGCTATATCTGAAGAAGGAGATGATGTTATGTGATAAACCCTCGGAACATATTATTCTGGATAGCACGGGGAACCCATACTTTGATCCGGGTCAGATCAAACATCCGCGATTAGGGGAGTGCATTCCTCATCCCCCAAGTTTCAAAATTTGTTAGCCTAAGAATAAGAATCCAAAAAAGGGAGTGGACCGTTCATTCAGATCGGTCCAAGACAAATTCCTGGACCTACTAGGACCCTTAACCAAAATTCTGGATGTAACGGAGACGGCAACCATGTCTGGAGACTTGCCTACTCTCAGAGGATGGGCACAACGAACCCTATGTTTATTTGGCAATGCAAATGCCTCCTTATGTATGGAACGAAAAAGATCTATTTTAATGAAATTGGATCCACAACTCGTGCACCGGGCATCTTCCGATTCTACCCCATCAGCTGATATTTACCTTTTTTTCTGGAATCATACATCAAAGAATTCAATGAATATGTAGGCTTGTTCTCATCCCAGGACAAAGCCCAGTCTTCTCTGAAAAGAGTTTTTTAGAGACTTGTTTTTGGAACGGCTGGGAAACGAAGAGGTTGATTTCCAAGCCGACAATATCATCAAGAAAGACAATCATAAAGCGGCCTTCCGCCACCCAGATCAGACAATTTTTCACTATCACAAGACTCATATCAAGCATCACCCTTCTTTCCTATCAGAGGACGCCCATGGAGAGCTAGACGCCATAGAGGTTTCCCACGCTCACAACCCTTTACAAGTAAAAGTTCTTCTACCGTATTTTTCTCCACATCTGGTCTATGATAACCTCAGATGCGTGGATCCTAAACACAGTTTAAGGTTATCAAATAAAATTTATATGTCCACCTGTTCAAATACAGGAACCTCACCTGTTAGTTTTTACCAATTCAGACCGCAGCCTCATTCCTCTAGAAATCAAGGAACTATGTTCCAAAGGCGCAATCGTTCAAGTCCCTATCAATGCACCAGGTTTCCTGAGCAATTGATTCTTAGTAAAAAAAGAAAGACGGAGGTCACAGACCCGTCATAAATTTAAAAAACCCTCAACAATTTTGTACTATATCATTATTTCAAAATGGAGGGCATACATCTCTTGAGAGATCTATTGTTACAGAACGATTGGTTGGTCAAGATAGACCACAAGGACGCCTACTTTATGGTCCGTATGCACCCTATATCTCAACCATAACTCCAATTTTTATGGGAAGGTCAAAAATGGCAATTTACCAGTTTGCCATTCGGCCTATCTTCAGCCCCTTGGTGCTTCACAAAATTAATGAAACCAATAATAGCTATTCTGAGGGCTCGAGGATTTCGCCTTATAATTTACCTGGACGATATCCTCATCATTGCCGATTCGTTAGATCTCATTCACTTTCACACTCATTGGACCCTAACATTACTGTCACAGCTGCTATCTCTGGCTGTGACCTTCTGTCCATGCTCGTATGGCAGCTCCTTGCTGCAGTTTCGTTTCTGTGTGTTCTTTGTGATTCTGTATGGGTTAACTCCCCTATGTTCCTATCAGGAGTTAATCCTCTCTGTCTGCTCCATGGATGTGGCCTCTCTGCTGCACCCATGGAACGCGTATATAAGTCTTATGTTCCCTCAGTTCTGGGTCAGCTCTCCTGGTGTGTGTTTGTCCTGTCCTTCTCCTGGTTTGTACTCTGTCTCCCATGCTGCTGACCCATGGGATCCGTGTCTGTCTGTGCTCTGTGAGTTTGCCTACTTGTTCATTGGTGTCCGTATTCCATGTCTTTATGCCTTGCCCTGATTGGTTAATGTTTGTGTCACCTTGTGATTATTATGTATTTGCCTTGCTTTGCTATTCCTTTGTCCCCCGGAAGGGGGTCTGTTGTTCCTCGGAGGGGGAATGTTATCGTCTCATGGTTATTCTCTCAGAGCAGCTCTCCTCTTGTTGGTGCAGCGGGCATCGCCCGTGCAGCAACTCTCATGTTGCTGGTAGCCATGAGCTATGTTTGTGTTACGTTTTCGTCTCATGGTTATGCCCTCGGAGCAGCTCTCCTGCTGCTGGTGCAGCGGGCATCGCCCGTGCAGCAACTCTCATGTTGCTGGTAGCCATGAGCTGTGTATGTGTTATGTCTCCTCTCAGCAAGCCCTCGCTGCAGCTTGCTTTGCTGCAGAGTGCTATGGGCTAGGCCACGCAGTATACCACTGGTGGAGCAAGTCCTTCTCTGCTCATTGCCACTCCTGGTTCCTTGCTATGTACCCTTGCTCGTGTTATCAGTTGTTTAGTTTGTATTTGCCTGTATATGTAATCTCTGCCTATGTACTGTTCGTTCCTGTTGTCACTGTCTAGTTTATGCCCCAGAGTGGACCCTGGCAACTTCCAAAGCCTAACCCTACCATCTAGGGCCCCAGTGAATACCAGGAGTTGCTTAGTCACGCCCCTCTGGAGTATTACTACACAGTGGCGCAGTGGGGGTTTTCTTCCACTGTGCTGACAGTACATAGAGCTCATGTTCCCTGTGCTTCCTTCCTTGTCTTTGGTTGTGCAATAAACACTTATGTGACTGTGCCTGTTTGACGTATGTTTATTGCTAGACGACGGGGAAGTCTCTCGCGGGACTTCCAACTCGTGACAATTACTCTCCAATCTCGGATTTTTAATCAACTCCGAGAAGTCAATTCTCACCCCTTCAAAGGAAGTAGAATTTTTAGGCTTCCTAGTCAACACCTAATCAGCCATATTGAGTCTTCCTACAAGGAATGAGAAAATAATTCAGAGGGAAATTTGCTCCGTCCTGAACAAACAATTAATATCCCTACGAGCCATCGCTCGTATTGTGGGATTACTTTCTGCTTCCATTCAAGTAATATTTCCCGCACCTCTTCATTACAGAGCACTTCAACGCCTCAAAGCCCAACATTTGAGAGATGGCTTGGGTTACTCGGACGACATATCCCTTACCTTGGACACCTTTTATGGTGACTTCATCATTTTCAGTTATGGAATGGGAAAACGATTTTCAGTTCCGTTCCAGATCTGATCATAGAATCGGATGCCAGTTGTCTCGGTTGGGGTGCTCGGTGCGGTCCCCTTTCCACAGGAGGAAAATGATCAGAAGAAGAAATGCTTCTTCATATCAATTGCTTGGAACTTTTGGCGGGTTCATTTGCCCTCAAGAGTTTTTCCAAAGACAAGTCTGATTGCTGTATTCTACTGCGGATGGACAACATCCCAGCAGTACAATATGTCAATCAACTAGGAGGTACCAAATCAAAAATGTTAGCCAATATCGCAAAAGATTTCTGGCATTTTTGCCTAAATCAAGATATGATATTGAAAGCAGAATATCTCCCAGGATTGTCCAATTCCGTTGCAGATTGGAATTCTTGTTTCCTGATCAACAACAGCGATTGGAAATTAGATACTCTGATTTTCAATCAGATCGACTCTCTCTGGGGCCCTCTCCATCTAGACTTATTCGCATCCCGTCTGAACCGTCAACTTCCTCGGTTCTTCAGTTGGTGTAACTCACGATCCAGAATCTGTGGGCACGGATGCATTACTTCAAATTTGGCCAATGAAAACCCTTTATGTGTTTCCATCGTTTGCCTTAATTCCAAGAATTCTTCTTTTGACCAGATCACAGAAATCGACAATGGTCCTGATAACCCCCTCTGGCTGACTCAATCTTGGCTCCCTCAAATTCTAGGGATGTCCATAGATTTTCCATGCATCCTTCCAACTCACCATTCGATTCTAGTGGATCCATTAGGGAATCATCATCCCCTTGTCTTATCAGGCCTACTGTCTCTAGTGAATTGGTTCATCTCAGGTCAACAGAACCTGTCAATGAAGTTTCACAATCAGCTCCTCTCGAACGCATGGGCTCCAGGTACCAGATCAGCTTACGGATCAGCCTGGAAAATTTGGTCTGATTGGTGCATACAACGGGATTTGGATCCCATACATGCATCTATAACCCAAGTCATTAATTTCCTCTCGGATTCCTTTGACACAGGTAAGGCTTATCGTACCATTAATGTGTATCGTTCATCCATATCTTTTTACCATGCACAGATTCATGCTTTAACATTAGGCAAACATCCCTTAGTTTGTAAACTTATGAAAGGTATTAAATATAGGAGACCCCCTTTACCTAAATACCAATCTACTTGGGACATCACGGCAATTTTAGACTTTATTAACTCATGGGGAGACAACAATCTTCTCCCATTAAAATTATTATCCTACAAACTTACAATGCTTTTGTGTCTCATCTCTTTCAAAACAGTCTCAGATGTTAGAGCTTTAGATATTTCTCAAGTACATTTTTCTCCTCAGGGAGTTACCTTTTCTATAGTTAAACGTACCAAAACCATCCTTCGCACAGTTTTCTACCCAGCTTTTCCTCATCAAGAAAATTTGTGTGTTGATCGTTGTTTAAAATCTTACGAACAAAAAACGGAGTCATTCGACTTCTCAATTGCTTATTTATTTTTGCAGACCTCACTTACCTGTGTCTTCTCCGACCTTAGCTAGATGGATTAGACAAATCATGTCAATAGCGGGTATCGATACCTCCATTTTTGAAAGCTGCTAATTGGTTGTCAGAGTCTACTTTCAAAACCTTTTATTTTAGACCTGAGCCACATGTTTCCATGTCTTTGTTTTAATGTATTGCCTTTATATGTACATTCATATGTTTTCTATTAATGTATAAGCTTTAAACAAGCATAATGTGAGTCTCCGTCTTGTAATAAAATTGGTGATTTTCCTACCCTTAGTGACGGAAAATATAGATTTTATTAAAGACCGGAGACGAAAATTATGCCACCCTCATTACCCAACCCTATCTGTTATATATTGTTTTCTCTTACAGTCTAACCAAGTCACGATTCTAGTTTTCCGGTTATTCCTAATCTTGAAATGAATCACCCATCCTTAAAGTTGATCCCCAATCGGTTTTCCATACTCAACTGTTTCCAGTTTCGTTCATCCCAATTCCACACACGTTTCTTCAATTTCCTGTTTCTTCATCCTCTACTAATCCGCCAAAGAAAGAGGAGGTGTTTTACCTGAGGGATCATTATATTCACCTGGACTGTACCATTATTGTCCAATTACTGAACCATACATGATGAAAATATATATATTTTTTTCTTATTAACTGTTGATTAATCTTTTGTTTGCTGCTATCAAATCAGTAAAGAAAGAAAAGCATAATGTTTATCTCCTGTCTTTAGTAAAATCTATATTTTTCGTCACCAAGGGTAGGAAAATCCACAATTATAGATAAGCATATAATAATGATGTATCAGAACAGATCACCTAGTCTATAGAAACAGGGCCTTACAAGAGCCAGTCTGATATTAGGTTTATATAAAGTGGTGTCTGGTCATATGTATAATGGGTCCTGGATTCTGAATTAAGATGGAACTGTAGTTCTGCAATAGCTAAATAAGCATAGGTTAGAAGCCACTGATTTATGAGACAAAATAAATTGTGACAACATATAATAATTCACAGAAAATTTAGGGCATCACAAATTGTCAGTTTCAAATAAGAAGAGAACTGGTCTGCTGAGATGTGTCATATCACATAAAAAACTGAATGTCTTCATTGGTTATTCATTATGTTCTCCCCAGGCTCTTGTGCTGCCATATTATAATAAACAAGAGCCCTTATTAATAATAAATATTTTTATTAATAAAGACTAGGAAGCTGTCTTACATTTAGAACTAGCCGAGGATCCGCCGTAGATATGAAGAGGCTGTTGCCTCTTCGTAACTCCGCCGATCCACTGCCAGCTATAGGGCTTTATTAAGACGTCTATTAAGTGTCTTTACACCCTGAACCATTGATGCTCCTGAAGGCAATGCCTGTGGCATCTACAGCTCCATCTGATTCCACCAAACATACAGTTGTTGGGGCTCTACAAAACAATCGAAGGCAAGCACCTTTCTGGGGATATTTGGGCGCACGATTCACATTAACAATATGGTTCAGATGAGAATGATCATGCTTTACAACAAATGTTGTCGGTCAATTTAAATATAGTGTCCAGCATTGATGATGCCACCCCCAGAGGAATCAATGCTGAAACATGGGTCAGTGGGCAACATTCTGGTCAAACATCAGCCAAGGGTAATTTGTTTTATATCACTGTTTGATGTCTTAGTTTTGGCAATTTTTGGCACACAAGCATGTGAATTGGCATATAATATCCTTCCTCCACCTTTCTTTGGCTGATTTTGCATGAAGTCATGGTATTTTCATGGGACATTATAATACTGTGATTTTTTTCACATGTCTTGATTTTCATAGTCACTATATGCTTTGATGTATTGACATTATTGTAATTTAGTATCACCTACAAAGATATATGCACGTCTCTAGTGCCATTGTGCCCTTCTATGTAATAGTAGCATTGTTCTTTCTCACTACCTGTCAATTTGCTATATTATGTACTTATGCTAGCCAGTAATGCTGTCCTTTTTGTGTTTTTAATTGTTTCTAATATGTTAAAATTTCTATGGATTAATAAAGTTACATTTTAATGGTACAATGTGGCTCTCATTTTTGTAGGTTTAATATGTTCTTATCAGTTATCAGTGTTACCTCTTTAGGTATTAGTGGAAATAGCACTGGTTTATGACCAGTATTAGACATGATAGTCAATATATAGATTTTAAGCTCATGCTCATTTTAACATTCTTAACCAGGCCCTTCCATTGTGTAATTATTGTGATTATACATGTATACAAGTCACTGAGCTCTTAAATAAAGCCTATACTACTACTACCAGTGTTTGTCTATGGAGAGTTGTCTATGCAACTCTTTGCAATGAGTGTTGGTTAGTGTATATCTATATTGTGGTTAGTGTATAATATATACCCTAAACAGTATTATATTGTGATATGTTGGTGCATATTATAGAGAGGGTTGTGTTGTTGGGGGGAGGGGGAGATAATATTATAAGTACTGCCAGATGCAAGATGCTATGAGAGCCATAATTCGTATAGCAGAGGCCTGAAATATTGAAATGGCACTTATTGCCTTCTAAGGGCATTATTCAGTTCAAGACATGTCATTGGAGAAAAAAATGTATCCAACAGTTCATCCTGTCTGTGGTATGCATGACTCTTGGAATCTTTCAGTCTAGAAGTCTTTATGATTTTATTTTCTGTTAGGCTGCAGCTTTTGTTTAGTGAGTATGTTAAGTGAGTAGCCTATAGCATATCACACTACAAAAGTCAAATCCTATTTATCCTTCTGTATTAGGCTAGTTTCACACTAGTGTTACAACTCTCCATCAGGCTATTCCAGCCAGTGGCGTAGCGTGGGTTGCCAGCACCCGGGGCGAACCGAGTATTGTGCCCCCCCCCCTTTAAATTTTTTTTTTTAACAGATAATGTAGTAGATATTTCCTGCAGTCCTATGTAACCCCACAGATAAAACAGTTATAACTCTCTGACTACAGATAATGTAGTAGATGGGTGTGAGCCCCCAGAATTCAGAACACACACAGTGTGACCTGAAGTCTGGTGCTGAGTTGCTACAGTGTATCCACCCCCCATCAATACAGAACATACAGGGTAATACAACGCCACATACCTCTTACATCCAGTGACGTCTCCTTTGATGTAGACCTTCTCCTTTCAGACCTTCAGACCAGACCGCCATTTTTCAGCCATTTCCCGTCGCTGCAGTTTGACAAAAAATTCTTAGTTTACTACTTTTCCATCATCCTCCCATCTTCTGGACAAACCATCCTACTACCCCCAATACTGTGCCGCTGTGTTCCCCAATATTATACTACAGAAATAGGTAAACCCCCTGATAAATACTAGTACCACACAGATAATGCCCCTTCAATAACTATTGGCACACAGTGCCCTTCAGTAACTGCGCCCAGGAAATAGTGTCCCTGACACTAATGGTGTAAACATAACATCCCCCAAAAATAATTGTGGTAAGCCGATATTGAGCCAGGGAGCACCCACAGTAATAGTGCTCCCCAAAGTCCCACCAATAGTAATAATTCTCTGCTAGAGCACACATGGTAGTAATAGTGCTCCAACAGTGCCCCCAACATGTCCCCACTGTGCCCCAAAAGTATATACTTCATTTGGCCCCCATTCAGACTGTATATATTTCATTTGGCCCCCATTCAGACTATATATACATGATTTGGCCTCCATCCAGACTGTATATATGTCATTTGGCCCCATTCAGACTATATATACTTAATTTGGCCCGACCCAGACTTTATATATTTTATTTGGCCCCCATTCAGACTTTATATACATTAGCGGCAGGGGAGTCCGTCAGGTTATTCTGGCAGTTGAACAGCCTGTGTGATCCGTCCTGCAGCTACTTCATGTGTGCCCCCGGACTACTGCTCCGTCCCCATTAACTATAATGGTGGCGGTGGTGGAGTTCCGGTGGCAGCACAGCAGTGCACAGAGAGAGGCTGCCAGAACTCCGCCACTGCCCCCATTATAGTCAATGGGGACGGAGCAACAGTCCGGCGGGGGCACACGCGAAGTAGCGGCAGGACAGATCCGACAGGCTGTTTACCCGCCGCAAAAGCCTGCCAGACTGCCCTGCCGCTAATGTGAAAGTAGCCTAAAACTTGGTCAGTGACTGATGCTTGTCTGGAAACTGGACCTGAGATGCAGAGGAAACTGATAACCCATCAGCAGCTATGTAGTGAAGTGCCATGAGAGCCAGACAGGCCAAGCACGTGGCACTGGCAGTCAGGGTGCTGGTGAAGGATGACCAAAGACAGTACTGCCTCTAGGATGCCACCTGCCCATCTCTGCTGTCCATATACCAGGCCCAGGGTAGGCCTGGTATATGGACAGCAGAGATGGGCAAATGGCATCCCAGAGGAAGCACTGTCCCAGTGCCTTACACCACAGACCAAACCAGCAGCACCTGACTGAGCACCATGACTGCCAGTCTAGTCGAGTGCCACCTGCTTGGTCTGTCTCTTGGTACAATATGGCACTACACTAACTGTATTATTTATTACCTGTCTGGCCTTATTGTCAGCCAGCCTGAGTCTGCCCACAGTCCACCAGTGACCACCCACCCCCCACAACTAACAACATGGACAGGTTACCTCCTTGAGACAGTCTAACTGATGACTGGTGATGATATTGGCTCTCTGACAGACACAGTACTTGTCTGTCTTGGCGTTGGCTGGCACTCGCACTCTGGCACGGCGGGCGGGCAGCAGCTGCCTGGACAGTCTCCTCTGACTGAAGCAGCCATGCGCGCGGAAATCTCCCTCTCTTGTTGCTGCCTGGCTCTGCACTGCCTTTCCTGTCTGGAAGGTGGGCGGAGCCTATTTTTTACAGCACTACGGGGCAGGCTCTGGCTCGGGCTGCCCTGGGACTCATCAGGGCGCGCACCGAGACAGAGCAGACGTGGACGGACTCATTTATTTGAAGTTATGTAAAAAAATAAAATTATAATTGCCAGCCAGCGCCCCCCTGCAGTTTGGCGCCCGGGGCAATGGCCCCCCTGGCCCCCCCCACGCTACGCCCCTGATTTCAGCAGAGAACAGGATCTGGAGCTCTCTGGATCCGGCATAGCTAGACATTACCATGTGCCCGCCGCCCACCATAGGCTATAGATCCAGGATTTGGTGGGGAGCCAGGATTACCCCATTATAGTCAAAGCGGCCGGCGGGTATCCGGTAACATCTGGCTATGCCGGATACAGAGTGCTCTTTGAGGCTGTTGTCTTCCATAAAAGCCTGCTGGAGAACTGTAAAGCATATGTGATAGAAGCTTTATCTTTTTTATTTGTAATGCAACAAAAATATGTTAAGGAGGTTTTCCGGGATTTTAATATTGATGACCTATCCTCAGGATAAGTAATCAATATCAGATTGGTGGGGGTCCAAAACCCCACACCCCCTCCAATTAGCTCTTTGAAAAAAAGGAAGCGCTCCATGCGAGTGCTGCCTTCCCTTCATTGTTCACCTGCTCACCGTCGACATTGCAGCAGTGAGCAGGTTTAACTACAAGCTGTCCCATTCACTTGAATAGGATGGCTCTGTATTATACACTTGTATACTAAAGAGCCGTCCCATTAAAGCAAATGGGACGGCTTCTTGTAATTACAGCTGCAATGTCAACAGCAATCGATATTAAAATTCCAGAAATCTCCTTTCTTGATTTATTTTGACTGGAGGGAACAGAATTACCCCACTGCTCCACTCCAACATACTTGGGCCCACTAGACCAACCTATGCATAAAAAATGGACAAAATATAGCTTCATGCAGCAGCATTTTGTCTGGTAGGCTGCCAGTACAGAAAATCGGACCACCAACCTCCAAACATATCTTTTGGTGCATTCTGTCTAGCTATCCACCAGAGGCATGATTCAACCAGTGCTAGCCAAACCCAGCACACCTCCAGCTCTGCTTCTGACAGTTTCCACTCCTATTTCACAGAGCCATGTGAAACACCCACACAGCCTAACGTGGCTGCTCAGGCTACAGATCACAGACAGTCACCAGCACTCCTGGTATTTCAGTGAACATTGCTATAAACATCACTTCATTTTCCCAACTGGTAATAAAGAGACTGATCTCACACATGCATAGCTCCCAACCATCCCGCATCCGGTGGGGCAGTCCTGGATTTCAGTGGCTGTCCCGCTGTCCCATTATGGGGGAGGTATATCCTGCTTTCTGGCAGCTGTGGAAGCAGAGACAGTTGCAGGTAATGATGGAGCAGAGAGTCGGCATCGGCTCCCTGCTTCATCATTCCTCCCACTCTGGTCTGTGAGGGGGTGGGGTCAGCCAGCAGTCAGCCTCAGCTCCACCTCCTCCACAGACCAGAGCAGCCAATGTCCTGCTGCTGCTAGGAACAGGGTAAATATGTGGTGTTTATTTTTTTAATTTCTGTGAGGGGCACATAACAGGGCATATTACTGGGGGCACAGCTGGGCATATTACTGGGGGCACATAACAGGGCATATTACTGGGGGCCCATTAAAGGGGATATTACTGGGGGCACAACTGGGCATATTACTGGGGGCACAGCTGGGCATAATTCTGTGAGGGGCACAATGTGGACATAAATACTGTGCAGTGGTATGAAGGGGAATAACTACTATGTGAGGGCATTAAGGGGAATGGTTGGGATTAGGTACATTCTGTTTTGGGCGGAGTAAGAGGCGTGGACTAGTACGGGACACAATGTGTGCCTCTTTTTGTTCATTTACAAAGTTGGGAGGTATGCACATGTGCTGTTTAGCAAAGTGCTTCAGGACCCACTGTTGATGTCTCTAAGGTAGCATGGTCGGAAAGCTCAGTAAGCTCTTGCTCATGTACTGAGCTCCAATCCCATTCCACCTCCCACAGAGATACGTCCCATTCAAGAGCTCCAAGCCCTGAGTTCCTCCTCCACCTATGACTGACATTTGACCTGCCATTCAAACCAATGCTGTGAAGAGAAGGTTGTAGGGATTGAATAGCACATCACAGGAAGTGAAGAAAGTGGCTTCAGATGAGTCACAAGACTGCATTCTGGAATAAGAAAACCACATAGAGATGGTAAATGAGCCCTATCAGACATTAAACGCATGCATTATCTAGTGAACACAGTGAGATAATCAATCTGCTCCAAAAAAAACTTTAACCACCTCCCGACCGCCTAACGCAGGGATGCGTCCTGCGGGCGGCCGGGATGTTCCTCGTAGACGCATCAGTGCGTCATCTCGCGAGAGGCGAGATAGATCGCATCGGGAGGAAGTTTAACTACAGCCTGCCAGCGCTAATCATGAGCTGGCAGGCTGTAGATGTTAAAAAAACGGCATCTGAATCGCATATCAGACGCTGTTTTGTAAAAAGCGTCTGATATGCCTGCTGCCTGCTCCTCTGGTGGTCCCTTTTGCTTGGGACCCCCAGAGGACACAGGCAGCTATGTAAGTGCACCAATCACCACACACCAACACCCCCCACCATCACTGATTAACCCCTTGATCACCCCATGTCACCCCCCTGATCACCCTCTGTCACTAAAAAGTCTGGAATCCAAATGCGTAAAATTGCCCTTCTAAAAGGTACTCATTGGAATTAGGGCCCCTTTGCGCATCTTGGCTGCAAAAAAGTGTCAAACATGTGGTATCGCCGTACTCAGGAGAAGTAGGGCAATGTGTTTTGTGGTGTATTTTTACATATACCCATGCTGGGTGAGAGGAATATCTCTGTAAATTGACAACTTTGTATAAAATTTTTAAAAAAGTTGACATTTACAGAGATATTTCTCACACACAGCATGGGTATATGTAAAAATACACCCAAAAACACATTGCCCTACTTCTCCTGAGTACGGTGATACCACATGAGTGACACTTTTTTGCAGCCAAGATGCGCAAAGGGGTCTAAATTCTAATGAGTACCTTTTAGGAGGGCATTTTTACGCATTTGGATTCCAGACTTCTTCTCACGCTTTATGGCCCCTAAAATACCAGGACAGTATAAATACCCCACATGTGACCTCATTTTGGAAAGAAGACACCCCAAGGTATTCCGTGAGGGGCATGGCGAGTTCATAGAAGATTTTTTTTGGCACAAGTTAGCGGAAATTGACTTTTTTTTTTCTTACAAAGTCTCATATTCTACTAACTTGTGACAAAAAATAAAATTTTACATGAACTTACCATACCCCTCACGGAATACCTCGGGGTGTCTTCTTTCTAAAATGGGGTCACTTGTGGGGTATTTATACTGCCCTGGCATTTTAGGGGCCCCTAATGCGTGAGAAGTAGTTTGGAATGCCCTGTGAAATCCTAAAGGTACTCATTGGAATTTGGGCCCCTTTGCGCATCTTGGCTGCAAAAAAGTGTCACTCATGTGGTATCGCCGTACTCAGGAGAAGTAGGGCAATGTGTTTTCGGGTGTATTTTTACATATACCCATGCTGGGTGTGAGAAATATCTCTGTAAATCACAACTTTTTAAATTTTTTTATACAAAGTTGTCAATTTACAGAGATATTTCTCTCACCCAGCATGGGTATATGTAAAAATATACCCCAAAACACATTGCCCTACGGCGATACCACGAGTGACACTTTTTTGCAGCCTAGGTGCGTAAAGGGGCGTAAAGTCCAACGAGTATCTTTAGGCTTTACAGGGTTGCTCACAATTTAGCCCCGCCCAAAATGACAGAACAGTAAACACACCCCACAAATGACCCCATTTCAGAAAGTAGACACCACATATATTCACTGAGGGGCATAGTGAGTCCGTGGGAGAATTTTATTTTTTTTGCCAGAAGTTAGCAGAAATGGAAACTTTATTATTATTTTTTTTCCTCAGAAAGTGTCATTTTCAGCTAACTTGTGAAAAAAAATGAAATCATACATGAACTCACCATGCCCCTCCGCGAATACTTTGGGGTGTCTTCTTTCTAAAATGGTGTCATTTGGGGGGTATTTATACTTACCTGGCATTCTAGCACCTGAAGAAACATGACAGGTGCTCAGAAAGTCAGAGCTGCTTCAAAATGAGGAAATTCACTTTTTTGCACCATAGTTTGTAAACGCTATAACTTTTACCCAAACCTATAAATATACACTTATTGCATTTCTTGTTATCAAAGACATGTAGAACAATAAATTTAGAGAAAAATTTATATAGAAATGTAGTTTTAAAAAAAAAATTACAACAGAAAGCGAAAAATGTCATTTTTTTAAAAAAAAATTCGGTAATTTTTTATTAATATCAAAAAAAGTTTAAATGTCAGCAACAATCAATTACCACCAAATGAAAGCTCTATTAGTGAGAAGAAAAGGAGGTAAAATTAATTTGGGTGGTAAGTTGTATAACCGAGCAATAAACCGTGAAAGTAGTGTTCAGAATTGTAAAAAGTGGTCTGGTCATAAGGGGTGTTTGAGCTAGCGGGGCTGAGGTGATTAAAATGTTTATTTCAATGTATTGTGTTTTCCCTTGTTTATTAACATTATGCTTATTTGATTTGATTTAACATTTATTAGTTTGACTAGGAGACTGACTTCTCTTTTTTTTTTTTTTTATTGGAATATATTGGAATATCTGTACAGTCCAACACATTACTTCCAGCTTGAGCATCTGGCTAAAAAAACCAAACAGTTTTCACAGTTGGGAAGTAGAGTGGAGTATCCGGCCGAACGTCACGAAAATCTTCGGATTCGGGATCTGAACTCACCGCGAACTTGACCCCGAACCCCATTGAAGTCAATGGGGACCCGAACTTCTGGGCACTAAAAAGGCTGTAAAATAGCCCAGGAAAGGGCTAGAGGGCTACAAAAGGCAGTAAAATGTAGGTAAATCCCCTGCAAACAAATGTGGATAGGGAAATGACTTGAAATAAAATAAATAAATAAAAATTAACCAATATCAATTGGCAACTTGGAGGAGGAGGTGGAATAGGAGGTTGGGGTGGCTTCAGGTGGGAATGCTATGGGAGTTGAAGTTCTCGCGACAGCCAAAAAAGATTTATGTCTGCCTGCAGTGCCACAGGCCTCATTCACAGACTCAGGCCAATGGCAACCATACATGGGAGTTGAAGTTGTCATCACAGCCAAGAAGGAATCATGTCTGCCTGCAGGGCCACAAGCCTCATTCAAACATTCAGGCCCACGGGACCCGCAAAGAGGAGAGTTAAAAATCACGCCACGACAGTATTGATTTAACCCAGCGATGCCACAGGCCTCATTCACATATTCAGACCCATGGCACCCACAAAGAGGAGAGTTACAATCATGCCAAAACAGTATTGATTTCAACCAGTAGTGCCACAGGCCTCATTAACTAATTCAGGACGATGGCACCCACAAAGAGGAGAGAGGTCTCGTGACAGCAACACAGGCCTTAGGTCAACCTGCAATGGAAGAGGCCATTATAATTTATGTAGGCCCCTGACAACCAGACAATGGGGTGGTCATTTGACAGTAAAAAGAGGTTATTGTCTCCCACTAATACAGCAGGCGATTAAATGAAATATAGGCCCCTGACAACCAGACAATGGGGCGGTCATTTAACAGTAAAAAGAGTTTAATGTCTCCCACCAATGCAGCAAGCGATTAAATAAAATATAGGCCCCTGACAACCAGACAATGGGGCGGTCATTTAACAGTAAAAAGAGTTTAATGTCTCCCACCAATGCAGCAAGCGATTAAACGAAATATAGGCCCCTGACAACCAGACAATGTAGAGGTCATTTGACAGTATAAAGAGTTCAATGTCTCCCACCAATGCAGCAAGCGATTAAATGAAATTTAGAACCCTGACAACCGGACAATGTAGAGGTCATTTGACAGTAAAAAGAGGTTAATGTCTCCCACCAATACAGCAGGCGATGAAACAAAATATAGGACCCTGACAACTAGACAATGTAGAGGTTATTTGACAGTATAAAGTGGATAATGTTACCCATCAAAGCAACAGGTGATTATCTGAAATGTAGTCCCCTGGCACCCAGACAAAGGAGAGAGGTCCCATAGCAGAAAATCAGGCTTCATGTCACCCAGCAATGGAAAAGGCCACTTTCAGTTATTTAGGCCCCAGCAGCCAGACAGAGGAGAGAGGTCCCATAGCAGAAAATCAAGCTTGATGTCACCAGCCAAAGCAGCAGGCGATTAACAGAATTTTAGGCCCCTGACACCCAGACAGAGGAGAAGTTATTTGACAGCAAAAAGAGGTTAATGTCACGCACCAAAGCAGCAGGCGATTAGCTGAAATGTAGGCCCCTGGCACCCAGACAGAGGAGAGGTTCATTCAACTTGGGGTAAGAAATCGCCGAAAAACGGAACCGAACCCGAACTTTTTAAAAAATGTTCGGGTTCGGGTCCGTGTCCCGAATACCCCAAAATTCGGTACGAACCCGAACTATACAGTTCGGGTTCGCTCAACTCTATTGGGAAGCTCTCAGTCCTTTCTTAGTCATGATTCTGGTACAGAATCAAAGGAGGATTCTTCCTTTTCTCTAATCTTAGATGCCGTTATCAATCCCAGTAATGGTTACCATATAGGCACAAATTCTAACGTGACCAAGCCGGCAAGATACCTCATGGGGCACCATGAGAAAAGTAGGAATTATTAGCTTTTTGTGTTGGTTTGAAAACCTAAGGTTACATAGTTTTATAAAGTGTGTAGGGCCACCGAATTGCAAGAGGAGCAGAAGTAAGTCAGTCTACTCCAGAGTTCATTCCCTGTTAAATCACAGAAGCTCGATCAGCTCTATTCCCTGCTTTACCTTTGTTAAGCATCACTTTCCAGAAGGGCATCACCAGAGCTTAGAAAGATGACAGAGCTATGAACTTGATGTTCCTGGGCCCCAATGCAAAATCCGCAACAGGTCCTCCAACCTGCCTTGAGCCATTTGTAATACTGGCTTCTTCATATGAGATAAAGGGCCTTTGGGCTGTTTATAGCACCTGGGCCTGGGTATGACTGCCATCTCTCACCCCTATAGCTACGCTACTGAAATGGTGAGTAACCATCAGATGACCAGTTTATTAACCCTTAGACTACCACTTTACTTTTTTTAAATCAGATCTTTGTTAGTGACATCTTATAAAGAAACAATATAAACAATATTGGGAAGTACTACCACATTACTTTTAATTCCTTGACCACCCTAGACCACTAGGAATGCTGGGATTAATCTCCATTGTCATGGAATAGACTATAGATTTTCTACTGGCAACCCTGAATACAACAGTAGTATTTTTTTTCCTTTAGTATATTTATCGTATGCTAGAAAAACATGTTTTAAGAGGCAATTCTGTAATCATGTCAGCACCATTAATGCAGTTTGTTCCCAGAAATACTGATACATTAGTGCTACTTGACATCTTAGAAGAGTTTTTTCATAATATTGCAGACAGTTTTCTACAGACCTAGGCTTAAGATCTTAGTAAGTCTAGATAATAGGAATAAAGCAAAGGAAAGAGTGTGAGAGGGACTGTGTTTACACACGTGTTAAGACTGGGGCCTGTCTGCCTGAGATAGGGGACTCTTTAACATGGCCCCTTAGGGACGGTGTCCAAAAGACTGTTCCTGTGGAAACAAGATACTTACATAGTTCATACATCATAACTCCAGATGGGAATGAGCTAGCTGTACACTCTTATGTTTTCATTTTGCTTACATACTCTTCAGTAAAGATAACTCTTTCACTGACAAAGTGGGCCACTGAAGAATGTGCAGCATTGAAAGTAAGAAGTAAATACAAATCCCTTCTGCCTCTACATGCCTGTAAGTTCATACTGATGTTTGCACTTATGAACTATACCTAGTTTTGAGACTTTTCCCCACTGCTTAGCATTAGACTGGAGTTACATGGCAGTAGTAGTAATGCCATGCAAGTTGTAATGCAATCACAAGATTACTCTAACCACCCCTAGTCTTTCATTGTGCATGTAGAGATTTTATTACGGCTGCACAAAAACTGTAAGAACCTTAAAGCATGTGCCATAAGCCCTGAATGAGAAGGATGGAGGATGGGAGTAGTAGTGGCTCTGGCTGCAACAATTATTTACAGTGGTAGTCCTCACACTGAGGCTTCCAAGGGCCAGGGCAATAATAGGCAATACGCACTTTCTTCACTCAGGGCACACACCGATATCGGTGCTCCTACCTGAGGGTAGTTGGGGTGCTCTTGGTGTTCTCAGTGTTTTACAGGTGAAAGTCAGGAGATGTATGTGCCATGACTGGCGTATGGTGCTGGAGTCAGTAACCAGGCCAGTTTTACATAATAAATAAAGCTGTATGGCCCGATGTTCCGGACGATTATCTGGAACGAGCGTTCCTACAAACGATCATTCCCAATAATCAGCCTGATAAAAGTGCTGCATATCATCCGATGAAGAAGCAAAATGCTCATTCATTGGGTCAACTGATCGGAGGTGCGAATACCTTAATCATCGTTCTCAAGCAGTAGATTGTGCTGTCTAAACAGCACTTTGCGGTCCATGAACAATGATTTTGTATGGGGACAAAGGGTAGCAATAGCTATCGCTCGTTCTCATACTGTGGAGTTAATTTACATTCTGTGCTTCACCTCCACTTAATAAGCAGCCGATTGCCAGAAAGGAAAGCTTCCTTCCCAACAATCGGCTGCTCCTTGCAGTATCTAAATGTGCCTTAAGTCTCTCTTTACTGTAGTACAGAATGGGAGTTGTAGTATATCCAATAGTATCAAAACAGTTTAAAACAACTGACAGTTCGGTCCCAGATAGCAATGTATGGATATAGGCCAGAATAGGTATTGTAGTACTCCTTCCTTCCATCTTTCCAAATACTTTCTACAGAATCTAGGTCCGCGCATGCGCAGAGTGGAGGAACGGATCCGTTAATGCGTCAATTTTCAATGATGGATCCGCCCTTAATACATTTCAATGGAAATTAATGGCGGATCCGTCATTCCGTCAAGTGTTTCCGCTTTTTTGGACGGAGACAAAAATACAACATGCTGCGCTTTTATCTGCGTCCAAAAAACGTGAAAGGACTGAACTGAAGACAAACTGATGCAAACTGAACGGATTGCTTTCCATTCAGAATGCATTAGGATAAAACTGATCAGTTTTTTTCTGTTATTGAGCCCCGAGGACGGAACTCAATGACGGAAAGGAATAACGCTAGTGTGAAAGTACCCTAGGGCTGGCAATATTACTCTTGGATTGGTGGCTGTAATTCACAGCTGAGGAGGGCCAGATTAAAATATGGTTGGCTAGGACTGTGTCAATGTATAGACGGGTCTTTTGGCAATGTCCTTCTCACTACAATAAGGTCTCTATCAGCCTTAAAGAGCAAATACCTTACTGACTCCAATACCTTACTAACTCCAATACTCAGCCATAAAGATTCTGAACCTTCTAGTTCTCTCCTTTCTCTTTTCCTAGAGTACTGTATAGAGATGTTTTTCTCTATGTGGATCTCTCAGATGAAGGCCTAGGTCTCTGAGGAGTGACTACATGTAGCTCCGTCTCACTTTCTCAGCTAGCCAAACTGAACTAGACCAGGATTATTAACCCGACTGAATCCATACATTACAAGGCATTAACATAATAAAAAACATTAAATAACATTATATAACAAGAACACTTTGCAAGTACCCAATTCTGGGCTAACGCATGTTTTCCATTTCTCCTGTGATCAGACTGATTTAAGGCTTATTCACACATCATTTATTCACGTATTTATGTGCACTGGACATTTTTTCCATGAACAGCACACAGATACATTTACTTTCATGGATTTTTTCACATGTCCATTTTTTTTCCAAAAAGCATGCAATACTTCCATGCAATACTTTGGTCCATGTTATAGAACCAATGCACCCATTCAAGTCTGTGTTTTGTAAACACTACAGAAAAAAAACAGATGGCATTGCACACAAAATTGATGAAAACTTTTTTGGAAAACAAAAACAGATCAACCAATGTGAAAATAAACACTTAGGCGCATCCTGATGTCGGATGTTTGTAGAGCAAAAATCCGATGCAACACAATCTGGGTATCTGCGTTCACAAAAGAGCACACTAATCCATTGATACTCCACTGGTATTAAAACATTTTAGGCCACTTTAGAAAACCATAATACATTTTAGGGTCTATTTTATGGTTGCAGTACCAGGACAGCAGCACTACTAAACTGATTACCATAGTATCCATAGTCAGGTTCAGTAGAACTGCTGGAAGTTGAGGTATTTAAAAGTGTAATAAAGTATCATGAAAAGGGATGTGCCATCTATAATTTTTTCAGAACCTGGTTTTATTTCTTAATTATAGATTTGCTTTATTCTATACTCTGTAAATTAATATGGTGGCAACCATCTTGCCTGAGCTGCCATTAACAGCATTTTGAGATATGCTTTACAGCTTTACAGCAGCCACATGAGCCATAGATATAATAGACTGAACTCATTAACTTCTATAGGATGGGATAGTTTTCCTGACACTATAAAATCTGTAATTTCACCAGTTTTATAGTGTCCTAACTAAGCACAAAATAAAATAGTAACAGGTCTCCCTAGCAAAATGCTGGGTCACTTTCTGATTAATATGGGAAAAAAAACTGTTAATCAGAGGCAGGTGGGCAGGAAGAGTTGTGAGATCATGAATATGGGGACTCATTGGCATGTGCTGGAGCTGTTAGAACCAAGCAGCAGAAAACTGGTGACAGATTAATCCTGCTCGTCATGGTAATGAGATCACTGCTGAAAGTGATCTTTACAGACCAAAAATTGGGACATACTATTAGGTTTAGGGAACTTAGTGGCCAATGAGAATACTGCATTTTTTAATATAGATAGTGACATGGAAAATAAAGAAAAAATTTACAAAAATATATGTTTAACATAAAAACTTGATTTTAACATACAAACTTGATTTAAAAATAGGTTATTGTCTGATTACACATTCCCTTTAAGAACTCGTTTATTTAATAGTATTGCTTGTATGCTTTTGTGGCTCATAGGTTAACAGTGAAGTCAGAATTTATTCCCGTGAAGGTTATAGATGTTATCTACTCAAGAATCTTGGGATTCAGCCAACATTCCTCCACTGTAAAGAAAAAAAAATAAAGTTTAACTGTTCCAATATGAGGGGCGCATCTGGAGAGCATACAAGGGTCCAACAATGTGATAAATATGATCTAAATCAGGGTTACATGTAAGAATACAGTGGGTTTTGTTGGAAAGTTGTTGTCACGCTTCTAAAATAACTAAAGATTTTAATGAACTGTTGACGGATGAGCGAATCAATTCTGAGCTAACCGGATTTGTTACAAATTTCTCAAAAATTTGTCCACCAAAGGAATCCACAGCTTTTCTGATCTGTTTTGCACAAATTACATAAAATGGCACACTATGGCATATTACAGTCAATGTTGATGGGCAAAACCACGAGGGAGGAAGCAGAAGGATGGTCACATAAAACTGTGAGGAAGTGGAGGGGAGGTCTCGCCCTGATTAGCTAACATTTAGCCTGAATCAGCCAATCAGGGGGCATCAGGCAGGGAGGTGCCTGTGCAGAATAAGCAGAACAGGGACAGTATAAGATTATAGGTTGAGAATAAAATCTATATCTGGGAATTTGGAGTATATTAAGGGGTGTAACCAGGGAGAGGGAGTTAGAACTGGTCCCTATCAGATGTATTTACTGGCAGGCTACTGTCAGCTCAGCTTCTGGCAACCATTTCCACATTACAGATTCCTGCAAAAACAGGGGGAAAAGCTTATTTAAAAACAAAAGTTTCATTACATACTTGCAAGCACTGAGGAATTGCCCTTTTTGCATAGAAACCAGTTTCTATTGGCCAGTGCATTTAGCCGTGTTACTGAACACATACATTGGTGTAATATAAGGAATGGATAGGATAGAGCAGCAAACACATTTCACATCAGTAACACAAATTATAACCGTGTTACTGAAAGTAACTGAATAACAGCACCTAATTCAAAAGACATCTAGCAAACTGCAGTCCCGTGTTTTAGTGAAGGGCCAGTATTACTGTTTCAGTTAGTGTAGTTCAAATACATTATTCTGCAAAAATTGCTTTTATTACCATTGTAAATCGTTGATACCAGTGTATAGTGTGTTTGTGGAAGGGAAGGAATTTGGGACGTTTAATTACACCTTTAAGTTACAGGAAAAAAAAATATTATTTTTCTAGTACCATTTAATATTCTGTGTATACCAAACCTATGACTTTTCAATTTATAGGCCTCATAACAAAATGTCTGAAAAACGGAAGAGTGCAAAACTAAAGACCTAGACCTGGTCCTTCTAGAATCAGAATGTTAGTACCAGCACCAGCAATCCATCCAGTAGTAACAGTAGCAGTAATAGTAGTAATAATAGTATTAGTAGGCCACAGTTCTCCCTGGCTCCCGAAAGGCGCAACATACCGTAATTATTGAGGACAAAGAGGATGAGATTGATGACCGGAGGGCTCAGGGGTCACAGCATTCTCCCTACTCCTCCTCTTGACAACCCCAGAGAAGCCATTCAGTTGCATCCTCTCTGTCATCACTGCCCCCTCCTAGTGGTGTGCCTTTTTTTCCTAAGAAGAGGCAACACAAACCCACCAGGCACTACGGAAGAGAGTCAAGAGAGTCTCCCTGTTGATGAGTTTTGTGAAAACAGTCAGAGTTTGGATTGCCATGAGAAGTAGGGGACCCCATGCATAGCTGTGTTGGTAGTGGTAATAGTGGCAACCACAGTGGTGGTAGTAGGGGCAGTGGTAGCAACAGCGGCACTCGGGGCAAATACAGAGCGGTGAGCTCTCAGCTCATAATGACATATCACAATCAAAACTAGCGGGAGTGGTGAGGACTCAGATAATGAATGTGTGTTAGACAGGACCTGGGAGCCAGACCATGGTGCTGGGGAGTAGGTAACATCAATGGAGAATGGTGGTGGAAGCAGCAGCAATAAAGATCAGAGGCAATCCATCCAGTATCTCCCTAAGAACCACAAGGGCCAGATCTGCTTAGAGAACCATAGCCCCTGAATATTTATAGGCTATTACTATCATTCCAGTGCCTAAGAAACAGGGTGTCGGGTGTTTGAATGATTATAGACCATTGGCCCTGACGCCAATTATTATGAAATGTTTTGAGAGGGTTGTCCTATCCCATATTACAGCCAGTATTCCAGTTGGATTGAATAGTTACCAGTTTGCTTAAAAGAGCAATAGATCAACTGAAGATGCAATTTCGATTGCACTCCATTCTGTCCTGTCTCATGTAGAAAAACCAAATACCTATGCCAGGATGTTTTTTATTGACTTGATTTTAATACTACAATACCTCAGAAATTGTCTGAGAAGCTTGGAAAAGTTGGCTTAGGCTACTTTCACACTAGCGTTTTTTCGGAATCCAGCAGGGCTCAGCAAAAACGCTTCCGTTACTGAAAATACAACCATCTGCATCTGTTATGAATGGATCCAGTTGTATCCTCTTTAACATAGGCAACACGGCTCTGTCATGAACTCCACTGAAAGTCAATGGGGGACGTCCCCATTGACTTGCATTGTGGGTCATCATGGATCCGTTTTGCTCCGCATCCATGATGGAAAGAAAACCGCAGCATGCTGCAGTTTCCTCTCCGGTATGGGAACGCAACTAAATGAAACACAATGCTTTTTGGAGCATTCCATTCTGTTCAGTTATGTTTTGTCCCCATTGACAATTAATGGGGACAAAACGGAAGAGTTTTTCTCCGGTATTGAGATCCTATGACGGATCTCAATACCGGAAAATAGAAACACTAGTATGAAAGTAGCCTTAGTGACTAATCTTTGTTTTTGGATTTTTAACTTCTTCACAAACAGACCACAAAAAGTTAGGATGGTAAAGCATAAGGCCGTGAGTTTAAATTATATATAGATGTTTCACAAGGATGTGTCCTTAGTCCGGCTCTCTTTACACTATTCACTTATTACTGTGTATCTACTTACTCATCAAATACTATGGTGAAATTTGCCTATGAGGCAAATCAGCAAATGTAGACTTACCGCCTCAATGACACCACAGTGATAGGATTGATATCAGAGAATGATGAGAGTTGTTACAGGGTGAAAATTCAGAATTTTGTCAGGTGGTGTTCAGAGAGCAATTTTATCCTCAATGTAACAAAAACAAAAGAGGTCATAAGTGATTTTAGGAGGACAAGGAAGACGGCATCATCTCCTCTCTATATATAGTAGATGGAGAGGAAGTAAAAAGATTAACTGATTTAAGGTGTTTGGGGCTTTATATCACAAAAATCTGATTTTTTTTCTGAGGAAATAAAAGAAAGCTAGGTTTTCATCTCAGGTTTTAATGAGTTTTTATAAGTGTGTGATAGAGAGCATTCTATTGTATTGTATTTGCACAAGGGGACAGGCATTATCATATGGGATCCAACTCACCCAGGGCATGATCTGTTTGTTTTGTTACCATCCAGAAAAAGATACAGGATCCTTAAAGGATAACTGTCACATTTAGACCCAAATTTCAGTTTTCATATATGTAGTTACTAATATGATAATATACCTGAATCAATAACTATTAGACTTACTTACCCCTTATTTAATAAGATTCAGCCCTTAGCAACCAGTCTGCATAAAACTGCAATTTCACTATTCTGAGGCTAATCCATAGGACGCCTGCAGTGAAGTTAGTGAAAACCAGCTCTGTATAGGAGGGTCTTGCAGTGAAGTTCCCAGGTCATTTATACACTGAGCAGCCGGCATATGTACATTGTCCAGCACTGCTAAGGGAGTGTCTGCCAAGCACAGGCATGTGGAGAAGTTCACACACACAGCCCAACACTGTTATCTCCTGTCAGGAAGAACCTGGCTTTTTATACATTCCCTTACAATTAGAGTTGAGCGAACACCTGGATGTTCGGGTTCGACGAGTTCGGCCGAACTTTCGAAAAATGTTCGGGTTCGTGATCCGAACTCGACCCGAACTTCATCCCGAACCCGAACCCCATAGAAGTCAATGGGGACCCGAACTTTTGGGCACTAAAAAGGCTGTAAAACACACCCGGAAAGGGCTAGAGGGCTGCAAAAGGCAGCAAAATGTAGTTAAATCGCCTGCAAACAAATGTAGATAGGGAAATGATGAGTTAACATAAAATAAATAAAAATTAAACAATATTAATTGGAGTGAGGTCCCATAGCACAGAATCAGGCTTCAAGTCACCCACCAATGGAGAAGGTCACTTACTATTATTTTGACCACAGCACCCAGACAAAGGAGAGAGGTCCCACAGCAGAGAACCAGGCATCATATCACCCACCACAGGAGTAGGCCACCATTTAGTTACTTTGACCCCTACACCCAGACGGAGGAGAGAGGTTACACAGCAGAGAATCAGGCATTTAGATCACCCACCACAGGAGTAGGCCACCATTGAATCAGACCCCGGCAACCATGTCAGATGGCACAAGCATAAGCTTTATATCAATCAGCACAGGAGAAGGCGACTTTGACAGACTTTGACCCCTACACCCGGACGGAGGAGAGAGGTTTCAAAGCAGAGAATCAGGCATTTAGATCACCCACCACAGGAGTAGGCCCCAATTTAATGGGACCCCGGCAACCATGTCAGATGGCACAACCATCAGCTTCATATCAATCAGCACAGGAGAAGGCGACTTTGAAAGACTTTGACCCCTACACCCAGATGGAGGAGAGAGGTTTCACAGCAGAGAATCAGGCATTTAGATCACCCACCACAGGAGTAGGCCCCCATTGAATCAGACCCTGGCAACCATGTCAGATGGCACAACCATCAGCTTTATATCAATCAGCACAGGAGAAGGCGACTTTGAAAGACTTTGACCCCTACACCCAGATGGAGGAGAGAGGTTTCACAGCAGAGAATCAGGCATCATATCAACCACCACAGGAGAAGCCACCATTTAGTTACTTTGACCCCTGCACCCAGGAAGAGGAGAGAGGCACCACAGCACATATTCTGGCATCATATCAGCCACCACAGGAGAAGCCACCATTGAGTTACTTTGACCCCTGCACCCAGGAAGAGGAGAGAGGCCCCACAGCACATATTCTGGCATCATACTAACCACCACAGGAGAAGCCACCATTGAGTTACTTTGACCCCTGCACCCAGGAAGAGGAGAGGCCCCACAGCACATATTCTGGCATCATATCAGCCACCACAGGAGAAGCCACCATTGAGTTACTTTGACCCCTGCACCCAGGAAGAGGAGAGAGGCCCCACAGCACATATTCTGGCATCATACTAACCACCACAGGAGAAGCCACCATTGAGTTACTTTGACCCCTGCACCCAGGAAGAGGAGAGAGGCCCCACAGCACATATTCTGGCATCATATCAGCCACCACAGGAGAAGCCACCATTGAGTTACTTTGACCCCGCACCCAGGAAGAGGAGAGAGGCACCACAGCACATATTCTGGCATCATATCAGCCACCACAGGAGAAGCCACCATTGAGTTACTTTGACCCCTGCACCCAGGAAGAGGAGAGAGGCCCCACAGCACATATTCTGGCATCATACTAACCACCACAGGAGAAGCCACCATTGAGTTACTTTGACCCTGCACCCAGGAAGAGGAGAGAGGCCCCACAGCACATATTCTGGCATCATATCAGCCACCACAGGAGAAGCCACCATTGAGTTACTTTGACCCCGCACCCAGGAAGAGGAGAGAGGCACCACAGCACATATTCTGGCATCATATCAGCCACCACAGGAGAAGCCACCATTGAGTTACTTTGACCCCGCACCCAGGAAGAGGAGAGAGGCACCACAGCACATATTCTGGCATCATATCAGCCACCACAGGAGAAGCCACCATTGAGTTACTTTGACCCCTGCACCCAGGAAGAGGAGAGAGGCCCCACAGCACATATTCTGGCATCATATCAGCCACCACAGGAGAAGCCACCATTTAGTTACTTTGACCCCTTCACCCAAACAGAGGAGAGAGGTTCCACATCAGAGAATCAGGCATCATATCAACCACCACAGGAGTAGGCCACAATTTAGTTTATTTGACCCCTGCACCCAGGAAGAGGAGAGAGGCCCCACAGCACATATTCTGGCATCATATCACACACCACAGGAGAAGGCCTCTTTCAGTGATTTAGGCCTTTGGACCCAGACAGAGGAGAGAGGTCAGAGATTAGCTTCATATCCCCCAGCACAGCAGAAGACCGCTTTATTTGACTTAGGCCTCAGCACCCAGACAGAAGACAGAGGTAGCATGGCAGAGGTTATGGCTTCATGTCACCCGTTAGTTTAACCGGCCACTTTCATCTGGTTAGGCCCGGCGCCCAGACAGAGAAGAGTTTCATTCAACTGTGGGTTTCATAAAATTTGTATCAAATAAAGAAGTGGCCCGTAGCACAACAAGACATGTTTTAGGCAGTTAATAAGGACTACTCTGCACAAGGGAGGGACAGGTCCTGTGGGATCCATGCCTGGTTCATCTTTATGAAGGTCAGCTTGTCCACGTTGGCTGTGGACAGGCGGCTGCGCTTGTCAGTAATGACGCCCCCTGCCGTGCTGAATACGCGTTCAGATAAAGCGCTGGCCGCCGGGCAGGAAAGCACCTCAAGGCATAACATGCTAACTCTGGCCACGTGGACAATTTCGAAACCCAGTAGTTGAATGGGGCCGAACCATCCGTCAGGATGTGGAGGGTGTGCAGACATACTGTTCAACCATGTTAGTGAAATGCTGCCTCCTGCTAACACGTTCCGTATCAGGTGTCGGTGCAGATAGCTGTGGCGTGGAGACAAAACCTTTCCACATTTCTGCCATGCTAACCCTGCCCTCAGATGAGCTGGCCGTGACACAGCTGCGTTGGCGACCTCTTGCCACTCCTCTGCCTTCACCTTCCACCTGTTCCCCTGTGACATGTGGGAATGCTCTCAAGAGCGCCTCTATCAGCGTGCGCTTGTACTCGCGCATCTTACGGTCGCGCTCCAGTTCAGGAATTAAAGTGGGCACATTGTCTTTATACCGGGGATCCAGCAGGGTGGCCACCCAGTAGTCTGCACACGTTAAAACGTGGGCAACTCTGCTGATCGTTGCGCAGGCATTGGAGCATATATTCGCTCATGTGGGCCAGGCTACCCATGGGTAAGGACAAGCTGTCCTCTGTGGGAGGCGTATCGTCATCGTCCACCGTATCCCCCAGCCACGCACCAGTGATGGGCCTGGGCTGCCACCCCGCTGTGAACTTGCGTCATCCTCGTCCCCCTCCACCTCCTCCTCCTCATCCTCCTCGTCCTCCAGTACAGTGCCTTGGCTGGCGACTTGTGAACCTGTCCTCTGCTGCTTAAACAAACCTCCCTCTGAGCCACTTCGAACAGACTGGCCCGAAAGTGTTAGAAACGAGCCCTCATCCTCCTCCTCCTCCTCCACCTGGGCCACCTCCTCTAACATCATTGCCCTAAGTGTTTTCTCAAGGAGACATAGAAGTGGTATTGTAACGCTGATAACAGTGTCATCGCCACTGGCCATGTTGGTGGAGTACTCGAAACAGCGCAGCAGGGCACACAGGTCTCGCATGGAGGCCCAATCATTGGTGGTGAAGTGGTGCTGTTCGGCAGTACGACTGGCGCGAGCGTGCTGCAGCTGAAACTCCACTATGGCCTGCTGCTGCTCGCACAGTCTCTCCAGCATGTGCAAGGTGGAGTTCCACCGGGTGGGCACGTCGCATATGAGGCGGTGAGCGGGAAGGCCGAAGTTCCGCTGTAGCGCAGACAGGCGAGCAGCGGCAGGATGTGAGCGGCGGAGCGCGCACAGACGGCCCGCACTTTATGCAGCAGCTCTGACATGTTGGGGTAGTGGTGAATGAACCTCTGCACCACCAAGTTCAGCACATGCGCCAGGCAAGGGATGTGCGTCAAACCGGCTAGTCCCAGAGCTGCCACGAGATTTCGCCCATTATCGCATACCACCAGGCCTGGCTTGAGGCCCACCGGCAGAAACCACTCGTCGGTCTGTTGTTCAATACCCCGCCACAACTCCTTTGCGCTGTGGGGCCTGTCCCCCAAACATATGAGTTTCAGAATGGCCTGCTGACGTTTACCCGGGCTGTGCTGAAGTTGGTGGTGAAGGTGTGTGGCTGACCGGATGAGCTGGTGGAAGCAGTGGAGGAGGAAGCCGAGTAGGAGGAGGAGGCTACAGGAGGCAGAGAATGATGCCCTGCGATCCTAGGGGCGGAAGGACGTGCGCCAAGGAACTGTCCGCCGGGGGCCCAGCCGCCACTACATTCATCCAGTGTGCAGTTAGTGAGATATAGCGTCCCTGGCCGTGCTTACTGGTCCACGTATCTGTGGTTAGGTGGACCTTGCCACAAATGGCGTTGCGCAGTGCACACTTGATTTTATCGGACACTTGCATGTGCAGGGAAGGCACGGCTGTCTTGGAGAAGTAGTGGCGGCTGGGAACCACATACTGCGGGACAGCCATGGCCATCAGCTGTTTGAAGCTGTCTGTGTCCACCAGCCGGAATGACAGCATTTCAAAGGCCAGCAGTTTAGAAATGCTGGCGTTCAGGCCAAGGGCTCGAGGGTGACTCGGGGGAATTTGCGCTTCCTCTCTAAGGTTTGAGATATTGAGAGCTGAACGCTGCTGTGTGATATAGTGGAGACGCTAGTTGACGGTGGCGGTGGTGGTGGTGTCGGTGGCACATCCTCTGTTTGCTGCTCGGCAGGTGGCAGCATTCCTCTCGAGGCGGAAGCCGAGGCAGCAGCGGTAGAGGGAGCAGGGGAGCCTCAGCGAGTGCCTGGTTTTTAAGGTGTGTACCCCACTGCAGTTCATGCTTTGCATGTAGATGCCTGGTCATGCAGGTTGTGCTGAGGTTCAGAACGTTAATGCCTCGCCTCAGGCTCTGATGGCAGAGCGTGCAAGTCACTCGGGTCTTGTCGGTAGGACATTGTTTAAAGAAGTGCCATGCCAGGGAACTCTTTGAAGCTGCCTTTGTGGGGCTGGGTCCCTGTTGGCGATGTCCAGTAGCAGGCGAACTCTGGGGCGGCGGCTCGTCTGCTTTGGCCCCCTGCTCCCTCTTTGGCTTCGCTGTTGTCTCGGTCTCACCACTACCTCTTCCTCTGAACTGTGAAAGTCATCGCCACGACCTTCAGTCCATGTGGGGTCTAAGACCTCATCGTCCTCTGCATCGTCTTCCACCCAGTCTCCCTCCCTGACCTCCTCCTGTTCAGTCTGCACACTGCAAAAGACGCGGCAGTGGGCACCTGTGTTTCGTCATCATCAGAGAGTCGGTGACTCTGCTGTGGTGGTATTCCCATGTCCTCTTCATCTGGAGACATAAGTGGTTGTGCGTCAGTGCATGGTATGTCTTCCTCCACTGGGGAAGGGCTAGGTGGGCGCCCCTGGGAAACCCTGGAAGCAGAGTCTTCAAACAGAAGAAGAGACTGCTGCATAACTTGTGGCTCAGACCGTTTCCCTGATATGCTTGGGGGTGATGTGACAGACTGATGGGCTTGGTTTTCAGGTGCCACCTGTGCGCTTTCCGCAGAAGACTGGGTGGAAGACCATGTGGTGAACGTGCTGGAAGCACTGTCGGCCACCCAATCGATTAATGCCTGTACCTGCTCAGGCCTTACCATCCTAAGAGCGGCATTGGGCCCCACGAGATATTGCGGTACATTCTGCCGGCTAGTTGAGGGAGTTCGTTCCCTACTGTGTGCGCCTGGGGCCGAGCGGCCACGTCCTCTACCAGCAACAGAGGCTCCACGGACACCACCACGACCGCGTCCTCGTCCCTTAATAGTATTTTTCTTCATTGTTGCGATTCAACTCGCACCACAATGAAATATATTATTTTTATAAGCAAAATCCCCTCACTGGAATACTTTCAGTCTTTTGACTGTATGGATTACAGATGGAATGACTGTTATATGTGAGTACCGCTTTCTTTGACAGATTCTAGTATGGGTACATATATGTTTTCCCAACCCCAGCACATTAGTTTGCTAATTCCAGATGTATGAAACGCATGAGCCTAACTGTATCTAGTATATTGAGCGCCAGATAAACTAACTTGGCCTTTTTTAAATAAAAAAAATTCCCTCACTGGAATACTTTCAGTCTTTTGACTGTATGGATTACAGATGGAATGACTGTTATATGTGAGTACCGCTTTCTTTGACAGATTCTAGTATGGGTACATATATGTTTTCCCAACCCCAGCACATTAGTTTGCTAATTCCAGATGTATGAAAGCATGAGCCTAACTGTATCTAGTATATTGAGCGCCAGATAAACTAACTTGGCCTTTTTAAATAAAAAAATTCCCTCACTGGAATACTTTCAGTCTTTTGACTGTATGGATTACAGATGGAATGACTGTTATATGTGAGTACCGCTTTCTTTGACAGATTCTAGTATGGGTACATATATGTTTTCCCAACCCCAGCACATTAGTTTGCTAATTCCAGATGTATGAAACGCAGGCCTAACTGTATCTAGTATATTGAGCACCAGATAAACTAACTTGGCCTTTTTTAAATAAAAAAATTCCCTCACTGGAATACTTTCAGTCTTTTGACTGTATGGATTACAGATGGAATGACTGTTATATGTGAGTACCGCTTTCTTTGACAGATTCTAGTATGGGTACATATATGTTTTCCCAACCCCAGCACATTAGTTTGCTAATTCCAGATGTATGAAAGCATGAGCCTAACTGTATCTAGTATATTGAGCGCCAGATAAACTAACTTGGCCTTTTTAAATAAAAAAATTCCCTCACTGGAATACTTTCAGTCTTTTGACTGTATGGATTACAGATGGAATGACTGTTATATGTGAGTACCGCTTTCTTTGACAGATTCTAGTATGGGTACATATATGTTTTCCCAACCCCAGCACATTAGTTTGCTAATTCCAGATGTATGAAACGCAGGCCTAACTGTATCTAGTATATTGAGCGCCAGATAAACTAACTTGGCCTTTTTAAATAAAAAAATTCCCTCACTGGAATACTTTCAGTCTTTTGACTGTATGGATTACAGATGGAATGACTGTTATATGTGAGTACCGCTTTCTTTGACAGATTCTAGTATGGGTACATATATGTTTTCCCAACCCCAGCACATTAGTTTGCTAATTCCAGATGTATGAAGCATGCAGGCCTAACTGTATCTAGTATATTGAGCGTCAGATAAACTAACTTGGCCTTTTTAAATAAAAAAAAATTCCCTCACTGGAATACTTTATGGCTTTTCACTGTATGGATTACAGGTGGACTGGTATTAGTAGGGGTGACACAAGCACACCCAAGTCCCTGATGTAGGATTTCTATGGCACAGACCACTATTACAAGTGATTAATGGACGTTGGGAGAGATTGTGCTGCAGCACTAGTCCCAAGATGGCCGCCGCCTATCAGCCCAGTAACATGTGCCACAAAATGGTCTGCACAACCTTTAAAAAAATAGCCTTGGACTGTGCTGCTAAATCGCTATTGGTCTGAATCCCAGGTGTAGATGTCTGACTTGTTTGGAGCTTTGGAATGCACACTGTGGCAGCTTCTGCTGCAGCACTACAAGTCGCAAAATGGCGGCCGGCGGTCAGCCTAGGTACATGTGGATGGAAAAATCACTCTGGCCACTCTAAAAATAGCCAATCCCTATCAAAAAAGCAGCTCAGCTGCAGTTGTTCAGATGAATCACAGGTGGAGGAGAGAAATTTGCTTCCAGTTATTCAATTATCCCTGCCTATTCTCGCCCTAGCATCAGCTGCGTCTATCCCTGTTCTATTCACATCGGGAGTGAGCACGTCCCGACGTGCGCACAAGCTTATAAAGAGGCTGAGTCACATGCTGCACTTGGCCAATCACAGCCTTGCCAATAGTAGGCATGGCTGCGATGGCATCTTAGGGCAAGTAGTATGATGCATGTTGATTAGCTGCTTTGCAGCCTTTCAAAATGCGCCAAAATACATGCCGAACGACGAACCCGAACTTTTACGAAAAAGTTCGGGTTCGGGTCCGTGTCACGAACACCCCAAAATTCGGTACGGACCCGAACTATGCTCGAACTGTTCGCTCAACACTACTTACAATGTTGACTCACTATCAGTTCCCAGTGCACGCAGCCAGCGCCTCATCTGGTAGACGGAAGGAGCATAGCAACCTGATTTTATCTCAGGTAACAATAGCCAATACTGGGGACTTTTAGGTGGCTTTTAGGGGTTATTTATTAAACAATCAGAAATTAAAACAGGGCCAACAAGGTGATATTAATCACCAAAATCCAATAGTAAAAAAAAAAAAAAATTGACAGTTATACTTTAAGGCACAGACAGATTGAGGGACAGTTTATTCCCTAGGGCTGTTATGTCAGCTAAAAGGGCTGGTCCCTTGTTGTCTACTTTTGCACATATGCACTGACATATTTGTACTGAGATTGACATTAAAAAGAATATTCGGTTGCCGTTTGCATATGCACAAACATTTTAGATAATGATGGAATTAGATATATGTTTACTCATATGCTCATGTGCTATAATTGAGGAGAGGGGGTGGGTCGGGTTGATTATCTGGTATATTATTTGGTGGTATGTATTTTGTTGAGGTTATGAATGCACTATTAAGCATGAGATCCTGTATAGTGCTGCTGGGAAAACTTGTGAGCTACAAATTGAATTTCATTGTGATTTCTTTGTGGTGATGTCGCCAGACCTAAGCCAAGGCTACTGCTAGCAATTTGCGGAGCGCGCAAGTATCTCCTGTCTGGCAGTTTTTCTAGACACTGCCAGAAGACAAAAACATTGTCATATGAAAGATCTACAGGATTGAAATAAGCCGTGGATGTTCAAACACAAACATAGGCACCTCAATTTTAGCACATGAAGCTGCATCACCGGTTACTTTCGGAAAATAGAAGTGGCTGCCAGTGCAACAAGAGTGTCCTCCTTCCAATTTCCTTTGTGGCAGCCAGGCTGCATCCACATGCAGTACATTGTACTTGTCATCATCACTTTATGCTTCTTCCGCTCAGACTAAACTTCCTCCTACTCCTCTCCATCGAAAGCCATTGATAAAGGAATGTGTGGACAGGAAATAACTCTACACGCCCATCATTCCTCTGGTGCACAAGCTTAACTCCCAACTAACCAAGTTGCTGGCGGTGCACTTTTTTCCGTACCACTTAGTAGAGTCTGCTGCCTGTACGGAGCTGATGGCATGCGCTCAGCCTTGTTGGAAGATACCTAGCCAACATTATTTAAAAAAAAAAAAATCCCTGCCTTGTATTCTCACCAGGCCGGGAACATGGAAAGCTTCTTGCAATTCTCCAGTGAATACATGGAGCAGCTGTTAAAGCTAAAGATAGGACAAATCTTTCATGGCCCACTGGATCAATGTTTTACACAACGAGGCAGCAACCAGAACCAATTGACACCTCTACATTTGAGTGAGCCACTTATCCGTCTCCTCTACTTTCTCCAGCAGCAGGGCACAACATCTCTCCCACTCTCCCTTCCTCCTATCACATGTGTAAAGTTCCCACCTGGACTCTGACCTTTCTCAGGTGCATACCGTGCTTCCTGACCCCATGAACTTCTGGAAAGGCAGATTCAAACAGTAGCCTGAAATGGCCCAGTATGCTCTCTCTTGGCTGCCGCAAGCTCTGTGCGAATATGTCCTGTCTGACAGTTCCTGCAGGATAAACGTAAGCCGTGGGCGTTCAAACATTAACATAGGTACCACAACTCTATTGAACCACATGATGCGGCAACACCAGTTAGTGTGAAAAAACAATAGTGGCCCGCTAGAACAACAAGGGTATCCTCCTTCTTCTGGTTTCCTCTGCGGCAGCAGGGCCACATCCAGGTGCAGTACAGTGTTCTTGACATTGGTATCATCATCACTGCTTCTCCCATTCACTTATTCCACAGCACATACCATGTTTCCTTACCTCATGGACATCTGGGCAGACATCATGCCACTGCCACTGTCTGCGTACAATTGTGTTCTGTACCACATGGCTGATACTGCCACTGCTGCCGCAATCATGCTATTGCCGCACTCCATGACACTCTTTCTTCTGACAATTAACACTTGTGCATGTATAAATATGAGTAGGGCAGCAAGCATTCTGCCCCCATTAAGGCATCATTTTTTAGATGCTTGTGCAGAACAAGCTACTCTTTCATGTGACAATTAACACTTGGGTGTGTATAAATACGGAAAAGCATTCTGCCCCCGTTAAGGCATAATGTTTGGATGCTTGTGCTGAAACAGCCACTCGTTCTTTTGACATTAACATATGTGATGATGACGATGACAAGGACAGTGTGCTGCATGTGGATGCGGCCTGGCTGCCGAAAAGGAGACCGGGAGAAGGAGGACACTCTTGTTGTACTAGCTGGCAGCCACTTCTGTTTTCCCACAGCAATTGGCGATGCCGCTTCATGTGGTTCAATAGAGCCGTGGCACCTATGTTTGTATTTAAACTCCTACAGTTTATCTTAGGGCTCATTCAGACGGCCGTATGCTGTCTGCAAAAATGTTGATACGTTTTTTTGCTGATTCGATGCTGTCCCATTCACTTCTATAGGGCCCTTTTCTTCCATTGCACGGCTCAGTAAAACAAATGAAACATGTTCTATACCTGTCAGTGAAAATCAGGACATGGTCCCGTTGAAGTCTATGGGTCAGCAAAAAACGGAATGCAATCTGTTTTTTTGCGGACATGCTGAACTGAACTATCTGCAAAAAAAAGGATCCGCATTTTTGCGGACAGCATACGGACATCTGAATGAGCCCTTAATCCTGCAGAAACTGCCAGGCAGAAGATCAGAGCTTGTGGCAGCTGAGCTTGGCTTAGGTCTGGCACACTTTGAGCCAGTGCTCACAGTATCAGTGGAATCCCCAGTTCCCAAGCTAACCATAATAAGACTAAGAGCAGATCAGGCACTGGCAGTTTTTGGAGAGGTTCTGGCCATACGTTTATTAGTGCCACTGCCACCTCCTCTGATGTCAGCTGCTCCTCGGCACCCTGATCCGTCCCAGGTCCTGTCTAACACACAGTTCCTGCCACTTTTATCAGTTTTATGTGATATGTCATAACGCCAATCATGGACATTAACCCCTTAGATGCTGTGGTCAATTGTGACCACAGCATATGAGAGGACTTTCTCCACGAGAGCTGCACTTCTGTGGCCCGAACAGCTACCCTTTGCGGAGAGCCATTTGGTTGCTGTGGTAGCCTTGGGCCTTCTGAATGCTTTTAGGCCTGTAGCAAGGTTCCATAGGAACACAGTGAAACTCCCATAGACTGCAATAGTAATTCAATAAAATCTATGGGACAAGCGAACAGACGTTTCCTAGGGGTTCTTAAAACAGGTGAAAAAAAGTTCAAATATGTTTTAAAGATATCTAAAAAAAATAAAGTCAACCAATCTGTAGAAAAAAAGGCAAGGATTGCATATCCACATGTCATGCATCAATCTACTGCTTCTCAGCATAAATCATAAACATGTCCATTGAGACAAATGCATAGGACCAATCCAATCAGCACGTCAAGGTGGCCTCTTATGCATGGGCCCCTACTGAAATTTGAAGCAGCAGCCCAACAACTCCTGCTATCAGGCTAAGCCCCCACGGCACTGGGCACAACAGCCCACAGGCACAGCATCACAACAACAGCCACTATGCAACCCCACACAATGTAAACAGATCTCAAAAGATCACCTCTTTGTGTTGTCTCAGAATCTACACTGAGGCCAAATAGGAACTTATTAACCGTTAGATGTACATTTTGTATTGGCACTTGGTTCACTATGAATTATTAGCATTTATATTATAATTATTATTGACAATATATCCACTATGAATTATTTATATTTTTATGGATATATTATTCACATTCTGCACATGGATTTTTTTTTTATTAATAATGGATTGTTTTAATAATGTATTGAAGAAGTATGGGAAATATATATTGAGGTTATTACCCATTTTCACTGTGATATTTTCACGTATTGGCGCCAAATGCACTTTCATTAATGATGGACATTGTCACTTTAAATAGGGTTATACCTTTTATTATAGTATATAGAAGTAACTCTCTTCCAGCTTAGACTGCTATATATATATGGGTTTTGTGTCCAAACCAACCATCAAAAAACATATTAGAACAAACAGTGGAAATATTGTTCTAATATTCTACAGAATCATTGGAATATTTTCAATACAGAGATGGTCTTGAAGGTATTGAAGAAGAGCAAAAAACATAAAAGATATTTTAGTTCACAGACAACATACATGAAAAGAAAAGTACCTTTGGTGACGGAGGCCCAAGCGTGGGCTGTTTCTCATGTGGATCATGTAGAGCATGCTCTAATGTGGAGAGAGCTTTTGCATTTGATAATTCTGAAGGTAAATAGATATACAAAATGAAACAGTACATCTCATGTAGTTCTGAAGGTAAGAGGTGAGGGAGCCAGTACTGCTCAGCACGCGTCCTGCATACTATTGACCACTCCTATAATGGAAGCTCTCATTAGTATTTGCTTTATAAGAAACACTGTGGTTTTTCCCCACTTTTTTATGGTATCAATATTTATAATTGGTTTTATTTCATTTGAAATAATGAAAGTATTTTTATGGGGATATATAAAATCTCTTTTCTTTCTAGTTTGAATATCATAATATTTGAACCATCCCAAATGATGAATTGGTTTTTACTGCATAAAGGACTCTATAGTTAGTTATTTACCCTTATACAGCCTCCTGCTAATTAAAAACATGTGGGTTGAATGTACATCTGCTTTGATCAAAGGGCCATTTGCCTTTTTTTTCCATCATTTCACCTCCCCAAAAAATTGAATAAAAAGTGATCATAAAATGATACACACTTCAAAATGGTATCAATAAAAATTACAGATTGCCCGGCAAAAAATGAGGGTCATTGGTCTAATTACCTCATTAGAGTCAGGAATCAGGAAAATTGGCTTTTACCTCATGAGAGTTTTTTGCCTTCCTTTGCAGGATAACAGGATCAGCCTAATGGGTGTATGTCTTTTTTCAGTCTTACAAACTATGATACGATACAGCTCCATAGACATAACCATAAAAAAATTATCGGGGTTAGAATATGGCAATCCATAAAAATGTATTTTTTTCAAAGTTTTTAGATTTTTTAAGTATTAAAATACAATAAAAACTATATAAATATGGCATTGCTGTAATCATACTGACCGGAAGAATCAAGGTAACAGGTTAGTTTTACCACATAGGGAATGCCTTAAAAACAAAACCCATAAAACTATGTCGGAACTGCATTTTGTTTTCCAATTCCACTCCATTTGGAATTTTTTTTCAATATTAAATAGTGCCTCTAGAAAGTACAGCTTGTACCACACATAGCCTTTATACTGCTATGTAAAGGGTAAAATCCAAAAGTTATCCCCCTGGGAAGGCAGGGAGTAAAAATCTCCATCTAAGGGTACGTTCACACGACGACATTTGTCGCGCGATATTAAGTCGCGCGATAAATAGGGCACAACTTAACTGCCACATTTGTTGCGCGACAATTTTTATAATGGGAGTCTATGGTGTCGCATTGCGACATGCGACATGCTGTGACTGCGACGCAACAGTCGCAGAAAAATCCATCTTGAATGGATTTTTCTGCGACTGTTGCGTCGCAGTCGCAGCATGTCGCAATGCGACACCATAGACTCCCATCATAAAAATTGTCGCGCGACAATAGTGCGACTTATTGTCGCACGACAAATGTCGTCGTGTGAAGTACCCTAAGGCCCCTTTCACACGGACATGATTTCCACGCGGGTGCAATGCGTGAGGTGAACGCATTGCACCCGCACTGAACCCGGACCCATTCATTTCTTTGGGGCTATGCACATGAGAGGTGATTTTCACGCATCACTTCTGCGTTGCGTGAAAATCGCAGCATGAACTATATTGTGCGTTTTTCACGCAACGCAGGCCCCATAGAAGTGAATGGGGCTGCGGGAAAATCGTAAGCATCCACAAGCAAGTGCGGATGCCGTGCGATTTTCCCGCAAGGTTGCTAAGAGACGGGACCTGATCTTTATTATTTTCCCTTATAACATGGTTATAAGGGAAAATAATAGCATTCTCAATACAGAATGCTTAGTAAAATGTGGTTTAAGGAGTTAAAAATAAAAAGAATTAATTCACGTTATCCACTTGATCGCGTAGTTGCCGATCTCTTCTCTCTTCTTCAAGCATTAGCTGCCATCTAAAGGACCTGTGATGACGTCACATCACATGTTCCAATCACATGGTCCATCACCATGGTGATGGACCATGTGATTGGACCATGTGATGAGCTCGGTAACGTCATCACAGGTCCTTTAGCCGGCAGCTAATGCTTGAAGAACACAGAAGAGATCGCAACTACTCGATCAAGTGGATAAGATGAGTTCATTTTTTTATTTTTAACCCCTCCATCCACATTTTACTAAGCATTCTGTATTGAGAATGCAATTTTCCCTTATAACAATGTTATAAGGGAAAATAATAAAATCTACAGAATACTCAACCCAAACCCGAACTTCAGTGATGAATTCCGGTTTCGGGTCTGGGTACCAAACATGCCGATTTTTCCCACGCGTGTGCAAAATGCATTAAAACGCTTTGCATTTGCGCGGAAAAATCGCGCATTTTCCCTCAACGCACCCGCCTCTTATCCGGGTGTCAAACATGATGCCGGTGTGAAAGGGGCCTAACTCCTCACAAAAGCAAATTTATTTGTCTTGGTTGCAGCAGATCCTGTGGCACCACCAGCTGAAACTGATGTGTGTTTCAGGTCTAGCACTTTCTCAAGGGGATATGCTTTCCCCTTGAGAAGGTAGTGGACACTCCACTTTGAATTCGGGAATAGCAAAACTGCTCTCTTCCAAAAACAGAACCACTACTATAACTAGTTTTTTCTGTATATTGCCAATAATGTCAAAAACAGTGATAGAAACAGACTGAAAGCAAAATAGTAAAATACACTATATACCATTCCTACGTTTATTTGATACTAAATGCAGCAAGGGCTGTGAAGAATACACATGGGCAGCAGCACACTTTTACAAACCAAATTGAATTATTTTACTTTGAACAACAGGCACCATGGTAACCTCCATCATGTTGCTAAAAAAACATAAAACTAAAACAGGAATGCAGTTCTAAAAACTAATTAATAGCAAAAGGAAATAGACATTTTCTTGCTCACTTGCTAATGAAACCCATGTGGTAAAGTACTGAAGACATATGATATTTCAGAGGACTGAAACAGTTTGACTGCTGTACAGGAAATATGTGTCAGCCTCTAGTGTAAAAAAATAGTTATTAACATGAATTAGGGTACTGTGGTTGGAACTGGGGGTAGTAGTTATAGATTTTCAGAAATGCCAAGAATCTACAAGGGTAGATTTTTCCAAGGGGCATAATGTAATCGGAGCACAGAATAGGACACAGGAATATTCCCTAAGGCCTCATTTGAAAACAATTCAAATTCACCACCAGATTTTGTTAATTTAAGAGAGCTTTCACACAAAGCCTTTTAGTAGCGTTTCCTGCATGTTCGCATTTTTTTGTGCCATTTTCTGCACCAGCATTTTTTGCAGCAAAAACAACAGCTCCAGATGTTAGCTAAAGGTCTATAGTAAATATGAAATGCAAGACGCATTAGCACTTTTGTTCAGTAGGTGTCTTTTTTTGTCTTTTTGATTAATTAAAAAACAGCATGCTAGAGCTTTTGGCATTTTTCCAGGCATTTTGCTATGGGCAAATGCCAGGAAGAAAACCCTAGTTGTGAGACACACTGGCCCAGATTTACTACTCCTACAAATGGTGTAAACTTAGACAGGCGGTCTAAATACACCAGATTTATCACAGTGTCTCAGACTGGATGATAAATTTGGTGCAGGGATAGACACTTTTATCTAACTCTATACCAACAATTACTTTGACACAGAATTTTAAGCCAGAATTCTGGCAAAATTTTGAGCTTTAGGCTAAGCACCTTTTCCTGCAAAGCCTCGTTTCTTTTTATAAGCCCTGCCCCCTTGTCAAGCTAGTTGGACAAACGTGTGGAAACCGAAGTTGCGCCAAATTGCACCAAAATTGCACTAATTTGTGCCATTTTTAGATAGATTTCAGGCACAGGCACATCTGTGAATCTGTGCCACTGTGTGCAAAAAAAAAAGCCAGTAAAAACAATCAGAAAAACTCCAGCAAAAAACAGCTTCTTCTAACATCTTTTTATGGATTCTCCTGCATAACGGAAATGGGACGGATCCGTTTTGCAGCCCATAAACTTCTATTATGATGGAATTAATAACGGAATGCCTCTAAAGGCATTCTGTTATGCATTCCGTCATAGAATTGCGTTATGGTCAGTGGTAACGGAATCCATAACGCAATTCACCTTTTACCACCAAGGGAAGTGTGAACGAATTTCATAAGCAGAAATTCACTCATCTCTAATAACATTACAAAAAAAAGCTGTCCCTTTTCACATTTCAGGGCATTACCTGGCATCCATTGAAACAAATTGTCTGTTCAGTTATTGGATGCCACAGCGTACAATATAAATAATACTGACCTACAGCATTAAAATGTTAATATTATACAGAGTTAATATAAAACTGTTGTCTCCAATTTGGGCATTTATGACTTCAGTGGAAACATCAGAAGAGCTAAATGGATTTTATTCATGAAACACACTTTTACAGTGCATGCCTTAGATCTGGTTCTCTATTGTGCTGAACCTAAGTAAACCCACATGCATTAGTAAACAGGAAAACATTCTAAGGTCATATTTTATTAACTAGTTCAAAAAACACTAATGCAATCAAAAGTTGTCTCAATCAAGTCTTAGCATATTACTAATATACTAAAATTCATAATATAGTGCTAAAAAGAAAATATAACAGGAACAAGGCATGATGACTTCACAAGTTTGATGCTTTAAAGGGGTTGGTCACTTTGTTGTTACTGTTGACCAATGTGTTTGTACGATGACTATATGGCACTTACTAAAATAGGCTTTGTTAATGTCCTGTGCTATTTTCTATATTTCATAAGGTTTTGCCCCTTTTTTGACTAAATCTTTTGTGCTGTCCACAAAGAGGCCTTGTCCATAAAATGGCTGCTGATGAAGGGTCATGTGTCCAAACAAATCACCTCCATGTGATGTCTTCTCCGTTCAAATACACTGCCTCATGCCATACTCTCACTGTTGGGAGTTTAGTGCGGGTACGTACAGTGTATTTGAATAGAGGAGACATCACATGAAGGTGATGTGTCTGGTAATATGACCCTCCTCCAGCAGCCATTTTATGGACAAGACGGACGGCACAAAAGGCGTGACAAACACAGTGGCATGGCTTAAGAAGTATAGTAAATGGCAAAAAATATCAACAAAGACTATGGGGGTCATTTATTAATCAGTTGCAGATTGCAGTGCAATGGCTGTGACTTCTCCCCACTCACGCCTGGTCTAAAATTGTGGCCATGGCGTAGATGGGGATGGACTGGTAGGCCTGTCTTATTTACCATTTTCTACACCTGTTTTAGGTGTAGAAAAAGGTCAAAATGGTCAGGAACTGTCTTACATTTAGAACTGGTGGAGGATCCGACAAAGTTATGAAGAGGCTGGCACCTCTTTATATCCTTCAGCAGAATCACTGCTCGCTTAGGGGTTTACTAAGACCGGAGTCTAAAACACCGGTCTTAATAAATGTGCTCCTATATTACAATGTGTGAAATAGTGATCTTATATATAGATTGGTTACAAGTAGCCAGACAGTGGCCAACAGGGCCGGCGCGTCCTATACGCGGAATAGGCTGCCGCGTAGAGCGCCCCTTGGGAAGGGGCGCTGCTAGAAGCGCCGGCCCCGCCTCATGCTGCAGCCGCCCGAGTGCTCTGAATTGAGCCTCTGGCGGCTGCAGCACTGCCCGGGCTGGCGCGTCCATGAGGGCGCACCGCCCGGGAGCAGCAATAGGAGAGGAGCTGACAGGAGGGAAGCGCTCAGCGCTTCCTCCTGTCACTCCATTGTAGCGTGGCCGAGCTCTTTATGGCCGCGGGTACAGGAGCATCTGTTTCCTGTACCCGGCCGGACTGACATGAAGTGCGCACACAGTGTGCACTTCCTGTCAGTCCCCTCGGGTACAGGAAACAAAAGCTTCTGTACCCGTGGACCATAAAGAGCTCAGCCACGCTACACTAGAGGGAGTGAAGAATGACAAGGGGGGGGGTGAAGAATGACAAGGGGGGGAGAGAGAGAACTGGCGTTAGTTAAAGGGGTTCTGCAGTTTATTTAAACTGATGATCTATCCTCTGGATGATCATCAGCATCTGATCGGCAGGGGTCCGACACCCGGGACCCTTGCCGATCAGCTGTTTGAGAAGGCAGCGGCGTTGGCGGTAGCACCTCGGCCTTCTCGCTGTTTACCGCAGGCCCAGTGACGTCACTACTTCACTGGCCTGGGCAGGTTTAAGCTCTGTTCACTTGAATGAAGCTTAGCCCCACCCAGGCCAATGATACTAATCGTGACGTCACTGCGAGAAGGCTGAGACGCTACTGCCAGCGCTGCTGCCTTCTCAAACAGCTGATTAGCGGGGGTCCCGGGTGTCGGACCCCTGCCGATCAGTTTAAATAAGCTGCAGAACCCCTTTAATATGGCAGATCATATGGGTGTGGCATTGTGATGTCACATGGGGGGGGGGCGGCAAACCTTTCTTTTGCCTAGGGCGGCAAAAATCCTTGCACCGGCCCTGGTGGCCAACCCCTTTAATGAAAAAATTGCCAAATTACCAATAAGGCATACTGTATCTGTAACACTAGGGTACAGCCATGCATAAGTCCAGGCACTGCACATAATGACAGCAACATTGTACTCAGGATTGGAGGGTGGGGTATGTTTGGTTAGTAACGTTAGCAGGATCAGTAGAGGTACATACAGGCTCATATGTACTACACACAGGTAAATGAAGGCAAGGGCCACATTTCCCTGCTTGCTTCAAACCCCCTCCCCCCATGTACACACACTCAATGTGTGAGATTGTCCTTTTGCTGTTTCTGTCTGGGACTGTTCTCTATCAGGATGTCAGAGGTTTATATAGAGGTTCGATTCTAGAGGCTGGGCTCTATGACATCCACCCAATTACAACATCCAAATTTGATTTCAAGGGACATTTATTAATGCTTTTTAATTCTTTTCTTACTTGGCAAGGTTTCACAATTTCAAGAGCTGTCAAATATTTTGAGCATAATTGTGCTTTAGTCAGATGAGGCCATTAATAACACAGGATACAATTAAATTCTTATTTCCCAGAGGTGACAGGTAATTACTTCAAAATCTATGATCATTTATACTATTTTTAAGACATGGCTTTATAGCCCACATTACTAATTGCTTTATTTAAGACCTTTATTGGTGATTTCTCAAAACACCAACTTCCAACTTCTTCCACTAATTGCTTTTACAACAGTTTCTTAACTACTTAAATAAGTGTTCCCTATATCTTCTCGGGAAGCACATAGTTAAGTAATGTTCATTGTGTGTTATAGGACCACACATAGTGTAAAGTTTAGGAATGTATGTATAACTTTTTCTGCTCTTGGATTAACTAGATTTGCTTAACTTGGATTGTGCTGCTTCTGGCAGAATTTTAGAGATCCCCTTTTATACGCAATCCACTATTGAAATGGAATCGGGTGAGTGATGCTTTTATGGCTGCTATTTAGCATATCTCCTGCTTAGAAAATGTTTTAAGGCTGATTGTAAAGTGATATGAATATAACAACTAGGAACAGACCCAGTGAAAAGTCTAGTGCCAGAAAAGGCAGACAGGGCACTCACAGGTCAATGATGCAGACATACTCTACAGCCAGTTGTACAACATTGGGCATTTAATAACGTATGTTAGATAAACCATAGTAACTGGTCGCATAATTGACTTGGCCAGTTTAGTATAAGCTCAACTAATGACAGCAAATATCTAGTTTATTACTTATGATAGCTTATTTTCCAACTAGTTCTGTGCTATTAACTATTTTCAAGGATGACATTTGCAAAATGAACCAGAATCTAAATCAAATAGTTTATTGGGTTTAGTTGAAAGCAATCTGTAGACATCTAAATATTAGCCTTGAGTCAGGCCATGGTTGCAGTGGCTCCCTGGTGGGCCTGACAAAATACAGTAATACAATAGGGCCCCAAATTCCAGCTGAAAAAAATTTGAAGTTGACTTTGGATCTAATCACTTGCCACTAATGTCTTATTTTTATGAGTTGATTCACAAATTCCCCATGAGAGCTTGATATCAAACCTTAATTGATTGCACTCCTAGGAGTGCAGTGATCAAACCATAAAATGCCGTCTCATGCTCTGTAGAGCTGGAGTATGGGCCCTCAAAATAAAACTAATAACAGTAGCTAAATAGCACAAAAGCTATTCTCCCAAATTCAGAGGGTTTTGACTAACTTGAGGGGTGTAGTGTCTAAAATGGGGCTATTTTGGGGTGGTTTCTATTATGTAAGCCCAACAAAGTGACTTCATAACTAAACTGGTCATTAAAAAGTGGGTTCTGGAAACATTCTTAAAAATTTTAAGAATTGCTTCTAAAATTCTAAGACTTCTAAAAAAAGAAAATGACATCTACAAAATGATGCCAACATGAAGTAGACATATGGGGAATGTTAAAGGGGTTATCCAACCCCTATAATGCCCGAGCTCCTCATACTGGTCTTACTTACCCTGATCCCCATCACCCATGTCGCTCCTGGTCCCCGCACAATCGCTGCTGCTCTCCACATCGCGCATATCAAAATGAGCAGTGAGTTAAGGCGGGATGACCAGGTTTGTTCAGCCGCCTTCTGAACTGAAGAAACCACCCAGCAGTAGCAGCAGTGGGACATCCAGCAGAACCTCAACCTGGCATACTTGGTGGTGGCATACTTGGACTGCACCCTGTCACTCATGATCTAAGATCTCCTGGACTACTGGACATGCAAACTTGAAGTGTGGCCACAACTGGCCATTTGCCATGGGCATGCTTTCCTGCCCAGCCAGTAGTGTGGCATCAGAGCAGGTGTTCAGTGCAACAGGGGACTTAGTTGCCCCTAAGAGAACTCGCCTTTCCTCTCTTAAATGTTCAGAAACTAACCTTCATAAAGATGAGGACAATATACTGCTACAGATGGATCTGGATAGATTGAAGGCTTGGACAGAGAAGTGGCAGATGAGGTTTAACACTGACAAATGTAAAGTTATGTACATGGGAAGGAATAATGCAAGTCACCCGTACATACTAAATGGTAAAACACTCGGTAACACTGACATGGAAAAGGATCTAGGAATTTTAATAAACAGCAAACTAAGCTGCAAAAACCAGTGTCAGGCAGCTGCCACCAAGGCCAATAAGATAATGGGTTGCATCAAAAGTGGCATAGACACCCGTGATGAGAACATAGTCCTAACACTTTACAAATCGCTAGTCAGACCACACTTCGAGTACTGTGTACAGTTCTGGGCTCCTGTGAACAAGGCAGACATAGCAGAGCTGGAGAGGGTTCAGAGGAGGGACACTAAAGTAATAACTGGAATGGGGCAACTACAGTACCCTGAAAGATTATCAAAATTAGTTTTATTTACTTTAGAAAAAAGACAACTGAGGGGAGATCTAATAACTATGTATAAATATATCAGGGGTCAGTACAGAGATCTCTCTGTACTGTATCTCTCATCTATTTATCCCCAGGACTGTGACTGTGATGAGGGGACATCCTCTGCTTCTGGAGGAAAGAAGGTTTGTACACAAACATAGAAGAGGATTCTTTACAGTCAGAGCAGTGAGACTATAAAACTCTCTGCCTGAGGAGGTGGTGATGAGTACAATAAAGGAATTCAAGAGGGGACTGGATGTATTTCTGGAGTGTAATAATATTACAGGCTACAGCTACTAGAGAGGGGTCGTTGATCCAGGGAGTTATTCTGATTGCCTGATTCTAGTCGGGAAGACATTTTTTATTCCCCCTAAGTGGGGAAAATTGGCTTCTACCTCACAGTTGTTTTTTTTGCCTTCCTCTGGATCAACTAGCAGGATGACAGGGCTGAACTGGATGGACAGATGTCTTTTTTCGGCCTTATGTACTATGTTACTATGAATCAGGCATGCATCAACCAGGATTTCCAGACACCGGTGCCTAATTCGGCAGAATAGATCATTCTGCCAGTAATGATCATACTGTAGTGTGCTGGTACACTGGAATATTGTGCAAAATGGGCCGTTACTTCTGGCCACATCCTGCTGCCACCATTCTGATGATGCCACCCGCCAGATGCCACCCACCTGCTGCCCCTATTGCCCTTTCTACAATGGGGCTTCTTGATATGTACATGTAAATTTTTTAAAAGGATATGCATTTCACTGGGCCTTGCTATCACACTGCTCTTGGGTTCTGCTACTACTGTGATCTGCCACCACCTTGTGCCACTGCTGCTGCCCCCCTCCCCACTCTGTCATGGGGCAGCTATTGTCATTGTTACTGCCACTGCTGCCACCCTCCCCACTCTGTAATGGTGCCACTATTGTCACTGTACTGCCGCTGCTGCTGCCACCCTCGCCACTCTGTCATGGGGCCATTACTTTATACTATCTTTTATAAAATGTATTAGACACTTGGCCAACACACTGGCCAGCAAATGTGAAACAGGCCTTAGGGTGGGTTCACACTAGTGTTTCGATTGGTTTTCAACCTTCGTCTAACGGACCCGCCTACCTTTCTTTAAAACTGAAACAAATATTTTCCGTTTTATTTAACCTAGACTTCAGTGGAGGACTTTCAGTGAATTGACATCCGTTTGCTCCATTTCCGTCTGAAACCATTTTTATGCCGGATTTGAAAATGCTGCCTTTAGGCAGACTGGCCTGGGTATAACTGATTTATAGCTATTTGTAACAAATTAATTTGCAACAAATCGAATTTCTTGGCCTTTGGGGAAACTGCCAAATCAAAGTTTTCTACTCACTACCCTTCTTTGTCTACTGCTTCTAGGTTCCCCATTCCTATTCTTCCACCCTGGGATGAAGCTGCTTCAATAGAGCACCCCACTGCTTTCTCTTGTGGGCCCCATGTAGATTTTCTACAGTCTCTCTGTGATCTTACTTGTTTAAATTCTTTTTCTCAGCCTGCGTCGGAGAAAGATGGACGTAAGAAGCACTGCTCTGCTGCTAGCTACACCCTCACAGCCTGATTTATGTAGCCTACTGCATTCACTATTGTCAAGATCAGTGGCCCCAAGTCTGCTGACCCTCCAGGCCCACTAGAAATTCTATCCAGACCAAAGAGATGAAGAAGTTTATCAAGAAAGTGGTCTCTGCATACATAGCCAGAGAAACCAAGATGGCGCCTGAAACACTGCGAACCTCAGGTCAGAAACAACATACTGCTGACAGTGCTGAACGAGGTAGGGAGGAATCCCCCAGGCCAGATAGTCTACTGATACCACGGACTTTCCTGTGGGAAGCTTTAGCAGATGCCCTGGGACCTCTCAGTTTGGATCTGGTGGTGATTAACCGCTACAGGACCGCCTAACGCAGGGATGCGTCCTGCGGGCGGTCCTGTAGCCCTGAGACGACGCATCGGCGCGTCATCTCGCAAGAGCCGAGACTTCCTGTGAACGCGCGCGCGTTCACAGTGAAGCACGTCTCAGAAGTTCTGCTACAGCCTGCCAGCGATGATCCATCGCTGGCAGGCTGTAGATGCGAATTAAATCGCATCAAAGAGCTATATCAGACGCTGTTTTGTGAACAGCGTCTGATATAGCTGCTACCTGGTCCTCTGTTGCGGACAAGAATAGGACATGTTCTATATTTTTGCGGAACGGAAGTGCAGACCCGGAAGCGCGGATCCGTAATTCCGGATCCGAGCGGGACAAAGTCTGTCCCCATAGAAATGAATGGGTCCACAATTCCGTTCCGCAAACAGAATTTCGGACGTGTGAATGGGGTATAAGGGTCCCTTATCACCGCCAGTTAGTTAGCTACTTGTTAGGTAGCTAGCGCCCAGCCCACCGCACCGCAGTCACTGATTTTGGCAGAGATTTTTTCATCCACATTGATCGATGCGAATGAAAAAATCTGTGCCATTCATTTTATTTTTTTTTCAGCGCAGAGGCTGAACGGGAAAAAAAAATCTCATTACCCGTATGCTCAATATAAGGAGAATCGCAGAAACTCCTAATGCTGGCCATACGTGTAATGATTGCGGAGACCTTCAAATGCCAGGGCGGTACAAAAACCTCACATGTGACCCCATTTTAGAAAGAAGATACCCCAAGGTATTCTGTGAGGGGTATGGCGAGTTCATGCAAAATTTTATTTTTTGTCACAAGTTAGTGGAATATGAGACTGTAAAAAAAAAAAAAAAAAAAAAAATTTCCGCTAACTTGTGCCAATTTTTTTTTTTCTGTGAACTCGCCATGCCCCTCACGGAATACCTTGGGGTGTCTTCTTTCCACAATGGGGTCACTTGTGGGGTTTTTATACTGTCCTGGCATTTTAGGAGTCCTAAAGCGTGAGAATCCAAATGCGTAAAAATGCCCTGTGAAATCCTAAAGGTACTCATTGGTTTAGGGCCCTTTGCGCATCTTGGCTGCAAAAAGTGTCACACATGTGGTATCGCCGTACTCAGGAGAAGTAGGGCAATGTGTTTTGGGGTGTATTTTTATATATACCCATACTTTGTGTGAGAAATATCGCTGTAAACGACAACTTTTAAATTTTTTATTCAAAGTTGTCAATTTACAGAGATATTTCTCTCACCCAGCATGGGTATATGTAAAAATACACCCCAAACACATTGCCCTACTTCTCCTGAGTACGGCGATACCACATGAGTGACACTTTTTGCAGCCAAGATGCGCAAAGGCCCAAATTTAATGAGTACCTTTTAGGAGGGCATTTTACGCATTTTCTTCTCACGCTTTAGGGTCCCTAAAATGCCATGGCAGTATAAATACCCCACATGTGACCCCATTTTGGAAAGAAGACACCCCAAGGTATTCGCTGAGGGGCATAATGAGTCCATGAAAAATTAAACTTTTTGTCAAAAGTTAGCAGAAAGGGAGACTTTGTGAGAAAAAACAATAAAAAATCAATTTCCACTAACTTGTGCCAAAAAAAAAATCTTCTATGAACTCGCCATGCCCCTCATGGAATACCTTGGGGTGTCTTCCTTCCAAAATGGGGTCACATGTGGGGTATTTATACTGCCCTGGCATTTTAGGGGCCCTAGAGCGTGAGAAGAAAAATGCGTAAAAATGCCCTCCTAAAAGGTACTCATTGGAATTTGGGCCCCTTTGCGCATCTTGGCTGCAAAAAAGTGTCACACATGTGGTATCGCCGTACTCAGGAGAAGTGGGGCAATGTGTTTTGGGGTGTATTTTTACATATACCCATGCTGGGTGAGAGAAATATCTCTGTAAATTGACAACTTTGAATAAAAAATGTAAAAAGTTGTCGTTTACAGCGATATTTCTCACACGCAGCATGGGTATATGTAAAAATACACCCCAAAACACATTGCCCTACTTCTCCTGAGTACGGCGATACCACATGAGTGACACTTTTTTGCAGCCTGGGTGCGCAAAGGGGCCCTAAAACCAATGAGTACCTTTAGGATTTCACAGGGCATTTTTACGCATTTGGATTCTCACGCTTTAGGGCCCCTAAAATGCCAGGTGAGTATAAATACCCCACATGTGACCCCATTTTGGAAAGAAGACACCCCAAGCTATTCCGTGAGGGGCATGGCGAGTTCACAGAATTTTTATTTCTTGGCACAAGTTAGCGGAAATTGATTTTTTTTTTTTTTTTTTTTGTTTTTTACAAAGTCTCATATTCCACTAACTTGTGACAAAAAATAAAATTTTACATGAACTCACCATACCCCTCACAGAATACCTTGGGGTGTCTTCTTTCCAAAATGGGGTCACATGTGGGGTATTTATACTGTCCTGGCATTTTAGGGGCCCCTAAAGCGTGAGAAGAAGTCTGGAATCCAAATGCGTAAAAATGCCCTGTGAAATCCTAAAGGTACTCATTGGTTTTAGGGCCCCTTTGCGCACCCACGCTGCACAAAAGTGGCACACATGTGGTATCGCCGTACTCAGGAGAAGTAGGGCAATGTGTTTTGGGGTGTATTTTTATATATACCCATACTTTGTGTAAATGACAACTTTTAAATTTTTTTATACAAAGTTGACAATTTACAGAGATATTTCTCTCACCCAACATGGGTATATGTAAAAATACACCCCAAAACACATTGCCCTACTTCTCCTGAGTACGGCGATACCACATAAGTGACACTTTTTGCAGCCTGGGTGCAAAGGGACCCAAATTCCAACGAGTACCTTTAGGTTTTACATGGCGGCTCACAATTTAGCCCCGCCCAAAATGCCAGAACAGTAAACACACCCCACAAATGACCCCATTTCGGAAAGTAGACACCCGAGGTATTCACTGAGGGGCATAGTGAGTCCGTCTGAGATTTTATTTTTTTTTGCCAGAAGTTTTTTGCCAGCAGAAATTGAAACTTTTTTTTTTTTTTCTCAGAAAGTGTCATTTTCCGCTAACTTGTGAAAAAAAATTAAATGATACATGAACTCACCATGCCCCTCCGCGAATACTTTGGGGTGTCTTCTTTTTAAAATGGTGTCATTTGGGGGGTATTTATACTATCCTGACATTCTAGCACCTGAAGAAACATGACAGGTGCTCAGAAAGTCAGAGCTGCTTCAAAATGCCGAAATTCACTTTTTTGCACCATAGTTTGTAAACGCTATAACTTTTACCCAAACCAATAAATATACACTTATTGGACTTTTTTTTTATCAAAGACATGTAGAACAATAAATTTAGAGAAAAATTTATATAGAAATGTAGTTTTTACTTTTACAACAGAAAGTGAAAAATGTCATTTTTTTTGCAAAAATGTCGTTAAATTTGTATTAATGGCAAAAAAAGTAAAAATGTCAGCAACAATGAAATACCACCAAATGAAGGCTCTATTAGTGAGAAGAAAAGGAGGTAAAATTCATTTGGGTGGTAAGTTGTATGACGGAGCAATAAACGGTGAAAGTAGTGTAGTGCAGAATTGTAAAAAGTGGCCTGGTCATTAAGGGTGTTTAAGCTAGGGGGGTTGAAGCGGTTAAAGAAGATGTGCGCCATATTGAAAGGAGGGTGGAGACTTTACAGGAGGTACAGGCAGCAGCCATACTGCACCAAAAGGCAGTTTCCTTTAGTATTGCTTTGTGTCAAGTTCGTATAAACTCCCTGTATACAGCGATAGAAGACCAAGAAAATTGAGGTAGGCGCAACAATTGCTTCAGAGACATACCCGAGTCCGTTGCCCCTAGCGACATACCTGAAATGGTGGTTCAGATCTGCATAACCACACTACCTGACCTGCCTACAGTTACCCCCTGGGAAGTCCCTTGCACCCCAAAACCTCAAAGGCCCAAGAAAGGAACTTCGTCTTCAAGCCCGAGAAGACTGCCACTTACTGATCAGTGAGGAGGAATGTCACCACCTACTTTGCGAGTCAACAATAAAACTACCACTGAGATGGCAATGGTCACCTTTCATAAGTGCCCACTTCTCTTTGTCCAAGTCTACTCAATTTTTCAACCCTCCAGGCCATGACTTATAGCCTAATACCTGGGTCTGCCTTCCTTCATATGTATTTTTATGTTATTTATCCTTTTGTTTGATCCAGTTTTAGGACTGCATATTTGGAGATTATTGAGATCCCTTCATAAGGCCATGGAAGACAAAAGAGATGGGCTTCTAAAATTATAGTGAGCTCCATAGCCCACTGATTATTTGAGGATGTACTTAATGGTATTTACCTTACCCCTACCATGTTACTTGAGACAAGTTGCTCTACCAATTTGATGGCAACCTGTTTTTATATATGTTATGTGGTTTGTTCTGTGTGCTCATGTTTTTTCTCTAAACGGCAAGTACTGCTATTTTCCCTTGACTTTTGAACAAGAAGGGATGGGTTCACCATGGGATCCCGCTGCTCCACCTTGGGAGGTTAGGTACTCCTGTAAACTGCTTATCTATAGTGACTGGTTACCTATTAAACACATACACTCCCTCTCGCTTTATTCATTCAATGATGGCTGACATATGTGTAGCGTCAACCAATGTTAAAGGGTTTTGACTCCCCCTCTAAACGTAGCCAGATCTTCTCCTATCCGAAGAACAAAAAGTATTCGGTCCTTATGCTTCAGGAGACACATTTTAAGTTTGATAGGTACCAGAATCTTTCTCATTTCTTATTCTCGCAATGGTATCAATGAGGATCGGGTTCTTCGGTCTCCAGGACTAGGAGTGTGAGCATCGGGATTCGGAAAGGCCTTCCATTTACATATATCTCTCATGTTCAAGACAAAGAAAACAGATATATTTTACTCAAAGGGTCCATTTCTAATCAGATATACACCTTTGTCAATGTTTACGCTCCTAATGTTAATCAGATAACCTGGATTGATGGGGTGCTTTCACTGTCATATAAAGAGGGCGTGGTGGTGCTTGGGGGAGATTTCAATGTAACATTGGAACCTACCTTGGACATCTAAGAAATTTGCAATCTCTGCTAAGGCGCTTAGATATTTAGATATCTTAAGAAAAAATTACAACATTGGTCCCTATTAGAAGCTTGGAGACTTCTGAATCCCTCCACGCATGATTACAGCTTCTTCTCAATGGTCCACGGCTCCTATCAGAGGCAATTATTTGTTTATATCCAAAGAGCACCTAAAGCTCTGTACTCGTGCCCATATAGGCACTATGCACTTATCTGACCATTCTCCTGTGTTCCTCACCATCCTAGCGCCTACCCTGGAACCTCATTCATTTAGGTGGCGTTTAAATGAGCAACTTATCTCTCCTGGAGAGATTTTGATACGTTCTCAAAAGCTGCTTGAAAATTTTTTCTCTCTCAACTTCCTCACAGGGACCCCACACCACACTTTGTGGGATACCTATAAGGTATATATGAGAGGTCAGTTTATATGCATAGACACTTATCTTGCTGCCTTCACTGATCTACGAGCAACGTTGAAAAACCTATTGAATAGTACTTCAGCTAAGCTTTATCTTCATTCTCAATTTAAGTATTATGCTCATGGAGACAAAGCTTCTGAATTTATGATGCAGTGCATCAAGTAGAGGAAATCCCACAAATTTATCCATAAGATAAGGATCCCTGGGGGGGGGGGGGATGTTCTTTCTACATCGGCTAATGCTACACAGTTTCAAAAACGTTATCACTCCCTATACAATCTAAAGGAAGCTGAATTGGCAGATCGGGCCCCTCCTTCTCCACCAGAGACCGTGACATCTTTCCTTCGCTCTCTTTCATTGCCCATATCACTGTGGATGAACTAGAGGCTGCAATTAAACAGCTCTCTAATGGAAAATGTCCTGGGCCTGATGGTTTCCCTGCTTTATACTATCGCACCTTCTATAAACCATTAGGACCATTCTTACTCACAATATGCAATAGCTCCCTGTTAGAGGATATGACCAGAGCCCATATTACCTTGATTCCTAAGAAGGGGAAAGATAGATGTCACTGTGCAAACTAACACCCAATATCCCTGTTAAATCTTGACCTTAAATTATTAGCTAAAATATTGGCCACACGTTTGTCTCGGCTTCTCCCATGCCTGATTCACAAAGACCAAGTGGGCTTTATTCAGGGCAGGGAGGGAAGGGGCAATACTACCAGAGTCTTTAATGCCATCTACCACTCTAAGAGGATTAAACACTGTCTGGTCCTTCTCAGCACGGATGCTGAGAAGGCTTTCGATAGAATTAACTGGGAATATATGCGAATGGTGTTGTTAACATTTGGACTTCCTGATCCATTTATTAAAGCAGTCTTCTGTGGAAAGAGATTTAGGGTTCATCATATCAGATGATCTAAAGGTGGGCAGACAATGTCATAGAGCAGCAGGTAATGCCAGCAGAAAGCTTGGGTGTATAGGGAGAGGCCTTAACAGTAGAAAGAGGGAGGTGCTCATGCCTCTCTACAGAGCACTAGTGAGACCTCATTTGGAGTATTGTGTGCAGTACTGGAGACCATATCTGCAGGAGGATATTGAAACTTTGGAGAGAGTTCAGAGAAGAGCTACTAAACTAGTACATGGATTGCAGGACAAAACTTACCAGGAAAGGTTAAAGGTCCTTAACATGTATAGCTTGGAAGTAAGAAGAGACAGAGGGGATATGATAAAAACGTTTAAATACATAAAGGGAATCAACACGGTAAAAGAGAAGAGAATATTTAAAAGAGGAAAAACTGCTACAAGAGGACATAGTTTTAAATTAGAGGGGCAAAGGTTTAAAAGTAATATCAGGAAGTATTACTTTACTGAGAGAGTAGTGGACGCATGGAATAGCCTTCCCGCAGAAGTGGTAGCTGTAAATACAGTGAAGGAGTTTAAGCATGCATGGGATAGGCATAAGGCCATCCTTCATATAAGATAGGGCCAGGGGCTATTCATAGTATTCAGTATATTGGGCAGACTAGATGGGCCAAATGGTTCTTATCTGCCGACACATTCTATGTTTCTATGTTTTCTCGAATTTTAAAATTAATATGAACAAATCTCATATATTAAGCATAGAACTTCCTGACTCAGTCAAACATGGTCTGATAGCTAATTCCCCCTTTAACTGGGACACCCCATATATTACTTATCTTAGATAGGGCCTAATCCTTCAACACTTTTCCAACTTAACTATATCCCTCTCTTACAATCGATAAAGGATCAGCTTTCCACACTAAAAAACTCCATGCTATCCTGCTTTGACAGGAAGAATATTGTCACATCACTTATATTGCCTAAATTAACGTATCTACAACAGGTATTACCCATCCCTGTGCCGAGATCGTATTATGCTACAGTGAAACAGCAGGTCTTTATATGGGCGGGAAGGAGGGCACTTTGGCATATTCTACTCTCAGTAAACCCAAATCCTATGATGGGATCGGCCTACCCGACCCGGAGCTGTATGGGAGGGCCATTCCCTTATCAAGGGTGGTTAATTGGTTCACTAGACAGCCCAGCAGGTCCTGGGTTCCTATGGAGACAAACTTTGGATTGCCCTTTACAGGTCTCTTAGTGGGAATAAGTGGCTATCCATGTGTGGATAGATCACCCAACCCAATGGTTAAAACCACAGTTTTAGCTTGGAGATGGCGCCAGTAATCTCCCTATGCTATTCCCCTACCGTCACCGCTAATCCAAAAACGAGACATACTAGCTCACACACCTTTAACTCTGCTTGAACAAGTTGTCCAGATGTGTCAGAACACAGGAGAATGGTTATAAAATCCTAGCTAGGTGGTACAAAACACCTGATATCACTTGCCTCTTTAATGCCAATGGGTTAGATACATGTTGGAGATGTCTTAAACAGAGAGGGTCCTTTTTTCATATTTGGTGGACCTGCCTGTTGATCCAGACTTGGTGGTCAGAGATCTTTAGCAACTGTAACAAGATCTGCAACCTATCAATTCTGATCTTACCTCAATTGGCCTTGCTGGGATTCTCACCTCCCAACTCTATTAAGGATCCCCCACCACTTTTCAAGAACCTCCTCAGTGCAGCTAGGCTTTTAATCCCACGCTTTTGGTTGTCCTCTGACCTTCCATCTATATCTTAATAGACGGGAAAAGTGGATCAAATATACAGATTTGAGGAGATTGCTGCATAGGAGAACCAAACAATAGTCAAGTATAGGAGTCGCTGGCAAGCATCAACCTTGTTCGGTAACTTTCAATGACTTGTAATGACCAGTTTGAGACTATCATTTTAAGGAGGTGTAATGGCAAACCTATCATTTATCAATCTATAACCTACTACTGTTATGAAACTTCCATTGAACTTATTATGCAGTACTTGTAAACCTTATTGTTCGCACTTATCTGTATGTTTACTTTTTCTTTAATAAAAAATTGAAAAATAAAATAAATAAATTCTTTCTCTCAGTATGAAAGGACTTTAATACTGGCCATGAATATAAAAGGTTTAGAGCTCCTAAGTGAGAGTATTTTTTTTTTTAATGGAAAATCTCTTAATTTTACAGCAGATGTTATCCTTCAAATAATATTTTGCCCTGAGTAAAAAAACAAGGTAGAAAGAGTTACACATATAGCCCAGGAAGGAGAAGGGTGAAAGACAGGAGTGGTGACAGTGGCAATTATGGTGGGACAAATACTCATGGTGGCAGTCTTCACACTGGTGTACCCTGGGTTGTGAAATTATAGGAAGGACATACATTTTTTGTGCCTTCGGTGCACACCATGGCTTTGGGGCCCCTACTTTGTATTAGGTGGGGTGCCTTTGGTGTAGGTGGGTTTTGAGGTGCAATGAATCAGGATTTTTAAATCAACAACCATTCTTTACTTGCAATAAAGTTCTATTACGGGAGATCTTAAATGCCTCACATATCTTACAGTTCTTAATGCTGCAAATATGGATGTGCAGGTGGGCTTTGTCTTTATTGTACCCAGCTGGCTATTTCAATATCTCCCAGGGCTGCTTTTCTTCCATCTATCTCTCACTCCATTTCTAGACTGACTCTACCTAAGGCAGCAATCCCCTCTAGAGATCCAGAGAAGTTGAGAAGGTGGTTGGAGCAGGCACCACCTAACTACTGTTACTATGGCCGGCTAGTTAATTCCATATTCATAGTTCTCAGGGCAAAATGTTATACACAAAATAAGTCCTCAATTTAACACATTAACCTCTTATGCAGTGGTCCTTCAACAAAGTGCATTAGGTTGAAGGGGGGGAAATTAAAACTGTGGTCCATCAATTTCAACAGCTCCATCAAAGTTCAACCTTTTTTTAGATCAATTATATGATATACATTTTTTAATTAATTTGCTATTAGATAAGCATCTAGCACTTTATTAAATGCTGACATATTATCTGCCATTGCTACCTATTGTGGTAGAGAATTCCACAGTTTTACAACTCTTACTTTAAAGAATCCTTTTTTGTACTGATGGTTAAATCACCTTTCCTCGTCCTACAAAGAATGTCCTCTGGTCCTTTGTGAAGTCTTTGAAATGAATAAATCATGCGCCATTTCTTTGCATTGGCCACACATGTATTTATAAATGTAAATGAGATTACCTCCGAGGTGTCTTTTTTCCAAGTTGAACAAGCCGAATCTCTTAAATGGGTTCAGTAAATGGCATTTATTATGTAGACAAAGTTCATTTACGGCACTTACTAATGTACAGGTGCATTTCAATAAATTGGAATGTCATCTAAAAGTTAATTTAGTCCAGTAATTCAATTCAAAAAGTGAAACTCATACAGATGCAGTTAAATTAAATTTTATGGTTATCTGGTCAAGTAAAAAATGGCACAAAAAGGTCAGCTAACTCTTTCAATATATTTCAATGTCTTTTGTCACAAGATGGATAACACTGTGACAATTGTTATCAGAGTTATCTTGGCTAGCTCTGTATATTATATAGATTCATTAGACATAGAGTAATCTATTTCAAGTGTTTATTTCTTTTAATGTTGATGATTATGGCTTACAGCTAATGAAAACCCAAAAGTCAGGATCTCAGAAAATTAGGATATTATATAAGACCAATTTAAAAAATGTTTTTTTAAAGGGCATCTGTTAGCAGATTTGTACCTATGAAACTGGGTGACCTGTTACATGTGCATTAGTCTGGTCACATGGGCAATGACATCAGGAAGGCCCTTTAGCCCACTAGGAAATAGCATCTACCCTGTTCTGAATTCCGGGGCCGCCCACCCCAGCAGTGCACACAGTAAAAAATGTGTATTGCTGGAGTAAACTGCCTTAGGATTCAGAACAAGCAGTTTGTTGAAGTCCAGATCGCAGGCTACAGCGGTGATTGAGCCTACAGAGGAACTGAGTGGCGGCACTATGTGAGCTGCGCGGTAGCCCAGCCGCACAGCTTAAAGGGAACATTGGTCATGAGTGGCTTGACACAAGGAATGCGACAGTTGTAGTCAATGTCCTGGATAATTTAAACAGAAGAAAAGGGATATGGCGCTCAAACTCTGAAGTATCAAAATCACAAACTTGTTTAATACCGATAAAGATAAAACCTTATACAACAACTTAAAAGTAGCAATATAAAACCAAATAAAGGAACAACCACATTCAGAAAGCAATCTTCTAATTCTTCCCAACTTATCTATCTATAACTTTGTTGCAATATATATCGCATTCGATTTTCTGTATGCGATTTTATCGTGTGCCGTAGCTGGGAAATCGAGTACAAGTGATTGCATATCACTGTGAATCTATAAGGACATACAGGTCTGAAAAGGATACCCGTATTACCGTTAACTGCTGTTTTGAACATTGCTGCTAATAATAAATTGGACATAAATGATTAGACAGCACCGTGAATATATAAAGACCTATAGATTTGGACGGGACATTTTGTGATTCAGTTTACATTTTTTGGATATGTTGGAAATTCCTCTTTGCGAGCTTTTTTCAAAAAACGCATGTGTTTAAAATATCTAAAGAATACTTCCAGTGATACCAGCTGAATATAATAATAAATAAAAAACGAGGGCAGCAGTTGCGAAGAAAAAAGTTGCATACGGAAAAATCGCATGCGAAAATATCACATGCGAAAAAACCGCACACGATAAAATCGCATACAGAAAATCAAATGCGATATATATTGCAACGAAGTTATAGATAGATAAGTTGGGAAGAATTAGAAGATTGCTTTCTGAATGTGGTTGTTCCTTTATTTGGTTTTATATTGCTACTTTTAAGTTGTTGTATAAGGTTTTATCTTTATCGGTATTAAACTAGTTTGTGATTTTGATACTTCAGAGTTTGAGTGCCATATCCCTTTTCTTCTGTTTAAGTAATTTTTCATTATTTCTGATACATAGAAGCTGGTATCAACGGATATAGAGCACCAATTAGGTCTCTCTTTTATACTGGCAGAGCCACCTACTTCGAATAAAATGTCCTGGATATGTCTGTGCTCTTGAAGCAGTGACTCCAGCCACAGTCCAATCCTTGTGAGTCTCCCCTAAATTTTGAATGACCTTTTCCTGACAATCCTTTAAAGGCTGCAGTTATTCCTGTTACTTGTGCACCTTTTTCTACCATACTTTTTCCTTCCACTCAACTTTCCATTAATATGCCTGGATACAGCACTCTGAACAGCCAGCTTCTTTAGCAATGACCTTTTGTAGCTTACCCTCCTTGTAGAGGGTATCATTGACTGACTTCTGGACAACATGGTGACACCATGAGTCTAAAATATTGAACTTTTTCACAATATTCTAATTTTTTGTGATACTGACTTTTGGGTTTACATTAGCTGTAAGTCATAAGCATCAACGTTAAAATAAACACTTGAAAAAAGCACTCTGTATGTAATGAATCTATAGAATATATGAGTTTCACTTTTTTAATTGAATTACTGAAACAAACTTTTCTATATTCTAAGTGAAGAGAAGAATTGGTAATGAAAGACCTGTGATGACATCACCATCATGTGATCAGTGCAGAAGGGAGCGGAGCTCGGCACTGGATTAGAGAAATGGTGAGGAAAGACCTGAGATGTCATATGCCACCTGGGTGCCGACCTTTGTGTGGAAGAGAAAAAAGTAAAGAACCAATGAATTCAGTGTAAGAGTCAGGGAAATGCTGGGAGACATACGGAAGTTATCTCCTCTTATACCTCCTCCCTGTAATGTCCTCTTGTATCACATAATAACTGCCTAGACATGCTGAGAGTTGTCGTTTTCTCCTCTTATACTTCCTTGCTGGAATGTCCCCTGATAGCATATAATAACATCTTAGACTTGGTGGTAGTTGTAGCCCTCTCCTGCTATACCTCCTCCCTGTAATGTCCCATAGTAAAATCTTGGAGGCAGTGAGGAAATTTGTTGAATATCACAAGTAGGCGCCAAGTTTGCTAACTAAAACTACGATTTATGTTGTAGATTTCTAGTTTAATTTGGCTGACACTGTTATATTGATAATGATCCATTCTGCGTGTTGCAGTATTGTCACTAGGGTTGAGGGAATCACGATTCGGATCTAAGATTCAAAGTCGATTGGTTCCCCAACTTCGTTTTAATGCTGCACAGAGATCTGCACCCACTGTCCCAGGAGTGATGTCCTCCTTTTGGGAGTGTGATGGCCTAATTTTTGCCTGTCATCCACAGTCCGGGCTTCTCCAGCAGGCGCAATGCACATCTTTGCACCTGCTGGACTGAGTAGAAGAGTGGGTCGAGGATTATCTCCTGGCCTGTCCTTGTCTACTTATCCCAGCAGGTACGGTTACATCACTGTATCGTGCCTGCTGGGGAGAGCGGGATGTGCTCCGTTCAACAGAACAAAGGGGCTAGGTAAGTATTAATGTTTTGAATTTTATTTACACCATTGGGGCCTACACTTATTTAGGGTGAGCACTACTGTGTGGGTAGACTAAGGGGGCATAACTAATATGTGGGGGTATTAAAGGGGCATAACTACTGTGGGGGGCACCAAGAGGCATAACTGTGGGGGCACTAATAAGGAATTTTAATGTGTGGGGGCACTAAGGGGGCATAACTACTGTGTGGAGGCAGCAAGAGGGCATAGGTACTGTGTGGGGGCAATAACAGGGCATTGTACTGTTTGGGGGCACTGTTGGGGCATTACTACTTTGTGGGGGCACTAAAGGGGAATAACTACTGGATGGGTGGGAGGTTCTATGGCAAGCATGGGTGGTCTTGACTAACCATGTGAGAAGTTACAGAGAAGTTACTTCAGGGCCCATTCAAAAATGTGCTATAGGGCACAGCCTTTTCTTAGTTATGCCCCTACTATCTAGCTGAACTGCAACCATCATTAGAAATTCAGTACATTTTACTTACACCTAACGAGACTGTTCATTGCCTCCACAATCCACTGGCCCTACATACATACTTCTGCCCTGCACCCTGCCATACACTCATCTAACATCAAGACCATGAGTCCCCAACATGAGGGAGTGCCCCAAGGAAATAAAGGGTGCACCCTCCATTCACTGCATGGCTCGGGGGAGAGTTTGGACCACCATAGTGAAATGAGTACTACTACCTCCAACATGTCTACTACTACTACTCCCATCCTCACCTCCCTAGTTGGTCGCTGCCATATCATTGGCATATGCCTTCTCATCTCCAAAATAGGCCCCCAGAAGTGAAGGTAGAGCAGCCATGCATATGCTGCCACCCTCCGTCCACCATTAAGAGAGTAACGGAAAAGCTCATCTATTTCCGCTAGTCTCATAGTAGTGAATGAAGAATTGGCTGTGATGTGTTTCTCCACTACGGGTTCCAAAAATAGCCAAACGCGCTTGCTCTCAAAGCATTGACTGTAAAGAGGACTGCACATGCGCTCAGGTCCTTCATTTTGGGGGCCCCAATCTGGAGACAGGAGTGAGTTTATTTGTATTTTTTATAATTTTTTTCCGGTTACTGTGGAGTCACAGTAACAGATTCAAATTTATTTTTTCTTCTGCATTCCATTAGTACCCCTCATGAGGGGCCTTCCAGATACATTATAGTGTGATCATTTTAGAGCAGGCTTCAAATTAGAATGCAGTCACACAGTTTCATGTTGCCATCTGCTGGTGAAAAATGATATTGCAGTAATTATACACACAAAATTTGTATTCATCTTCCCTGATTCCGCAGCAAACAGAAATGGCAGGTGTTTTCATGGGAGGATAAGCAGCATAATACATGCAATGATTTATGTTCCTTATCAATTCTTAAGAATCTGAAAGAAAAACCTCTGGATGGCAGCGACCATGAATTCTGAAGAAGAATTATGAATATTGCTATGTGCTGCATGGGTTTTTACATGTTAAAGAGGTTGTTCAGCCGTTAATTTTGATGACCTATCGTCAGGGTAGGTCATTAATATCAGTTTGTCAGGGGTACGACACCCGGCACCCCCGCTGATCAGCTATTTAATTGGAGGTGACGTTCCATGCGAGTGCCGTTTTCTGGTCTACACACTACACCTCGTCTCCTGTACACAGCGATGGCGTCGTGTCACTACAAGCACTAGCTCCATTCACTTGAATGGAACAAGTACTTGTAATTACACTGCACTTGCGAGACGAAGTGTAGTGTAATGAAGAGGAAGCGGCGCTCACATGAAGCGCCTCCTCCTCTTCAAACAGCTGATTGGAGGGAGTGCCGGGTGCCAGACCCCCGCCGATAAGATATTGATGACCTATCCTGATGATAGGTCATCAATATTAATGGCTGAACAACTCCTTTTAATTGTTGCTATTATACTCTATTTTTGGTAATTCTAGTAATAAAAAAAATTGAAAAATTTTTTTGGGTAGGGTATGACAGTAGTGTATTGTTGACCCATATTGTACAGATCTTTAAAACATCACCCATCCAAAGTTATGAGTGATATGCAGCCAATTTTACACTTCTCTCCCTTTAGTAGGAATCAAGACAACCCCTTTAAGTTTCCAAGGAACGAGCCTGCAAAATGTGGATTGCACACAGATGGCAGGGAAATGCAGACAGCACACGGTGTGCGAGCCACGTTTTTTGTGGCCCTTTTGAAATGGATGGGGCCTAAACCTCTGAGCACCATACAGTCGTGTGAATGGTGCCTAAACCCTTAGGGTACATCCACATGAGGCATACGGTTTATGTTGAATATTTTCCACCATAATTGAGGATGGAAAATCTGCAGCATTTTACAGTAACAGCAAAATGGATGAGATTTAAACAGCTCTCATTAACATGCTGCTATGTAAAAAATCCAAGTGGAATTAGCAAGGAAACTGACATGGCATACAGATTTTAAATCACCAGCAAAATCCGGAACAAAATTAGCATGTAACTCTAGTGGATTTTGCCATTTATTTGTCATAGATTTTTCTGCTGCTTTTGAACATTTCGTGTGGAAATACCCTTGAGTATGTTTAGAAGCTGCGAACAGACTAAAGTTGAACACATTTGAACATGGCTTTAACAAGTCATCCACATGTGGCAGAAAAAAATTTGTGTGGATTGCAGGACTTATTGGAATGTAATTTACTAAAACACCTTACACCTCTTTTTGGCGTAAAAAAGTTGCAAGAACAGTTTTAAACAAAATTTTGTCGCACAGGAGTTTTTAAGTTGCATGGTCCTGGCAGGGCCAGGCTATCGGCATCAGAAAATTTACTAACACTGACACATGGAAACCAGCATAAATAACGATTGAAAACACTCCAGTTAGGGACTGGAGTAGTTTTCAATCTAGGCACATGGACTGCCAGAGGATGCACCCTCATCATAAACTAGGCACATCCTTGTACCGAACTTTAGGGTTTTTGGTACCTGGACCCGAACTCGAACATTTCCGTAAAAGTTTGGGTTTGGTGTTCGGCGATTTCTTGGCGCTTTTTGAAAGGCTGCAGGGCAACCAATCAACAAGCGTTTCACTAGTCTGCCCTTAGAAGCCATCACAGTCATGCCTACTAATGGCATGGCTGTGATTGGCCAAGAGCAGCATGTGACCCAGCCTCTATATAGGCTGGAGTCAAGTAGCGCCGAACGTCACACTGCTCTTCTCAGTGTAGGGATAGGATGCTGCTGCTGTGAGGGAGAGATTAGGGAAGAATTCTAGTGTACTTGGTGTTGTTCAATCTTCAAACTACAGCGATTATTGAAGGGTGCTGTGCTTCATTTTTGTACCGAGCCCTGAGCCCAGTGACACTAAAAAATAACTTTTAATCCATCTGCTAGTTCGGTGGGCGTCGGGGCCATTTTTGCAAGTGCAGTGCACTTGCAACTGCAAATGAACTGCATCTGTGCCAGGGACATTACTTTAATTCTGTTCTGGTAGCTCAGTGGAGGACAAATTCCCTTTTTTGGCCAGTCAAGTACCCCTGCAACCTGCAGTGCATACCTGGCAGCGAAAATTATCCAATTACATTAGTCTGTCAAATATTTTTGTGACCTAAAGCGATTTTTTATCTGTCTGCCACAGGCACTGCATATCTAACAGCCCAATAAAACGTTAATTACTGCAGTTACCTTGCTGCTATAAAAAAAAGCACACTATTTTTGCTAGATCGTAAATTTACGGGCTATGCGGCATTTCTGACAGTCCCATTAATCCGTTACATACTGCAGTTACAACGCTGCTATAAAAAAAGCAAATTTGTTTGTGCTAGATAGCAAATTTGCGTGCTACACTGCATTTCTGATATTCCAATAAAACTGTAACATACTGCATTTGTATTGTTGTTTGCATAAAAACACTGTTTTTGTGCTAGATAGCACATTAGGATCCTACACTGCATTTCTGATATCCCAATAAAACCGTAACATACTGCATTTACATAGTTGTTTGCAAAAAACACAGTTTTTGTGCTAGATGGTACATTATAGTCCTATGCTGCATTTCTGATATTCCAATAAACCTGTAACATACTGCATTGTTATTTGCAAAAAATACTGTTTTTGTGCTAGATAGCACATTAGGATCCTACACTGCATTTCTGATATCCCAATAAAACCGTAACATACTGCATTTACATAGTTGTTTGCAAAAAACACAGTTTTTGTGCTAGATAGTACATTATAGTCCTAAGCTGCATTTCTGATATTCCAATAAACCTGTAACATACTGCATTTTTATTATTGTTTGCAAAAAATACTGTTTTTGTGCTAGATAGCACATTAGGATCCTACGCTGCATTTCTGATATTCCAATAAAACCGTAACATACTGCGTTTTGATTGTTGTTTGCAACAAACACTGTTTTTGTGCTATATAGCACATTAGGATCCTACGCTGCATTTCTGACAGTCCAATAAAATCGTAACATACTGCATTTTTATTGTTGTTTGCATAAAAACACTGTTTTTGTGCTAGATAGCACATTAGCGGCCTACGCTGCATTTCTGATATTCCAATAAAACTGTAACATACTGCATTTACATAGTTGTTTGCAAAAAACACAGTTTTTGTGCTAGATAGCACATTATAGTCCTATGCTGCATTTCTGATATTTCAATAAACCTGTAACATACTGCATTTTTATTTTTTTATGCAAAAAAACAGTTTTTGTGCTAGATAGCACATTAGGATCCTACACTGCATTTTTGATATTCCAATAAAACCGTAACATACTGCATTTACATAGTTGTTAACAAACAAAAACACAGTTTTTGTGCTAAATAGCACATTATAGTCCTACGCTGCATTTCTGATATTCCAATAAACCTGTAACATACTGCATTTTTATTGTTGTTTGCAAAAAACACTATTTTTGTGCTAGGTAGCAAATTTGCGTCCTACGCTGCATTTATGATAATCCAACAAAACCGTAACATACTGCATTTTTATTTTTTTATGCAAAAAACACAGTTTTTGTGCTAGATAGCACATTAGTATCCTATGCTGCATTTCTGATATTCCAATAAAACCGTAATATAACATACTGAACTTTTATTGTTGTTTTAAAAAAAAAACACAGTTTTTGTGCTAGATAGATAGCACATTAGCGGCCTACGCTGCATTTCTGATATTCCAATAAAACCGTAACATACTGCAATTACGCTAGATAGCACATTTTGATCCTATGCTGCATTTCTGACAGTCCAATTAAACCGTTAACTTCGGCTGTTAGATTATTGGTTGGAAAATTCAATTTTTTTTGTGATAGTGAAGTAATTGTATTGTAATTGTATTATGTTGCGTGACATAAAGAAATTTATTTTATTTATGACACCTGCACTGCCTTACTGTTAGTGAACTTAAATTGTCAACTGAGATAAACCATCTGTTAGTTTGGTGGGTGAAAGCAAATAATGAGGAGAACGTCAAATAAGGGACGTGGCCCTGGTTGTGGTGCTGGTGGTGGAGCTCCTGTTGCAGGGAGAGGACGTGGTCGTTCTGTGCCAGCTACACGCCCAAGTGAAACACCTTCCTCAGGTGCGAGTAGGCGACAGAACCTTCAGTGTTATTTAGTAGGCCCGAATGCCGCTCTACGAATGGTGAGGCCAGAACATGTACAGGTGCTAGTAGATTGGATGGCTGACAGTGCCTCCAGTACCTTCACATTGTCTCCCACCCGGTCCATTGCTGAAAGCTCAGAGTTGGCACCTGCAGGCCATGGGCATCTATCTTGCACCTCACTCCCATGCAAATCACCCAGGCAGTCTGAGCCCCAAGTCATGCGTTTAGATTATTGGGTGATCTATATCCCTTTTTTCTTTCAAAGTACCCCTGCCCTGCATACCTGACTGGGAAATATATTCTGTAAATTCGGCTGCGTTTAGATTGTTGTGTGCTGTAGTTATATGCTGTAAAATCTCCATGATGTCTCCATGATAAATCTACAGTGTGGGGGCCCCGTGTGGCTTCTTTACACTTTCAAAAAGATCCTTTAGCGGGGCGAATAGATGACGGGGATGCTCCATGACCCCTTTTTTCTTTCAAACTACCCTTGCCCTGCATACCTAACTGGGAAATATATTCTGTAAATTCGGCGGCGTTTAGATTATTGCCTGATCTATACCCCTTTTTTCTTTCAAAGTACCCCTGCACTGCATAACTGACAGGGAAATAAATTCTGTAAATTCGGCGGTGTTTAGATTGTTGAGTGATTTATACCCCTTTTTTCTTTCAAACTACCCCTGCACTGCATACCTGACTGGTAAATATATTCTGCAAATTCGGCGGCATTTAGATTGTTGGCTGATCTATACCCCTTACAAGCGCACGCTGGTAGACGCTCTGCTGATGGCATTCCCATCTGACACCGGGGCCTCAGTGGAAGCACAAGGCGAAGGCAGAGGAGGAGGAAGAAGTCGGCAACACAGCTGGGGCACCGGCAGCACCTCAGAAGGCAGGATTAGCATGGCTGAAATGTGAAAAAGCTTTGTCAGCACGCTGCAAGAACCAGCACCACCAGCTATGGAACGTCTTAGCAGGAGGCAGCATTGCAGCAACATGTTGGAACAGTATGTGTGCACACGCCTACACATACTGACTAATGGGTCTTCCCTATTCAACTTCTCGGTCTCCAAATTGGGCACATGGCCTGAGCTTGCCCTTTACGCCTTGGAGGTGCTGGCCTGCCCTGCAGCCAGTGTATTGTCTGAACGTGTGTTTAGCACGGCAGGGGGCGTTATCACAGACAAGCGCAGCCGTCTGTCCACAGCCAATGTGGAAAAGCTCACGTGTTAAAATGAACCAGGCATGGATCCCACAGGACTTGCACGTACTTTGTGCAGAATAGACATGTATACCGGCTTCACACAGCCATTGTTATACTCCAGCGCACTTTCTCTTTGTTTTATTTTATATATTCCACAATGTTTTGTGATCTACCCAAATTTTTAATTTTTATTTATTTTATTTTAAGTCATTTCCCTATCCACATTTGTTTGCAGGATACTTGTCATGCTCTTACCCACATTCAGCTGCCTTTTGCAGCACTCTAGCCCTTTCCATGACTCTTTTAGAGCCATTTCAGTTCGGGTCCCGAACTCGAACTTTGCGACGAAGTTCAGCCGAACCCGAACTTCCAGGTGTTCGTTCAACTCTATCCGTGGCTCCATTCAAGTCAATGGGGCTGTAAAAAAAACGGATACGGAATGCATTCGTATGTCTTCTGTATCTGTTCCATTTTTTGCGGCGCCATCTATTGAAAATCTTCTGACCAGCCTTGTACTGTACTGTATACTGTATATGCCATGCTTCCGTTTCCGTTCCACAGAAAACGGATCACATACGGAAAGCATGCAGAACTGGAATGGAAACGGAAACACTACTGAAACAAAAAACGGAACAACGGATCCGTGAAAAACGGACTGCAAAATACTGAAAAAGCCATACGGTCGTGTGCAATAGGCCTTACTCCGTGTGTATTCCGTTTCCGAATGTCTGTATTTCCGTTCGGCAAAACAATAGAACATGTCCTATTATTGTCTGCATTACTGTTTTATTAGGGGCCAGCTTTTCTGTTCCGCAAAATACTGAATGCACACGGACGTCATCCGTATTTTTGGCGGATCGCAAAATACATACGGTCATGTGCATGAGGCTTTACACAGAGACTTTCTGTAGCACTAAATGGTTAAAAGTAGCAGGCACACTCTTATTTGGGGTTAAATGAATGGCTTTATTAGAAAAATAGTAAAAGTAATTTAAAAGGTTGCAATTGGTCGGTGTTGGGAGGTGTGTCAGTGGAGGAGGTGGTATAGTGTGGATAAGAATTACAATAAAAATCTAATATGGATCTAGGTAGATGATAGTGTCAGAACAAAGTATGTGGGCTTTCAATAGTCCAAATTCCAAAATATATATAAAAAAATATTTAAAAAAATATATATAAACAATGTCCATAAAAACAAAAATTTCATATATAGTTCATCAGGCGCAGGATAAGGTAAGCGGAGTATTCTTTTAGAGATGCAGAGTTTTCCTTTATAAGTGGAAGTAATAGTCTCCCACCGCCCGGAGCTTCGGCTTGAACCAGCTTTTCCTTCTGCGATTTCCACGGTCTGGAGGTGGATGGACGGCGTCCCTCGTGGCTTAGGCGCTGGGTTCACGCGCTAGCTGTTTGAAGCCGAGGCTTAGTGTGGGTCACGTGGTCACGATAGCGATTCTCTCCAAATTTGCTCTGTACCCAGTATCTTTCTTTAGGAGCACTCCTGTAGAGATTGTTCTTCTAATAACTTTAGAGATATTGTAGATGTAATGACAATCCTCTGTTGAGCTTAAACGTGTTTCGGATAATAACTTAAACGTGTTTCGGATAATCATCAGTAATCAAAAAACTCCCAGGCTGTGAGCTCTTCGCTGCGATTGGACAGAGCTACAGCCAGGGAGAAGGAACGCCCAGGTAGAGAAGCTGATGTCTCCTCCCTGTTGCGAAGTTAGTAGCAATTATCATACAGCACGGGAGAAGATAACAGGGCCACAGCGGGCGAACAGAGCGGCGCCCAGGGATAGTAGTAAGTGCAGTGAAATCCCTGGGCACCGCTCTACATGTCCAGGTAGTTATCTTACAATGTTTAGACCCATGAAAGGTCCTCTTTAACAATTTTCTATGACCGTTTTAGGAGCACAAAATGATCTATGCTGGCGCCTCTAAATAACTCCGGCGGATCCACCACCAGCGCAGGGCCTTATTAAGTTGCATCAATGAAAACTACAGATTACCCTAAATAAACAAGCCCTGAGACACCTCTGTAGATGGAAATATAAAAAAGTTGTGACTGTCAGAACAAGGCAACAAAAAGCAAGTCTTATTATGAAGTAAAGCATAAGGGTGTCTTCACATGTGGCAGACTTTATTGCAGAAAATTCTACAACTAAAAATTATTTTTTTAGGTGGGATGCACGTTTTTTGCAAGCCCCATTCAGATGAATGGAACTGATTTTCAGTCGTAGAAATTTCCTGCAACAAAATCTACTGCATGTGAAGGCACCCTAAGAAAACACGATATATTTGATATCACCGTAATCATACTGACCCACATAATAAAGATAGCTTGTCATTTTTTGTGCATAGGAAACACAATAAAAACAAAACAATGTTAGAATTTAATTTCTGCTGTTTTTGCCATTTTACTGATAAAGTAAATGGTGCCATCTAAAAATATAACTTTTCCCACAAAAAAAGCCAACAAACAGCTATGTGAATGTAAAAATAAAAATGTATGACTCTTCAAAGGTGGGGAGGAAAAAACATTTAAAGAAAAAGGGGTCTGCTGACACTATCTGCTGCTTATAGATGCATTTAGTCACTAATATCCCAAGTTTATTATTGCAGGGCCTGTACAATAAATGGGGCAGTTTGCATCTCCCCACCCCCCAATCAAACTTACAGACTGCTGTTGGCCCGTCCCTTCTATTCCTGTCTTCTCCTCCACATCAATGTGACCTGCATAGCTCTGTAAATAGGGGAAGACAGGTGGAGGAGGCCAACAACCATGTTTTCCCCCTACAGAGCCAGGTGTGATACAGTATGAGATGGACAGGATAGTTGTTTCCCTCCCTGTCCATCTTCCGTCCTCCCTGCTCCTCCCTCTCAAAAGAGAGTGTGTCACATACTGTATTACACCAGCACCTCTGCCAAGGTGTGCATCTTCCCCTGCCCTCTGCAGTCTTTTGTATCCCCCATGCCTTGCTTCTATATAGTTACAGGGGCCCTGCTATTTTGTCTGTTATGGCCTCTGATGCCTTTTTTCTCCCCAGATCCTACTCACTTGTGTTCTTGCACATTGCCCTTACAACCTTTTGCCTCCTTCTGCCCTCCCCTACTAGTGGCGGGTTCACATCAATGTTATGAATTCCGTTAACAGAATTCGTAAGACGGAATCCAAAACCTTTAGAGGCATTATGTTTTGATCCGTCATAATAGTGGTCTATGGGCAAGCATAATGGATCATTCTGTTATTTCGTTATTTGCTCCCATAGACATGTATTAGGATGGAGCAAAAGAGAATGCCTCTTAAAGGCTTCCGTTTTGCATTCTGTCCTAAAATTCTGTTATATTCCCTTATAACTCTAAGCCTGATTACCAAAGCCACCATCTGCCTCTTACTTAAAAAGAGTAGTCCGAGTTAAAAAAAAAAGATAGATGAATTGCAGGAAAGGGTTTCAAAATATTAAACAAGTTATTCTTACCAGTTCAAGCCCCGTCTACTCCAGCGACGCCACTCCAATTCTCCTGCCGCTTCAGCCATGACTTTATCTTCTTGGCTGCACTGATAAGGTGCCTGCATACTGAACATGACAGCTGTAGGCTATCACTGACCTCAGCAGTCTCGGTTAAATGCAGTATAGACATGTCATCACTAGTGTTGAGCGAACTTGTGTTTTCAAGTTCGGCATACAAGGTTCGGGTTATCTAAGAATTCCGTTATGGATTCTGCTACCGCAGACCATAACTTATACTATATAACTTGGTAGCGAAATCCATAATGGAATTCTTAGATAAATCCGAACCTTGTACGCCGAACTTGAAAACACAAGTTCGCTCATCCCTAGTCATCACTACATCCAAGAAAATGATGTCATGAGGGAATTGGAGCAGCAGCACTGGAGCCAGAGGTGAGTATATAATGAGAGCTCTGACCTGGGGTCAGAATTATTTTATAGTCAGGTTTAGGGTCTTAATTCATTTTTGAGTTTGGTTCAGGGTTTGAATTAATTTTTGGGTTTGGTTGGAGGTCTGAATTCATTTTGGCATCTAGGACTGACTTCATCCAGGTATGAAAGATCTTAGTTACTGACTGCCCATTTTGCATCTCACCTGTGAACCCCCCACGCCCACATTCCCGAAGAGGCCCAGTCTCCTTCACTGTATGGTGGCCTGCTCAGGAATGAGTTGGTCCCAGCATTAAAACCCCCTGTGATCTGTTACTAAATAATTTTTGTGGTATAACCCAGTTAGGCTACTTTCACACTTGCATTTTGTGCGGATCCATCATGGACAGATCCGTTCAGATAGTACATCCGTTTGCATACGTTCAGAACGGATTAGTTTGTATTATCTTTAACATAGCCAAGACGGATCCGTCTTGAACACCATTCTAAGTTAATGGAGAACGGATCCGTTTTCTTTTGTGCCAGATTATGTCAGTGAAAACGAATCCGTCCCCATTAACTTACATTGTGTGCCAGGACGGCTCAGTTTCTTCAGACGGACACCAAAGTCCTTCTCCAAAGCGGAATGGAGACTGAACTGATGCAAACTAATGCATTCTGAGCAGATCCTTTTCCATTCAGAATTCATTAGAATGCAAACTGATCCATTTTGGGACACTTGTGAGAGCCCTTAACGGATCTCACAAACGGAAAGCCAAAACAAAAGTGTGAAAGTAGACTTACCCATTAAGTAAAATCTGCTTCCTTGCTGTTGCTTAATCAGTTGTGTGTATTCAGTGTGTACATGTCAATATGCCTTAAAAGAGAATCTGTCTTTATTTGTGTTGACTCCCAGCACTGATTCCATTCTAGCACTGGACAGGTTACTTTCATGTCTCTGTTTGCCAGCTATCCAGGAGGTGGGATTGTTAAAAATTTTGAATGTCTACTCAGGCTTAGCACTTCTTCCCAGCTGTCATCCCCCTTCTTTGGAAACTACACAGGTGTATAAATATTAGACTCTTCTGTTCCCGTACTTTAGTGGGCATTCCTGAAATATGGAAGGGTCGTTTACTCAGGAATCGATGATATTCACGGATCTAAAAACAAGCATTTTAACTAAAGAAAAATTAAAAGGAGATCATTTTGAAAAGTAACATTGGGCTCGTTATAATACAATATCCACTGATATATCTTTGAAAGGCATTGTTCTTGTGACCAGAGCTGAATCTAAACCTTCTGCTGCCAGAGACAAACTCTATGATGGGGATTTGTATCCTAATATTGTTCCTCAGTATGCTTCTGATTTTACCCAGGTAGCACACGTTTCTATGTGAATCAATAGGGAAAAAAGAAGCAAGCTCTAATGCATGCTGTATAACAGAAGTACAGCACATGCACAAATAGAGTGTGGTATATGGTGTAGTGTGCATGTGTACCATACTTTGTGTGTTGGCTTGAAGCTTTCAGTCACTTGCTTCTTCAAATACAGCCAACTTGAATGTGGTCTATAAACTATCTAAACCTATTCTGCTGTGGATACCACTCCATTAGCCAGAAGATTTATTGAACATCAAACGCTTGATTTAGTTATGACAGCTGGGTCTATCCATTCTGAAAAATATTTATTACAAGTTATCAACAATCTGTCTGCTGATGTTTACCCTGGTCAAGAAAGTATTGTCCAGTTTTTGATTGGAGCTCTGGAGAATTAATTAAGTGGGGTCCTCGCTTCTCTAATCATTGCTTGTCTGTTCAGCTCTCTGGCCTGGAGCTGGAAGAAGGTTCTGTCCCTCGATTCATCAGGGAATTCCAGGACGTATTCTCCAAGGAGGTTTCTGAAGATTTGACTCCTCATTGAGAATACGATTATGCCATTGAACTGCTCCCTGGTGCTAAACTCCCTAAGGGACATATTTTTAATCTCTCTGGGCCTGAAAGACTGGCAACGAGAGGCTGTTTGTTTCTCCGATAGGGGCTGGCTTCTTTTTTGATGGGGGTTTGTGCCCCTGTATCTATTACAGGGAACTCAATAAAATTACTATTTGGAACCAATACCTCCTTCCTCTTATTCCTAATTTATTCTATCAGATTGTCAAGGGGAGCCTACAATCTGATTACAATCAGGAAGGGGAATGAATGGAAAATGGCATTAAACACCCCCTAAGGCAGTGTGGCTAACCTATGGCACAGGTGCCAGAGGTGGCACTCAGAGCCCTCTCTGTGGGCGCCCGCACCCTGGAAAAAGTCTATGGTGTACCAATATGCCTTAGACTTTTCCTGCCATTCATCAGAGCAGGGCGCACTTTGAACAGCACAGACAGCACATTGAATGTAGGCAGTAGTGATGAGCGGCAGGTGCCATATTCGATTTCGACGAAATTCGCGAATATTCGAATGAATATTCGTTTCATATTCGTCGAAATCGAATATTCGTCATTTTTTCTAGTTATCGCGATTAACATGCGATTTAAATAATCGCATATTGCGATTTGTACTTAAGGCTACTTTCCTATTGGTTTCATATCTAGAATTAGCGAGGATGACGAATATGACGAATGTATTCGTCATATTCCTCAAAACGAAGATAACGAAGTATTCTACATCTTCGTTTTAGCAACCTATTCGTCAACCTCGCTAATTCTAGCAATCAAATAGGAAGGTTGACTTACCAGACAGCTGTGTTAAATTCGCTATGCGATTTTTTTTTTTTAATAAATAGAATACTTATAATAATATTATCATATCAAGTAATATAATTATTGTATTAAAAAAAAATCGCATAGCGAATTTAACACAGCTGTCTGGTAAGTCAACCTTCCTATTTGATGATGATTGCTAGAATTAGCGAAGTTGACGAATAGGTAGCTAAAGCGAAGATGTAGAATACTTCGTTATCTTCGTTTTGAGGAATATGACGATTACATTCGTCATATTCGTCATCCTCGCTAATTCTACCAAGCCAACCATAACTTCTGTGCTCATGGAGCGTCCCCATCACCATGGGAACGTCTCCATATACTAAAATGTACTGTCGGATTTGAGGAATTACGTTGAAATCGCAATGCGATTAATTCAAGTTATATTAATCGCATTGCGATTTCAACTTAGAGCTGGGTTTATAATGGGTCAGCTTGCTAGAATTAACGAAGTTAACGAATATGGAATATAGCAGCAGTGCTAAGTTGAAATCGCAATGCGATTAATTTAACTTAAAGTATTCAGCATTGCGATTTCAACTTAGCACTGCTAGTGCATAGCTATATATTCCATATTCGTTACGTTAATTCTAGCCTATGTAAGATAGCAGTGCTAAGTTGTAATCGCAATGCGATTAATATAACTTGAATTAATCGCATTGCGATTTCAACGTAATTCCTCAAATCCGACAGTACATTTTAGTATATAGAGATTTTCCCATGGAAGGGGACGCTCCATGAGCACGGAAGTCGGCAGAAGCGGCAACGGGCACTGACTGGAGCAGCCAGGAAGCCAGGAATCCTCATGACAGGTAAGAACTACTTTTGGGAAGTGGGAAAGAAAAAAATATAACTAAAAAAAAAACCAAAAAAACGAATATTCGAAATAGCGAATTTATAGCGCTATATTCGAAATATTCGCGAATTAGCGAAGTGCCGATATTCGCTAAAAAAATTCGCTTTTCGAATATTCGCGCTCAACACTAGTAGGCAGGCTATTATAGCTAAATGATAAAGTACATGGAAGATAGACTACATTGGACTGTACTATTCTGGTTAAATTGCTGTGTTGGCACTTTGTGATAAATAAGTGGATTTTGGGTTGCAGTTTGGGCACTTGGTCTCTAAAGGTTCACCATGACTGCCCTAAGACAATTTTGAATACCTGTTGATGCCCTTTGGGCTGTGTAATGCCCCAGCCATTTTTCAGAAACTAGTTAATGACATCTTTCGGGAATTTTTGGGTCACTTTACTTTAGTGTTATATCTGGAAGACATTTTGGTCTTTTCCCCAGATTAATCATTTCATGTCTTGCATGGAAAGTCCTTCAGAAATTTAGATACTATCATCAGTTTGCAAAAATTGAGCAAATATGAATTTGGCATTATAGAGGTCTCCCTCGGCCAACTGCCAGCCGAGCAAGAGGTGGAAGTCAGAGCTCCATATAGCTAGATAAAATCCAGAGCCATCCTCCCTCTACATACTATTCAGGGGCTCCACTTACCTCCAGTGTCCCCCCTGACTTTTGTGGCACTGGACCAGAGTGATTTTGAAGCCCCTGGGCTGCAACTAGAGTTGCGGCCTGTTGTAGGCTCCAAGCCGCGGTCTCGATTTCCTTTCCGTCCAGTGACCAGAAGTGCGGGAGCGGCCCGGTTTTTACATTGCAATGCCCTGGACGGCTCCTGGACATCGCAGCATCTCGGGATCTGTCCTCCCCGGTGCCTGGAGCACTGTGTTCAGAGGATAGGCGGTGGGCACAGACCAGAGGAGAGACGGTCTGGTGGTGAGCAGGGGCAGTGGGAGAGGTGTGGGACTTGACTATTTGGCTGCTGGGGGTCTCAGTGACTGTGATTGTGCCCAGCCCCCCTTCCCTGCCCCCTTTTACCGTATATCACATTTCAAGTAGGGATAGACCGATTATCGGATTTACCGATATTATCGGCCGATATTCTGGACTTTCAAAGTTATCGGTATCGGCATCTAACCATGCCGATATGCTGATAACGAATCGCGAACATGGATCGTGCTTCTGTCAGCGCGATCAATGTTGCCTCAGCAGCACAGGGGAGAAGGAAGCAGTGTCTCCCTCCCCCCTGTGCCGCTGCTGCCGCTGCCACCAGTGAGAGGAGAGAGGAGAAGAGGAGGAGAGGGGTTGTGGCCACTGTACCACCAATGAAGTTTACTCACTCATTAATTCAAATAAAGGCGGTGGGTGAATCATATAGCCGCACTCGACGTCTATGAGAGATAGCTGCGATCCGTGGCAGTTAACCACCGCCGCGGCTGTATTTGAATTAATGTGCGAGTTATCTTCATTGGTGGCGCAGTGCGCCTTCCCCCACATCCCCCAGTATTAAAAACATTGGTGGCGCAGTAAAAAACAAACAAAAATTTTTTTTTATAAATATTTAATCTAAACTATATATCTAACATATAACCTCAGCCGTGTTAGCCCCCCCATATCAAAATTTTTAAACAATACATATGCAGTTGGTTAGATCTTTGTTAGATCAGGTTAGATCAATTGTTTTTTGCGTTAGATCTCACACAGAAGTAGAGATATTAACAGTTTTTTGCAGGGGGGGCTAACCCGTCATCAGCCCCCCCTTATCAAAAAATTGACCAAACAATTAGCTATTTTGGAAGATATTTGTTAGATCCGGTATGATCAACTAGCTGTTTTGTTAGATCTCACATAATTACAGAATTATTAAGTGATTAATGAGGGGGGGCTAGCCCCCCCACATGCAATTTTCAGGTAGAATTTGATGCAGACTAATAGGCTCGTTAGATCCGGTAAGATCAAGTGGTTTCAACGTTAGATCTCATATAATTACAGAGATATTTCACATTAAAAAAACTGATATTCGGTAGTATTAAAAAGAGGTTGCTCCCCCATGCAATTTTCAGGTAAAATTTGATGCAGGCTAATAGGCCTTCGTTAGACCCCCCTTATGTAATACCAAATATCCATAATATCTCCGTAAATATATGAGAGCTAACGTTGAAACTACGTGATCTTACCCGATCTAACGAAGGCCTATTAGCCTGCATCAAATTTTACCTGAAAATTGCATGTGGTGGGCTAACCCCCTACGTAATACCAAATATCTATAATATCTCCGTAAATATATGAGATCTAACGTTGAAACCACTTGATTTTACCGAATCTAACGAAGGCCTATTAGCCTGCATCAAATTTTACCTGAAAATTGCATGTGGGGGCTAACCCTCTTTTAATACTACCGAATATCTGTTTTTTAATGTGAAATATCTCTGTAATTATATGAGATCTAACGTTGAAACCACTTGATCTTACCAGATCTAACGAAGGCCTATTAGTCTGCATCAAATTTTACCTGAAAATTGCATGTGGGAGGGCTAGCCCCCCCTTACGTAATACCAAATATCCATAATATCTCCGTAAATATATGAGATCTAACATTGAAACCACTTGATCTTATCGGATCTAACGAAGGCCTATTAGCCTGCATCAAATTTTACCTGAAAATTGCATGTGGGGGGGGCTAACCCCCCCTTACGTAATACCAAATATCTATAATATCTCCGTAAATATATGAGATCTAACGTTGAAACCACTTGATTTTACCGAATCTAACGAAGGCCTATTAGCCTGCATCAAATTTTACCTGAAAATTGCATGTGGGGGGGCTAACCCCTCTTTTTAATACTACCAAATATCTGTTTTTTTAATGTGAAATATCTCTGTAATTATATGAGATCTAACGTTAAAACCACTTGATCTTACCGGATCTAACGAAGGCCTATTAGTCTGCATCAAATTTTAACTTAGAATTGCATGTGGGGGGGCTAGCCCCCCCTCATTAATCACTTAATAATTCTGTAATTATGTGAGATCTAACAAAACAGCTAGTTGATCATACCGGATCTAACAAATATCTTCCAAAATAGCTAATTATTTAGTCAAATTTTTGATAAGGGGGGGCTGATGACGGGTTAGCCCCCCCTGCAAATAACTGCTAATATGTCTACTTCTGTGTGAGATCTAACGCAAAAAACAATTGATCTAACCTGATCTAACAAAGATCTAACCAATTGCATTTGTTTTGTTCAAAAATTTGGATATGGGGGGGCTAACACGGCTGAGGTCATTTGTGGGGTGTGTTTACTGTTCTGGCATTTTGGGCGGGGCTAAATTGTGAGCCGCCATGTAAAACCTAAAGGTACTCGTTGGAATTTGGGCCCCTTTGCGCACCCAGGCTGCAAAAAAGTGTCACTTATGTGGTATTGCTGTACTCAGGAGAAGTAGGGCAATGTGTTTTGGGGTGTATTTTTACATATACCCATGTTAGGTGAGAGAAATATCTCTGTAAATTGTCAACTTTGTATAGAAATTTTTAAAAGTTGTCGTTTACAGAGATATTTTTCACACAAAGTATGGGTATATATAAAAATACACCCCAAAACACATTGCCCTACTTCTCCTGAGTACGGCGATACCACATGTGTGCCACTTTTTTGCAGCCTGGGTGTGCAAAGTACCTTTAGGGTTTCACAGGGCATTTTTACGCATTTGGATTCCAGACTTCTTCTCACGCTTTAGGGGCCCCTAAAATGCCAGGACAGTATAAATACCCCACATGTGACCCCATTTTGGAAAGAAGACACCCCAAGGTATTCCGTGAGGTATTTTATTTTTTGTCACAAGTTAGTGGAATATGAGACTTTGTAAAAAACAAAATTAAAAAAAATATATATATCAATTTCTGCTAACTTGTGCCAAAAAATAAAAATTCTGTGGACTCGCCATGCCCCTTACGGAATACCTTGGGGTGTCTTCTTTCCAAAATGGGGTCACATGTGGGGTATTTATACTCACCTGGCATTTTAAGGGCCCCTAAAGCGTGAGAATCCAAATGCATAAAAATGGCCTGTGAAATCCTAAAGGTACTCATTGGTTTTAGGGCCCCTTTGCGCATCTTGGCTGCAAAAAAATGTCACTCGTGTGGTATCGCCGTACTCAGGAGAAGTAGGGCAATGTGTTTTGGGGTGTATTTTTACATATACCCATGCTGGGTGAGAGAAATATCTCTGTAAATTGACAACTTTGAATAAAAATTTTTAAAAAGTTGTCGATTTACAGCGATATTTCTCACACACAGTATGGGTATATGTAAAAATACACGCCAAAACACATTGCCCTACTTCTCCTGAGTACGGCGATACCACATGTGTGCCACTTTTTGCAGCCTGGGTGCGCAAGAGTACCTTTAGGGTTTCACAGGGCATTTTTACGCATTTGGATTCCAGACTTCTTCTCACGCTTTAGGGGCCTCTAAATGCCAGGACAGTATAATACCCCACATGTGACCCCATTTTGGAAAGAAGACACCCCAAGGTATTCTAGTGAGGTATTTTATTTTTGTCACAAGTTAGTGGAATATGAGACTTTGTAAAAACAAAATTAAAAAATATATATATCAATTTCTGCTAACTTGTGCCAAAAAATAAAAATTCTGTGGACTCGCCATGCCCCTTACGGAATACCTTGGGGTGTCTTCTTTCCAAAATGGGGTCACATGTGGGGTATTTATACTCACCTGGCATTTTAGGGGCCCCTAAAGCGTGAGAATCCAAATGCATAAAAATGGCCTGTGAAATCCTAAAGGTACTCATTGGTTTTAGGGCCCCTTGCGCATCCAGGCTGCAAAAAAGTGTCACTCATGTGGTATCGCCGCACTCAGGAGAAGTAGGGCAATGTGTTTTGGGGTGTATTTTTTCATATACCCATGCTGCGTGTGAGAAATATCGCTGTAAACGACAACTTTTTACATTTTTTTATTCAAAGTTGTCAATTTACAGAGATATTTCTCTCACCCAGCATGGGTATATGTAAAAATACACCCCAAAACACATTGCCCTACTTCTCCTGAGTACGGCGATACCACATGAGTGACACTTTTTGCAGCCAAGATGCGCAAAGGGCCTAAATTCCAATGAGTACCTTTTAGGAGGGCATTTTACGCATTTTCTTCTCACGCTTTAGGGCCCCTAAAATGCCAGGGCAGTAGAAATACCCCACATGTGACCCCATTTTGGAAAGAAGACACCCCAAGGTATTCCATGAGGGGCATGGCGAGTTCATAGAAGATTTTTTTTGGCACAAGTTAGTGGAAATTGATTTTTCTTTTTTTTCGAACAAAGTCTCCCTTTCCGCTAACTTTTGACAAAAAGTTTAATTTTTCATGGACTCATTATGACGCTCAGCGAATACCTTGGGGTGTCTTCTTTCCAAAATGGGGTCACATGTGGGGTATTTATACTGCCCTGGCATTTAGGGCCCTAAAGCGTGAGAAGAAAATGCGTAAAAATGCCTTCCTAAAGGTACTCGTTGGAATTTGGGCCCTTTGCATCTTGGCTGCAAAAATGTCACTCTGTGGTATCGCCGTACTCAGGAGAAGTAGGGCAATGTGTTTTGGGGTTGTGTTTTTACATATACCCATGTTGGGTGAGAGAAATATCTCTGTAAATTGACAACTTTGTATAAAAAAAATTAAAAAGTTGTCATTCACAGCGATATTTCTCACACAAAGTATGGGTATATATAAAAATACACCCCAAAACTCATTGCCCTACTTCTCCTGAGTACGGCGATACCACATGTGTGACACTTTTTTGCAGCCAAGATGTGCAAAGGGGCCCAAATTCCCATGAGTACCATTAGGATTTCACAGGGCATTTTTACGCATTTGGATTCTCACGCTTTAGGACCCCTAAGATGCCAGGGCAGTATAAATACCCCACAAGTGACCTCATTTTGGAAAGAAGACACCCCAAGGTATTCTGTGAGGGGCATGGCGAGTTTACACAAGTTAGCGGAAATTGATATATATATATTTTTTTTTACAAGGTCTCATATTCCACTAACTTGTAACAAAAAATAAAATTTTACATGAACTCACCATACCCCTCACGGAATACCTTGGGGTGTCTTCTTTCTAAAATGGGGTCACATGTGAGGTGTTTGTACTGCCCTGGCATTTGAGGGTCTCCGCAATCATTACACGTATGGCCAGCATTAGGAGTTTCTGCGATTCTCCGTATATTGAGCATACGGGTAATGAGATTTTTTTTTTCCATTCAGCCTCTGGGCTGAAAAAAAATAAAAAATGAACGGCACAGATTTTTTCATTCGCATCGATCAATGTGGATGAAAAAATCTCTGCCAAAATCAGTGACTGCGGTGCGGTGGGCTGGGCGCTAACTACCTAACAAGTAGCTAACTAACTGGCGGTGATAAGGGACCCTTATGCCCCATTCACACGTCTGCAATTCTGTTTGCGGAACGGAATTGCGGACCCATTAATTTCTATGGGGACAGACTTTGTCCCGCTCGGATCCGAATTACGGATCCGCGCTTCCAGGTCTGCACTTCCGTTCCGCAAAAATATAGAACATGTCCTATTCTTGCCCGCAATTGCGGACAAGAAAAGGCATTTTCTATATAGTTCTGGCAATGTGCGGATCTGCAAAATGCGGAAAGCACATTGCCGGTGTCCGTGTTTTGAGGATCTGCGGATCCCGGTCGATAACACGATCCGCACTTGGCGTCTGAATGAGCCTCAGTGTAATCAAGACAGGAGTGATCAGGGGTCTGATGGGGTGTCAAGGTTATAGGCGAGGGGGTGGGGTAGTGTAGTGTTTGGTGCAACTTTACATAGTTACCTGGTCCTCTGGTGGTCGATCAGCAAATGGGACCACCAGAGGACCAGGTAGCAGCTATATCAGACGCTGTTAACAAAACAGCGTCTGATATACATCTTTGATGCGATTTATTTCGCATCTACAGCCTGCCAGCGATTGATCATCGCTGGCAGGCTGTAGTACAATTCCTGAAACGCGCGGCACTGCGTCTCGCGAGATGATGCGACCATGCGTCCACTCAGAACTACAGGACCGCCCGCCGGACGCATCCGTGCGTTAGGCGGTCCTGTAGTGGTTAAAGCCTCAGAAGAATTCAGGAAGGAAAATAACCTTCTGGTTCTCTACGGAGGACGGAACAAGGGTAAAAAAGCCTCTAAGGCTTCCATTGGTAGATGGATAAAGGATACTATATCTAGCTGCTACAGACTGGCAGGGAAAGGTTATCCGTTAAATGTCAGAGCTCATTCTACTAGGGCCATGGCCTCTTCCTGGGCGGAAAGAGCAGGTGTCTCTTTAGAGAACATCTGTAAAGCAGCTACCTGGTCTTGCAGAAGCACCTTCGTCAGGCACTATAGGATTGACTTAGCAAACAGTGCAGACCTGTCTTTCGGTCAGAGTATTCTGAAGGCAGCTGCCCCCCCTCGTTAGTGATTTGTTAGGTTTCTGTAAGGTGCCGTCATGGTGGATGAAATGGAAAGACCGAATTAGACTTACCGGTAATTCCGTTTCCTTGAATCCACCATGACGCCTATATATTCCTCCCCCCCCCCCCCCTTATTATATTCTGAGTATGAAGTAATACTGGAAAAAAAGAAAATATATAAAAAAAAAAAATCGTTTTCTTAGTTAATTAGGTTGCACCCACTAGGTAATTCAGAAAGCACTGAGGTGTGTGTGTGGGTGGTGGCCTTTTAATCTCTGTGTGTTCCTGCCCCTATAAGTTCAAGGGTCATCTCTCTGTAAGGTGCCGTCATGGTGGATTCAAAGAAACGGAATTACCGGTAAGTCTAATTCGGTCTTTTCTAATGATAGTCAATGGTGTCGCACTGCAACATGCTTCAACGGTCGCACAAAAATCTAACTTGGATGGATTCCTTTCGACTATCGTGTCGCAGTGTGACACCATTGACTATCATTAAGACGCCGTGTAGTCCTAGCATTAACAATAATACAGATGGTGGCAGAGAAGGTGCAAAAAGCTGCAAATGTTTCCTCAAAATTAGATTTGCACAAAAATGTGACGATATTATTCTGGTACAGGGGTTCTGATATATCTCCCCTATGGACTCTATACTGAGCAACTTCATGAAGGTGCTTTCAGACATACTGGAATTTTACGCCACAAACAAATCGACGGTGGAATCCACATTACATTTCACTAAAACGTGCCTGTAGGACACAGTACACTTTTATATTATATGGATTTGTTTGTAAGATAAAGTTGGAAGGGGCGATTAAGCTCTCATTGCATAATACCGTCCCTCGATTTGACTGGAGGTGCTAAATTGCGGTTGAGGGCGCATTTCAGCTGTGTGCACCATGCACAAAGGCCATATAGTCCTGCGTTGCTTAACCCGTAGGATACCAGCCAGGGACGTGCAGAGACATTTTGAAGGGCAGGGGCTTATGTTAAAAAAAAAAAGGCACTTGACATAATTTGAAAAATTGTTTGTACCATGAAGCTTACTTTTCTAAAAGTCTTACCTTGTTCTCCATTAATTCGTTGATATTGTAATGTATATTCCTTTAAATACAACTTTGTAACTAACAAAATTTCCTATAAAAACAAAATAATCAAATGTGGGGTGGCTGACATGTGGCCTTATGTATGTGGGCAGGTAGTGTGACATCATGTGAGGCAGACAGTGTGGCCTTATGTATGTGGCCATAATCAAATGTGGGGTGGCTGACAGTTTGGCCTTATGTATGTGGGCAGGCAGTGTGACATCATGTGAGGCAGATGTCTGCCTCACATGATGTCACACTGCCTGCCCACATACATAAGGCCACATGTCAGCCACCCCACATTTGATTATGGCCACATACATAAGGCCACACTGTCTGCCTCACATGATGTCACACTGCCTGCTCACATACATAAGGCCACATGTCAGCCACCCCACATTTGATTATGGCCACATACATAAGGCCACACTGTCTGCCTCACATGATGTCACACTGCCTGCCCACATACATAAGGCCACATGTCAGCCACCCCACATTTGATTATGATTGACCACTGTGGTAAGGTGCAGGGTGCCGTCGTAGATGGCAGGTACGTGTCACCGAGGTTCATAGCCTCGGTGAGGTAAGAGCCCTTTTTGTTGATGTCAGTAGCAGGTAGTGCTACTGACACAGTTGCTAAATAGTGTGGCTGCAAAGCCGATCCGGGCCGGCTCTTACCGGGAGCAGCTAAAGTGTAGGGTGGGTGGCTGCTCCCCACGACCCAGTCCTGGTTTTGGGGCTGGGTTTAAAACTCAGCCAGCTCAGCAGCTGAGGGGTGTGATTATCCTGGAGCTGCTAATAGTGCTGTGGAGCTCTCTGACCTGAAAGAAAGAGCTCAGAAAAGTGGTGTTTTTCCTGGACGCCTGAAGGTGGATTGTCCTGCGGCTGGGCTTACAGCCAGGTGCGAACCCGCACCTACACCTCCCAGGTGACTGGAACCTGTGTCGGGCTGTTTTTGTTTTGCCTCACGTTTTCTGCTGAGTGTGAGTTAACACCAAGTGACTGTTTACTGTTTATTTTATGCAAGTGTGAATAAACCCTGTTTTGCTGCACTTACTGGACTCCTTTTGCCTCTGTACTGCACCCGCACCGCTGTCTACCAGAGCGACTCCCCACATTTGGTGTCGGATGCGGGCATGCGCAGTGAGGCTGGCGTGAACGCCGAAGTTTGTTTTTGCTGGGCACGACTGGATGTCCTATATTCGGCCGGGCAAAGTTGCAGCCTGTGTTCCCTGACAACATGGAGGCGGCTGTGAAAGCTCTCATAGAGGCTAACGTGCAGCAGCGGGAGACCAACCAGCTACTGCTACAACACGTGATGGCGTTACAAGCTGCAGGAGCGTCCCACCACGTCCACGATGCCCGGAAAGCTGTCCGTGCAGCGATCCCTAAGATGACCCCCTCGGATGATGTGGAGACCTATCTGGCGGTGTTCGAGAAGGTGGCCGTGAGGGAGAAATTACCCCGAGAACAGTGGGCTGAGGTCGTCGCTCCGTTCCTGGCGTCTGGACCCCAGCAAGTATTTTTTGACTTAGCAGATGACCAGGCTGCTGATTACCCCACGGTGAAGGGGGAGATCCTGGCCAGGCTGGGGGTAAACGTGTTAGTCCGGGCTCAACGGGTCCACCAGTGGGACTTTAAAGTGGCTGAACCCGCCCGGCCGCAGTACTATGAGTTGCTGCACAGGTTGCAAAAATGGCTGCAGCCTGATATTCTAAGTCCGACTGCTATGCTGGACCGACTGCTGGCTGACATGTTCTGGAGGGCCTTGCCTTACCCCCTTCAGCACTGGATCGGCCAGGTATCACCCACCAATGCCCTAGAAATGGTCGACCTGGTGGAGCGCTATGAGGCCACCCAAAACTTGAAAGGGGGTGTTGTTGGGAGGGGGCCGGTCAAACCCCGGAGGACTCCCATCCAGTCCCGACGACTGGTACCCGAGAAACCTGCTCAGGGTGTACCCCTGTAGACCCGGCCCCGATAGTCTGCTGGCGGTGTCACGAGCCTGGCCACGTAAGGGCCGACTGTCCACAGTGGGGAGAACCCATGGAGATTAATTATGGGTACCGGGCTTCCATGTATGCCCGGAGACTGTGTGCAACCGGCACCCCCGAGACCATAGACAACCGTCACCTATGCCAGGTGCAAGTGGGTGATAACCTGGCAGTGGCACTGCTGGACTCAGGGAGCCTAGTAACCCTGGTAAGTGCTGCCCTGGTACAGCCCACCCAGTATACGGGCCGGAAAGTTGGTGTGGTGTGCATACATGGAGACTTAAAGGACTATCCCACTGCCGTAATGTCTCTGGCCACGGCGGCCGGCACCTGGACTTGTGAAGTGGCGATCTCCACAAAGCTACCTTATGAACTAATAATTGGGAGAGACTTCCCTGGTTTTCCGTCCCTATGGCCTGAGATGAAAGTGACTAATAGCCCTGAGACAGGGGCAACCCTAGCAGAGTGGCCTGGTTCCAGTGGGGGCCAGAGCCCTGGGAGCCCGAGTCCGAAGGGCCTGCGGTAGGGGTGACCACCACTTCTGTGTTAGAGGGGAGACACCCCCACTGAGTGTAATGGTGGGAGACATGGAGGACTTGCCACCGGGACCTGAGTTGGCAGACCTCCACGTCTCCGGAGACAATTTTGGGACCGCCTAACACCGGGACCAAACCCTAACCAGGGCCTGGGAGAATGTGGTGGAAATTGATGGTAAACCCCAGAAGCCAGGGACTGAGTTAATGTTTCCCGCTTTGTTGTTCACCAAGAAATGTTATATCGGGTGAACCAAATCCGGGTGAGCCTGTTGAACAGTTGGTGGTGCCCACAGCGCACCGCAAGCTTGTCATGGAGCTTGCCCACCAACATGTTCTTGGGGGACACTTGGGGTGGCAGAAAACCCAGGACCGCATACTGCAGCGGTTTTATTGGCCCAGTGTGTTCAAGGAGGTAGAGAATTATTGTAAGTCCTGTCCCACCTGTCAGATAAATAGCCCCCAGCCACATTTCCGTAGTCCTCTGGTACCTCTTCCAATTATTGAGGTCCCGTTTGAGCGAATCGCTATGGATCTAATTGGGCCCGTACCAAAGTCTGCCAGGGGCCACCAACACATTCTGGTAGTTCTCGACTATGCCACTCGGTATCCGGAGGCGGTGCCTCTGCGACATACCTCAGCTAAGCTCATCGCCAAAGAGTTAATGGAAATGTTTTCCCGTGTGGGCCTGCCAAAGAGGTTCTGACAGACCAAGGGACCCCTTTATGTCCAAAGTTATGAGGGAACTGTGTAAATTGTTGCGTATAAAGCAGTTACGGACGTCCGTTTACCATCCGCAAACAGACGGTCTTGTCGAGAGGTTTAACCAAACTTTAAAAAATATGTTAAAAAGGGTGGTGTCTAGAGATGGGAAGGACTGGGATCTGCTTCTGCCCTATCTCATGTTGGCAGTGCGAGAGGTGCCCCAGTCCTCTACTGGGTTCTCGCCCTTCGAACTGCTTTATGGCAGACACCCTCGGGGCCTGTTGGATATCACCAAGGAAGCGTGGGAACAACAGCCTGTCCCCCACAAAAGTGTCATTGAGTATGTCACCCAGATGCAGGAACGGATGGAAAGGGTGTTGCCGCTGGTCCGGGAGCATATGGAGGCAGCGCAACAAGCCCAGAGTAGGGTGTACAATCGTCAGGCTCGGGTACGGGGATTCAATCCGGGAGATCGGGTTTTGGTTCTGGTACCCACCCTGGACAGCAAGTTCCTAGCCAGGTGGCAGGGCCCCTATGAGGTGATCGAGAAGGTAGGGGAAGTAAATTACAAGGTACACCAGCCAGGGCGGCGCAAGCCGGAGCAGGTGTACCATGTGAATTTACTAAAGCCGTGGAAAGATAGGGACACGGCCGACGACCACAGCCCCCGGCCAGGGCTTCTAGGTGAAAAGGGTCCAGCCCCACAGTTCGAGGCCTGTGAAGCAGTAACCACGGTAAAAATTGCAGACAGCCTGTCTTCCAAACAAGTTCAGGAAGTCAGGGAGTTCATCAGTCGGAACACGGATGTGTTCTCGGACCTCCCTGGCCGCACGTCTCTCATCCAACATGACATCGTCACTGAGCCTCAGGCCAAGATCCGGTTAAAACCATACCGGGTACCCGAGGCTCGGCGACGGGCCATCGCGGAGGAAGTGCAGTTAATGTTGAAGCTCGATGTCATTGAGGAGTCGAAAAGTGAGTGGGCCAGTCCCATAGTCCTAATACCCAAGCCGGATGGGACGTTGCGGTTCTGCAACGATTTTCGCAAGTTAAATGAAGTGTCCAAGTTCGATGCGTATCCCATGCCCCGGGTAGACGAGCTTGTTGAGAATTTAGGACAAGCCCGTTATTTTTCTGTGCTGGACCTCACTAAGGGGTACTGGCAGGTACCCTTAACAGAGTCAGCCAAGGAAAAACCGCGCTTGTTACCCCGCGAGGGCCTGTATCACTACAAGGTGTTACCCTTTGGCCTGCATGGCGCCCCGCCACCTTCCAAAGGTTAATGGATATTGTGCTGCGACCTCATCGTCGGTACGCCTCGGCCTACTTAGATGATGTAATCATCCACAGCACCGACTGGGAAAGCCATTTGCCCAAAGTGCAGGCGGTAGTGGATGCCCTGAGGAAAGCTGGACTAACCGCCAATCCAAAGAAGTGTGCGATTGGATTGGAAGAAACCAAATATCTGGGATATGTCATTGGGCGGGGAGTCATCAAGCCTCAAGTAAATAAGGTAGAGGCAATACGGAGTTGGCCCCGACCGGTCACCACCAGGCAGGTAAAGTCGTTCCTGGGCATTGTGGGGTATTACATGAGGTTTGTGCCCCACTTTGCCACTATAGCTGCGCCGTTGACAGACTTGTTAAAGGGGCGTAAGACAGGGACGGTCCGTTGGAACGAGCAGGCAGAAAAGGCTTTCTCCGCCTTGAAATCGGCCCTGTGTGGGTCCCCGGTGTTGGTGACGCCCGATTTCAAGAAGGAGTTCGTTGTCCAGACCGACGCCTCTGAGGTTGGCCTTGGTGCGGTACTGTCGCAGGAAGTCAACGGGGAGGAGCATCCCGTTGTCTTCCTTAGCCGCAAACTCACCCCAGCCGAGGCCAGGTACAGCATAGTCGAGAGAGAGTGCCTGGCCATCAAGTGGGCACTCGAGGCCCTCCGTTATTACCTGTTGGGCAGAAGCTTCCGCCTGGTGACCGACCACTCCCCACTCAAGTGGATGAGCCAAGCCAAAGAGAGGAATGCCCGGGTCACCAGGTGGTTTCTGTCCCTACAGAATTATAAATTCACGGTGGAGCACAGAGCGGGCCGGTTGTTGAAAAATGCAGATGCCCTCTCCCGGGTACACTGTTTTTCGTGTGTCCACCCCTCAGGGTTGAACAAAGGGGGGTATGTGGTAGGTGCAGGGTGCCGTCGTAGATGGCAGGTACGTGTCACCGAGGTTCATAGCCTCGGTGAGGTAAGAGCCCTTTTGTTGATGTCAGTAGCAGGTAGTGCTACTGACACAGTTGCTAAATAGTGTGGCTGCAAAGCCGATCCGGGCCGGCTCTTACCGGGAGCAGCTAAAGTCAAGTGTAGGGTGGGTGGCTGCTCCCCACGACCCAGTCCTGGTTTTGGGGCTGGGTTTAAAACTCAGCCAGCTCAGCAGCTGAGGAGAGTGATTATCCTGGAGCTGCTAATAGTGCTGTGGAGCTCTCTGACCTGAAAGAAAGAGCTCAGAAAAGTGGTGTTTTTCCTGGACGCCTGAAGGTGGATTGTCCTGCGGCTGGGCTTACAGCCAGGTGCGAACCCGCACCTACACCTCCCAGGTGACTGGAACCTGTGTCGGGCTGTTTTTGTTTTGCCTCACGTTTTCTGCGGAGTGTGAGTTAACACCAAGTGACTGTTTACTGTTTATTTCATGCAAGTGTGAATAAACCCTGTTTTGCTGCACTTACTGGACTCCTTTTGCCTCTCTACTGCACCCGCACCGCTGTCTACCAGAGCGACTCCCCACACCACATACATAATGCATAAATGCAACACTCACTGTCAGTGTCTGCCTCTGCCCAGTGCCCCCACAGACATGACGTCACAGTTCACACTGCCTGCCAGTGCCCACATACAATGCTGGGCCGGAATGGCACTGACAGGTGGCGGTGCGGGTGCGGTGTAGTCAGACAGTGCAGTGCAGGTCTCACCCAGGCAGCAGGCTCTTCACACCAGACTGGACTCATGGTGGCGTGGACTGGATCTGGGCCTGGGCCTGGGGTAGATTGACCGGCGCCCGGCGGTGAGTGACTGAGCAAAGCAGCAGTCGGCAGTCGCACAGTGCACTGCAGGCAGCTCTTGTCTGCTCTAGCCACGTCACGTGACTCGCTGCTGAATACTGTTGCGCCGCACGGGCCCGGCTGTTTTCGGCGGTTTCAGCGCATTTTTAAAAAAAAAGTGCCGCTGCTTGCCTGACAATAACAAAAAAAAGGGCATTAAAGGGACAGGGGCAGAAGGGGGCAGGGGCTCAAGCCCCCTTTTAGCCCTATGTGTGCACGTCCCTGATACCAGCGCTGTAGCTGTGCTAAGCAATTCCTTCATTATTTGCCATTTAAAATAATGGCGTTGACCGTGCAGCATAGATGGCATATGTTACTTTTATTCTGTGGGCCAGTATGATATCTGCACAACCAATTATATGTCGTTTTATTTGTTTCTACTACTCCTACACAATAATACCATGTCTCATGCATTTTTTTATAATCCAAGAGTTATAAGGCTACGTTAATACCTCTGTTTGGGTGCAGGTCCGCAGTATGTGTGCACCCCGCGTCACAGAGGTGGACCCATTCACTCGAATGGGTCCGCAATCCGGAAGGTCCAGTGCGGAATGGAGGCATGGAAGCACTCCGTAATGCTTCCGTGAGGTTTCTCTCTGTGTCTCCAAACCGCAATAAAACATAACATGTTCTATTTTTTGCAGTGTGGACAGATCACGGACCTGAACAACGGCCATGTGCATGAGGCCTAAGGGACTTGCGACACTTTTATACATAATATTTTTAGACACAATATTTTGTCACATGGCCGGTTTTGCGCTGTGTCTACCAGTTGGGCGTGTTAGGGAAGGGGCTGTGACAGGACTGTGATTCCCTCACAACCCTTACATTTGCGCCTGGAAACAGGCACAAATGTTAGCTAAAAATTACCACATCCAGCCTGGCAAGCGCCTCACCATAAATTAGATGGATATTACGGCAGCGCAAGGGGGAAGAACCCATAAAAAGACGGTATTAGTAAATGTGTCATGCCAGAAACCGTCCAGATCCTATTAGGCTGGGATCATATTTTCGTATACAAAAAACGTATACTTTAAACGGATGCCTCAGACTGATGCCATACAGTGGCATCCATTCACCATAGAGTTGCATTGTAAAAAAAAAAAAAAAAAACTATACTTTTTTTCTTGCCATTGTAAAAAAAAAAAGTATACTTTTTTTTACAGGACTGTGCAGGATACAAGAATGTGGCGTGCTGCGTTTTTGTATCCTTTTTTTTGTAAGGTATACGTCAAACGGATAATATTGTATGCAGAGGGGGGCCCGTTTTATATTGTAAGCATTGGGGGGGGGGGGAGTGTAATATTGTATGTTGAGGGGGGTATTGTTTAATATTGTCGGCAGGAGGGGGAACATATAATATTGTATGCAGAGGTGGGGGGAGGGCATTGTAATATTGTGTGCAGAGGTGAGGGCTGTGTAATATTGTATGCAGAGGTGGGGGGAGGGCATTGTAATATTGTGTGCAGAGGTGAGGGCTGTGTAATATTGTGTGCAGAGGTGAGGGCTGTGTAATATTGTGTGCAGAGGTGAGGGCTGTGTAATATTGTATGCAGAGGTGGGGAGGGCATTGTAATATTGTGTGCAGAGGTGAGGGCTGTGTAATATTGTGTGCAGAGGTGGGGGGAGGGCATTGTAATATTGTGTGCAGAGGTGAGGGCTGTGTAATATTGTGTGCAGAGGTGAGGGCTGTGTAATATTGTGTGCAGAGGTGAGGGCTGTATAATATTGTATGCAGAGGTGGGGGGAGGGCATTGTAATGTGTGCAGAGGTGAGGGCTGTATAATATTGTATGCAGAGGTGGGGGGAGGGCATTGTAATATTGTGTGCAGAGGTGAGGGCTGTGTAATATTGTATTCAGAGGTGAGGGCTGTGTAATATTGTGTGCAGAGATGAGGGCTGTATAATATTGTATGCAGAGGTGGGGGGAGGGCATTGTAATATTGTGTGCAGAGGTGAGGGCTGTATAATATTGTATGCAGAGGTGGGGGGAGGACATTGTAATATTGTGTGCAGAGGTGAGGGCTGTGTAATATTGTGTGCAGAGGTGAGGGCTGTGTAATATTGTGTGCAGAGGTGAGCGCTGTGTAATATTGTATGCAGAGGTGGGGGAGGGCATTGTAATATTGTGTGCAGAGGTGAGGGTGGCTTGGTGCGTATAATATTGTATGGATGGGGAAGGTGTAATATTGTAAGCAGAGGGGGGGTAAGCGTAATAATGGATGGAGGCGGAAGGTGTAATATTGTATGGGAGGGCCATGTAAGATTGTATCGAGGAGTTGTGTCAGATTGTATGCAGGCCATGTAACATTGTATGCTGAGGGGGTTATGTTGGATTATATGTTGGGGGGTTGTGTGGAATTTCATGCTGGGGGGTGGTTGTGTGGAATTGTATGCCGAGAGGGGGGTCATGTAGGATTGTATTCTTAGAGGGGGTTCATGTGGGATTGCATGCTAAGAGGGGGGATCGTGTGGGATTGTATGCTGAGGGGGTCGTGTGGGATTGTATGCTGGGGGGGTGTGTGGGATTGTATGCTGGGGGGGTGTGTGGGATTGTATGCTGAGGGGGTTGTGTGGGATTGTATGCTAAGACTAATTTGCATATTAATAAAATGCTGGATTTCTATGCATTGGATCAGAAATGAAGGTCCTGTGTCGATCGGTGTGAAGTGTGTGCAGTGCTGTCTAGTTAGTTTACTATGGATAAGTCTACATTCACCGTGCCTATGTTGCGGACTGTACAACGTGGGGTCGGCAAAACATGGCACAAACCGTGGTAACTCTACATCGCTGTGTGGACCCATTGCCTTGAATGGGTCAGTGATATGTAAGATGCGGTTAAACATATGACTTGTCTGCAACACAGGCACAGTGGCCACACATACTGCTGACAGACTGCCTTTTTACATACTGGCTTCTGTCTGTACGGGGAGACCACATTGTATGTAACATACTGGCTGCTGTCTGTACAGGCTACCACATTGTATGTAATATACAGGCTGCCATCTGTACAGGGAGAACACATTGTATGTAACATACAGGCTCTTATCTGTACAGGGAGACCACATTGTATGTAACATACTGGCTGCTGTCTGTACAGGCTACCACATTGTATGTAATATACAGGCTGCCATCTGTATGGGAAGAACACATTGTATGTAACATACCGGTTGCCATCTGTACGGGAAGAACACATTGTATGTAATATACAGGCTGCCATCTGTACGGGAATCACACATTGTATGTAACATACAGGCTCATATCTGTAAGGGGAGACCACATTGTATGTAACATACCGGCTGCCATCTGTACAGGGAATCACACATTGTATGTAACATACAGGCTGCTATCTGTACGGGAAGAACACATTGTATGTAACATACAGGCTGCCATCTGTACAGGAAGACCACATTGTATGTAACATACAGGCTGCCATCTGTACAGGGAGAACACATTGTATGTAACATACAGGCTGCTATCTGTACGGGGAGAACACATTGTATGAAACATACAGGCTCTTATCTGTACAGGGAGACCACATTGTATGTAACATACAGGCTGCTGTCTGTACAGGCTACCACATTGTATGTAATATACAGGCTGCCATCTGTATGGGAAGAACACATTGTATGTAACATACCGGTTGCCATCTGTACGGGAAGAACACATTGTATGTAACATACAGGCTGCTATCTGTAAGGGGAGACCACATTGTATGTAACATACAGGCTCATATCTGTAAGGGGAGACCACATTGTATGTAACATACCGGCTGCCATCTGTAAGGGGAGACCACATTGTATGTAACATACCGGCTGCCATCTGTACAGGGAGAACACATTGTATGTAACATACCGGCTGCCATCTGTACAGGAAGAACACATTGTATGTAACATACAGGCTGCCATCTGTACAGGGAGAACACATTGTATGTAACATACCGGCTGCCATCTGTACAGGAATAACACATTGTATGTAACATGCCGGCTGCCATCTGTACAGGAAGAACACATTGTATGTAACATACAGGCTGCCATCTGTACGGGAATAACACATTGTATGTAACATACCGGCTGCTATCTGTATGGGAATAACACATTGTATGTAACATACCGGCTGCTATCTGTACAGGGGATAACACATTGTATGTAACATACAGGCTCTTATCTGTACAGGGAGACCACATTGTATGTAACATACAGGCTGCCATCTGTACAGGAAGAACACATTGTATGTAACATGCCGGCTCATATCTGTAAGGGGAGACCACATTGTATGTAACATGTCGGCTGCCATCTGTAAGGGGAGAATATATTGTATGTAACATGCCGGCTCATATCTGTAAGGGGAGACCATATTGTATGTAACATACAGGCTGCCATCTGTACGGGAATAACACATAGTATGTAACATACCGGCTGCTATCTGTACGGGAAGAACACATTGTATGTAACATACAGGCTCTTATCTGTACAGGGAGACCACATTGTATGTAACATACCGGCTGCCATCTGTACAGGGAGACCACATTGTATGTAACATACAGGCTGCCATCTGTACAGGAAGAACACATTGTATGTAACATACAGGCTCATATCTGTAAGGAAGAACACATTGTATGTAACATACAGGCTGCCATCTGTACAGGAATAACACATTGTATGTAACATACAGGCTGCCACCTGTACGGTAAGAACACATTGTATGTAACATACAGGCTGCCATCTGTACAGGAAGAACACATTGTATGTAACATACAGGCTCATATCTGTAAGGGGAGACCACATTGTATGTAACATACAGGCTGCCATCTGTACGGGGAGAACACATTGTATGTAACATACCGGCTGCTATCTGTACGGGAATAACACATTGTATGTAACATACAGGCTGCCATCTGTACAGGAAGAACACATTGTATGTAACATACAGGCTCTTATCTGTAAGGGGAGACCACATTGTATGTAACATGCCGGCTTATATCTGTAAGGGGAGAATATATTGTATGTAACATACAGGCTGCCATCTGTACGGGAATAACACATAGTATGTAACATACCGACTGCTATCTGTACGGGGAGAACACATTGTATGTAACATACCGACTGCTATCTGTACGGGAAGAACACATTGTATGTAACATACCGACTGCTATCTGTACGGGAAGAACACATTGTATGTAACATACAGGCTCTTATCTGTACAGGAGACCACATTGTATGTAACATACAGGCTGCCATCTGTACAGGAAGAACACATTGTATGTAACATACAGGCTGCCATCTGTACAGGAAGAACACATTGTATGTAACATACCGGCTGCCATCTGTACAGGAACATCCACATGGCAGGAGGGTTACGTTTGGATCACGGCTGACGTGGTGTCCTTGTATACAAATATACCGCGTGATTTGGCTCTAGTGTCATTGCGATGGTTTTTGCGAACTTATAGTGATTACACTGAGTCTCTTAGAGAATTCCTGGAGCTGGCTGTTGATTTTTTGCTATGTCACAATTTTTTTATGTTTGATGATAATTATTATTTGCAGTTGTCGGGGGTGTCGATGGGGGCCAGGTTCTCCCCCTCCATAGCCAATATTTTTATGGCATGGTGGGAGAGGACCTTCCTCCTCATCGACACCCTCCCGTTTGGGGGTCACCTGCGGTGGTATGGTCGTTACATCGACGACCTGCTGTTGATTTGGTCGGGCGATGTGGCGGCCATACCGCCGTTTGGTGATTACCTCAACTCCTGTGTCTCTTCCATATCTTTCTCTCTACACTACAATAAGGATTGGATTACGTTTTTGGATTTGAAATTACAGGGTAATATCTTTAAAACATGTGTGGAAACAACGATGTATAGGAAGGATCTGGCTGGCAATACTACATTACATGCGACATCTTGCCATCCAAAACATGTAGTAAGAAATATTCCCAGGGGAGAACTGTTGCGTATTAGACGTAACTGTTCAGACCCTGCGGTATTTGATCAGGAGAGCAAAGAACTCATGAAAAGATTGACAGTCAGATCCTATGTGAAACATCATATGCAGATACACAGAGATCAGGTGGCAAAGATAGATCGAGATTCTCTGATTGCTCAAAATGATTATAAAATTGGGCATAGGAGAAAAAAGAATAATAAGCGTAAACTGCCGGTTACCTTT